>CM070719.1:41578445-42197671 GCA_036346275.1 Otatea glauca
TGACCAAGTCCAGGTGGGGGAACGCGAAGCTACCACTTTTGTCAACTCCTTCAAGTCGCAGATCGCCTCTCCTTTATTTCCGCAGCCTCAGGCCAAGACGCCTCCAACCGAGATCGACAAGAAACCGGTGCATCGACGTAGTGTGCGATTGGCAACTAAGGCTACCACTGCAATGACTGCAACAGAGAAGGCTCAGCACCATTTGGCCAAGAAGCTAGGTCTGCTGTCAGGTGATGGCAAACTTGATGAACCGGCCCTTCGGCGATACTTGCGCATCTTCGACAAGCCTTTAACACCCGTCGTTATGGAGGCTCTTGCTGGTATGGTCGGGCTCTCTGGCAAGCTAGACTTAGCAACCGCTTTAGGAGCTCCTTCCTGGGAGTTTCGGCCTGCTTGAGGGCTCCAATCAGCCTCTACCGTAGTCCAGTTCTTAGTTCATATGAAGTGTCTTGTGTCCAATATGAAGGGTCTGTCTGTTCTAGCGTCTAGTCAGTTCCCGGCTGTGCTTCTATCCATGTCCATGTCTGCTGGCTGGAGAAGGATGTGTTTGCCTCCACGCCTTTTGTTCTGTGTTGCTCGCCTTCATGGCAGCCGTGTCTCTGTGTTCTTATCTATCAGGGCCTTGTTGTCGGTTAGTCCTCTGGGGTCCAGTTCTATGTTGCTGTTTAGTCCTCTGTTGTCGCTCAGTCTTGTGCTGTCAAGGGGCCAAAACAAGTTGTGCTTGGGCTTGTGTTTATTTCAAGGTTGTAGGTTGGTGCTTTGGCTATATAATACTAGCTTCCGGCATGCCGTGTGTCAGAATCATTGTCACGAGACTTTCAATGGCTATCGATATCTACTGCTTCTTCCAGTGGTTGTAGGGGCCATCACGAATGTCTTCTGCATGACCGGGGCTAGGGGTGCAGGGATGGTTACAGGGGATTGCTTCTACGCTTCATGGCTCAACAGGATGTGCGTCTTATAAGCTGGAACTTAAGGGGGCTCAACTCCCCGGCAAAAAGAGCAGTAATTAGACAATTAATATCACAATCTAGAGCCACTATTTTATGCTTACAGGAAACAAAATTGGAACAAGTTCACAACCAGCTGGTGGTAGAACTTCTAGGGAGCTCCTTTATAGATAATTTTGGTTTCTTACCGGCGAACCAGACAAGAGGAGGTATTATCCTCACAGGCTCCTCCAATCACTTTGGGTTTTCTGACTTTATAAGGGGAACGAACACCCTTTTTGCAATAGTTTGCATGAAAAATGATGGAACCGTATAGTCATGCACGGCCGTGTACGGACCGCAGTGGGACAACGACAAGCTTCATTTTCTACAGGAAGTTGCTAATCTTAGGGAGAATATGTTGGATGAGTAGCTTCTTTTAGGGGATTTCAACATGATTTATCAGGCGACAGACAAAAATAACACAAATCTAAACAGGAGGCTAATGGGACCTTTCTCCAAACTGCTAGACGATGCTCAACTCAAGGAGCTAAGGTTAAATGGCAGGAGATTTACCTAGGCAAATGACAGGGAGAACCCAACTCTAACGAGGATTGATCGCATGTTCGCCTCAAATGCATGGGACCTTCTCTTCCCGAATTGTCATCTCTAGGCCATCTCGTCCCTTGTATCGGACCATTGTCCTCTTTTGCTGCTAGGACATATCACACCGAAGAAATTCCTCGGTTTCAGGTTCGAGAATTTCTGGCCCAAATTGCCTCACTTTTCTGAAGTTGTCCAGCAGGCTTGGGAGAAATCGACGAATACGTCGGATGCCTTGCTCACGCTTCACATCAAGCAATCAAGAATAGCCAAGGCACTTAGGGCATGGAGTCGTCAAATGGTGGGAGACCTTACATTGCAATTCTCCATAGTGGTCGAGATCATTTTTCAGCTTGACAGGGCAGAGGAAAGGAGACAACTCTCACAATCAGAGGGTGCATTCCTTTAATTGGGACATGTTAGGCATCCCTCGCCATGACTTGGCCATGCTGGAAGAACCTTTCCTCATCAACGAGATCAAGCAGGCGGTCTTCGCTATGCCGCCTGAGAAGGTGCCGGGTCTAGACGGGTTTACATGCCTTTTCTATAGGGTTTGTTGGGATATCGTCAAGGACGACCTCAAGGAGGCCTTAGATCAACTATTCAATCTAAATAGTCGGCATCTCCGTCTCCTAAATTCGGCCAACATTGTCTTATTGCCGAAAAAGCAGGACGCTAACAAGATTGTAGATTTCAGGATGATAAGCCTGATACACAGTGTAGGCAAGATATTCTCCAAGATTCTTGCAATCAGGATAACACCATTCCTTCGGCATTTAGTACCATCCAACCAAAGCGCTTTCATCAAGACAAGATGTCTACATGATAATTTCATCTACGTCAAGAACTTGGTCAACGACCTACATAGGAAGAGAATTTTGGCGCTCTTCATCAAATTGGACATAGCCAAGGCCTTCGACTCCATTAGTTGGGAATTCCTTCTAGAAGTCCTTAACCATCTTGGTTTTGGGCCACGTTGGAGAGAGTGGATTTCCATCATTTTAGCATCAACCTCCTCTCGAGTGCTGCTCAACGGCATTCCAGGCCGGGCAATTCAGCACAGAAGAGGCTTGCGTCAGGGGGATCCTCTATCTCCCATGCTCTTCATGTTGGCTATGAACCCGCTACAGAGGCTAATCTCCAAGGTGGTGGATGAGGGCCATATTAAGCACATCCCTACCAGACAGGCCACGACGTGCATATCCTTCTATGCTGATGATGTTGCCATCTTCGCAAGTCCAGACAGAGGCGAATTGAGAATTATACAGGAACTACTCAATGTTTTCGGTGGAGCCACAGGTCTACACACAAATTTGCAAAAGAGCGAGGTATTCCCAATCAGATGTGAGTCCATCGACGTGGCATCTCTTCTACAAGAATTTCCAGCTCATTTCAGTTCCTTCCCATGCAGGTACTTAGGCTTACCACTACGACCTACATCTTGGAAACGTCCGGATCTGCAACCTTTAATCGATAAAGTTCGCATCCGCTTAGCGGGATGGAAAGGAAAGATTCTCTCAAGGGCCGCGAGACTAATTCTAACAAATTCGGTCCTCACATCCCTCGCAGTTCACCATTTAACTGTGTACCCTTTGGGCAGGTGGATAACAAAAAGGATGGATAGGTTGCGCATAAATTTTAGTTGGAGAGGCGGACAGGATTGCAATGGGGGACACTGTCTTGTGAATTGGAAGAAAGTCTGCAGGCCGAAGGATCTTGGAGGCCTCGACGTAAAGGATCTTGATACATTCGGTCGGGCTCTTCGGGTCCGTTGGCTATGGTTTGCCTGGAAAGATCATAGCAAACCTTGGGCAGGAATGCATCTTCCATCTGATGAATCGGTTCGCATGTTATTCAACGCGAGCACAAGCTTAGTTCTGGGAAATGGCAAAACAGCTAAGTTTTGGGAATCCAATTAGCTACGGCGAGTATCTCCATGCGAGTTCGCACCCTCCTACTTTCATCTTTCCCGCACTAGAGGACATTCAGTCAAGGACGATGTCGGGACCCGAATATGCAAATCCGGACCCTCTGTGTATACCACACTAGTCCAGGATCACGCTAGTGCACACAGGCTCAACATCAGTGAATATCACAATCATACATAGCGGAAATAATATGAAAGACAACATATATAGTATACTACTAGTTGAATGACCTTATGTTCAACTTACATGACTATGCCTCGCAAGGCTAAATAACACATTAAACTGCAGCGGAATGAAAACGTAGATAACCCCTCAGTATACCACAGACAACTGACAAGGCTTGCGCCCTAAACATTCGTCTCCTCCTGAAATCTTTCCTCCAGCATTGATGTAAACTCTTCAACTGGTGATGTTATTGTTGGCAAGGGTGAGTACATAAAGCACTCAACAAGTTGTGCACAGAATGCAATTCTATGTATCTATATGCAAGGCTTATTCCAATGGATAGGCTATCATGGCTATTTTGCAACAAAGCAGCATTTATGAATAAATACAATAAATAGATTGCAAAGACTGTAAAACAAATAACAATAATAGTTAGATTCAGCATTTCTCAAGTAAACCAAGTTTTCGATCCTAAGTCAAATTCCATCTTCCATATGGCAATCCCGCCATCCCAACCAAGTTGTCCAATTAATTAAGCTAACCCTTAACTGTAATTCCCGAGCATTGCTCAATACCGCGAGCACGGCTATCCGAATAGTTTCACACTCTGCAGAGGTTATGCACTTTACCCACACGGCATGATATTCTCTTTGCGCCTGGCCATTAGCACACTTCCTTTGGTGTGCCGGCAGAGAAATCATGACAAAGCCTTTACAATGCGCTGGCTTAACCCAGTACTACCCGCTAAGGTTTCAACACTAGTGGGTCTGAAAACCACAACCAGGGCCCCCCTCTTGCGCCATGTGAATAACTCCATAACTCGAGAACTCACACCGACCAAGATAGTACCAAAGTTAAGACATTGCAAATTAATCAGCTATGCCGGCCCATACCAGACAAGTGGTTGCATGATTGACTCAAGTCAAAGGCTTGCAAGGTTAAGTCCTTAGTGTGATCAAAGCAAGACATCCACATACCCTCTACCCATCGGGCCCACCTTGGCATCCTCGCCCCTTGTCACTTGCCCCAATCTAAATGATTATCACCCAGTTGATTACCAAGCACCACGTGCTATCAACAATTCAACATCGTTGCGTGACATGACTCGTCACGACAACTCAATCTCATCGTGTGATCCCACATGACACACAAGTTTATAACATTTTTCCATATTCCACTAATCAAAATTAATTATCACTGATTCTGACACATGTGATGACATGGCAAGGCTAAGCAACTAATACGGACTAACCATCCGGTGTTGATTATAATTATTAACCACCTATATTGAACCAATCTAGGGTGACAATGGATCATGGCATACAATGACAAGTTAGGGTATAATTCAATCTGGTATATTAGCTGAGCCCAATTTAATTTGAAACAATTGTATATTTGAAATATATGCAATAGGGTAAAACAATTATAGCAATTTTATAAACATGGGTTCAATCATGATCAAAGCATAACTTGCCTTGGAATAGGTCCTGATCTGGTTCTGGAACTTGCTCTTGAGTTGCTGGATCATCCTCCGAAGCGTCGCACGATTCAACGTCTACGCGTACCGAAGAAGAAAAACAAATAAATACCAAAATAGAGAGCAAATTAACTCCAAAAATCAAATAAAATTTACCATTAAATAGATCTCAATTTTACAAATATTTAGAAATTTGAATCACTCAAATCTGAGTTACGATGCAAAAGATATAGCCATTTGAAGTTTGGAATAAATACTGAAAATAGCAAAAATTGGAAAATCAGTATTAACTGAATTATTTTTATTCTGAAAAACAGATTTATTGCGCCATGCTGACGTCACATCCACTCGGACCAATCCCGTGGTGACACTTCGTACTAGTCCATAGACCCGGTCCATGGTTTGGATCTGGTCCACCATGGACCTGGTTCATGACTCCTCGGTGCTCGAGCCCGCCACGCGGCGAGGCGCGATTGGCTGCAGCGAGCGGCTTGATCCAATCCGCAAAAGAAATTGGATGGCTCTAGATCACGCGCAACGCGACGATATCTTGACCGATCGATCTAATCCAATGGTTCACCTTGACGGTTCGATTCACTGTTGACGCGGCGACGTGTCTTGATCCCACACATTCGCTCCTGATCCGACGATCAGCAAAGCTTTAACCGGCGATGGCGGCACATCGGCGAGGCTTCACCGGCAGCGAACACGAAGACCTTCCCAATGACGCTCTGGCACGATCCCGGCGATCTCAAGCGGTAGATCTGACGCGCTTCTTCATAACGACTTTGAACCCGCACCCAATGAGGTAGCTAACGGCTCGACGACGACGTTCTTGCGCAAAAACCTCAGTGGCTTCGGCCTCCTACTCCGGCGAGCTCCCGAACCGCGAAGATGGTGACTTCTTTGATGATTCTTGGACAAGCAGACGCGGCGTTCAACAGGGAACCTCGGGCTTAGCACGCGCAGTATTTATAGCGCTGGGATTCGAGCCCCACACGAACTCCAAGTCCCACACGGCGGCGGAAATCGAGTCCGGGATGAAAACGGCGGCGACGCGACGTGGCAGAATGTGGGCCAAACACTTGCCAACAAACGGACGGTTCGTACACTCCATTGACGTGGTGCAATCTCCTCCATCCACACGAACTTGATCCAAAGGTAGATAAACCTAGGGTTTCTAATCAATCCTGACCATCCGATCTAGCATCCGACGACGCTGATTGCACTTCCAGAAGACGGGCCAAACAGGCCGCCTGCACGCGCACAGTAATTGGGCTCGGCCCATTACTGTTCAACGTTTTTTTCTCCGAATTTATTAATTAAAATAATTCTGGTAATTCTATTAAATGGTTTTAGGCAATAAACATACCAGGATAAATCCAAGAAAATTCTCAAAAATACTTTGAGGTATTTTGAACTTAAATAAAATATTTTTGGCAAAACATTATCTTGACTTTGCATAAATTTAAATAGTTTTCAACAAAAGGCCAAATATAAATATATTTAATAAATTCCAATAAAATCCAGTAAAATCCAAATAAATTCCAGAAAATCCTAAATTGCACAAATAACCAATAAAATTATATCTAAGCAAATTTTGGGATGTTACAAACCTTCCCCCCTTAACAGAATCTCTACCCCGAGATTCGGGGCTAACTAGAGATTTGGTTTGGAACTCTGACTTCAAATCGTTTTCACGCTCCCCAGTTGCTTCACTTTCGGAATGATTGCTCCACTGAACTTTGCAGAAGCGAATAGACTTGTTCCTGGTCATGCGTTCTATAACATCCAAAATTTTGATCGACTACTCCTTGTAGATCAAATCCTCCTGCAGTTCAATTGCTTTTAATGGCATCTGTTCCACTGGCACTCTGAGACATTTCCTAAACTGTGACACATATAACACATCATGCACTCCGGCCATTGACTACTGCAACTCCATCTGATAAGCACCCTTTCCTTGACGGCTCAAAATTTTGGACGGACCAACATATCTTGACGCAAGCTTTTCTTTAACGCGAACCCTTTTGACACCCTCAAGAGGGCTAACTCCGAGATACACAAATCATTTGACTCGAACCTCAAATCTTGACGACGGTTATCAGCGTAGCTCTTTTTCCTTGACTGAGCTACCTTCACTTCTCTGTAATCATAGCAACTCGCTCTTCGGCTTCCTTGAGAATATCAGGTCCAAATACCATACGATCTACTGTCTCATTCAAATTCAACGGAGTACGATAGGTATGTCCATATAAAACATCAAACGGTGACATCTGCAAGCTAGCTTGGTAAGTATTATTGTAACTGAATTCTGTATACGGCAAACGTTTATCCCAAGATGTAGCATAAGCTAATGCACAAGCTCTCAACATATCACTTCTGGCTTCTCGGCCATTCTCAACGCTAGGTATCTTATTATTGATTTGCCTCTTACTTCCACTCAGAGCTCTGCACCGACTGTAACAAACTTGCTGATCTCTGATACACTGCTTTCATTCTCTAGCATACGTCACACAAAGCGATATTTTCAGCCACTTCACGCTTCGTTTTAGGCTATCAAATCCTTTCCTTAAGACCTTGATATATCTTGACACCTTTTTGGATGAATTGAATACTTTAGAATCATTAACCTCTTCCAAAATCAACTGCTTAAGCTCTTTCTTGTTCCATACCTAGATTCGACCTTTAAACCTTGTGGTTCCTTGGTCATCCACGGTAAAATCCTCAGCTAAGCCTCCATCCTTCTGACCCACTTTGATCTGATCTCCAAGCATTGGCTTAACTTCCAAAGCAGCTATAAATCCTTGGGAAACCACTTCTAATTTCAACTTTTGAAACTCCTTGCACAATTTCAATTGATCACTTGATATTAGTGTACTAGCACTATGGCCTTTATAACTTAAGACATCGGATACCACATTAGCCTTACAAGGAAGATAACGGATCCCAGCATTATAATACGTAATTAACTTCAACCATCATCTTCGTTCCATATTAAGGTCTGCACCTCGAACTCTTATGGTCTATACATATCTCCAACAATGTAATGATGCAATAACTTCAAAGCATGCCCTACAGTAGCAATTTCCAATTCATGCGTAGCATAGTTCTCTTCATGTGGCCTCAACTGTCCTGACGCATAGGCAACAACTTTGCCTTTCTGCACACATCCCAGATTTTGTCTTGAGGCCTCATAGTATATATCAAAACTGCGTTTGCACATTTGGCAACACTAAGACAGGTGCTATCGTCAAACGTTTCCTCAATCACAGAAAACTCTTTTCGCACTGCGGCATCCATGCAAACTTCTTCTCCTAATTGCCTAAGCGGTCTCGGTTGCTCCCACGTACATCGCTTTTGGTTGGATCCACGGTAACTCCTTTAGCAGTCATCTCATGGCAAGAAATTCAACTTTCTCCTTCCAAAAGTCACATTTGCTAAACTTAGCATACCATCCATTGGTCTAGCAACCTTTCCAAAACTAATCTCGACTGTTCTGCATACTTTCCTTTTGACTTGAAGTAAACAAAGACATCCCACCTATACACCACAACAGCTTGACCAAATTTCCCATAGACTCCATTCGTCATGTTCATAAATTTTGTAATGGCATTGATCATTCTAGCAGACACAACTGTAACCTCATACTATCCATACTGCGTAGAAAACTCTGACCTAAGAACATTCTCTCGCATGCATTCTTAATCGATGATAACTCGATCGAAGATCTATCCTTGAGAACACTCCACTCCTTTTGGTGATCAAACAAATTACGATCCCGGGCAAATAATACTCACCCTTTTGATCATCACCTCATTAAATTCTTGACAGTCGATACACATCCCTGAGCTCCCATTTTTAAATGTAATGGCCGCTCCCTATGGTGACGACTGGCTTTAGCGAAACATTTTTCTAACAACTCTTCGATCTTCTTCTTCATCCTAACTAGCTAATCTGTAGGCATTTAATAAGGTCTCTTCGCTTTTGACGGTGTACCAGGCACTAACTTGATTTCTCGATCTGACGACATACTAGACAATTCCTCGGAAAATATATCCGCATGTTCTCCAACAACTGGCACATCTTCTAGGTCAAGCGACTTCCAAATCTGTTGACCTTCAAATGACCAACACGAACCGTAGTCATTTGAAATTCTATTTTCCCGCCGGGCTTTTAGTCGACACAATTCTTTGACCAAACTCGGGATGACCTTATGCCCGACGACCAATTCCTTTCAGGAGTAGCATCTCGGGTCTGATATCCAATATCGCTCGCTAGAAACTTTTCTCCAGCTTAACTCCATCACATTCTAGGTTAGATCAAGCAATAGTGTACTTTCTGGCAACGGCAATTCTTCCGGAATGACGAGCTTCACGATCACCACAATTCTGACCATCACTGCACACACATCACTTTCATGTGAACCACCATCATAGGTGCATACTCAGAATAACATCTGACCCTTCTTTTACCATTAATGCCTTTATTCCAACACTTATCCTTCCATCATCTCAGTCATCTTTACTTTATTTCTTTACACAAGAAAATATTTACATGGAATTCATCACTAGTCACTTTTCTTTTACAAACGAGGGTATGACACTTGCATAGGATAAAATCATCGATCTAAACTTCCTCGATTAGCATTGGCACTGAAGTTTTTGACTGGAACAGAATTGAGATTGATTTGCACTGGTGCGATCACTTCCTTATGAGGGCAATTGTTAGCAAAATGCCCAGGCTTGTTGCAGGTGTAACAAAGCTTAGGTCCACCTCTCTTCCTTGAGCATTCGTCAACCAGGGCAGTGTATTCATTCAGGTGCCTCTTCTTCAACTGATTCTCCGTACAAACTTCTCTTGCGACTTTACTGCTCACTCTTGGCGTTATGAACTTGACTGAGGTAACTTTTGGAGCATCCATGGCCGTAGACAATGATTGTCTTCTCTGTGGGCATCAATTAGCATAATGGCCTTCCTTGTGGCAGTTGTAACACACCTGTGTCCGCTGTTGTGCAGCTACAGGTACATTGTTGTCTTCTTGTTGCGTCAGAACTGGTTGCTTCATAGGGCATTCACTAGCCCAATGACCTTCTTCATCGCACAGGAAACATGCTGTTGGTGATTGCCAATTACTACCTTCTTGATGAGGGCCAACAGGATTACGGTATTGTGTCCTTAGCTCTTTGAGCGGCACCACTTTTACAGCTGACGTTCCGCCTCTTCTTGATGACTCTTGAGCAACTACGGCTCGAAGATTCCTTTGCTGATGCTGAATTACAGCAGTAACTATTGGATCCAAGGGATATTGAGCTGGACCATGATCTCGGCCTTCACAAAGGTAACATGTGATGTCACTCATAGGACATTCTCCAAGAGAATGACTTCCTTCACAGCTGGAGCAATTAATCGCATGCTCGTCAGCGGTATGTCCTATCTCTCCACAGCGAATGCACGCACGAACTTCTGATTTGTTTGGTTGACAGCACTTCAGAGAGCAACGCTTAGATGTCGCACAAGGTACAGGGATAGTATCCTGCGCCGTATTTACCGTGACCATACTGTCTCCAGGTGAGGCAAAGAGATTACGAAAAGCAATAACAAATTCATTCCAAGTGATATTCCGCGGGGCTTCATGAACAGCACAATATTTCTTCCACCATTCGGTAGCAATTCCTTGCAACTGATAAGAAGCATACAGGACTTTCTCATCGCCTTCACACTGAACAAGGAGCAGCTTCCTCTCAATGGTCTTGAGCCAATCATCCACTTCTGAGGGTAACTCATTTCCTGAAAACGTCGGTGGATGAGTCCTTATGAATTCTGATAACCTTAAGTAGGAACGGAAATCATTGGTAGCAGCTTGGGACACTTGGTTGACATTGGCTTGGTCAGTCATATTCTGCATCTGCTTCATCATTGCATGCATCAACTGGTCTCGAGCGAACAAGAACTCTCTGAAACTCTGCATATCCATCTGTACTGACGGTTGAAGAACTAATCCATTATTGAGATTCTTACTGGATTGATTTTCACTTCTGGTGATTCTGTAGTTTCCTCAAGTCTGAACCATCTGTTTGATTGCTTCACTGGGTTAGGGAAGAGGGAAATAGCATAGGTAAGAAGCAGGAATCCTAAAGCGGGGAGATAGGTTTAACCCAATAACTTAAGCAAACAAGATAATAACTTGGTATGGTTGCTTATATAAGCCTAAAAGCTCGCAACACATACGCACACTCAAGAATCAAGGAAGAACCAATCCAACCTATACACACAAAACTACCGCCTCTGGGTAACACTTCATCTTAAGCGGACGCGACTCCACACATGAGTCCCAACTGACTACTCGAAGCATAGATCTTCTAGCTTTTGGAACACTTCATAGATCTACTCCTTCCCTGAGCTCGATGATTCCCTCCTTCATGATTTCCAAGGTTGACAGCAAGCACTTAATGCTTTCTCCTATGGTGTGGTATGTCGAGAACTACCAAGTCAACTCAGATAAGGTTTTTAACTCGATCCAGCAAGGGAGAGAGAAAGAAATTCAGCAGGGGGAAGAGAGAAATTCTGACGAGGAAAGGAATAGAAGAATAAGATAAGTCAAGAACATATTATTCTTCCGAGTTAATTCTTTTCTCTACAAAATAATTTTGAAGTTCCTATAGAGACGACCAGACTATCTAAGGTCAAGGCCTACAGTCAGTATGGCTCTGATACCACTTCTGTCGGGACCCGAATATGCAAATCCGGACCCTCTGTATATACCACACTAGTCCAGATCACGCTAGTGCACACAAAGCTCAACATCGCTGAATATCACAATCATACATAGCGGAAATAATATGAAAGACATCATATATAGTATACTACTAGTTGAATGACCTTATGGTCAACTTACATGACTATGCCTCGCAAGGCTGAATAACACATTAAACTGCAGCGGAATGAAAACGTAGATAACCCCTCGGATACCACAGTAATCGACAAGGCTTGCGCCCTAAACATTCGTCTCCTCCTGAAATCTTTCCTCCAGCATGATGTAAACTCTTCAACTGGTGATGTTATTGTTGGCAAGGGTGAGTACATAAAGCACTCAACAAGTTGTCCACAGAATGCAATTCTATGTATCTATATGCAAGGCTTATTCCAATGGATAGGCTATCATGGCTATTTTGCAACGAAGCAGCATTTATGAATAAATACAATAAATAGATTGCAAAGACTGTAAAACAAATAACAATAATAGTTAGATTCAACATTTCTCAAGTAAACCAAGTTTCCGATCCTAAGTCAAATTCCATCTTCCATATGGCAATCCCACCATCCCAACCAAGTTGTCCAATTAATTAAGCTAACCCTTAACTGTAATTCCCGAGCATTGCTCAATACCGCTAGCACGGCTATCCGAATAGTTTCACACTCTACAGAGGTTATGCACTTTACCCACACGGCATGATATTCTCTTTGCGCCTGGCCATTAGCACACTTCCTTTGGTGTGCCGACAGAGAAATCATGACAAAGCCTTTACAATGCGCTGGCTTAACCCAGTACTACCCGCTAAGGTTTCAACACTGGTGGGTCTGAAAACCACAACCAGGGCCCCCCTCTTGCGCTATGTGAATTACTCCATAACTCGGGAACTCACACCGACCAAGATAGTACCAAAGTTAAGACATTGCAAATTAATCACTAGGTCGGCCCATACTGCATAAGTGGTTGCATGATTGACTCAGGTCAAAGGCTTGCAAGGTTAAGTCCTTAGTGTGATCAAAGCAAGACATCCACATACCCTCTGCCCATCGGGCCCACCTTGGCATCCTCGTCCCTTGTCACTTGCCCCAATCTAAATGATTATCACCCAGTTGATTACCAAGCACTACGTGCTATCAACAATTCAACATCGTTGCGTGACATGACTCGTCACGACAACTCAATCTCATCGTGTGATCCCACATGACACACAAGTTCATAACATTATTCCATATTCCATTAATCAAAATTAATTATCACTGATTCTGACACATGTGATGACGTGGCAAGTCTAAGCAACTAATACGGACTAACCATCCGGTGTTGATTATAATTATTAACCACCTATATTGAACCAATCTAGGGTGACAATGGATCATGGCATACAATGACAAGGTATGGTATAATTCAATCTGGTATATTAGCTGAGCCCAATTTAATTTGAAACAATTGTATATTTGAAATATATGCAATAGGGTAAAACAATTATAGCAATTTTATAAACATGGGTTCAATCATGATCAAAGCACAACTTGCCTTGGAATAGGTCCTGATCTGGTTCTGGAACTTGCTCTTAAGTTGCTGGATCATCCTCCGAAGCGTCGCACAATTCAACGTCTACGCGTACCGAAGAAGAAAAACAAATAAATACCAAAACAGAGAGCAAATGAACTCCAAAAATCAAATAAAATTCACCATTAAATATATCTCAATTTTAAAAAATTTTAGAAATTTGAATCACTCAAATCCGAGTAACGATGCAAAAGATATAGCCTTTTGAAGTTTGGAATAAATACTGAAAATAGCAAAAATTGGAAAATCAGTATTAACAGAATTATTTTTATTCTGAAAAACATATTTATTGCGCCATGCTGACGTCACATCCACTCGAACAAATCCCGTGGTGACACGTCGCACTGGTCCATAGACCCGGTCCATGGTTTGGATCTGGTCCACCATGGACCCGGTTCATGACTCCTCAGTGCTCGGGCCCGCCACGCGGCGAGGCGCGATTGGCTGCAGCGAGCGGCTTGATCCAATCCGCAAAAGAAATTGGATGGCTCCAGATCACGCGCAACGCGGCGATATCTTGACCGATCGATCTAATCCAATGGTTCACCTTGACGGTTCGATTCACAGCTGACGCGGCGACGTGTCTTGATCCCAGACATTCGCTCCTGATCCGACGGTCAGCAAAGCTTTAACCGGCGATGGCGGCACATCGGCGAGGCTTCACCGGAAGCGAACACGAAGACCTTCCCAACGACGCTCTGGCACAATCCCGACGATCTCAACCAGTAGATCTGACGCGCTTCTTCATAACGACTTTGAACCCGCACCCAATGAGGTAGCTAACGACTCGACGACGACGTTCTTGCGCAAAAACCGCAGTGGCTTCGGCCTCCTACTCCGGCGAGCTCCCGAACCGCTAAGATGGCGACTTCTTTGATGATTCTTGGACAAGCAAACGCGGCGTTCAACAGGGAACCTCGGGCTTAGCACGCGCAGTATTTATAGCGCTGGGATTCGAGCCCCACACGAACTCCAAGTCCCACACGGCGGCGGAAATCGAGTCCGGGATGAAAACGGCGGCGACGCGACGTGGCAGAATGTGGGCCAAACACTTGCCAACAAACGGACGGTTCGCACACTCCATTGACGTGGTGCAATCTCCTCCATCCACACGAACTTGATCCAAAGGTAGATAAACCTAGGGTTTCTAATCAATCCCGACCATTCGATCTAGCATCCGACGACGCTGATTGCACTTCCAGAAGACGGGCCAAACAGGCCGCCTGCACGCGCACAGTAATTGGGCTCAGCCCATTACTGTTCAACGTTTTTTTCTCCAAATTTATTAATTAAAATAATCTTGGTAATTCTATTAAATGGTTTTAGGCAATAAACATACCAGGATAAATCCAAGAAAATTCTCAAAAATACTTTGAGGTATTTTGAACTTAAATAAAATATTTTTGGCAAAACTTTATCTTGACTTTGCATAAATTTAAATAGTTTTCAACAAAAGGCCAAATATAAATATATTTAATAAATTCCAATAAAATCCAGTAAAATCCAAATAAATTCCAGAAAATCCTAAATTGCACAAATAACCAATAAAATTATATCTAAGCAAATTTTGGGATGTTACAGACGAGCTTACGGGCAAGTGGTGGCTTCGTTCGCTGCACAGAGTTACAACCACAGCATAGTTAGATGACTACGTTCTCTTGTGGAACACGATCCAACAGGTACACTTACAGGATGATGTACAAGATGACGTCATTTAGAAATGGACGTCAAGTGGCGCGTGCTCTGCAAAAATGGCGTACAGGGCCCAATTCATAGGTTTGATCCCAGACCCAAACTACAGCATGATCTGGAAGGCTAGCACGGACGGGAGATGCAAGTTCTTTTCATGGCTCTTCGCCCAGGAAATGATCCTTACGGCTGACAGGCTAGCAGCTAGGGGGTGGCCACATAGTGCAACCTGTGTTTTATGTGGATCCGACATGGAAACAACACGACATCTTCTCCTACTTTGCCCTTTTGCGAGGCTGGTGTGGACGAATGTCTTCCGAGATATGGCGGTAACCCACATGCCTCCGGACTACACATCCGTACAGGTAGGTATCACCGTTTGGTGGAGCAAGGTATTGTCGGGACCCGAATATGCAAATCTGGACCCTCTGTGTATACTGCACTAGTCCAGGATCACGCTAGTGCATGCAGGCTCAACATCAGTAAATATCACAATCATACACAGTGAAAACATTATGAAATACATCATATATTAAATAATACTAGTTGAATGACCTTATGGTCAACTTACATGACTATGCCTCGCAAGGCTGAATAACATATTAAACTGCAACGGAATGAAAACGTAGATAAACCTCCCAGTATACCATAGGCAACTAACAAGTCTTGTACCCTAAACATTCGTCTCCTCCTGGCATTACTTCTCCAGCATGGATGCAGACTCCCCAACTGGTGATGTTGTTGCGCGCAAGGGTGAGTACTTATAGCACTCAACAAGTTGTGCGCAGAATGCAATTCTATGTAACTATATGCAAGGCTTATTCCAAAGGGAAAGGCTACTATGGCTATTTTGTAAAAAGCAGCATTTACGAACAAATACAATAAATAGATTATAAAGACTGTAAAACAAATAACAGTAATAGATATATTCAATATTTCTCAAGTAAACCAAGTTTCCAATCATAAGTCAAGTTCCAACCTTCCATATGGCAATCCTGCCATCCCAACCAAGTTTTCCATGTAATTAAACTAACCCTTAACTGTAATTCCTGAGCATTGCTCAATACCGCGAGCACGGCTATTCAAATAGATTCACACTCTGCAGAGGTTATGCACTTTACCCACATGACATGATATTCTCCTTATGCCTGGCCATTAGCACACTTACTTTGGTGTGCTGGCAGAGAAATCATGACAAAGCTTTTACAATGTTCTGGCTTAACCCAATACTACCCGCTAAGATTTCAACACTGGTGGGTCTGAAAACCACAACCAAGCCCCCCCTCTTACGCCATGTGAATTACTCCATAACTCGGGAACTCACACCGCCATTGATAGTACCAAGCTAAGACATTGCAAATTAATCAACTAGGCTGTCCCATGCCAGACATGTGGTTGCATGATTGACTCAGGTCAAAGGCTTGCAAGGTTAAGTCCTTAGAATGATTGAAGCAAGACTTCCACATACCCTCTGCCCATTGGGCCCACCTTGGCATACTCGCCCCTTGTCACTTGCCCCAATCTAGGTGATTACCACCCCAGTTGATTCCCAAGCACCACGTGCCATTAACAATTCAACATCGTTGCGTGACATGACTCGCCACTACAACTCAATCTCATTGCGTGATCTCACATGACACACAAGTTCATATCATCGTTCCATATTCCATTAGTCAAGATTAATTATCAATGATTCGAGTACATGTGATGACGTGGCATGGCTAAGCAACTATGACGATCTAACCATCCGATGTTGATTTCATTATTAACCAACTATAGTGAACCAATCTAGGGTGACAATAGATCATGGCATACAAATGACAAGGTAGGGTATATATCAATTGGTATATTAGCTAAGTCCCAATTTAATTGAAACATTTGTACATGTGAAGTAATATGCAATAAATTAAAAACATTATAGTGATTTTGCAAACATGGGTTCAACATGATCAAAGCACAACTTGCCTCAATAAAGCTCTTATTTTTGCTCTGGACCTTAGTCTTGAGTCGACGAATCTTCCTCGGTTGCGTCGTATAATTAACGTCTACGCGAAACGAGAGAGAACAATAAATAAACATCAAACAGAGAGCAAAAAACTCTAAAAATTAAATAAAATTAAGCATTAAATAGATCTCAATTTTAAAAAATTTTGGAAATTTGAATCATCTCAATTGGAGCTTGTATGAGGGAGAACGGGCTCGGAGAAGATTCAAAAATCATTAAAAAACATGAAAATTGAAAAATCAACAATTAGCCGAATTATTTTTATACTGAAAAACCGATTTATGATGTCAGCATCAACTCGAGCCAATCACGTGCTGACACGTCGGCCTGGTTCATGGACTCGGTCCACAGATTGGATCTGATCCATCGTGGACCCGGTCCACAATCCTGCCGCACATGTGCCCGCCACGTGGCCGCCCCTGATTGGTCACGGCGACGATGCAATCTGGACCGCACGATGATATCCAATGGTAGCAATCTAATCCGAGCGGTTTACTGATGATCATGGAGACGTGGCACTATCTCGATCGTTCACTGCTGATCTAACGGGCGGCGAAGCTCCAACTCGATGATGGCGACGCGGCGGCTAAACTTTACCGGAGCGGAGGAAGAAGACCTGGACGATGGCATTCTGGCGCGATCCCGATGCGAAGAAGTAGAGAAGTTGACGCGGCACACCACGGAGAACCTGGATTTGGAACCAAAGTGGCGCAAAGCGGTGATTCGGCGACGTTCTTGGGCAAAAACCGCCGGTTTCAAGATTCAACTCCCGCGAGCTTCTGCGGCGCCCACACAGCTCCTCAGGCGATGAGATCTAGGGCAACAGGGTTGGTACGGCTTAGGGGTTCTCGCACAGGCACGGGCGAGCCTTAAGTAGGCCTCGGCGGGCATGCCAGGCCTGGACACCAACTCCGAGTCCGTCGGAAACACAACGGCGTGGCTGAGAAGTCCATGTCGGAGACGAAAGGTGAGGACCCTCCAATTCCTGATCAACGACCATGATTCGAATCAACGACCATGATTCGCTGCGACGTGGCACAATCCTCGCCGATCCTGGAATCCAACGGTCACGCTTAACTAATGCCATTTACTGTAGCACTTGATCCAACACGCCCAAAACAGATCCAACGGCAAGCGAGATTAGGGTTTTGTGACGATGGAAGCCGTTGGATTAAGATCTAACGGTTGGCGTAAGAACTTCTAGAAAACGGGCCGATAGGGCCGCGCATAACCGGGCCGAGCACGCAAACAGTAATGGCCCCGGCCCATTAGTATTTACTATTTTCCCGTGTTTAATTAATTAAAATAATTCTAGTAATTCGATTAATTGGTTTTAGGCAATACAAATATCAAAAAAATTCCAAGAAAATTCTAAAAAATACTTTGAGACATTTTAAACTCAATTAAAATATTTTTGGCCAAAATTTATTTTTTTGTATACATTTAATTAGTTTTATTCAAAGGGCCAATATACTCAATTTAAAATAAATTCACATAAATCCAGAAAAATTCCAATAAATTCAGAAAAATCACAAATCACACAAATAATAATTAAATAATATTAAATACAAATTTTGGGGTGTTACATGTATGCTCCACTATAACAAAGGACCGCAGGAAGGAGGTAGACGGCATCGTCATGTCCACCATGTGGAATATATGGAAAGAATGAAATAGCAGGATCTTCACAGACACGTACCGAATGGTCCAGTTGGTTGCCAACACCATCATTCAAGACGTGCACAATCGAAAACGTGCTTTCACGATTTCATGATCTCCAATTATGTCGACATTCCGGAGATTTGTTGTGTACCTGTTGTGTTTCATGTTCCGTTGTGTCTACTTCTCTCAAATTTTAAAAAATCATTTTTAACTGTCTTTTATCTCTATCCTTAATGCATTGGCAGAGCTCCTGCTCTATTTCAAAAAAAAATATCCCTTGATTATATGCATATATGGAGAAGGTTTAATTTTGATAAAAAAAAGAGTACTTTGAAAAAAAAATACGTGAGGCTTAGGAATTGAACTAATCAAAACCATGGATGCAAAGAACCATTATTCAAGCCCGCGATACGTGAGGCTTATCTAGAAGTGTTGCAACTCTCTATGATTATTTCGTAGAAATAAATAATTTAATTGATAACAGACAAACATCTTGGACCGAACTAAATCCCAAAGTTTTCGTAACTCCTTTCCAGCCAGGCCATTTATTTTATACCCTAATTAACGAACATAGATCGAATGCAGTCGTCACTGTGAATTGGATTGGATCTATTGGTATGTGCACTGTGTCTAGACTGATTTTGTCTATTCAATTTGCATCCAACAATCGGTAGTATACTGTTTAAGTTACCGTCACGCTACCGATTGTACGAGAACCGCATCCTAATTAACCGCCTCCCACGCACTACTGTTGTACTGCATATAGCCCGGTACCCCTTTGTAGCTCTATCTTGCGCGGCATACGTACCTCCCCTCCACTTTTCATTCCCATGGGACCACCGACTGCCGGCGGCGATGAGTAGAACTTGGAGTCAGGGGACGCATGGATGGCCGCATCCCATGGCGTAGAACTCTGCTTTAAGCTACCTTGATTATTCCTCTCCTCGTCTACTCCCTTCCATCATAAATAGTTGTTTTGGATGTAGGTATAGTCATACTGTTAATGTCAAAAACTTGAAGTAGAGTTTCTGACAACAACACATCAGATAACACCTGGTTCAGAGCGTGCCAGTCGATTTGACCTGGGCGTAATCGACAAGGTAAAATATAAAATTCGCTCAAAGCCGATTTCGCAAGGATCAATCGGCTTAGACTCAATAAGCCCAAAGCCGATTAAATCGAGATAAAAAATGTAAGCCCAACTAGCCAATTAATACTAATCGGAGGATAAAGGTAGATCAATTCTGGAGAAGGCGATGTGCAGCAAAATCAGAATAAATCGAACCTGGACGTAATTGATGGAGATCAACAATCGGCGATGCGCAACTTTATTGATCAAGATCGAATTACAAGAAGACTAAATTACAGGAACTACTCCTAGTCGACAGGAAAAAAGATAATAATGTAAATTTGTGGATTTGATTGTGTTGTCCTTTTGCAGCTCCCTTTGTCCGCCTTTTATATCCGCCGGCCGATAGAGTCCCAGTACGACACGTTTTGGGAGTTGTATCCGTATCGGCCTCTATTTTGAGGGTGATTTCCTTAACGATCTGTCTTGTTTTCAAATATCTTGATCTGTTATCCTAATCGTATCTTGCTATTTTTTGGATTGCCGATTTAACCATACTTGCCAAATTTTGGTGCAAATATATGTCCCCCATTTTTTAGAGATGACTTGTTATCTCTCAAAAATTGTAACCATCGACTTTTGTTCAATCGGCTAACTGCTAACCCTCATATAGTAACTGCCGTTTTAATTGCGCCGTAATTTCCTGACATGCACATAATGCGCTTTAACTGTTCTTGTCTTTTGAGATCCATTTTCCGCCACTTCAAATTTTCACCGTGCTACAAATATACGGCCCCCACACAGTCATTCTCACGCTCCCAAGCTCTCGAGTTGTCTGCAATCGGCTTCTTGTCTTCAGTCATCAAGTCCTTTGGAGCTCACCATCTTCTATTTTTGATCGGCTTCCTGTCAAGATCGCCTGAATGGATCCTTCTCAGGTATTCATCCCAATTCCAAATAGCAATGATCAATTTTATCTAGGTCCGATAGGAAATCTAAATGCCGATTCAGTCATCAATGAAGAAATTTCTTGTCTCCCCTTATCGGCTACTGGATACAATATAGAGGGTTGGAGTAAAAGTTTTAGAGCTTGGCCGACAGCGCTCAAGGGGTGGAAATCTTGGTATACCTGTGTAGCAGCTCAAAAAAGGGGTATATGGGAAAAATGGGCATAGCTGAATGTCTCCCTCTCTCCTTAGCCGATCCAGAGGCCAATGAGCCCTTAGTGGCCACGGCTTGCTACTTCTGGTCGGATATGTTTAATGCGTTCGTGTTCCATACCGGCCTCATTGGACCAACTCTCTTGGATGTAGCTCAATTGTGCTGCCTGAGACCAGATGGAGAACAAATATCGGCTTACAGTGCCAAACCCAGATACAAGCTTATCAAGTCTAAAGGTGAGGGATGGGCTAAGTACATCAGCAACAACAATAAGGTACATGGATCAGTATCGGATGAAGAACACATTGCATTCCTCAATCTCTAGCTAGAACGGTTTTTATTCTGTGGTTCCTCTCTAGGGCCAACCCAAGTATATCAAACCATAGCAGAGCGACTGGTAGAAGGCCATCAGCTAGCCCTTGGAAAAATGCTGTTAGGGGCAGTCTATCTGATGATGCATATAATAAGATGTCGACTTTTTATAAGTTTCACGAAGTTCACCGTTGATAATGTTGGAGGACCGCTATGGTTTATTCAAATCTGGCTATATTGCTTGTTTAGCCAATCATTTCAGTTGAACCCATATGAAGATACAGCATTCCCTCGTGAAGACACTCCAGAGGGTGCAGTGCCCCAGTTTAGAGCCAGCTGATCTTATGGGGAGAGATTCATGATGTGCTCTGGGAATGAGACAAAAGTGACGCCTATCGGCTCCCAAAAGTATTTAATATTCTTCTTACAGCTTGATAGCAATGAGTTCAAACAAAATGACTTCTTCAGTTACACAAGTACAGCCGATTTTTCATGGCCCTCTTTTCTTCACTTAAATGCCAATAGTGCTCTAATGCCGCAAGAGACTTTGGATTTATTTAAACTTTTCATTTCGCCAAGCATATTATACGTCGGCCTTCACACAAGAAATCAAACTTTTCAGCCTTCATATGAGTTTTATTGCCCATCAGTTTATGCTAGGCAATTAGGCTTTGGCCAGATTATTCCAAGCTTACCACTTCTCGATCGGCTTCAGCCAAGAGCCAGAGTTCGCAACGTAGTCGTAGCCAATATCGTCCTTGAGATAGCCAACAATCTTCAAATTGAAAACTTTCCACACTTCATATTGAATACGCTCGGGCAGAACGCTATACTCCGAGAAGACAACATCGGTTATTGTTAATGATTTTTTTCCAAATCTTCCTGAGACGAAAATAGATACTAACAGCGATTCAAGTGACGAGACTAATTCTGCAGGATATACTAATACAAGCCTTGTAGATATTATCGACGAGGTATCGGCTTGAATGATTTCCTTTGCCTACTGATTTTTGCCATATACACTTCACTAACCATCTTTTGCTCCTATCTTGCGGACTAAGGCTGCTGGCTAAAAACCCATTCCTGGCCAATCGGGCAGTGGCCACCAAGTCAAGAGGCCACACCAATCGACTGGCCTCACTGGGTACACCTTAGGTACCCTAGGCATCCAGAGTTTGTCGCTATCGGACATGGAGGAAAAACAACCCAGTAAGTGTACCACGATCGACTGATATTATCTTTATATCCCTTCTGGTAATTAACTCATAGTCGATTCTAATTTCTGAAAAGAAGAAGACCACATACACCAAAGCTCCTGCTAAAAGGGCGTCGAAGCCCTAGGAGCAGAGTGGCGAGAGTTCGCCACGTGCGTCGGCTACTGTAGAGGTAAGTTGTTCATTTTATTGATTTATGACTTATGTTTTTAAGACATCAGCTCACCCTTTGTCTTCTTATACAGCCGACACCGTCAGCGCAGGTCACAACAATTTTGGTCGACCTCCTTGGAGCTTCTCTGGGAGCCCTGTCTCCCTCTCAGCAGATGCCAACAGCTCCAACAGTTGCTGAGTTAACAGAAACCTCTGACCCAACAAATTTATTGGGCTTTTCTTTGGTCGATCTTGACGATCTAGAGATCATGGCCACGGATGATTATGATGCAGAAATCAAAAAAAATTCTAGAAGTTTCTAAAGAAGCATCGGTCGTGGTGACATCTGTTCCAGGAGTACAAGAACGCCTCAACAAACTCTTCGACTTGGTGATGAGGCTGCAATCGGAGATTCTTACCAATAATCAACCGATTCGCGATGCCATGGCAGCAATTGAAGCCGATCTGCCCCCAGAGGCAATGGAAGAGCTCCTGAATGTTTCTCATCTCGAAGAAAAGAAAACACAAGTGGAGGCAGCCTAGGCAAGAATAGCCCAGCGTGAAGCTCAAGAAGCCGATCAGAAACTTTTGGATGACCTGGTTGCTGATGCTAAGGCAAAAAAGTATAAATTTGACGCCGATACTGAGTTGCTTAAGGCTTCGAAGGAGTCCATCTCAAAGCTTGAGACGACTAAGAAGTTTCTCCTGAAAGAGTTGGCTAAGACCGAAAAGCAGCTCCTAGAAAGCCAACAAACCATGGAGAAGACTTCATCGGCAATCAAAGATCAAAAACTGGGTATTTCCATGGCCGTGGCCGGCGTGAAAAAACAAATGGCCAAGGTGACCCCTGTTCCTGGAAATCCTAAAGAAGATGAGCGCATAATCGATGAAGTACAAGGCGTGATTGTCAAAGCTGCAGGCGTTCTATCGGCCTTGGGCTCAAGACTTCCTGGCTCTAGCCTTCACTGGTGAATCTTTTTATGATGAAAACTCTGTCGGATGCTTGTCTTTTGGAACACCACTTCTGTAATGCTTTAACTTTATTATAATCGGCTGTTTGCCGATTTTATGCTTATCTTGTCATGTAATTTATTTTCTTCTAGCCGATTAACTGCAACGAGTTAACTTGGCTTTTCATGACGATACTTCTCCTAGCCGACTAAGCTCCAACCCAGACGCTAGGATAGTATTTCTTCAAGTATTCCCATTAATAACTTTAGGCAAAATAATTCCACCTAACATCTCGAGTATATATGAATTTCCATCGATTAGCTGATTAATCTTATACGGCCCTTCCCACGTAGGGAACCATTTTCCAAATCGGTTATTTTTAGAACCAACAGGTACTATAGTTTTCCAAACTAAATCGGCTTCACCAACAGACTTATGCACGACCTTTTTATTATATTCCCTCGCAACTCTTATCTTATTCTTCTTAAGCCGATCCAGTGTAGACAAACGTAATTCTGCTAATTCGTCCAAGTTATCGATCATTAGATTGTTATAATTTTGAGCCGACAAACCATTTTGTCTGGCTACTCGAATAGAATCAATGTTAATCTCCACGTGTAAAACAGCTTCTTGGCCATACACTAACTGATAAGGCGAAAGCTTTGTTGCTCCATGATAGGCTAGCCGATACGCCCAAAGTGACTCCGATAACGTTGAGTGCCAATTCCTTGGGTTTTCATCGATTTCCCTTTTAATTAGCTTAATCAACGTTTTATTAGAAGACTCAGCTTGTCCATTAGCCTGAGCATAATATTGGGATGAATCCAACAACTTGATTCCCAGGCTCTTTGCGTAATTATGAAACTCATTGGACATAAATACGGTACCTTGATCGGTCGTGATCGTTTATGGTATTCCAAACCGATTGACAATGTGTTCATTAACAAATCCGATTGCTTCAACACTCGTAACCTTGTTGAGGGGTATAACCTCGACCTACTTAGAAAAATATTCAGTCGCGGCCAAAATGAACTTATGGCCTTTGCTTGAAGAAGGAAATATTTGACCGATTACATCTATCCCCCATCCTCTGAACGGCCACGGCTTGATAATCGCATGTAAAGCCGATGCCGGTGCCAGCTGTACGTTGCCAAATTTTTGACAAGTCTGACATCCTTTGTAATATTGGAAACAATCTTCTAATATTGTCGGCCAAAAATATCCTGTTCGCCTAAGCATCCATTTCATCTTATGAGTCGATTGATGAGATCCGCAAATACCTTCATGCACTTCACCCATTGCCACCTGCGCTTCTTCGGTTCCAAGGCATCTTAGCAGCAACCTTCCAACGTCCGATAGTACAAAATATCATCTAAAACTACGTACTTCAATGCTTGCTGCCTAACTTTGCGTTCTGTTGGCTTGGCGGTGGTATCATGTCCTGTGATAAAATCGGCTATAACTTGCCCCTTAACTGCCTTAGCCGATTCATATGTTAGGTCGAACACCATTAAGGCATAAGCTCATTTACCAAGTTGACCTCGCAAAATCGGAGCTGATAACATATACTTTATAACATCAGTTTTGCAAACCACCTTACAAGCCAATGCTAAAATATAATGCCTTAGCTTTGTGCAGAAAAAATATAGAGATAGGCATAACTTTTCGACAAAAGGGTACCTGATCTCAGCATCTAGTAGGCGTCGACTTAAATAAAAGATTACTCTTTCCTTACTATCGACTTCCTGTGCTAAAACGGCTCTGATAGTTTCTTCTTCAACCGATATATATAGCTTGAAATTAATCCCTTTTCGTGGCGCGAGAACCGGAGGATTGGTT
The DNA here is from genome assembly GCA_036346275.1 of Otatea glauca. NCBI lineage: Eukaryota > Viridiplantae > Streptophyta > Magnoliopsida > Poales > Poaceae > Otatea > Otatea glauca. The sequence goes on from CM070719.1 coordinate 41,603,926, forward strand.
AGGTATTCCTTGATATCATCATAAGCCTTTTGCTGGTCAACTCCCCAAACAAATTCCTGATTATCCTTTAAATTCAACAAAGGGGTGAACGTACGAATCCGACCAGAAAGATTTGAAATAAATTGTCGAAGATAGTTAATCTTACCAATCATTTTCTGTAACTCATTTTTACATGTCGGTGGCTTTGTTTTGGCTATAGCTTTGACCCTTTCTTGATTAACTTTGATTCCTCTTTCATGGACCATAAAGCCCAAACATTGCCCAGCCGACACACCAAACGCACATTTGAAAGGATTCATTTTCAAACCATGTACTCTTATATTCTGGAAGACCTTTTCTAAATCGGCTAAATGTTACAGGTCATCTTTTGATTTTACAACAACATCATCAATGTATATTTCAACAATGGCTCGCTGATAAGTTGCCCCGGCATTTTTTAAACCAAACATCATAACCGTCCACTCAAATAACCCTATTGCACCAGAACACCTGAAGGCAGTATTAGGTATATCGGCTTCTACCATGCATATTTGATTGTACCCGGCATTACCGTCTAAAAAACTTATGATTTTATTTCCTAATGCAGTGTCGATAAGCATATCGGCTATCGGCATCGGATACTCACCCTTTGTGTGGCTTTATTCAAGTCTCTAAAGTCGACACATACTCTAAGCTTTCCTTTTTCTTTATAACTGGAACGATATTGGAAACCCACTCTGCATATTGACAAGGCCTAATGAATTTTGCTTCTAATAATCATTCTATCTCTTTTTTATAATATTATACAGGGCCAGATTAAAGCATCTAGGATACTGCTTAAATGGCTGATATCCTAGTTTAATAGGCAACCGATGTTCAACCAGTTGTCGGCTTAAACCAGGCATCTCGGATACTTCCAAGCAAAACAATCTTTATAATTTTTGAGAATTTTGACCAACTTTTCTTTATATTTTGTATCTAATTTTGCACTAATAAAAGTTGGTCTTTTCCTATCACCGCTACCTATATCGACTTCTTCAAGCAGATCGGTAGATGTGAACCCTTGGACTAACTTATCGATTTCTTGGAAATACTCGATGGCCTCATAGCTATCTCTCATTTGCCGATAGTTTTGCATTTTGTCTTGTAGGGCCTTCACTGTTTTCTTTGACCCCATCGGCGTAAAACTTCACTTGCTTGATCAAACGTGCCTAGCTTAACACTGATCAGCATAAGTCCTGTCTTACCAACACAAATAAAGCCACAATCATTCAGCGTTTTCCCCGATATACATTCGGCCTCTCCATGTTGCCAATTTGCATCTGTGCTAGCCATAGCGATATGAGCCGACGTATCAGCTGAGACGACTTCAACTTCGCCTCCATTCCATTGGATAAGCGCCTGATGCATGGTCGACGGTATGCAGCAATTGGCATTAATCCAATCCCGACCGAGTAGCACACTATAATTGCCTTTGGCGTCAATGACGAAGAATGCGGTCGGCAAAGTCTTACTACCGACAGTTAACTCCGTAACCATAACGCCTTTGGCTTCTGTGGGATCGCCTGTGAAGTCATTCAAAACCATATTAGTCTTGATCAAATCTTCATCGGACTTACCTAATTTTTTGCAGGTGGTATACGACATCAAATTGACGGTAGCTCCCCCATCCACCAACATCCTTGATATCAGTTTGCCGTTTATATATCCTTTTAAATACAATGGCTTCAGATGCCGATGGTCATCTTGTGTTTTTTCGAAGATTGCATTTTGGGTACCTGAACATGATTGAGCAAAGGTTTCTTTGGCCAATTCGGTTTTAATTTTGAACTCGGCCAGCAATGTAAATACCATGTTGATGTCCATCGGAGGCGTGCCATCCCTAATCATGGGAGAATCCAGGTCATCGGTTGAATCAAAATCTTCTTCAACCTGCTCTTTCTTTCTCCACTCTCTTTTTAGAATTTTGATCGGCCGAAGTTCATTGAAGGTTTGATCCCTCTGTTTCTCTACATCAGCCTCTCTGATTTCCTGAGTTCTCAGCCTTTGCAATCGTCTGCGCTGTGATCGGCTAAGGTCGAGTGGACACCACCTTGGTTTGGGCTCCACTCGCTTACGTATTTTGCCATCTAAATCTTCTCGATTAGTAGAACCTGACTCTGTCTGCATCTTAACCTAGTTCGGCATTTGATTTGGTACAGAGATTCTCTCTTGAACCAGTTTTCTGTAACTTTTGTTATGACGATCTCGTATCAGCCCAGACAACCTTTCTTTAGCCGATCGACTAGGCCAGTCATCTTGGGGGTAGTGTTCCATTGGGCACATGTATGGAGATGGCAATGCTACTCCTCTCTCCCAGCAAAATTGCCAAAAGGAGCACCTCCGATGAGCTCTTTCTACATTTTTAGTTCGATATAGATTATCTGACCGACGTGGAACATATTGCAGCCGATTATTCATTCTTTCATACTTCTCCATTAACTGAGAAAATGTTGGCCCCGCCCTTTTCGTTGGCTTCCTTGGCTGTGATTTTTCTACTTTATACCATCTGCCAACTTGTGGGTCTCCTTTGGGTTTAATGGTCTTTGAATTGTTGCCCTCATGATCGGCTTCTATTTGTAATGAACCGATTGTGATTTTTAATGTTCGACTACCACCCGAAGTTGACTGAATATCGACTCGCCGATCCCTTCTTGGTTCTTCATTGTGCATCGGCTTTTTTCCCTTGCTGGAACACTGCACCATATTTATAGGGAACGGATCAACGTCAACTTGCATGATCGGCTCATCAGCGAATTTTAGCCGACCATCCTCAATAGCTGATTGGATCTGCTGACAAAAAATATTGTAATCGTTAGTATTATGAGAAAAAGAATAATGCCACTTGCAATACCTTCGCTTCTTGATCTCATCAGCCGATGGTATAATGTGCCCTTCGGGTAACCGTATTATTTTTTCTTGTAATAATAAATCAAAAATACGATCATACTTAGAGACATCAAAAGCGTATTTGACTTCCGACTTATTCCTAGTCGGCTTAAGCCAGGAACAGACTAAAGATTTTTTAGACCCTTTAACCCATTCGGCTATATTCACCTCTACTTCATCGTCTTCAGAGGACTCACTGGGGCAATAATCGACCATATTAACTTTATCTTTATCCTTTTCTTTATTATTACCATTTGCTTTGAATCTATCCTTGAACGCCCTATTATCCGGGAATCGGCTTTCTTGAGCCAACACGCGATGAAGCAGGTGGCTTAGATCGGTGAACTCCTATCCTCCAAATTTTTCTCGGAGTGGTGGAATTAGCCCTTGGAAAGCCAAATCGACAAGCTGATTGTCGAGTAATGTGACACTAAAACATCGATTTCTGACTTTCCTAAATCTTTTAATGTAATCAGTTACTGATTCTCCAAATTTCTGGTGGACAGAGCTCAGGTCGAAAATCCTGAGTTCCAAACTGCCAGAGAAAAGTATTCATGGAATCGGCTTCCCAAATTGTCCATAAATGAATCGAATTTGGAGGCAGACTAGTAAACCAAGTAAAAGCTGCTCCTGATAATGATAATGGGAACAATCTGATTTTTATCCCGTCAGACTAAGCTGCTTCGCCGCATTGTACGATAAAGCTCCCGACGTGTTCTAATATTGTAATTGAATCATCACCAAAGAATTTTGCGAAATCTGGGACTTTAAAATTGTGAGGATAAGGCATACGATCTATGTAATCAGGATATGGTTTTCTATAGCCGATAACTTTCCCTTTTGGCTGTATGCCGAATTGATCCTTTGATACGGCGGAAATTTGATCGGCCCAATTTATATTATCGGTCAACGGGATGGTAGATCCTTGATAATGTTGGTCATAATTGGCATTCTGCCCCCCAAGTGCAAACTCGGGCTGTTGATTAGACTAAGCCGACGGGTGATGAGTGTATTTGTCATATAAATTGTTTCTCCTAGTTGGTGGTTCTGGCAATGGGACAAAGGGTTCTGAATAGGTCACTACCCTGTGCTGAACTGGATTCCTAGGCTCCCTTTGTCAAAAGGTTCATGATATTGTGGGTACCTATCAGATTCAATCGGCTGTGAAACCGATTGTGGAAAAACTTAAAATAGAGAAGACGGTGGTAAATTTGCCGATGCATCTAGCTTAGCAGCATCGGTATAAGCCTGATAATGGGTTACTCCACTCGGCCGAGGATCTCTTGGTAGTATGATGATGGGTTGAGTTGGCATCATGGTTGGAGGTGAGGTTATAGCCGATGGTATAGAATCGGCTAACGCGCTCTGCGTACTTTGTGCTATTGAGAAAACAGGGTAGCTTGACAGAGCCTGCTTGGGGTCAAGGAGACTCCCGGATGAGGCCAACTCCTGGGCGATAATTTTAACACTATTTGCAATCATCGGCTTAAGTGTTGTAACAAGAGCCGACAATTGGTTTATGAGAGCATGGTGTACGGATTGATTAAACATAGCCGATAGCTCGACTTGAGCAGGCAGCTATCGACTTACCGGTCCTTCTGTAACGCCTGCATCACCTAGGGCATTTACCGTCGGCAGAGCGGTTTTTCTGAGTAACGCCACGTCGAGTCTTCTGATAACAATTCAGCATCATCTCCTCAAGAGCAGTTTTTCGATCTTCAATTTCCTTACACTGCTCTGGCGTTAAATCGTCCAGTGTAGGGACTATTATAGCTTCAGTATTGAGATCAAATGGTGGAATCGACTTCCCTGATGAAGACATTGCAGGTCCCACCGGTCGTGCCAAGAGTGTGTTGACGTCAAAACTTGAAGTAGGGTTTCTGACAACAACACACCAGATGAACACCTGGTTCAGAGCGTGCTAGTCGATTTGACCCGGGCATAATCAACAAGGTAAAATATAAAATTCACTCAAAGCCGATTTTGTGAGGATCAATCGGCTTAGACTCAATCAGCCCAAAGCCGATTAAATCGAGATAAAAAGGTAAGCCCAACTAGCCAATTAAGACTAATCGGAGGATAAAGGTAGATCGATTCTGAAGAAGGCGATGCGCAGCAAAATCAGAATAAATCGAACCTAGGCATAATTGATGGAGATCAACAATTGACGGTGCACAACTTTATTGATCAAGATCGAGTTACAAGAAGACTAAATTACGGGAACTACTCCTAGTTGACAGGAAAAAAGAGAATAATGTAAATTTGTGGATTTGATTGTGTTGTCCTTTTGCAGCTCCCTTTGTCTGCCTTTTATATCTGTCGGCCGATAGCGTCCCAGTACGACACGTTTTGGGAGTTGTATCCGTATCGGCCTCTATTTTAAGGGTGATTTCCTTAACGATCTGTCTTGTTTCTAAATATCTTGACCTGTTATCCTAATCGTATCTTGCTGTTTTTTGGACTACCTATTTAACCATACTTGCCAAATTTTGGTGCAAACACATACTTTCAGAACTTTGACTATCAATACGTTTTTAAATATTTAAATTGGATAGATGAAAGTCATATGTGTAAATTTGTCTCGAAAAGTATTTTCATAATATTATAACTTTATTAGGTTTTATAAATATATTATAATAGACCATGTTAATGTCCAAAATGTGACCGGAGGGAGTATTCTCTAACTCATATTGGTCTATCTTTTTTTTAAAATAAAAACCAATAAATTCAATACATGTGGAGATGCATAGTTCATGTCAATGTGGTCAAACATGGATGAGTTGGCGTGACGGCGGCGGCTCCCTCATCGAGTCCATCCTCCAAAATAGATGACAATAGTTTGCTACATCAGCAGATATGCCCAAATGGGCGGCCCGGCACGGCCCGGCCCGATTGAAAAATGGCACGACAAATTTAGGCACGGCCCGTTTTGGCCCATCTAATAAATGGGCCGTGCCGTGCTGACCCACGTGCTGAGGGTCCGGCTCAAGCACGGCCTGTGGGGCTAACGGGCCATGCCATTCTGGCACGGGTTCGACGGGTCGTAACGGGCCGGGTCGGCTCGTTAGCACCAAAAGAATTAAAAAAATACAACAAGATTAGAAAAAAAATAGAAAAAGTATGAAAAATATGCATTAAAAATATGAAAACATTCAGAAAAAATGGGAAAATTTAGAATAATTAGAAAAACTCAAAGGATGTAGAATTTTTTTTAAAATATATATAAATTAAGAAAAAACTAAAATATGAGATAAATTCTAAAATGAGACAAATAATTTGAATTAAATAATGAGCTTTATTGATGTTTGGCTGCCTCGTTAACAACTTTGCCAAGTAAAAACTCAACATGAGAAAACCTTAGCAAAGAAAAAAGAGTATAGCCTATAGCTCAGTGATACAGGAAAAAAGTGAAGTTTACAATTATTCTTCCTCATTATCTAGATAAAGATGTTCGAACGTCTCTGCCAGCTCAGCATTTTCTACAGTATGTTGAGCTCGTTGATCAGCTTGTTCCCAATCTTTCACAGTGAGAAGTATTTTCACAATCTCACTTGTTAGATTTGTTCTTCTCTCCTCGATTATTCTTTCGGATAGATTGAAAGCAGACTTCGAAGAAACCATGGAGATAGGAACTATTAACACATCCCATGCTAATATGGAAAGCACCAGATATGTTATCTTGTGCTCGTGCCACCACTGCAAAATACTGAAGTCCTCCTCTTGCTGCTCTTGGTAGTTGACAGTGTCGCTGTTGAAGTAGGCAGCTAGCTCCGCACCACTTGATGTGTCCGTACTTGTCGTTGTTGTAGTCGAACTCCTTGAGAAAGAGTCACCTGCACCCCATACTTTCCCCACGTGGTTTTCTTCTTACCTGTTGTGGGTGCTGGTGGAGGTCACTGCATGCGAACTCCATCAAATTTTCGATCATACTTATCATAAATTTGAGATAAGTTAGCACGGAAATTTTAAAAATAACTAGAATAATCAGTACCTATTGCATCACTTAGAAGTGAGAGAACATTAGAGAATCCTCGAACTTTAGCTCTAGGATCTAAAATAAATACAAATGCATATAACATAGGAATTCCTTGCTAATATTTCAAAAATTTAGTTTTCATAGCAAAAACAACTTCATGCAAGATATTACCATTTTCGTGGCTCTTTAATTGGGTAGCAATTTATAAAATATGATGCACAATTAAAGGAGAGGTTGTGTAATAAACTCCAGATAAAGCAACAATGGATTCAAAAAAAAGTTCTAAAAATGACAGCAAGTATTTAGCAATATATCAATGTTGCTCTATGAGTAGCGGTTGGCTATCCCGTGTATGACAATACATGTTAATAAAAACAGAAAATATGCTCTTATATGGTATGAGATTCTTAAGCATCAAGTAAGTAGAGTTTCATCTAACAGGTATATCCAAACGAAACTTACGCAAACGCACATTCATTGCAATATAATTCTTATATGCTGCTACTCATAGATTAGAATTATTTAAGAAAGATATTGCAGTGCGAAAAGGTTTAAGATACTAATCTAACCTCTTCAAACCAGATTTAACTATAAGATTAATAATATGGCAAGCACAACGCTGATGTAATAAGAAAGATTCAGCATATGAATTGAAAAGCGGAGTAAGAATGTTCATGGTACAAGTATTTGCTGAAGCATTATCTAATGTTATTGAAAAAATCTTATCACTAAGGCCAAAATCTTCCTCAACTTTTATAATACAATCAACAATATTTTTACAAGTGTGTGCTACATCAATTAATTTGAATCCTATAATTCTCTTTTCTAGTTTCCATTCATTGTTTACATAATGAGCAACTACACTAAAATAATCCTCTTTAGCTCTACCACTCCATATATCAGATGTCAAAGACATAGAAAAAGTATAGGTACTAAATTTTTCTTTTAGGTTATTGCGATAATTATTATAATATTTAATCAAATCTCTAGTTGGTTTCTGTCTAGAAACTGTAGAAAACCTAGTATTATGAGCGATCATATTGTAGTTTTCAAACGCATTTGACTCACTAAAGTTTAAAGGAAGATCTTGAGAAGCGATTAAATGACAAAGAGATTCACGAGCTACCTCAAGATTGTAGTCCCAGTTACGTACCGTACCGTCGGGGTTGCACTGCAGCTACGTTTGTCTCAAGGTCATCCCCGCTTTTTTTCTACAGCTCTCAGCATGCCTCTTTAAGTGCCCCGTTTCACCTGAAGATTTTGCAGTTAATTTGTGCTTACAATATTTACAAATAGCATACCTGCTCTGGACGTCGTCTGATGTCTCAAAAATCTGCTCGAAATCTTCTCAGACTCCTGATGTACTGCGTCTTGATCTTTTTGCCCCGGTTCTTGCCGACGCAGTAGCACTTGTAGAGCCTGAGGATGGCACAGCTCCTGCAGCTGCTTGCGCTTCATAGGATACAAGAAGCTCATCGGGTGAAATCCCGAAATCAATAGCTGGGAAAGACGAAAAATCCCTGTGCTCCATAAAGCAAACTGCAAGAAATAATTACGCTATTAGTACTAAAATATGATTTAAAATACAAACAAAATAAAAAATTAAATCACAATTATTACCTTGATTTCTTGACAGAAGCTGGAAGCCGAATTTCGGATTTTTGAATTTTTGGCAAAACTATTTTGAATTTTGCCAAATTATGACCTAGAGCAAAAGAATTTATACAAGAGAATGAATAGAACAAAATGCAAGATTGCTGGTATAGAAATGAGGGGGGTAGCCACCTATTTATTGGAAAATTTTGGGATTTTTATGAATTTTTTAAGCCTCCAACGGCTATTTTTCAAACTAAACAGACTAAACGGGCTGTGCCTACCCCTAATCGTGCTGGGGCAGGCACATGGCCCGCCGTGCTGTGGAGCCGGCCCAAGCACGGCATGGGCGAGTGGGCCGTGCCAGCACGGCCGGTTTATGGCTGGGCCGTGCCGAGCTCGGGCCAGACCAATAGTGCCGTGCCTTGGGTCGGCCCATTTGGACATCTCTATACATCGGGGATAGTAAATGTATTTGCTCATATGGGGGAGCAGCAACCGCGACGTGACACACCGCGGTCACTTATCTAGTATAACTAACAATGCATGGACGTGATGCGCTTACTTTATTAAAGTTGACAAGGTTCCTAGCCAAGGAGGTCACCCACGTGTACTCTCTCCGTTAAAGGCCCTCGAAAAAAAACATAATTACGTTTAGATCATTTCAACCATTTTTTACGAAAAGTTCCTTTCGATTCAGCAAAATCACAAATCCTTCGTGAAAGGACCCCAGATAAATGCAAAAAAAGAGTGTAATTACGTTTATATCCTTTAAACCGTTTCGCGTGTTTTCTCGATACTTTATTAAAATTGGCAAGGTTCCTAACCAAGGAGGCCACCCACGTGTCCTCCCTTTGTTAAAGGCTTTAAAAAAATGTAATTATATTTAGATCCTTTCAACCGTTTCTTAAGAAAATGACCTTTCGGATCAGCAAAATCACGAATCCTTCGTGAAAGGACCTCAGATAAATGCAAAAAAAAATATAATTACGTTTATATCCTTTCAACTATTTTACGTGTTTTCTCAATTTGCTATGTGGTGAGCATACATGGACATGATGTGACGTACTGTTGCATAGTACGTGGATGTTCTGATCTTTGTTAATTGTCTCTCTCTTACTTTGAGGATATTATCAGGTACATGTGTTTGATATGCATGATGAAGTAGCTGATCATGCTGTGGACGGAAAGAGGGGTTCAGCATGCATGCCTACGTGGAATGCTAATATGTAAGATATTCTAAGGATGTGTTTGGTTCTCTAGATGAGGTTGAATGAGATATGGCCATCCAGTCTGGATGGGATGGAACTATCCAGGTGGCTGTTTCGTTGGGTAGATATGGATGAGTCAATTTTTTGTTTGGTTGGATGGATGAGAATTGATGGGATGAGTCAATTTTTTGTTTGGTTGGATGGATGAAAATGGATGGGATGAGCTAGTTTTTTTGTTTGGTTGAATGGATGGGATGAGCCAGTTTTTTGGTTAGTTGGATGTTTGAACATATTCATATATTTGACATAAAAATAACAGCATAGAATAACAGAACTGAGCCGGATGGATCCTCTGGAGTCAGGAGCCCCTCGAGGCAAAAGATCTTGAAGATAAAACAAAGCTCCTAACATCTGCCTAACTCATGAACATTACCTCTTTACTGCCAACCAAGAATAATAGCCAGAAGCCAACAGCATTAAACCATCTTCATATCTAGCTTTGTATAAATATCTGCACTCTATATAAAGCTCTGATTTTCTGAATTCTCAAAAAGCAATCTCTGATGTGAAAAACAAAAGGAAAGGGAAAACAAGCTATTCCAATGAAAATTAACAACAGATAGTGATGAGTAATAAACTACCAGATCAATTACTTAAATTAAGTATAGCCGAACGTTGAGGCAATTAAATACAGGCAATAAGTTATTCTTTTTTCCTTCTAGCTAATAATGTTGGGTTCCTCAAATCCAATGGTTCTAAATGCTTGTAAACAACCACAGCAAAAAGTGTAGATGACAGAAGTCAAAAGAAGGATAGCTAGCTGTGCAGCCTATGCTCTTCATAAAAATGGAACGCTAATTCAAGAACATGTGGTAGGACAATACAGCCGGCAAGAACCAGTTTTTCTTGAGACCAAGCATGAATGGACTCAACAACACGTCTTAATATACATAATACAAGAACACGAATAACTCTAGTCACTATACTCGATACTTTCATCCTCTCTAAATTGATGGTCATCACGTTTACCCAAATCATCGGTCTCGTAGTCGTATGGGCGCAACTACTCATCTACGCTGAACAAAATGTCTTCTTCTTCTTCTTCGGGTGGATCGATACAGTTTGTTCGCACCAAGTCTTCCGAATGTATAGCAAGTTCATCAAGGCGGCGAACAGTTTGTTCAATCTCAAGTAAGAGTTGATTGAGTTCATTCGCGCTTTTGCATGAGTAAGGAGAAAAATTACCATACCCTATGTTCTTAATATCACTTGCAATTTCCTCTATGCGATTAATTGTCCAAACATACACTTCACTGACTTTCTTTGAATCTTTATCCATCTATAAACAAAACCTCATAAGGATATCAGTTATATATAAATATATCTATAAGCCCGCATTGCAGAGGAATATGGTGGCGTGGTGTAATCAAAGAATTCAAAACATTATTTTGCTAAGATTGAAAGCATGTACTTAGATTGCAACCAACCTGAGGAAGCTTGAGCTAAGATTGAAAGCATGTAGTCCAGCCACTTGCTCCGATCACAACATATGAGTAAGACAAAAACATCTAGTTCAAAATCACGACACCAAAGGTTCAACCTGGCCTCAGGAAAAGAATTGTTAGTTCTTAGGCTACTTAGTATTGTGTAGAATTATTGAAGTGTAACTAAGGAATACTCCAACTTAAAAATAACAAACATATACAGATATGCAACTTATGTTAGTGTTATGCCCTTGAGGCAATCATTTAGATGATTGTAACATGACTATGTTTATGAATAATAATATGATTATTGGTCCAATGAATGCATATCATTGTATTGATCAACAAGTATGTGACTTGCTTATGAAGCTCTTTACTTATTGATGTAATTCGATAAATATCTCTGATCGAATATCATCGTATAGGACAACGATGAATAGATCAGCACATGTAGTGATCGAGGATCATGCTTCATAGATCATGGGATATGGACATATCATCTATACATTGTGGACGCATGTTGAAGAACATGGGTTAGATAGACCCGCCATGGGACACTGCGAGAATGTTACATTCTTATGTGTCATCAGTGTATCTCATACATAGTAGATGTATGATCCTTAGACTTGAGATTGTCATATTCCCTACATGTGTAATAGTTTTCCGAGGGGCTATCAAACACTACTTCCTAACCGGATAGTTATAAAGGTAGCTTTCATGTTTACTATGAAACGTGCAGAGGGAAGTGAGCAGTTAAGATAGAATTTGCCACTCCAATGAAATGGAGATATATGACAAGGCTACTGTGTGATATGATTAAGGAAGTGCATAGCTATGCCGTGATTGAGGAGTCAATCACAACTTATTAATATATCACGGATACGAGAGATGGATTGAATCATCAAAGGATGACATGCTTCTCGCCTTGAGTTCAATCTTCATATACTTGGCAAAGGGATTATTACATGAGTACTTTTGATAGGTTCTATCCGATTTGATCATAGTATGTTTGGGAGTTGGCATACTTTGCAAGGAGCCTCTACCAACTATTGGATTGAAAAGGAGTTTTCCAGATCCATATCCAAACGTACGTGAACTTGCAGGGTCACACACTTAATGGGCTGGGACGCATTAATTTGGATTGGATCCGTAATTAATAGACCTCGTGTGAGCCCTAAGGGCAGGTTGACCTGGCCACGAGTCAAGTTGACGGAGACATTCATTACTTGTTAATGCTCCTCGCAATTTGAACCAGTCGAAAATGTTCCTCGCAATTTGAAGGTTGAATATGAAAAACATGTTAATGATTCTGTAGAGGTCAGCTGTCTCATGCTTGTCACCATGGACTCTGAGCTCCAAAAGCAATATGAGGACCAAGATGCTTACAATATGATTGTGGGCTTGAAGAGTATGTTTAGGAATCAAGCAAGAGCTGAGAGGTATGGTATCTCAAAGCTTTTATTTGCTTGTAAGCTGGCTGAAGGCAGTTCGGTCAGCCCTCATGTGATCAAGATGATTGGTTACATTGGGAGATTGGAAAAACTTGAGTTTCCCCTTAGTCTCGGTTTGGCCACAGATGTTATTCTCCTGTCTCTGCCACAGAGATTTGATCCATTCATTATGAATTTTCATATGAATAGCATGTAGAAGAGCCTAACCGAACTACATGGGATGCTCAAGGCTGCCGAGGAAAGCATTAAGAAAAAACCCAATCATGTGATGATGGTTCAGAAAACAACTACATTCAAAAAGATGAAGGCTAAGGCTGGGGGAACGGGAAAGAGCAAGGGCAAGGGCAAGGCTCAAGATGAGATAGTAAGCCTTAAAACTAAGCTTCAAAAGTTTAAAGTTGGCCCTCAACCTGATACCCAATGCTTCTATTGCAAGAAGTCAAGACATTGGAAACGGAACTGCGAAAAGTACCTGGCAGATAAGAAGAATGGAAATGTCATTTCCACTCCAGATATTAATGTTATAGAAATTAATCTTGCTACTTCTTCACTCAGCTCATGGCTATATGATACCGGTTCGGTTGCTCACATTTGCAATTCGATGCAGGGGCTGATAAAGAGTAGAGACTTGGTAAAAGGAGAAGTGGATTTTAGCGTGAGGAATAAAGCAAGAGTTGCTGGTCTTGCCGTTGGCACGTACCCATTACATTTGCCTTCAGGATTAGTTTTAGAACTCAATAATTGTTATTTTGTTCTATCTTTGAGTAGAAACATTATTTCATCTTCTTGTTTGAACATGAAGGTTATGATTTCAGAATAAAGAACTTTGTTTGTTCGATATTTTTGAATGATATGTATTATGGTCATTGCCTCATGGTGGATGGGTTGTACGTACTTGAACTCGAAGAAAAACATGTCTATAACATTAATGTAAAAAGGACTCGGCCTAATGATTTGAACCCTACCTTTTTATGGCATTGTCTCTTAGGTCATATAAATGAGAAGCGCATGAAGAAGCTCCATGGTGATGGACTTCTAACCTCATTTGATTTTGAATCATTTGAAACATGTGAGTCTTGTTTACTTAGCAAGATGACAAAAGCCCCTTTCACAGGTTTTACTGAGAGAGCGAGTGTATTATTGGCCCTAGTACATACAGATGTATGTGGACCAATGAGCTCGACTGCTAGGGGTGGGTTTTAGTACTTTGTAACTTTTATCGATGACTTTAGTAGATATGGATATATCTATTTAATGAGGCATAAATCTGAAACTTTCGAAAGGTTCAAAGAGTTTCAGAATGAAGTACAAAATCAACTTGGCAAATCAATAAAACACTTACGATCAGATCGTGATGGCGAATACTTGAGCCAAGAGTTTGGTGATCATCTAAAGCAATGTGGAATCGTTCCGCAACTTACTCTGCCAGGAACGCCTCAATGGAATGACGTGTCCGAACGACGAAACAAAACTTTATTAGATATGGTTCGGTCAATGATGAGCCAAACAGATCTGCCATTATCCTTCTAGGGTTTTGCTCTAGAGACAGCTGCGTTCACTTTGAATAGGGTCCCATTAAAATCCGTTGAGAAGACGCTATATGAGATATGAACTGGGAGAAGACCCATGTTGTCATTTCTCAAGATATAGGGATGTGAGGCTTATGTAAAACGTTTACAATCAGATAAACTCGTACCTAAATAAGAAAAATGCTTTTTTGTGGCTATCCTAAAGAAACAAAAGGATATTACTTTTACAAAAGAAACGAGAACAAAGTTTTTGTTACTCGAAATGGTGTCTTCTTGGAGAAAGAGTTTCTTTCAAAAGAAATCAGTGGGAGTGATGTGTATCTCAATGAAGTTCAAGAATCACATGAATATGTTCAAGCTACCACTGAACCTTCACAAGATGTACAAAGTGTTCTACAACCTGTGGAAGAGACACCAGCCCCACGTAGGTCGGGGAGGTCGCATCATGTACCTATAAGATATGGGAATAACATATTATTGTTGGACAATGATGAACCCACGACTTATGAAGAAGCAATAATGGACCCAAACTTCGAAAAATGGCTTGAAGCCATGAGATCCAAAATTCAATCCATGCATGACAATCAAGTTTGGAACTTGGTCGATTCTCCTAATGGTGTAAAAACCATTGAATGCAAATAGATTTTTAAGAAGAAGATAGACGTAGATGGAAATGTTCAGATCTATAAGGCACGGTTGGTGGAAAAGGGTTTCAAACAAGTTCAAGGAGTTGACTATGATGAAACCTTCTCACCGGTAGTCATGCTCAAGTCTGTCCAGATCATTTTAGCTATTGCTGCATATTTTGATTATGAAATATGGCAGATGGATGTCAAAACAACCTTCCTTAATGGGAATCTATCTGAGGATGTATACATGATACAACCTGAAGGTTTTGTTGATCCTAAATATGCTAAAAGGGTATGCAAACTTCAAAGATCTATTTATGGGTTAAAGCAAGCATCTCGGAGTTGAAACATTCGTTTTGATGAAGTAGTCAAAGGATTTGACTTTATCAAAAATGAAGAAGAGCCTTGCGTTTACAAGAAGGCTAGTGGGAGCGCACTTGTGTTTCTGATTTTGTATGTGGATGACATATTATTGATCGGGAATGATATTCCTATGCTTGAAGATGTTAAGACTTCATTGAAAAGGAGTTTCTCAATGAAGGACTTGGGAGAAGCATGCTATATCTTGGGCATAAAAATCTATAGAGATAGATCAAAAAGGTTAATTGGATTAAGTCAGGAAGCGTACATTGACAAGATATTGAAAAGGTTCAATATGCATGAATCCAAGAGAGGTTTTATGCCAATGTCACATGGCATCAGTCTCTGCAAGAATCAGTGTCCTTTGACAACTGATGAGCGAGACAGGATGAGCAAGATTTTATATGCTTCAGCTATTGGGTCTATTATGTATGCCATGATCTGCACGCGCCCAGATGTCTCATATGCTCTAAGTGTCACTAGCAGATACCAAGCGGATCCTGGTGATGGTCATTGGATAACCGTAAAAAATATCTTAAGTACTTGATAAGAACTAAGGGTATGTTCCTTATTTTTTGAGGTGAGGAAGATCTGGTTGCAAAGAGTTACACCGATGCAAGCTTCCAAACTGACAAAGATGATTTTCGATCGCAATTCGGGTTTGTGTTTACACTAAATGGAGTAGCAGTAAGCTGGAAGAGTTCCAAGCAAAACACGGTGGCCGACTCTACGACAGAAGCGGAGTACATTGCGGCTTCGGAGGCCGCAAAAGAAGCAGTGTGGATTAAGAAGTTTATCACAGAGCTTGGTGTGGTCGCTAGTGCCTCTAGTCCAATGGACATCTATTGTGATAATAGTGGTGCCATTGTACAAGCTAAAGAGCCTAAATCTCATCAGAAGTCTAAACACATACTTCGACACTTTCACCTTATTCACGAGATTGTGGATAGAGGTGACGTGAGAATTTGCAAAGTACATACAGAAGCCAATGTGACCGATCCGTTGACAAAGCCACTGCCACTGCCTAAGCATAAGGCGCACACGAGGTCTATTGGTATTAGATACTTAATTGATTGACCCAAGTGCAAGTGGGAGATTGTTAGTGTTATGCCCTCAAGGCAATCATTTAGATGATTGTAACATGACTATGTTTGTGAATAATAATATGATTATTGGTCCAATGAATGTATATACTTGGCAAAGGGATTATTATATGAGTACTTTTGATAGGTTCTGTCCGATTTGATCATAGTATGTTTGGGAGTTGGCATGCTTTGCAAGGAGCCGCTACCAACTATTGGATTAAAAAGGAGTTTTCCAAATCTATGTCCAAACGTACGTGAACTTGCAGGGTCACACACTTAATGGGTTGGGACGCATTAATTTGGATTGGATCCGTAATTAATAGACCTTGTGGGCTTGGCACACTTATAGGCCCTGGTTTAGGGTTTCATCTCGTAGCTATATAAGGAGTGGAGGAGGGTGGGCGCAGTGGGTGCTTTCCACGGTTTAGAAGTGTTTCACCCGAAACCCTAGCCTCCTCCTCTCGCTGCCCCTGCCGAGCGACCAGGTGTTTGCACACCGAGGCACGGCGTTCCATCCCCGGACGTCTGGACTACTGCGGTGATGCTGCTGCGACTGCGGCGTGGGTGGACAATCCACAGCGAGGCGAGGACAATCCACTCCATCGACGCAACGTCTGCGGTAAGGACGATCCACTACATCAACGCGTGAAGGATTCCGCAACTGCGCGTCTAGTGATAATCTAATCTATGATCCCCTTCTTGCGAGTAGCTTTCTGGTTGTGCGGTAGATTTTTTTTGTGCTAGCGTAGCATACCGCGTTTCTCTTCAACTTAAGCCATGTGAATGCCAAAATGAGGCATATTGTGATCTCTTGCAGAATTGTTAGTGCACCCGTAATTCTTTAATAACTATGAATGTTTTTGTACTTCTAGGAGTTGGAACCAAAATTTCACATATGTGTGTGATCGTAGTGTACAATGCACAAAGTATTTCAAGCATAAACAAAATTGTAGAGAGTGAAACAAAATGTATTTGAAGCACAAAGTTCAATCAATTCAGCAGAAGGGATAGTATTATAATCGGATAGTAAGCTGCACCAATCACCTACAGCATTTCATAATAGACAGAAGCATGCCTCAAAAGCTAGAAAGAATGATGCTGTTGTGTGCGTGTTTCCCTGTCAGTAAGAAACTTGGTTACCACGCTACATACAATATCATGTTTCATTCAAATCGAGTAATCAGAAGCTTTATTTTGGTATCAAGTACACCTTATCTTTTCATCTAAATTTAGCTAACCATAGGTTTAACTGAGCACTGATAATTAAATCATGAGGCCAACACAGATCAAGGTACAGATATCATTTGAGGAACATTTCATTTTCTACAGATATCAGAAGAAAAAAATCCCATGTGGGACCTAATCTGTAAAACATTTTGTATTTGTTATAATGATAGCAAATGTTTTCAATGAGAAACTACGCAAACAACCTTTTTTCTACATTCACAGCCGGATGAATAGATCATGGATGGATCATACATAGATTTTTTTTGTCCTTTTTTCTACTCCAAACGCGTGACCACCGACTGACCGAGCACTCATCCATTCATCCTAGGTCATTATGCATGTGGAAGATTGGGGGAGTAGGAAGATTCAGGAGTTTGTGTTAGTCAACTATCAGACAACAAAAATTCAGCATTACCACTTCTGATTTGGACAAGACATTCAACAAACCTGCAGCAATATACGAAGATCATGCAGATCTGGAGCTAATGAACCTAAAGCTAATGAATTAGAGTTTATACCTTCTGATTTGGGGGAGAAATTCGCACTATATGCAGAGGAAGTAGAGCAAGATGCTTTGTGCCCTCCTCGTTAGCACCATGGCTTCCTCGGCCCCGTGCGCCATGCCCTCCTTGGCCCCGTGCCCCGTGCCCTCCTTGCTAGTGCTATGTCCTCCTCAGCGTCGTGCCCTCCTCGCCCACGCCACCGCCCAGGGGATGGCCTTGCCGAGCCGTTGTGGGGTGAGGAGGAATGGTGAGAGCAGCCTGGGAGCGAGAGGACTGAAGAGTGAGGAGGCGAGCGTTTTTCCACGGGGGCGAGAGAGGAGTGGGATGGCCTCGTCCGACTGAAAGAATCGTGCGAGGCCGAAAGAGTCACAGGCGAGCGGGATGGACTTGTCCAGCCAAATTCTCTGGATCAGTATATCCAGGATCTGAAGAGAATATTCCTCTTTTTTGGATGGCTTCATCCAGCTTGTCCTTCAACCAAACACCTGGATGACTAGAAAAACTGGGATCACTCTATCCCATCCAAGACTCGCTCTTGAACCAAACACATCCTAAGTTGATCGTTTCCTTTCATGTCTTCTACTAACTAATAATTTTTCTTTAAAATATCACTCAATTTAACATGCAGGTCATCCATCGAAATGGCGTCGAGCTCCCAAGGGCCAAGGCTGGTGTTGAAGCACGCCACGTCTGCAAACCATGCACATACACTCTAGAATAAGAATGCAATGGAGGCCTGATCTGTTGTGTTTTAAGATTACATGTGTGATGTATGTACATGTATGTTTAGTTAGACGCATCTGACTATATATATACCACGTATATGTTGTACTAGCCAACCATACGCGGCGTGTTACACCGCGGGCGCCGCTCCTCACACGAGCAAATGGAGAAAACATGCGAATACCGCTCCCTACAGGAGCAAATCGAGAAAACACGCGAAAAGGACTTAAAAACAATTTTGTGTTTTCCGCAAAAGGGCTTAAACATAATACTAGAAAAATGCAAAAAGAACCTAAATGCAATGTTTTTTTTTTCAAAAAAAAAAAAAAGACCTAAACGTTTTTTCCCCTAAAAGGACATAATCGTAATTTTGATTTTCAGTAAAAGGACCCGAGCGCAATAATTAAAAACAAATAAAAGACCTAAATGTAATATATTTTCTTTTTTTTTAAAAAGGACTTGATCGTAATTTTTTTTAAAAAAAAGACCCGAACGCAAAAAAAATTTTGCCGGCTCGGCTTGAGCCACGAGCCGAGCCGGCTCTTCGACGGCTCAAACGCACCTGGGATCGGCATTTCCACCATCTTTAGTAGATGGAGGATTTGGTTCCAAAGAGATTACATTATTGACGTTTGAGTTTCCATTTTCAATCTGCAATGCATGGATCTGAATTCTTGGATGCAAATGTGTGAATGTGATAATTCGTGCCTATTGAATAAGAACACACCATATATAGACACCGAATTAAAAAATAATACTGATTTTTGGATTAATATTTATTTCACTTGTTAAAGAATATATTACTGTTGTAGACATCTCAACAATTCAATGACAGTACTGTCATCATAAGTGGGCCTAATGTTGTTTGTGTAGTCAAACGATAAGACCTATCACCGACAGCTGATACTGTCAGGGATTTGTGTCTGCATTAGGACTGTCGGAGAACAATTGCCATCGTCGACACAGCTTCCCCGACAGGTAATACCCGACAGCCGGCTATTGGTGAAATGTACAGTTTGGGTGTTCCTACGGAAGTTTTTGGCTGTCACGATACTGTGATCCGTTGTAGTGTGTGCACGCTGAAAACACAGATGTATCGGTCAATAATAGTGAAAATTAAAGTAGAAAGTGTTCATATTAGAGAAAACATGTTACAATAATTAAAAAATACAAAATAATTAAGAAAAATTATAAATTAACTCGCAAAACACCATAACTTGAAAGTGAGATATTATGAATTCGTTACATACTTTTAGAAATGACCATCCATTACACTTAGCTGGTTCTTTTACAAAATTAATTTCCAAAAATACATTTGCTTTTTACATATATTGGTTTGGGCGTGGAGGTAGTAGCTATATTTGTCTTCTATATCTTTCTGAATCGATCCCACAAAGCTTTTAAATCTACATACTACCTCTTTATTTTTTTAAGCTCTGCATCACACATCAACTAATTAATCCCACTGATTCACCTTTTACCAACATTTAAGTTCTCAACATTCAGCAAGACAATACAGGAGAATACCTATAGGCTCTGGTTAACAGCCCCTGACTGGTTGCTACAGTGGTGCAGTATGCAGTGCTGAGGCCGGTCGCCACCCTGAGGCTGAGCGAGCGAGAGAGAGAGAGATCATGATAGAAAAGAAAAATGGGGAATTTTGCCTAGGGTTCGTTGTGCTCCCTGCTTGGTTTAGGGATGAGAGGAGTGGGCTTCTCGCTAATGGGCTAAGCCTGCCGATTGAGGAGGGAGGCGTGGGAGAATGGAAATAGGCTGAAATTAGTTGATGATGAATATATATGTTGATTTAGTTCTATTATTGTTAAATATAACTAATATACCTATTATATAATCTTTTTTTTTGCAAAAACTTTTGAGTGTACAATTGTACACCCATGTCTCTATACTGGATCCGCCAGTGCTCCACAACATTCACAAATCAATACAAATAGAAAACATAAATTCCCTCTTAGCAAAACTTCCTCTCCACCATTTTTCCTTGACTGGATACTAAAAGATCTATACATGTTAAATATGAGGAAAAATATTAGAGTAGTAAGGATGAAAGTATAGTATCTGCAAGCATAAAAAAAATGCTTTAACAAAAAGCTTAACCGCTACGTTGATGACACCAATTTTACCTTCAACAGAAATTCCATGACTAAACAACTTGGAACAAAATTATCCGGCTACAATCCCCTATCTTTGTTAAATATTAAAGAAAATATGACAAATTAGCTCTTGCCTCCATATTTTTCAGAACTTCTTTAAAGCAAAAGCAAAAGACGAATTGTTAAATTACATAACAAATGCTACCTCTAATCTACCATGGTTAATATAATGGAGTGCAGAAAAGAAAAGGTCATGCAGCTAAGTTTGTGAGGGTCCATGTTTCAGAAATTGTCCTACAATTTGGAAGGGCCTAGCATGGAAAAGATGGGCATGAAAGGCCTGTATTTCTGCAATTATTTTTCTATACCTAAATCATTTACCGTAAATCTTAAATATCTGCCATGTTTGGAACTTTCCTCTAGGCTTATTCATCTAACAGCAATCCTCACGTACCTACAATCTGAGTGTCTGATACTGAATAGTAGCTAAATCACGTAATTTTTTATACGTAACTGAGAAACCATAAAAGACTGTCTCAGATAGATCAATTTATTTTATTTAGATACGGAACATGATAAATAAAAGGATGGCTAATATACAATGATACATCCATACAACTATTAACTCATAATGTAGTACTACCAATTCATTCATTGTACAATCTTTGAAAAAGACACCAATTCTATTTTCAGCATTTTTGTTTGCTATTGCGAGCAGTCAAATAATGTAATATCTTTCATTTGAATTGGAGTTATGCCTCGAATAACTAATCAATCAGTTGCAAACCTGAGGGAAGCATATGCTGATTTTTTTAAAATAATATATTTTTAATGAAAAATTACAGAAATAATATACCGAAAAATATAACAATTATACCCACCTGTCGCTCATCCAAATTGCGACTGAGATTCGCAATTCCAAACTACGACAGAGTCTCTGTCGCTGTTTGAAACAGCGATAACACGTTGTCGCAAATCCAAAAAGCGACAAAGACTCTGTTGCAAGTGCCTCTGTCGTGTTTTGGTTGCACGACAGAGAGTGCAGTAAAAATTTTTAGCAACCACAATAAGGTTTGGTTGTGCGACAGAGAGTCAAGTATGCAGTAAAATTTGTTTTAGCAAGCACAGATAAGTACGCCACAATTCAGTCTTGAAACAATTTTTCTACAAAATAGCCAGTGTCGCGATAAAATTGTAGGAATAGTAAAACAATAGACAATTTTGTTTTGTTCGGTCGAGAATTTTTTTTCCACTCGTTTTGAAGCGGTGTATGAGTTAAATAAAGGAATCTTTTTTAAAAATAATACATTGTTGCACTGATTTCATTCAAAAATTTGCTGTAACTTGTAAGCATTAATTATTAAAAATTAGTGTAATTGTGACAGTTGCTAGAATTTTAGTGTTCAAACCAAGGTTCAATAAATTCAGAAAAATTCATATTTGTCAGCGACAATTCATGTAGTATTTTACAAAATTATTTGTCAGTTACTTTTTTGACAAAAAATTGAAATTTTGTTGTTCCTCCTTCTATTTCAATGTGCGACAAATTTGATGACAAATCATAGGAAAACATTGAATAAAACCCGACATTGATATTATAAAGTGCAGTAAGTACAACAACTACAATAGCATGGCATCTAAACTACACCTAAGATACATACATGTCATAGGGAATTCATAAAACTGGGATACAACATATGTACATGTCTCTAGCGAAGGACTAAGTCACAAAATCATACATTCTATGGCCATGGTTGTCAGAAAAGGTCGCTAGAATAAAAATAAGAGTAGTTATCTATTGATTCCTGATAGAGTACTACGTTTGGATACCTGATAGGGCTTAATGTAATATCATCATCAGGATTCGGAGGACTCCGAGGACGCAAGGTTCGTGACCTAGGTGGCATGAAATCATCATCGTCATCGTCATTTGTATGGTTAGAAGCTAGCCCTCCTTCAGTGCTTGTTGAGCGTCCTCTTACATTGTCGCTTGATCGGCCTGTTGTAGTAGTGCTTGAACGGCTTATTGTGATAGTACTTGAACGTCGAGATCTAGTTCATATGAAATCATCGTCCTCATCGTCATTGTCATTTGTATAGTTAGGAGCAATCCCTCCTTCGGTGGTGGTTGAACGTCCTCTTGAACTTTCTGCTGCAGCAGTACTGGGTGGACCTCTACCCCTTCGGTTAGATCCTCTTCTTCATCTTTTGCGCGAACCAGGCATCACACCCCTGCCGAAGAGCATATACATTGCTATGAATTCTGGGATATCTTTGTTCAGCAGCTCTTTATTCTCCGGGAATGACTAACACACAAGACGAGCATACGAATTAGTGAACTTATGGATAACGCTAAAAAGATTAGTAGGGTGAACAAATAGCAAATAACTAACCTTACTATACTCTGCATATTGATCGGGCAGCATCAGTACCCTATAAAGTCTTGTAGAGAAACCTGTAACAGAAGAGTGGTCGGCTAGTTCGCACACCCTGAAATACCTTTGACGCCACCCTTGCAAGTGCGCCTTGAGGTCATCGAAGGTCACAAGGTTTAGGCCAGAGGTTGTCACCTTATGCCTCAATAATGTCGGACGCCACTCTTGCAATTTGGACACCACTTTACTTAGGTTCTCCTTGTTGAACAGATCATCCTTCCAATTACGCGTAACCTTCAATGTGAAATGAAGGGCTACGTTGCTCATATCAGGTGTCTACGAGAATGCTCTGCTAGAGGATCCAGCCATGGTGAAGTGTGAGTGGGAGCTATATATGTGTGCCTGCGGTTTGGCCTTTTATAGTCTTCCCCGTCTACCCCTCCCACGGCTTGAGCTTCCGCCTCGATCTGTGATTGCAATGGAGTGCAGGTTGGGGCAGGGAAGAAGGGCTGCTTGGGTGGTGGGTGGTTTTATATCTCACTTAGGTCTGAAAAAGTGGGCTACAACGTGTTGTCGTTTCGGTCGAAAAAAGCGGTGGGTTGTAGGGTGTTGTCACTTCGCTTTGAGACAGACAGTGTGTTGTATGTCGCTATGTGATATTGAGGGTCGTGTCTCGTCACCTTTTCAGGTGGATGTGACAAGTTGAAATGAGAAATCAATAAGCAGCGTGTTGCTGCCTCAGCTTTTCAAGCCGATGTGATGGTAAGCTGGCAGCAGCTTTCTTAGGCCGATTTGACAACACGCTGCCACGAGTACTCAAATCGGGCTGATAAAGCTGATGTGTGTGTTGTCCAATCGGCCTAAAAGCTGATGGCATTATGGAAGAAAAAGATCATATCTTAATAGTACATAACTTAAGAAAACAAAATACCATATCTGAATGCTACATAAGTTAAGAAAGCAAAGTAGCATATTAGGTTTAATACATCATGCATAAGAGGAAATATCTACAAGTTGAGTCTGAACTTCTAAGTTATTGGCTGCTGCTACATGGTTATATGATGATTCTTACGTTGTGGGTACTTTGGTTAAAGGCTTTTAAACTAAAATATTCATACAAGGTGGCTCCGGCAACCTTATCATTTAGGGTAATAGCGTTAACGGAATTTATATGCTAAGCAAGTGTACATAAGATATTTTTTTGTAATATGGTTGTCCATATACTAAAGTATGCTCCTGTACTGATCCCCCAAAATTTGTGTTTAGACGAGTTGTTTTGTGAACTGCCGAAAAGGCTTAAGTGTTTTACAATCTGCGCCTATAGTGATCGTTTAGGGTATTTGCTTTGGCAGGATTCAGATGCAAAGCAAGTTTTAAATAGGATCTTTTTTCATATTATGATAGTACATATACCAAAGGGTGTTTTTGGGCTATTCCTTCATAATTTTTCATTTAAACATGTTATTTTACAGGCTACCAAAAAGGCTTATGTGACCATGCAGTTTACACGGTTGCGGTCCAGTTTTCTAAGTTTGCAACTGCACCGTATAGGATATTTTAACTATTTTTCAGGCATTAGTAGGGGATATTTTAACCATTTTTCTAGCATTATGGTAGTACATATAACAAAGCTGATCTACGTGTTGTCCAAATGTCCTGATAGCTAATGGCACTACGAAAAGAAAAGATCATATCTTAATAGAAGATAACTTAAGAAAACAAAATACCATAGCTGAATGTTACATAATCTAAGAAAGTAAAGCACCATATTATATTTATTACATCATGTATGAAAGGAAAAAACTAACTGGGGCCCTGCATGGTGCTACTCCTCGTGTGGTCCCAGGCTTTTCCTACAGCACTACACATGCCCAGAGGGATATGTCAGCTGGTCAGGGGCCTATCTACGAGTACTCATATCAGGTCGTACTGATGCTGTCAGAGTAGCGAAGACGTCCTATGTCCGCTGAGTCGGGCCAAGCACATCGGCGAGCTAGGAGGGGCCAAGGACCGTACCCGTGGACTACTGGTAAGGATCTACAAAGAAGTCCAGGTAGGCATCGTCGAGCGGAGCGAAGTCAGTGGAGGTGCTCACGCTCTGTTCAGGTGTTGGATCGACCACTGTTGACAAAGTTTTGATGTTAGTACAACACATAATATGAACAACATAATAGATGAAAGGAGACCACGTGGTGTACCTATAGTCATGGGGATGAATGACACGGAACGCTGCCAACTAGATCTACAAGAGCGCTAAGCAAGCTTCTGTCGTACGGGAACCTCCTAGAGGAACCACGCCTATGTTGCGCATCAGTAATATTCGCCTCCACCATCCGTGCTATAGGCAATAACCCTGCCGCTCTTAGCCTGCATGAAAACATTGAAAGAACTATTGGTTCACACGTACAAGATATAGTAAGGGAAGTATGGGAAAAGTGGACTAACCTGGGAATCCATCGCGGGTCGACCCGCCATGCTCTCATTGGGGTCCGTAAGCGAAGGGCACTAAACTCGAATAGTGGCTCCCCGTTTGGAGGTGGCAAGGTGGCCAAGCGACTTCGGTGAGTCTTGTCTACCACTGGATCCAGCAACTTGTACTCCGCAACGTTCGCCATACCTGCAATTGAATGAAACAACGATAGTATGAAATCAAATGCACAAACAAACTAAATGCAGTGATTAGAAATAGAATTTGAATACAATAAAAGGATTAGACATTAAAATCCAGAAATGCTAACACCTTTCAAATCCATACATACATCACACACATACAAATTCGAACCAAATAGAATGCAATAATAACACATCCAACATCCATACACGCATTACATATAGGAATTTGACATATCACATTGACATGCGAGTAAACTACTTCAATTTCATATGCAAAGCCCATACAACAATGTCATAGCCTCCGAACTGTCGGGCAATATTTGAAAGAGTGCCCCGTCTCCTTACAAACTGAACATTTCTTCACACGACGCTCGCTTTCTATAGCACCCATGTCGTTCCTTATACATCTTGTTTGTCACCGCCATATGCCCTTCAACCTGCTGACATCAGGAACCCACCGTGTATCCTTCTATCTCTGATGCTCCGTGAACAAACCCACCACTTGAAAGCCATAAATTTCTCCGCTCCAAGTTACCGTCACCGCTTCTTTATTGAATAATTGTGACAAGAATATACCTGAATACATACAGATTGCTGAGCAGACAGCCACTACGTGTGAGCATGGCTTATGTAAGAGACGAGGCTTGTTGCAGCTACAGACACATGTTTGCCGATGTAGAATGCATTCGTAAGCAACTTTACGTCGGTTCGTCTCACGTCCGTCTTTCTCTTTACATAGTACCTCGAAACGAAGCTCTCTCGTGCCCATCTTCAATGCTCTATATATCTCCCCCTTTTTGCCTTTCTCCTCCATGTACGTATAGATCACCTCTAAGTATTTCACATCAGGATTACTCATGCAGACTAACGCCCTAGCATGGCGATCCATAAAGTACTTCGCAATACCCTGAAAAACACCCTCCACTATAGCAACCAGAGTAAGGGGTCTCAGGCCTCGCATGACCCAATTGTAAACCTCAGCCAAGTTTGTCATCATGACCCCATACCGGGCACCATCGGTGTCATAAAGCAATGCCCAATTCTCCCTAGGCTCATGCTCTATCCATTCGGAGAAGCATTTCGTGGATTTTCCATTCCTCCGAACCAAGTGCGGAGGGTCCGTGGGTAACACTTCCAGCTCTACTGGGGCCTCCTCTGTGCTAGGCATTGGCCTCTTCGATGCCTCTGTTGTATGCCTTGATGTCAGCTCGTCCAACTTCTTCCACAGTGCATCAAACTTTCTCTGTTGGGTCTAGTCGCACAACCTCTTAAAAAGCTTCGTAAAGTCCTTATTCTTGAACTGCTTGTATAAGTTAGCACCCATGTGCCGCTTGCACCACCTACTTTGCAGATCAGGCCACGAATGTGTTTATTCTACACCTTTCTGCAACTGCACGATCGCCTTCAATAGCCCGGGATGTCGATCGTGTATAATGTACACTCCAGGCCGCTGATCCACAATGCCAGCTTTCACATTCCTTAGAAACCAAAGCCAACTTTCTGTGTTCTAACCCACCACAAATGCGAGCGCTACAGGAAAAACCTGATTATTGCCATGTACTCCTATAGCAGTCAATATATGGCCTTTATACTTCCCAATCAAGAATGTCACATCCACACATAACAACGGACGACAATGTCTGAATACGTTGACACAAGCACCGAAAGCAAAGAATACCCGCTTGAGTACCATCTTCCCAGGGAAGCACTGCGAGGGCTGCTCACAAATATCGATATAAGTTCCAGGATTCCTCAAGCATACCTGGTAGGTTTTGGTATGAGTCTTCATATGTACCAAATCTAGTTTTCAATGCCTTCTGCTTCGCTCTCCATGCTTTCGCATAGCTTATGGTGTACTGAAACCTCTACTCTATTGCAAGTATGATGGAACGTGGTTCTAAATCCAGGTTTCCCACAATCTCTCTATACATTGCATTTGCAATAAAACCTGAAGATATGTTTCTATGCGATTGACAGACTCCGTCAGCACTCATGTGTGTGGGACGACTATAGAACACTTCCAAATGGTATCCCACTTAGGCTGGTACGCATGCACACGCCATGGACAACCCTCCATCTGGCATCTAACATCATACACCCGCTGATCTAACTTCGCAACCTTAAAGGTTCTACGAAGCGACACTGCCCAGACTGTCACTGCTTCCTGAATCTCAAACTTATTCTTTTAAATAACACCTTGTCTCACCTCATTCCGATCCGACTGCCATGCGAAGTGTTCACCCTCGTTGACCATCAATCTATTGAACTGACATGCATCCCACTCCGCAGGGAAATGCTCTTCATCGTCTTCATCGTTACTCAAATCCTCATATTCCTGACTCTGTCTCCATCGCTTCAACCAACGATTTAGTATTTTCTCCCTCGTCTGCCACACCCAATGATACCTGAATATCTAGCATTGGAACATCAACTTCCTCGCCCTGCACACCCTCATGGCTCGAGCTGACATCCTGCCTCACTGAGCATTCTCTGGTTCGGCTGCTCTCCCCAACTTCCTCCGGTTCATCACCAACAACCTCCTCCTGCGTCATATGGCCAGCATTAGTTTTGTCAAATGCTTGCGCCAACAACACTAATGGCCAATCATTCTCAGTTGCCAATCTTACGTATGAGCTCCAGGACTTCGGCCCCTTCAGTTCTACTAACTCCCAGTACGTGTAATCCCGTCTCCGAGACCCTACTCCGTGCAACTTGAGGTCATGCAATTTACTATCCAACGAGAACATGTGGTTCAACCATCTGTTAACCGTGCCCCATGAATGCTCACCAGCACGTGACATACCAGCCATGACACTTGAAAAATTACTAAGTTCCACCCCTTGTGTACCCATCTGTGGAACCCCTTGTCCGTAGTGTATTTTAAATTCTACTCGTTCATCTATACCTATCAAACATTTCATGAATTTTTTAATGATCGCACTGCATAACGCTAACACCTTTCAGATCTTAATCTACCTATACAACGACATACTCTACACTAATTCAAACAACTGTTGCAGCCCTACAAAAATTAATTTTTTTGTATCACATTGTATCTTGCGTAATTCTCGCACACATTGTATCTCTCATATTTCTTGCAGTTTTCTATATCCATAGCTATTATAACTCAATACAACTAATTAATTACAAACCTAAATAATCCGATCACTAAATCGTCAATTTAAATAAACTATTGCCAGTCTACAGAGCTAATTAATTACAACCCTAATTAATCTCGTCCCTATATCGTCTTTCTAAATATTTATTGCTCTACAAACCTAATTACTTACCAATCTATTTCATTTGGTCACTAAATTCAAAATTAACAAAATAAAATAAGATTTACCTCAACACACGATGAATCTCCCCTCTTCTTCTTCCCCCCTCCTCTTCCTCCTCTCCTCTCCTCCCCTCCTCCTCTTCTTCTTCCTCCTCTCCTCCTCTTCTTCCTCATCTCCTCCTCCTCTTCTTCTTCTTCCTCCTCTCCTCTCCTCCCCCTCCTCCTCTCCCTCTCCTTTCTTTTTTCTCCGGCGCGCGCGTGAGCTCTCGGCAAAGTGTGGCAAGCCTTGGTGAAAAGAGGCCGAAGGCCGGGCGGCGCAGTTTTTACTCTCTCTGTCGCAATTCCAAATTGCGACAGAGCCTTTATCGTTGTTTCAAAGCGCGACTGACATTTTGTCGCTTTTTAAAATTGCGACATAATCTCAGTCGCAATTTGGATGAGCGATAGGTGGGTGTAACTGTTATTTTTTCAGTATATTATTTCTGTAATTTTTCATTAAAAATGTATTATTTAAAAAAAATTCAGCATATGCTGCTCTATGGCCCATGCTTTTTATGTGAAAATAAAAAGAAGCATACTGCAATAGACATTTGTCATACTGAACGCTCGGGTGCCAAAGATTCTACATGCAAAACAACTAACCTACAAAAGACAACAACAGATAAATCTTTCTTTATTCAGATGTAGCTAAACAAATCCTGTAACTTATCACAATTGCATCTTTAGACCTTTCGAACAACGTACTTTTATTGGTCACAGAAACATATTATAGCTAGCAAGTTAGATCTAAAAAACCATCATTTTGCATGAAGATAAAGTTATGGCAGGAGAGCATCATCTAGTGTTCAAATCAAATAGCATGTGCAAAACACCATCACCAGATAGAAGAGTTTTTTTGTTATAATATGAAGAGCATAATAGCTTATAGGATGTAACACCCCAATTTCTGAGTTTTGAAAAGTTTGAAAATTAAAAGGAACCATTTGCATTTTTCCCAAACTAAATAAAGCTTAATTTGAATTTTTCTTTAAGGAAAAGATTTTATTTGACTAACTTATACATCAAACAAAAGAAATTTAGTTTTAGTTTAGCTCCTTGTGTTGTAAGGAATTTTTTTTTGTATTTTTTGAGATTTTTTTCGAATTTATTATCTATTTAATTGAATTTATTTGGATTTATTTGAATTTCTAGTAATTTGTTTATTTTGAAAATATCTTTATTTCCAAAAATCTCCTCAGATCGAAATCCTGCCAGCCCATTTTCCTTCTTTGGCCGTCGGCCTGCCTACTCCTTCGCTCGGCCTGTCTCCTGCCCAGCTCCGTAGCCCGCTCTCTCTCGGCCCAACCCATCCCAGCACGCCGCTCAGCCGAAACCCTAGCACCGCCACCCTCGGAGTCCTGCCTTCGTATGCCATGTCATCATCTTGGAGTACTCGTAAAACCTGCCTCCCGAGGCTATTTAAGCCATGGGGAAGCCCGGATTCGAGGCCCTCACCTCGCGCCGCACCTTTAGCCCTCCTCTCCATCACCCGAGCAGCTTCCGTCGCCACACGCGAGCTCGTCTGAGAAGATTGATGTGTCGCCGCCACCATTGCTCTTCTTTCGCACCAATCTCCACCATGGTGAGTCTCTACTGTTGCCGCTTGCGTCTTCAAGTTCATAGCATCGCCCTCTTCCAGATCTGCATGGAATCGAGTCTGATATGTCACCGTTATAGTTCAAAATTTTGGCAGAGATTTCAGATTTCAATCGGAGATGAGATTCAAAATCCTGGCCGAATAAAATAAAATTTTGAAAAAAAATCTAATTGCTACAGTGATTTTGGTGAATTTCGGCCAACTTTCGTCCAATTTCGATGAGATTTTAGTTCTTTGGACTGAAATCGCTACAAAATCAAACGGATTTGATATTTTTAGGACCGGATTACACATGAAATTCATTGAGTCTTCCTGGTTAGTCAGGTGGTCTCTCACCTGAGAGACCCATGTTCGATTCGTGGCGATGCAATTTTTTTATATAGCATATGATATGCTCATAAGATTACTACATATAACATAACAATAAACGCGCATAGCACATATGGTACATGTCTCCCTTAGCTTGTGCAAGGTCCCGTGTTGGATCCCCCACAACAACAAAAAAATTTAGAAATTTATGCCGAGAGTGGGATTCGATCCCACGACACTAACCAACTCATCCATTTTCAATTCATGTCTTAACATCATGGTTAGATTTTTTGTAGAATTGAGAGACCATTTTCACAAGGTTGAAACGGGCCAAAATTTCAATCAATTTCACCAAATTTTTGGTGATTTTGACCGGATTTCAAGATTTTTGGACCGAATTTGAATTTTATCTAGATTTCATCTGAAATTCTGATATCTTGCCAAAATTTTGGATTTCGGTACTGTTGGCGTTTCGGGCACCGGCGAGTGAATTTTTAAGTCTAAGGGGCCGCGTGTTCCCTCTCCTTGAATGGTTAGACTCGGGAGCCCAAGATGTATACTGGTTCGGGCCGAAAGTCCCTACTCCAGTTCACGTGGTGGTGGTGTATTGCCTTAGGTGCAGATGGCTGCACGGTTTTTACAAATGGGAGCTGAGAGCTCGAGAATGTGAGAGCAAGAACAGCCTATTTGAGAAGACCGAGAGGAGGGCGCTCTTTTCTTTTTTCCTCTCCCCGCGTGTGTGTTTGTGCGCCTGAACCTCTTCGCCCCCCTCCTCAGAGGGCCCTGCCTCCCTTTATATAGCTGTAGGGGGCAGGTTACATGGGAAATTGGGAGAGGAAGAGATGAGGTGATCTATGCTGTACTGGGAGCTCTGGTCCTTCGTCTTGGTGATTCAGCGTCTGCCTTACCCCATGCCGGGTTGGTGAACTTGCTAAGCAGAGTAGTTTGGCGTTTCCTTGGGAAATAACACACCTGCCCTCTACCAGTCTGTCAGGCGCTGGCGTTTGCCTCGGGAGGGAGCGCGTCTTCGCACCGCGCGTGTCCGGTCGATGAGACCGGGGCTTGACTTTGGCGACCTCCTCGCTACCTCGGGAAGGAGCCACCTACCCCCACACAGTCACTCTGAGCCGTTGTGTTCGCGGGGCACGTGGCTAATGGCTGGCGGAGGCCCAACACGTGGCCCGCGGCGGAGATCGCTTCAGCTTGGTCGGAGCTCGTGGGGAGCCCGACCCGTGGCGGGGGTCGGCCGCCCCATCGAGTCGGAGACGAGCTTGGGGAAGCTCGTTAGGTCGGGGACGAGCATGAGGCAGCTCGTCAGGTTGGGGACGAGTGTGAGGCAGCTTGTCAGGTCGGGGACGAGCGTGTGGGGGCTAGCTTGAGGCAGCCCATTAGGTCGGGGACGAGCGTCCCTCGTGGCCCCACGGGGCCTTTGGTCGGAGTCGGTCTTGGGGCGGCCCGTTAGTTACTCCGGGCCGTTGGGGTACCCATGGTACGAGTACTCGTCAGGTACCCTCCGAGATATAGTCCAAAAATGAAATTTGAAACTTGTCGTTGTAGCACCGTCGGCCACATCTTCATCCTCCTCACCGGAGAGCTTGGGTCCCAGAGTCAAAGAGCCTAGTCGAGCCGACGTGGCATTCACATGACAGCCACACGTGCGCCTAGTCAGCGTCCGTGTCAGCCCTTTGCCCGATCAGCACCGTGTGTCACTTACGTGTCTCCTCATCGATCGCCACGTCAACGATGACATCAACACCGACTGGACCCACCTGTCAGCCGAATCGAACCATGAACCTGGTCTACTGTGGGCCCACATCCAAACCATGGACTTGGTCTATGGACCATGGGCCCACATGTTAGCCTAATAGCTTTTTCCAAAATTATTTTTATTTTCAAAAATCAGCCACTGACGTCAACATGAAGCAATAAATCAATTTTTCTTTAGAAAAATAATTCCAAAAATTTGATAAAAATATTCTTTTTCCCAATTTCTCTTAATTTAATCTTCTGAAGGCCAGTTCTCTTTAATACGAGCTCCAATCAAGACAATTCAAAGTTCTAAATTTTTCTAAAATAAAGCTCTATATTCTAGAGCCATTTATTTTCTAAATTTGGAGTTTATTTGAGTCTCTATTGGTTGTTTATTTGTATTTATTTATTTATTTTCTGGTAGACATTGAAGATCAGGACTCAGCAGTAGATCAACAAGGCAAGTCTTGACCTTTTGATCATATTGAACCTATGTTTGCGAAAGTATTTTGTTTCATACAATTGCATGCTATTTCTATACAAATGATTATTTTTTGAGAATAGCTAAATACCTAATTGTCATTATGCCACCTTAGTTGTTGGAATACCATGTATCCATTGTTACCCTAGGTTGGGACATTATTAGTTGGATATAATTGTATTACAAACATTAGGTTATTATAGCTGTGCTTAGACATACTTAGTTGTACGATGGGATTCATATCACATGTTGAATATTAATAATCTTGACTTAATAAGATATGGAATTGTGGCGGGTATCCACTGTTGTAAAATTTGATGTGCCATGGCAGGGTAGTCCATTGGTCTTGGTTAAACACAAATAGTTTTCCCCCGGGTAAGTGATCGTGTAGTAAAGGGGTGTTGATAGCATATTTTGGATGTGGATGTCTCGCTCGAGACAATCTAAGAACTTAATCTCGTGCACCATTGAACTGAGCTTAAACATATAACCATATGACCTGGCTGATTAATTTGCAATGTCTTGATTTGAGTACTACCATTGGTGGTGTGGGTTCTGGGATGGACGGGTAGATTCACATGTCGCAAGAGGGGGCCCTGAGTGTGGTGGATAGAATCCTTTAGTGGTGAAATCTTAGCGTGTAATATTGAGTTTAGACAGAGCATTATAAAAGTCTTATTAAGATCTTCTTGTCGCACACCTAAAGAAGTGTGTAATTGCATGACATATAAGATTGATCATATCTTGTAGATAAAGCAGTACAACCTCTGTAGAGTGTAAAACTATTCAAATAGTCATGTCCGCGGTCATGGATATGCCTGAAAATTTCACATGAGATAAAAAGTTTTTCATAGAAATATTGGAAGATGGAATTGTTGGGATGTGAACGGGGAGTTCACTGTTGACTTTGATGTCTAAAGTTAACACTGATGAGTTCAGTGGTTTGATGATGGTTTTAGATAGTGTTGAGTGAAGCCTCACCAATCTGTTTGTGTTGTCTGCCATTGATTTACCAGTTATTTGTTATCTTTCCATAAATGTGCTTTAAATCTATTGTTTTTAAATTCAAGTTATTGCTTTCTGCAAAAGAACTATATGATGACTATCTTTTGTCAAACCTTGCATGAATAAATTTGCATTATTTCCCTACCGCTTGCTGAGTAATTTTTGTACTCACGGCTATACACCTTTATTGATCAGTTAGTGAGGAAGAACCAGGGAATACAGAATTTACGAGAAGTGCTATGAAAACTATGTGAACTAGGAAGACATTTCTCAGACGATTGCCTGTAGCATGTGAAATTATTTCCGCCGTAAGAGCTCATTTGTTTCTTAAGCCCTTAAGGCATAATTGTGTAAACTTTGACCATAAGATCTGTTGCTTCTATTCAATAATAATTTTCTACTTTGTTAGTTAGTCTGTTGTATGAAATGGTATTTCATCTATGTTGCCACTATGTGCGCTAGGGTGATCCTGGACTAATGCAGTATACACAGAGTGTTTCGGATCTAGTAATCCGGGTCCCGACATAAGAACACCTTCAAAAATTAGAAAATTAGAAAAGCTTGCCTTAATTTTGAAGGAAACATTGGTCCAAATTATTTCATATTGTACTAAATCTTCACAAGAAATATCAGTTCAAATAACTTCATACCGTTTCAAACTTTTCATGGAAAAAGGGTCCTAGTTTCATATTGCCTAAAATAATTTGATATTTTATGTAACTCTTCCAGAAAATTAAATACAGATAATTTCTTTCTAAAAAACCTCTTCCAATAGAAACATGCAGCTCCTAGTTTAACAAGTGTTAATCAAACAATTGTAGAGCCTAAAAAAGAGTATACAAATTACTTAGAATATTACCACCAGGCGAAGGTTGCTGTATGCTTCAATTCAGGTTTGTAAATATTGGTGTTGGCACTAAAACTGCATACGTTCCTAGAAATCCATATCAATTTTTTCAATTAATGGACCATCCATCAATCTCTGTCCATCAATCAAAATTCAGCATTTAAACTGAAAAATTAGGCCTCAAAACCCAAACCCAGCAAAACAAAGATGCCAAAAGGGATTTTTCTAATATAAAAGCTAAAACCTTGGAGTGAGCAATTCATATGGTATACTCGCTATATTAAACCCTGAAGAGTTCCTGGCCTCTCGCGCTGCCCACGTCGGCTTCGGGGCGACGTGACCACGCACCCTTGCTCTGTGTTGTGTGCAGGCTCGCCCGCACGCTCTGCCGTGCGTACAGCTAGCTCGCGCGTGAGCCACGTCGTCCACTTGACTCGCCCATGTGAATGGCTTAAGTAGTTTCGCTCCCACGCTTGGACGCAAGGACCGCGTGGCGCAGTGGGAACGCGCATGGCGGCTGACGCTGAGGTCGCGCGTTCGACTCCGCTCGCCCGCCCGCGTTCGTCGCCCAGCTTGGAATTTTGCAGCGCGACGTGTGGCGCGGCCTCGTGGCGCTGGCTATTGGCCGCCGTGTGGGCGCACATTTTTTTTTGCGAAAAAGCACCTGAAAAATCCCAGAATTACATAATAGTCTTTTTTGCAGGTAGGACCCTGAAACTTATGGATTTTTGCGAAAAGGCCATCGAAATTTTCTAAAATTACAAATTATCCTATTTTGTTTTTGAAAGGAACCCGAAACTTTAGTTTCTTTGCGAGAAGGGTCTTGAAATTTTCTGAAATTTCAAATTAGTCCATTTTTTTATAGAAGGCCCCAATTCTTTAATACCTCAGAACTTCAGTTTTTTTGCGAAAGGGGCCCAAATTTTTTCTAAAATTACAATACAGTCCATATTTTTGTTTTAAGACCCCCGAGACTTCTTTAATTTGTTTCTTGGCGCCCCATTTTTTACAAAGAGGCGCCCAAATTTTTTCATGGGACCTCCAGAACTTCCGAAATTTATTTTTAGCACGTCATTTTTGACGGAAAGCTGCTCGAAACTTTCTAAAATTATATATTAGTCCAATTTTTCCCTGCTAGCCCCTCAAAACTCCACGCGATTTTTCCCGCTTGTCGTGTGGCAGTTGGCCGCGCCCGCGCTTCTAGTTGAAGTTGATCAACCAACCGCATCTCTTATTGACCTTTTTTCACTCCTCTTGACCCATGCTCTTCCTAACGCAACATAGAATCGTTATCGATTTTGTCCATTTATGAATATCTATATCTAATGAAGTGGTCAATCCACATATAAGAAAATGAATATTGAAGAAACAACTAAAAATGGCAATGATACATTGCAATTAAATAAGAACAAAGTTACGACCTACTTAGAATGGAGTACGATCGATCTCAGGGTGGGAGCCTTTCTGTTTCAGCCATCGGCTCGAATTCGATTTTACAAGAGTGGAAGCAATGGAGTCTTCAACTGTTATGTGTTTGAGCATATCGGGAGATGACCCCAAGTTTTGTTCCATTCAAAAAATTTAACCCAAGTTAGACGCCCAGAGTTTAAATTGAATATACGTAACCATGCGATCTGTATTATCTGTACAAAAATACGAAAAAGTCCTTGTAAAAAATCCACAAAAATCAATATAGATGCTGCTAATATGAGGAGGTCTGAAGCAACCCCTCCCTATAGTGCACGCTGGAGTGTAAGATAAGTAGCGGCCCTGCATCCCGTCTACGTCCCCACTGGCGGTAGTAAATGTGTGGCGTCCATACTAGGAATGGCAATGGTCCTGATCTCCGTTTCCTCGCGGGGAATTCCCCTATTAGGGGACAGGGATAGGGAAAATCTCGCCCCGTGAGGGATTTATCGGGGAAAATGTTGTCCCGGTAGGGGATCGCGGGGACGGGGACGTTCCACCATTCCCCGTCCCCGTTCCCCGTCCCCGTCCCGGCGTTATCACTACTAGGTGGGAGCAAATGATTATTCTCAAAAGAAAAAAGAATATATGTGAGGTCATTATTAATAAACATGCTAAATATAAATTACTCTCGTGATTCACTCACACTTAATCATACATGCACTATTAATCTAGTGATTTATTCATGTAGCATTTGATCTTTTATATAACATTTTCGGGGATTAGTCCCCGTCGGGGCCCCGCAAACCCGTCGGGGATCGGGGACGGGGGAGAATTAAGCCCCGTGTACGGGGTCGGGGACGGGGAAATTTTGCTTATCGGGGATCGGGGATGGAAGGGTGCTCCCCGCGGGGATTTTCCCCATTGCCATCCCTAGTCCATACCCGCTTTGATGGAAAAAAAAAAGTTTTGACCCAATGCGAAAAGTTCCGAATCAACATTTATCGATCTAAAAAACTTTCAAATAATTTGGAAATTTTTTTGTTAAAAAACTTTCAATTTGGTCCAAGAAACTTGTGACTCAACAAACTTTTGAATGGATCGAGAAACCTTCAAAGGAGTAAGTAAGCTTTTGATCGAAAAACTTTCAACTCATGGATTTCAAACAAATTTCAACTCGGGAAAAAATCGACTTCACCTCAAGGGCGTGGTTGCCCTTTCTTATCTCATTCACTAGCGGCAGTGGTGACAATGCCTTCTCCTCCTCCGGTGGCGGTGGTCGTGGTCGCATGGAGGTCACAACTATGGTTTACGAATGGGAAGAAGAGGGCAACACGAGAAGGAGGTTGAGGCGGCGGCGAAGGTGGATGTGAGAGGGAGAGGGCGGAGACGATGGCAAGAAATGAAATAAATAGATAGGAGATCAGGAGCACTATATACCGAGAAGATGATGCTCTTGTGCAACCTAGTAGCAACCAGGTGGTGTCATGCCGTCGTAAGATATTGCACATATATTGCAATCAAGTTTGTCCATGCAATTCCTATCTTGGAGATAACCACATAATAGAAAAACCTAAAGTCAATTTAGTATCTGCCTACCTATCACTAATTTGTACTCGATACGTCATGTCTAAACTTAAAAGTGTAATTAAATAAAATATTAAGATCCAATGAAAATTTCATTAGAAATATCTTGGTTTATTTTTTAAAAAGGTTAAAATATCTTAGTTTACAACCAAGTGGGCAAAAAAACTCATTAGGGTTTGAATAAAAATTGCTTCGATTACATTAGTTAATGGGTTCAAAATTGAAATGAATCCATTTCCAACAAAAAAAGGTTAATGATGTTTGGCTCGATAGTGATTCATCAGGTTATTTAAAATAACCACTTAAATAATAAATAAAATTATTTTATGTGGGACTGTGTCATATTGGAAAGAAACTTATACTAGCTTGTTAAGGGTCTGTTTGGTAGGGCTTCAGATCATGGATTCTCATCCAGATGAGCCAGAGCCAAACCAAACGTCATAACTCCAGAAAAGTGATCCATGGATCAGGTGAAGGAGCGGAGCTGAAAATGAACAGTACTCATGGAGCTGCCTTTTCGGTGATCCACCGGTGGAGCCAGTGCAAGTAAAGAAAATGCCCTTGGAAGTTCCATGTATTTACCCGCTTTGCCACTCACTTACCCTTGGGTAAACGCCCACCCCAAGCGTCCCCCCCAGCCGGCCTGTTCGCATCTCCTCGTTCTCATCCGCTCAGGCGACTCAAGTGGCGAATCAGGGCGGCCTCTAGGCAGCAAATCGGGGCGGCGGCGTCGGCCTCCCGCGGACTCGAGGCGGCGGTCCCACGGTCTCCCAGCGGTGCCGACTGACAGTCTCCAACAGCGGCGCCCGCCTGTAAGGTCGAGGATGACGACTAGAGGGGGTGAATAGGCGACTTTTAAAATCTCTCTACTAATTTCTACAAAGCAATTCACCCCTAATTATCCTTATGCCAAAACCTTAACAATTATTAATGCGGAAGCGATAAACTAAGATTTTGACAATTAAAGCCTAAAACAACTAGGCTCACTATGTGCACTAACTAATTATATCTCTAACAAGAATATGCAATTCTAAAAACAAGCAATCAATCAATTTAATTCTATGAATATAAATTGCTTGAACATAAATAACAAACATAATGCAAGCACAAGAGACACGATGTTTTTTACCGTGGTATTCAGAGACTTGTCGGTCTCCCCTAGTCCACGTTGAGGTTAGCTCAAACACATTGGACCGACTCCACGAATTGAGCACCCACCTCGAATCCACTAGTGGTAGCTCCTTTTCTCTCCCGGGTAGGCGAGCTCCAACCTTCACAAACTTTGCCGGGGCTTCTCACAACCTCCGTTGAGAGCTCCCGCGCACGATGCCGCTACGCCGTCTAGGTGTCGGCAAACACCAAGAGTAACAAGTCAAGCCTTCTAACTTGAACCTCACCTAGTGCAACACATGTACTCCGATGACCTCCTAAGTGCAACACATGCACTAGGATCCTCCTCAAGTGCAACACATGCACAAGAGGCTCTCAATCCTCTCCTAATTGCAATACATGCAATTAGAGGCTCACACTAGCTCAAGAAGCAAATGGAAGAGGGCAACACATGCACTCAACTCCTACAAACACCCAAATGCTCTAGCAACAGCAACAACTACTGTCCATGCCCCCTAAGGCCTCCTTTTATAGCCTCCAAGCTAAAACTAGCCGTTGGGGGGAAATTCTGGACAAAACCGAATTCCTGCTCTTGCTTAATCGGGACCGTAGCACCGGCCTCCTTGTCAACGGCTACAAAACTAGCCGTTGCAGGAAATCCGGTAGCACCGGCCAACTGGGAGCAGTGCTACCGCTCGGGCGGTAGCACCGGCCTTCACCCCGGTAGCACCGAACACAAAAACACCTACTCTAGAATTTTCACACCGGCCAGAGGAGCGGTAGCTACCGGGCTACCATGGGAGGTAGCACCGGACTGCCAATCCGCCCAAAAACATCCTTCTCTGGAATTTCCATACCGACCAGAGAGACGGTAGCACTGGCCTTGCGGTGCTACCGGCCAAACTGCGGTAGCACCGGACCCCCGGTGCTACCGGCCTTACAAGGGCGATAGTACCGGCCAGGCGGCAGTAACGCTCCCATAAGGGGTACTACCGGCCCAGCGGTACTACCGGTCCTACATGGGCAGTACGACTGGCCTTGGGGAGAAAACACTGTTTTTCTCAAAAACTTTTCTCCAATCCATTAAAGATTCATTCTTTGAGCTATGTGAGGATCAACACATGATCACAACACTATGCAAAACACATTTGCACATGTTAATCACATACTCCAAAGAATCTCATTAAGCATAACTTATTTGCAAAACACATTTGCAAATAAACCAAGAACTTATGAGATCAATCCTCTTAGCCATGTGATGATCAACACATGATAAAATCAATTTGCAAAACACATTTGCAAACCCTATTCACATGCTCTAGGATCGAAACCCATAATCTCAGGTTCATTTGCAAAACACATTTGCAAATAACAACTACAACTTATTTGCAAAACACATTCGCAAATAAACCACGAACTTATAAGATCAATCCTCTTAGCCATGTAAGGATCAACACATGATCCCGACACTTTGCAAAACACATTTGCAAATACCAACATATGCTCTAGGATCGAACCTCATAACTTCCAGCTTATTTGCAAAACACATTTGCAAATAACAAATCAATACTTTGTAAAAACACATTTTGCAAACACAAAGCATAAACCAAGCTTAGCCTTGTGATGATCAACACATGATCCAATCACGAGCTAAGACACCAAAGCATGAGCTCTCTATCTGCAACACATGCAAATCTATCGCACCATGCAAACAACCACAACAAATCAAGTTGCTTGAGCTCTCTCCTTTTGCAACACATGCAAAACTTAGATCCAACCAAATGAAATAAGATTCAATTAAGATGCAAGCATGAGCACCCTTATTTGCAACACATGCAAAATACTTCGCTCATGCAAAATCCAATGCACGAACTTCACCCATTTGCAACACATGCCAAATGATTACTCCATGCAAACATCAAACAAGAAAGTGAGCTAGAGTGAACCGGATTGAGTTCATCAACACATGATGAAGCTCAAGCTAAAAGACTCAATCCCTCTTAATAGTACGGTACCTAACTAGCAACCCGATCTCACAACCAAACACCAAGACCGGTAAAAGACTAGGAACACATCCTTAGCCCTAGCTAGTTATACCTTTGCCTCTAGCGATCCACTTGAAGCTTTTATGATTTCCAATCATCTTCTCTCCGGGATCGAATCTTCTTCTTCTTGTTCACCAACACATGATGAACCTTCTCTAGCCCTTCTATTCACTTCGGGATCACCTCTTGAAGCTCATCAACACATGATAACTTCTTCTTCTTCTTCCCGATTCTTTATCATCTTGGACTCAACCTACTTCACAACTCATGGAAGATGTTAGTCCAACAAACATGGTTGTCTCAATCATCACCGCACTCCATTAACACATAATGGATGCCTCTAAGATCGATTGAGCACAACCCTAATCAATTTGAATGATTGATTGTGTCTTGAGTACTTTGATGCAACTAATGCTTCATTATACTCAAGAACTTTCCGCTTGTCTTTAATCAACAAAGAGACACCATCAACACATGATGAAATATTCTTTGATTGATTGAAAGACAATCGAACTCAATTTAAACTCATTTAAATTGACATGAGTATATATAACTACACAAGTTTCATATACTCAATGTGATGGTTAGTAATGATCCATATATGTTTGAGTGATGGAAAGGGATCAATACATTTAGAGACCATCAACTATAGAATAAACTCCATTTGATATGTGCATATAGATAATTGGGCTTTGGAACCAATATGCACATAATCAATCTTAGATTGCATATGAGTTTATCCTATATTAGCATGAGTATACTTCAACTACACAAGTTATATATATACTCAAAAGATTGTTTCAAAGTTTTGATCCTTTATATTATATAGCAAGAGGACATGAATCAATACAATTGAAACATCAATTTAAATTATTAACTCCCCCTAGATGTGTGCATTCATGTATATATAGATTTGGAAACATAATGCACATATTTAGACTAAGGCAATGGAAGAGTTTATCTTTTAACTTGAATCCTAAGTATGCATTAAGACAATAGAGTGAATATGAGTGCATACCTTGGGTTTTCCATTTTTCATCCGAATTTGAGACTAAGAGAATGTAGCTCAATTAAACATGTTAGTCTCATAATGATTAGATTTGTCATTAAACAATGATTAAGCATTAATATTAAACCAATCACTAAAACCAATGGAGCTTGAACTTACAATCTCCCCTTTTTGGTGACTGATGACAAATCCTATATTAATTTCTCATTTGGATGAAAAACAATGCATTAAGGGGTTTTGAAGATCAAAGATCGAATAACTCAATAATTTTTTTTTAAAAAAGCATATCCCCTTATGATATAAAAATAAAAACTCCCTCTTTTGACAAATGGAGCAATTAAACGAACAAGAGGAAATTTAACCATTAAGTTCATATACCACTTAACCAAACCACAAAAGCTCTCATACCACTTATATATAAATTATAAATTTTCTTTCTTAAACAATAAGTCTAAGCTCTTATACCATTATCTAAACTCTTATACCATTTGACAAACCCTCACACATTTCTCCCCCTTTTTGGCATTTCTCTCAAAGAGATCCAAATGAGGGAATTAAGCTCACAATAATTCTCCCCCTTTTGGTATTAAACACCAAAAATGGAAAACCAATTTAAAAGGAGGTTATACCACTTGAAAACATCGAGGGAAGATCATATGCCAAATAAAAAAAAGTATAGAGCTTGTCAAGAGAAGCAATCGAATATAGGTCATAAAAGATTTGAAATGAAATTATATGACCATTGCAAGGAATTTTGGTTTTAAGCAATGAAAACCAATGTTTTTGCAAACTTTTTAAATATGACCCAAAAA
Source organism: Otatea glauca (assembly GCA_036346275.1). Taxonomy (NCBI): domain Eukaryota; kingdom Viridiplantae; phylum Streptophyta; class Magnoliopsida; order Poales; family Poaceae; genus Otatea; species Otatea glauca. The sequence goes on from CM070719.1 coordinate 41,646,980, forward strand.
GTAAACCACTTTTTAGAAAGAGGCCATATTCAGAGTTAAGCACAGAAGGATTATTTGAAATATATCCAAATAATACTCCTCATTTTATTAGGCTATACAATGAATCCACCATGACTCACTTGAAGAGTCCATAATTTGCCTAATAGGACTTAAACGAGGAATTTATTCAAAAAAGCTTGATACCAATTTTCGAATAAAAATTTTCAATGAAATCACTTGAGATAAGGTTTTTGAAGAAGCATCACTTGTAGTACCACTTTTAATAAAAACAAGAAACTTGTACCACTTGTAATGCTTGTTATTCAATTTAACCACACGCAAATATTTCTTTAAGTGATACTATATGAAGAGATACCACTTGTAAAGATTATCTAACATGATGTACCACTTGAGAAAGAAGGATATCAATTAGAAAAAAATCTCAAGGGGCAATGCTTGAAGAACCACTTGTAAGATAATCAATGTCAAATAGAATATTTTTAGAATAAAATATTTTTCGTTTTAAAATAGACTCAATATGAATTTATCCCCTTTAGATATTTCAATATACAAAGGATCTCACACAGAGAGTTCTTGAGAGATTGAACTTACAATTAAGCTTTAATTGGGGAACTCACCCATATGAGTTTGAAATACAATGAAGGCTCATAAAAATGCATAAGAGGTAAAAGTGGATACCATTTGTTAAAAATCCATAAAACAAAGAAATAGATGATACCATTTGATAGAAATCAATACCCCTTAATTTGATTTTATTTTTGACAAAGAACTCTCTAAGATTTTGAAAATTTTGAAGGTATCAGAACAATAACATTAGAGATACCACTTGGAGATAAATGCTCAAAACTTGATTAAGATAAGCTCTCACAAGGTTCAAGAGATGAAACATCGAGCTATTTGCATTTAGATATACCCAAGTTTTGTTTTGAAATGATTTTTCAAAAAAGACCAAATCGATACCACTCAAAACCAATTTAAATAATTTTCAAAAGATTTGAATTTTTTGTAAAAAGATACTTTGGGATCATAGGAATCTTTTCCAGAAAGAATTTTTGAAAAAGAAGGTTCCAATCAAAAGATATCCCAAAATCAAATTTGAAAAATCTGAATTTTCAGAACTATTCTCTTGAGGCGGTGCTACGCCATACAAAAGCTTGATTACCTACCACGCAATATCTGCTGCTCAGATGCGGTACTACCGGTTCTGACAGGCTGAAAATGCAAATTTTTGCAAAAACAATTCAAATGAAGTCCAAATGATGTGAAATTTTTCAGAAATGAACTCTGGACTATTTAGAAGCTTTCTTAAAATTAATTTTCTTAAAAAGGATTTTCTTTCAAAAGATATGGTAAAATGCACATTGAAGGCATAAAGAAAACTTGAATTCCTATTTAAAGCTCAAAATGCAATTCAACTTGGATTGCATGGAGATTTGAACTTTCATGGCTTTGAACGAGTTAGAAATACTATGAAAGGCCAATGTACATAAAGAAATCCAATTCAAATTGCTAAACCCACAAAATGCAAGAATATGTCATTTTTGGTTCAAAACAAGAATTGTGGTCAATTTTGATTTTAACATAGAGTTTTCAGTTTTGAAAGCGTGTAAAACTTTCAAATACATAACAGAATACTTTTATAAAGCTTTTTGCAAATTTGGCCCTTTTTAAATATGAATTTTGACTTTTGACCAAAAGAGTCATTTTTAAAGAACCAATAGTAAAGCAAAAGCCAAATATTTCAACACAAGATTCAAATAAAGAATAAGATGAGATATAGATGTTTGAATTTTGTGTATGAATCTTAAATACCATTTTGAACTAAGATACTACACAAGATCTAGTCCAAATGGAGAAAACTCACTAAGTGCAATAGTATGACCAATATGGGTCAAGTATAGTTTTTAGGTGAGTTGAATATCAAATAACTTCTGATTGGTTGGCCTTTTGAAAATCTTTTGAACACAATTATCGTTAAGAATGACCAACTCTAAGTTTTTCGTTTTGGAATTTCTTTCAAATTCGTTTCACAATTAATTCTATGAAAATTATAAATTTAAATCCAAAACAAGATACTAGTAACTAGACAATCGGACAGGATCATATGAAATTTGACATTGTTCTTTTGATATTGTATATTCCTGTGCTAGTGATCTTGTAGGTGAAACCATTTCATATGTGTATTTGTGAGCACATATTCCTATGCTAGTGATCTTGTAGGTAAAACCATTTCATGTGTATTTGTGAGCACATATGTCCTTTTTATTTTGTAAATTCCTACAGTTAGAAAAATATATTATTTGTTTTGTACGTGGTCGCTAATTTGTAGCAATGAAATTTGACAATGTTTGATTGTTATGTTACTACGTACTCATGGATTGGCAGACATATATGATATTGACATATCCGACTTTGCTGCCAGTTTTCCTTGTTTTTATCAAGTACCTTGATCTTTTTTGCTGATCACTACCTCTGTTCAGCATCACATTGGAGCATCTAGCATACTACTATTTTTACTAGTACTAGTACGGTACTCTTCATAGGGAAAAAAATCTATGGAGCGCAGAATAACTCAGTATCAAATGGGTATTAGGATGCATGCAGCTATGTTTTAACCTACTCTAGGTTTTTAACTGCTGAAAATGGAACAATGTAGAGACAGTGTTGAGTGGAATGACCACAACACTAGGATAGTGTGCGGCAGGGAATCATCCTAATACCCATTTATGCAACCCTGGTTATGATGCTATCATAGAGAGGAGTTCGCACCCATCCCTTATCATTGACGCCGATGTGCATGAAGACGGCTATGACAACAAAGAAGACAGTGAACAGGAGGATGAGTCACTAGTGAGCGCTAGGAAAGGAAAGAGAGCTCGTTGTCCTAAAAATGATAAGTTGAAAAAGGCTAAGAGTGGGTATTTGGTGATGCAAGAAGAAATTAAGTGTGTTGTCGAGTTGAGTGAAAAGTTATTTTCATCACTCGAATCATTTGCAAGAAAGAGAGAGGAATCATCTGGCTATACTATCAAAGATGTGATGAACTTGGTAGATGAGTATGGGGCTGTTAAAGGGAGTAATGAGCACTTCATTGCGACTGAAATATTTGTCAAGGAATAAAGAGAGATGTTTATGACTTCATTGTGCAGCCCTTCAACACGTTTTGAATGGCTTAAAAAGAAGTATGAAGTCAAGTATAGCAAGTAAATTAACAATACTTCTAATTTATTTGAGAACAATTTATCTTCTTGTCTTGTATTATATTTATATAACATTTAAACTAGCTTATACTCTTTATTTGATAACAATTTATCTAGCTTGTACTCTATTTATGTAATGTTTAAACCGGTCTGTGTTACTCTTTATTAATGTAATGTTTAACTGCCTTGTACTCTATTTATGTGTTGTTTGTTGTCAAGCACAGATGTCCTCATGTGAAAGTGAGAGTGAAGGGACTGATTCCTCTAATGATGAACATGAGTATGATTTGCATATGATGTGCTTATATCATCAAATTTCAACCAACCTTCTTGTGGCTGCAAATATTGTGGATAAGTATCACTCAACATACTTGGACAAGAATGAGCCTAGGACTTCATGTCTCAGTGGAATGGGTTGGGTGAGGGAAACTTTGACCACTCCATGTGAATGTCATCGTATGCTTCGTATGAATTCTAAAATCTTTCAGAGTCTGCACGATCTTTTGGTTAGTACTTATGGCTTAAAATCAACTACACATATGTATTCAATGGAGTCATTGTCTATGTTCCTATACATTTGTGGGGGTTGTGAATCTAATTGAAAAGTGCAAAACCGGTTCAACCATTCTGGTGAGACAATTAGCAGGAAGTTTGATGAGGTTTTGCAGTGTGTGGTTAGGATGTCGACTGATCTTGTCAAGCCAAAGGACCTGAACTTCTCTACAGACCATAGCAGAATTAGAAATGATTATCGAATGTGGCCACATTTCAATGATGGTATCACAATTATTGATAGAACTCATATTCTAGCTGTTGTTCCTGCAGAAGAACAAGTTAAATATATTGGTAGATCACGGTCTACAACTCAAAATGTGATGGCAGTGTGTGATATGAGATTCACATATACATGTATTGGGTAGCCAGGATCAATGCATGACACAAGTGTCCTATATCATGTATTGGAAGCCGATAGAGATACCTTTCCACATCATCCTCAAGGCAAGTTGTAATTGCTTATTTTCTTTGTATTTTCTATACATTGAGTACTAAAATGACATCTACATTGCATGTTTCAGGTAAGTATTATCTTGTGGATGCGGTTATCCTAACCGTCCAGGGTACTTAGCGCCATACAAAGGCTAAAGGTACCATGTGCCAGAGTTTCGAAGAAGTTATGCACCAAGTGGCAAGAAAAAGAAATTCAACCAATTGCACTCAAGTTTACGCAATATCATTGAGAGATGCTTTGGTGTATGGAAGATGAAATGGAGAATTCTTCTGAAGATGCCAAGCTATCTAATGTCAAAGCAAAAGATGATTGTAACTGCAACTATAGGACTCCATAACTTCATACGTAACCATGATGCGCCAGATAGGGATTTCCGAAGGTTTGATCGGGATCCAAACTACGTGCCTACAATACCATCAAGATATGCAAGATATGTCATTTCTCAAGATGCATCGGATGCGTCAACATCAGATAGGAGTGATACATCCATGGATGCATTTCGTGATGAGCTTGCACATGCAATTGCAGGATGATTAAGATATTACTTGTTATATTTTCTCGTCTTTTGTTAGCGTTTTATTATTATTGGAATAGTTATAGTAGCATGGACTTGGATTTTATTTAATTAGGTTATCATCGAACAAATACTTGTGAAATTCTGTGTTATTGCATATCATAGCCCTACAGAAGCAAGTAACTTTCAGTTCCATCATCAGTCACAATACTTTACAAAGTGAATAGAACCCTCATCACTTTAGAAAAGGTGTGAAGTCCCATAGTCAATTGTTAATGACTCTTGAATCTTCATTATGATTAACACAAGCGGCAGTATTTTAAGTGGATAAATCAACTTACAGATGCAAAAAGTACTCGAACAGCTAAGAACGCATAACAGACACAACACGCTTGGGAAGAAATTAGTACACAAACAGAAAGAAACATTAAATAAAGAAAAATGAAGAGTTACAACCAAGAGTAATATGGTCTATTTGTCTTCATTCATCCTTTCAAGATCTCTGAAGTTAACTTCCTAGTTAAATATTTTTATCAGACGGGTTCAGCTCCTTAGCGAATTAGATCCTTTAGGAAGCAAGATTTAGATCTGAAAAAACAGGTGTGATGCACTACCAAACACGACCTATTCCACTGACAGCCATGCTTACAACTCTGCGCTATGCGCGGTTTTACCTGTTAACCCCTCGCCGTAACAAGCTTCTCACTTCTTCCTCTCGTACCGCTGCCACCAAAGCGAGGTCAGCAGCATTCGCGATCGCCGCCAAAACCACTGGAGGCGGAGACGACCGGCAAGCAGTCACTCCCATCCGTCGCTGGCTTCCTCGAAGTGAGTAGTCCCCTCCTCCTGCGGCTGCTTCCCTCGATCTCTCTTGCGGCGGAGAGACGCAATCTCAGATCCATCGAATCCGATTCCCAGGTGCCGTCGAGCCTGGCCTCCCCAAAATCCGAAGCCACCGTACCTTCAATCGTCGCCGGCGCCGACGAACGCGCCTCCTTCCACCGAGACACGCCACCTAACTGTTATCTCCTCTCTACCGGGCGTCCGCCCCTGCCGCGATCCCACGGGACCCAAGGTGCGCCCTCCCCTGGTTGGATTGGAGCGTCGAGGATGAGCGGGAGGAAGAATGCTGGCAAGGCCTCCCCTTGCTTGCTTATCCTGATCTCGGTCGGTTGCTTCTTTGCGACCTACAACTTCCTGACGATGGTGGGCCACGGCCGGGGCCGAGACGGGCCGCGCAAGTTTCTCAACAGCGGCGGCGATCGGGACGCCTCGTTCGGGTCTGGCTCGGATCCGTCGAAGAGATTCCACGTCGCGCTCACGGCGACGGATGCGCTGTACAGCCAGTGGCAGTCGCGGATAATGCACTACTGGTACAAGGAGATGAGAGATCAGCCTGGGTCGGATATGGGCGGCTTCACGCGGATCCTGCACTCTGGAAAGCCCGATGGTTTGATGGATGAGATACCCACATTAGTGGTTGACCCCCTCCCTGAAGGCGCAGATCGGGTACGGGCTTAATTGTTCATTTTGCAACGCTTTTTTGTCACCATTTATGAATTCCTAATGTGTTCTTGGTCATATGATGTTTTACCCAGGGTTACATTGTCTTAAATAGGCCTTGGGCATTTGTACAATGGCTTCAAAAATCTAACATCAAGGAGGAGTAAGTAGATGTCTTTCTGTTCTTCATTGAAGATTTGTTTTACTTAGTTATTTAAATTCATTGGTTTCGTAACGGAAACATTTGCAGTTATGTACTTATGGCGGAGCCGGATCACATCTTTGTGAGGCCTTTGCCAAACTTAGCTCATGGGGACGAACCAGCTGCATTTCCCTTTTTCTACATCAAACCAACTGAAAATGAAAATATATTAAGGAAGTTCTTTCCAGAAGAAAAAGGTCCTGTCTCAAAAATTGATCCTATCGGCAACTCTCCAGTGATTATCAAGAAGGTATCTCTTATCTTGGGACATGATTAATAAAATACATTGATTCAGCTATATCAGCGGCAAGATTGCATTATGTGCCCATAACCTTCTTTTTAGTTCTGCACTACAAATAGTTACGAATTTTGTGCTAATGCTATAGTTCAGTAATAATTCAATCCTTTCAATAATCCGGATATTCTTGATTAACCTATTCTGGATGCCATCAAAATGTCTTTAGGCCCAGCTTGAGAAGATTGCTCCAACCTGGATGAATGTTTCGTTAAAAATGAAAGAGGATCAGGAGACAGACAAAGCATTTGGTTGGGTCTTGGAAATGTCAGTACAATTCTGTGTACTGTTACTTATTCACTTCAATATGTGCTATCCCAATCCATTTTTGCTTTCCTTTTAATATTTGTAGGTATGCATATGCTGTTGCTAGTGCATTGCATGGTGTGCACCACAACCTCCGTAAAGATTTTATGATTCAGGTGCAGAGAAATTTGTCACTATTTAGATCGTCTCATAGTTGGTTGATGACAGCTCGTATCATCAAGATGTGCTTAATGCTGATTGCAGCCTCCTTGGGACCTGAAATTGGGAAATACGTTCATCATCCATTATACTTATGGATGTGATTATACATTAAAGGTGACTACTGTTCAACCTTAAGCAGAGATATTCCATCACCTTGCTGGTGTTTGTCAATTGCTTTGTAAAATCCATTTATCTGTCGTTACAACAAAATTATAACTTAATAACTTTCTCTTGATTCCTTGTTTACAATTGCCTTGTGCTAATTCAGGGTGAGCTAACCTATGGAAAGGTTGGGGAATGGCGTTTTGACAAAAGATCTTATCTTCGGTCACCACCACCAAGAAATCTTACATTACCACCTCCAGGAGTTCCTGAAAGTGTGGTATGTGCATATTGATTAGTATTGTTTCAGCTTAACTGATTCCATTTTTGCTTCTAAAGGTGAATGTTTTTCATTTTTCACATTTACAAAATTTCTGAACTACCATGTTGGAAGTCAAAATTTTGTCTCGCACTGGAATTTGCACTAGGTCGTGTTACTTTGTCCCTTTTCAATTTACTTCCAGTGTAGCTTGAGTTCTTACTTCTGCAGTAAATAATATTGCAAATAAATGACTGAATGCAAAGGCATCTTTATCTCCTATCTCTGGTGAGAATATTAATGTTTATTTGTTTAGTGTGATCTTGATCCTGTATGTAATTCGTTGTAGATTTGTTGCAAACTGTTGGTCGCAGCTAGGGCTGGAAATGAGCCGAGCCAAGCCAGCTCGAGCGGTCGAGCCAATCTCGCCCAAGCTCGGTCTTAATTGCGGCTCGGCTTGTTTAGGGAACGAACCAGAAAGCAAGCTTGGCTCATCTTGAAAAGTGGCTCGAGTCGTCTTGTGGTGTCTCGCGAGCCTATCTACTATCGCTAGCTGTGATGGAGTGTGTCAATTGGTTAATTAAGTTGTTCGTATGGACATGATTTCTGATGCATCCTGCATCCTACAAACTTTCCCAATACATGTCTTCATTCATATTCCGCAAATATGGATAGAATTTCTGGACAATAGAAGTTCAAACAATGGTTGCCCAAGTAACCACAAATGATGAAGAAGAGATAGGTAGTAGGGAACATTCCACAGTACATAAGAAATACAAAAGAACAAATCCAGCTGATGCATGTCAATTGTCAAGTCCCTCACTTTCTTCCAGTAAATCCCTCCAGCTAGCAGCAAATGGAACATTTGCAGAAACAGGGAATCACAAGCTTAGAAAACTAAAACGTGAGCAATCGAGCCTGAAAATTCCATTCGAACTGTAACTCCACTTCAACCCTCACGATCAACTGACTGACTGAACCAAGTCCTCCCCAATGCAATCGCCAACTCGACCACTCAAATCTATGATGGGCCTGGGTCACTTGGTGCGTCCCAATGGGCCTCAGTGTTGCTCTGGGCCTTTGGCCTCTAGGCTGGGAATGCGGGCCAAATGAGCCCACCGAGCAGCTCGGGCTTGGCTCATTACAGAAGCAAGATGAGGACGAGGCTTGGCTCATTACAGAAGCAAGCTGGCTCGAGCCTGTTTCGAGACAAGCTAGCTCACAAGTCTCAAGCTATTTTTCCAGCCCTAGTCACAGCTATGCTAGGTAATCTATCCTCTCATGAGATTTATGTTTACTCCTATAGGTTGCATGCTATTGAGACTAATACAAGAGTCTATTGCGGAAGTAGAATGTGAACCAGGCAGTTTATCAGCAAGTTCAATGGAAATAACTTGTCTTTTTCTTTTTATGGGGACGGCTATGGTACATACAATTTTTGGTTACAAAAAAATAATAAAAATTTTTCTTCCCCCACTAATTTTTCCACTATCCACCATTTGGAGGATCATTAGTGGATGGTGGGAAAGTGTGTGTAAAGTGTATAGTGTACATGATTACTAAAAATAGTAAACAGCTCCAAGTCCCTAAAAAATATTGAGATCTAATGGAGGACAAAAGCTAATAATAAAAAAATAGAAAAGAAGAGACTGATTGGTTGCACATGATAACTTGTGTGGGAGAAAATAGTCGATGAGGAGACCAAATATTTTTTAGTGGGAAAGAACACTATCTTTTGTAAAGACGAGAAGCACAGCCTAACTATGTGTATCCCTAACTATGCATGTGCTGCCTTGTGTTAATAATTTACTAGTATTATTTTATGCTTCTTTCTGAGCTGTGTACTGTTACGAGAGATTATCCCAGAGATTTCCTCAGATGTAGCTTTCTTTTCAACATTTTCCTATGATGAAGCATAACCATATGTAGTGGTCTTTTTCCAATGAAGGCTATTGGGATAACAGCCTCGTCTACCTTGGCGCAGAAAACTGACAACTTTAATGTGATCCCGTTTACCTGACAATACATCCATGTGTGCATCAGTTTGTATGGTGGCATCCTTGTGCAAGTTTACATTGTTGACCATAGGGTTCAGGAAACTGTTTTCAGAAAGGGGGGAAAAACTGCACCTGGACAGATCGTGAAAACCTTCTCTCTTTTTTTGGGATAGGGGTTACCTGGGGAGTTGATGAAAACGCGCCGGTTTTTCTTTTCCAAAATTCCAAATTTGAGATGTCAGAAATTTGATATTTGATCATGTCTAAGAAGTGAAAATACATCTATTCCGCCAAATGGGAATCAAATAGTGTCATTTAGCCCCCAGCCCTTTTTTTTAAGAAAAATACCTGTCAGGACTGGTTTGGCTGGTTTTCGGAAAAAAAGAAAACGGTATGGTTTTCATTCTAGAACCCTGGTTGGGCGTAATTCCAGCAAAGATGTTATGAAAGGCATTTGTTATCAACTTATCATGCTATCTCATCTGTACTACCATATAAATAGTACGGAGTGGTGAACATCGCTTCATGCCCAGGTTGTTATAGATTTATTTGATCAGCTACAACTTTTTTGTTAATCATTTTTCTACAGCAAGAAAGAGAAAGTGTACTACTCCTTTTCTTCTCCATCACAATGTGGGAAGACCTTAGGCACAACCTTTTTTGTGTATCATTGTTGTAACACTAGAAAAGAAAATTTCAATTCCGGTTGTGCACCGAATTTTGTATTTTGCTTCTTGATCTGTTTCCTGCACATCAGTATTATCCAGCTAGAGTGCTATGGTGTTGAATTTGCTGCTTTGGTTAATGGCAATTTACAGAGCATTGGACAATCTTAAGGCTCCAGTAGTATCACAAATTTAACACAAATTCTAGACCAGCTTGCAGAAATTGTATTGAACAACTTTGTTCCTAGGCTCACCTGCTAATCTGAATTGCTTTTTCAGGCCACCCTTGTGAAGATGGTCAATGAGGCCACTGCAAACATTACAGGATGGGAAGAAGATAGTTGATCGATGATTTTGCTGAGTTGGAGCTTAATTCAGCTGAGAGTGTTTCTGCTGGAAAATATCAAAGAATCTCAGTGGGCAATAAAAGAAGAGCATTCAATTCAACATCTTGGATGGACGACCGTGGGTAATTTCTACAAATTAACCTAGGCATAGCGTTTGGCAAGAATACATCCTAATCATTTGATCAAATGAGTTCGTTCATTTTTGTACTGTAAAGTAGCAGTGTAAGCTTTGGGTATTCTCCTGGTTCATTTAATTGTATTGTAAAGCAGAAAGGTAAGTTTTTTTTTAGTATTCTCCAATGCATATCATGAGAAGTAGATTACTGCTTGGAATAAACTCTGGTGACTGCTGAGAACATCCTGATCATTTTTCTCATCCAATATTGTTCACGTTTAGCTCTTTCATTCTCTCGCTTTCTAGTGGCATGGTATTCCATTATGATTTTAATGGCAATGAGCACTCGAGAATCACTGTTGCTCATAGGAGCCCTTTTTCAGTTTGCTGCAAGGATTTTTTTTCTTCAAAATACTAATGCTGTCAAGTAATGCAGTCTGATAATCTTTGTACATGTGCAGAATACTCATGTTGTTTTGTCAGAAAAATTGAGGATTTACCATTCTATCCGTTTGCATTTTAGAATTTGTCACTTTTTTTTCCAACGTGTACACTTGTTAAAGAGCAACGTGCCACGATCGTACCGGAGCTTTCGTGTCTGCTTTTGGAGCTTTTGACGATGCCGTGACTCGTGAGAACGTGTCTAACTAAGGGTCCTGATTTTTCTTGTCATTTTTGGTTCGTTACTGCTGTAAAACGATGACGATCGTCGTCGTAGATCAAATATAATACAGCGATTGAATAACAAGAATAATCACATGGAGTATACTTGATACAGGGAGGCAAAAACTCTTATCATATTGATTTTTTTTAATAATGGGGTGCCATATTTATAGGAGAAAGCCCATTAGAGATAAATTTGGATTTGCCTATAATAAGATAGAGTTCGAACATATTTGAACAACCAGGATGAAGAGTCCTGTTATATCTCACCTTTGGTGAATACTACGTAATGCATATGTTTCATCCAAAACTCCTCTCAAAAATCGAGTGGGATAAAAAGAGATGGAGAAAAGAGTACATTGCACTCGTTCATTATGTTACATTTGTTGCCTCATTAAAAATCTTCACGTGAGACAACCTTAGAAAAACTCACTAAGGGAAAAAGAGTACAACTTATAATCTTATAGATTAAAATAGTATATTCAGGATGGATTTACTCTCTTTGAACTCTACATATCCCTAAATCATCTCATTCCAATGCCACGAACATCCACTACTACAGAAATAGTCATCTATGTCGGTTTTGGTGGCGATACAAAGTCCTTAGACAGTGATAACGAATGGCTATCATGGTCGGTTGTCGTCCGATAGAGATATAGCATTATCTATGTCAATTTTAAGATCGGAACCGACCTAAAAGACCTATTATCTATATCGGTTTTAAGCTAGAAACCGATAGAGATAATTAAGAATCTGTATAGGTTTCACAATTAGAGCCGATAGAGAAGTCCTTGTGATCTCTATCGGTTTCACGCTCGAAACCGATAGAGATTACACGTCTGTATCGGTTCTAAGCGTGAAACTGACAGAGATAAATCCTAGGTATCACCTTTTACAGTATATTCACATTCACACTATATTCACAGATTGACAATATATGCACAATTGACAAATTCACAGTATACTCACATATCGATAAATTCACAGTATATTTACATTCACTATATTGTTGACTGTATATATACTCAATGCAGAAATCAGTAGCATAATCCTCTAACGTAACTCTCCTCAGGCAACCCCAACGTCCCAATAGAAGGCTCTTTGCCCCAAGCATTTGCATCTAGAGTACTACAAAGATTGTCTACTGAACATACTCAATGCAGAAATCAGTGGCACAATCCTCTGGTAGCCTTTTCCTTGCAGAACTTCTTAGCACAAGAGCAGTCTTTCTATCGTTTTTATAGCCAACTTTTGTCTAAAGTATTTCTTGCTATGTTATAAGGATACAATAAACTAGTTAAAATATTAACCAGCATACATTGAGAAACAACATTATTTGATAGATCAAGACAAGGAGACCTTAAGGTTTTTTCATATCTGCCATCATATGTGCCATAGCTTCCGCAACATAGGCTTTTCGGTTCTCCTTGTAGTTCCATGTCTCTAGTACGGTGCCTATTTGTTTGACACCAATAACTGATTGACTTTTAGTCATATCTTTTAATCCTACAAAAGCGATCATTTTATTGTGAAAATAGGTTATCTTGGTATATTATCAGTTACCAAGTCGAATTAAATACTAGAAATCTCTATAAGCACAGCTTTGGATTCTTTCAACTTTGCGTTCTCCCTGCTCTCCTTAATGATGAGAACATGATTAAGAGATTCAATATCTTGTGATTTATCATTTGTGTCTTTCAGTTTTTGTTTCATCTAATAAATTTTTTCTGTTAACTCAAACTTTCCCTTCAATTGTTCTATCTCCACCTCAAGTTTTCGTTTAGCATCCAACAACTTTTCCATTCGTCTGTCTTGTTTATATATGATACTTGACAATATCAAAGTAAATAAACTCATAATCATGTAATTAAGCATATGCATGCTAATTAACATTAATAGAGGCATACAACTAGCAATCAAGCTCAAGTTGATTTTAAAGTGTTCTCAGATATCGGGCTACCTTAAAAAGGCCTCCTCGCCACTAGGGATAAGATATTAGATTAATTTGTGACAACCTTATCTTTAAAAATAGATTTAATAGTTGACAGTTTATAAAACCTAATCAATTGGACCAAGATATATTTAAGAGAATCAATACTCAAGAATTATTACTGAAACTATAACAGTACAGACTGTAAAAGCATGTAAACAGAGGCTGCCAACAACAGTTTGGATGCTAAAAACAACAAACAATAGAATGAACAAAACAATAACAGCCAAGCACAAGTAAAACAGTAAGCATGATGAGCATAAAGATATATCTAGTAGCACTTAACAGATAATACCAATTGAACTAATCAAGTATTGCAAGTTGTAAAGGGATAACCAATGCTGTCACAAACAGTCTAACTAGACCAACTCCTCATCGAACAATAGCTCCCTACAAGCAAGATCTCCAAGACAAGTAAATTGTCTAGCCCCTTTGCAATAACAGTAAAGAAATTAATCACAGGGAGATGATTATAGTCACAAAGCACCAACTAAAAAGTCAATGTAGCTAATACTGCTCAAGGAGGAGGCGGCAACGATGTGCTCGAGGGAGGAGACGATGGCGACATCCTCGGGGAGGAGGCAACGACGTGATTGGGGAGGAGGAGGCGACGACGTGCTCGGAGGGGACGACGGCGACGACATGCTCGAGGGAAGAGGCGACGACGACATGCTCGAGGAGGCGGTGATGGCGTGCTCGGGGAAGGAGACGACGGTGACGTGCTCTGGGAGGCAGATGGTCGATGTGGGGGAGGGAAGGCAGATAGGCGACACGGGTGAGGGGAGGTGGAGGGGCGATGCGGGCGGAGAGGAGTAAACTCCTTTTTTTACAGAACAGAGGGGAAACCAAGAGGTCAAGCGCAAAGTGGATGCCTTAGCTTTTGGTATTTGAATGGATCAGAAGGAGAAGCCGAGAAGTCAAGCACGGGATGAGAAACCGAGGGGTCAAGCGCGAGGGCGTGTTCTAACCTCATAATCGATCATGATGACAAAATCATTACTATCGATTCTGATATCAAAACCGATAGTAAAATATCACTATCGGTTCGGACTTGAGAATCGATAGTGATATCTATAGCATCACTATCGGTTTTGAGGGTAGATCGATAGTTGATGTTTTGCGCTATATTTCTCATCCACGCCGAATTATATATCATTATCGGTTTTTTCTAAAATGTTGTGAACCAATTCAGATAAAGAGATAGTGTTGTATCATTTTGTAGTAGTGATATCTTTGGAAACTAGATGTTGGCAAAAATTTAGTGAATAAATCTGCAAGATTTTCACATGACTTAGTTTGCAGGATATTTATCTCACCATTCTTCTAGAGTTCGTGAGGACAAAAAATTTAGGAGCAATATGCTTCGTGATTTTGCTATTTACATAACCCATTTGCATTTGTGCAACACAAGTAACATTATCTTCAAAGATAATTGTGGAGCTTTCGACGGTGTTAATGCCACATGACTTCTAGATATGGCTCACCGCACGTCTTTGCCAAACAAACACATGAGACTTTATAAAATGATATAATCTCTGAGTGGTTAGTAGAGGCAACTACCAAAGTTTGCTTAGAAGATTGCCAAGAAGTGGCTGTACCATTGCATACACACACAAATTCAGTTTGAGATTTAACACTGCGGGGATCAGATAAATAACTAGCATCTGTATATCTCACCATGGTCAAGTCTTGATACTTTCGAAAAAAATAAGCCAAGATTTTATGTACCTTGGATGTATCTGAGTAAAATCTTGATACTAGCCCAATATCTTATGATTGGACCTACACTATGTCTAAGTAGCAATTTATTGCGAATGCAATAATAGGCCTTGTGCAATTTGCAAACTATATAAGTACTCCAACGGCACTTAAGGGCCTATTTGGGGGAGCTGTAGTTTTTCTAAAAAGTTGTTTTCATTTTTTTGGGCTGAAAAGCAGCTGTAGCTTTTCCTCATATGTTGTTTGGCAACCTAACTTTTTGTGGAGGATGGCTTTTAGCTTAAGTTGTCATTCTACATTGAAATGTCTAAAATACACTTGAAGGTTCTGAAGGTTTGTTTGTGTGCTGAATTAGCGTATGTATGGTTGATTTGTAAATTTTGTAGTAAATATTGATTACAAGGGTTAATTTTACAAGCAGATGAAGAACTTGTCATATATTTGCCGCTTTAACATCCCTGTAAATGATCTTAGGATTGCATTGTTCGTGAAGATACAATAGTCCCCTGGCAACCCCAAGAGCAATGCACATACATTTGCTCCAATCAAGAGATGGTTGTGTATATATGGATATACAAGCAACCTTTCTTTTGAGGTCATGCACAACCCATACAAGCGCAAAAGGTTCATGTGCACAGCTAGGCCAATCAACTCAACTTCTGTCTGGAATTGAACTTCACCAGGATCTTTTAATCGTTTTAGTGCCACTAAAGTTCCATTTCCCAGATAGCCTTTATAAACAATACCAAAACCACCTTGACCTAATATATTCATTGAGTTAAAATTGTCGATCGCACTTTGCAGCTCATGAAATGAGAAATGCTTTAGATAGCCCAAATCAATTTCAAGATCTTGATCTCCAAGTAAACCAAAAAAAATGGTTATCAGATTGAAGTGACCCGAGTAAATTAATTATGCAAATGGGGTCATCAGCACAAATCAAGCACACATAAGTAATTGCTCAACAAAGTAACCACCAACCTTATTAATTTTCAAACATATCATGTGCTACCAATGATAAAGTACATTAAAAAGAAGAATACAAGAAAATTTAAAATTCCTAAAAATCTAAGCTTTTATAACCTTTGACATTGATCCCCAAAATTGGTTAGTCATACATGTATATATAATAATCAGAAGGCAATTGAAGTAGGGATTAAAAAGGGTTAGGAGTTGTCGTCAGACCCGAATAAAATTGGTATCGCTCATCGAGATACCAGACCGTCCAAGGCCAGTTGGCACCTCTTGCTAGACTGGGTTTCATCATTCGGCAACAAACCTGTCTCATCAAGCACCCATAACCAATACCCAAATAATGCCCATAATATCTCACGGTAAGAAGGTAAAATTTCCATGGTAAAAATGTAACAGTCCCACAGTAAAAAGATAAGCTTGGGAGCTAGTTTTGTCCAGCCAAGGCCAGCAAGCTTAATAAGGAGCCTCAACCAAGCTCCAGCCATTTCCCAACCAAGCCATCCATTCCACACATACATACAAGCCAAGCTTCCAGGGAGGAGCAAAACTCTCAGGAGGCAAGCCACCTCAAGCCCCAAACACAAGCATAACCACGAGCAAAGCTCCCAAGAGGCAAGCCACCTCAAGCCCCAAACCAAGCACAACCAAGAGCAAAGCCCCTAGGAGGCAAGCCACCTCAAGCCCAAAACCAAGCACAATCAGGAGCAAAGACACAAGGAAGCAAGCACTAGGAGGCTAAGCCCTAGGCAAGCACCAGCACAACAATGAACTGGGAAGCCTAGGAGTAAGAAGAGTAGAGCCAGCACTTCTTCAACACCATCATCTCAACCCGCATTTCATTTTCCCTGTCGCAGGTAACCACACATTTAGACCCTAGCATATACATTATGTAGATATGGTGGTAGCAAAATTAGTTTAGAGACTAAAGCAGTAGCTAATCTAGTGGTCTCAGTGGAGGAGTCGCTGTAGGGGATGTGCCGTGTATGCCCAACAACATTCGCATGCTCCTCGACATATGGAATTTTGTGGGTACCGTCGTGGCACCTCCAAAAGCTAGGAACTCAACCCTTATATCATCATCGACCTCCCCAAAAAAAGTGTATATTCATTCGGCATCATCACAAATCATGATAATGCAGCACATCACCATTGAAGCATAGAACTAAATCAAGCAATTAGGCAATACCATCAGGCACATCCCAGTAGGAGCACAGGTAGAAGAGAGTAGAAAGTAGAGGCAACCACAAGGGGGATATGTTACCCAATCCATAGACCTCGGCCATGTAGGTGAGGCAGTGGCAGCGACTCGGAGTAGCGGAGCAGGAGCGCGAGGCCTAGCTGGAGGCGACGGCCCAGGCGGGTCGACCGTGCAAGAGTACGCACGTGTAAGGTGGCCCGGGGTGGCGCGAGCTTGCGCGGCACAGGCATGGAACAAGGGCGGCGACACGGGGTAACCAGCCCAGGGCAGAGGGCGCGCGCGTGAGGAGGGAAAGCGGGTGCAGGAGGCCGATGGGAGTAGGTGGCCTATGGAGACGGCGGAAAGGCTAGGAGGCCGACCTAGAGGCCAGCGTGAGTGGGGCCAGGAGCTAGGAGAGGACCAAAGCGGTAGCCTAGAGTCGTGATGACGACCAGCGCCGGTGGAGAGGAGGGGAACCGGCCAGATCTGGAGGAGCCAGGGGAGAAGAAAGGAGGAGTAAGGGATGGGAAAAAAGGAAGGAGAAGAGGAGAAGTGGCTATCGGCTAGAGAAGAGAAAAGGGGAAGGGAAAAAGAAAAAGAGAAGAAAAAGAAAAGAAAGAAGAAAAGAAGAAAAGAAGAGAAAAGAAAAGAAAAGAGGAGAAAAAGAAACAAGAGAGAAGAAAAAATGGAAATTTTCAACCAAAAATCAGTACATCATCCAAATTGATTTTACCTAACTAAAAATTTGATAAATTAAAGCAGCTCATCAATAAAGTATTTAAATGGTCAATGTTAAAATTAAAAATATCCAAAATGCTAAAAGGGGTAGCCTATGTATGCCCAATGATAAAATTTTTAAAATCAGGTTGGACGCCATAAAACTTGCTAAAATCTACTCAAAGATTATACTCTATAATTTCAGGAATTAATTCAAATCTGACAAGTGATCTCCAACAACAACCGGGTGAGGACGATTATAATTACTAAAATCCAAGCAAATTTTCCCTTTACCATATTTGAGAAATTATTTTCAAATGAATTCAGATTTATTAAGCTATCATCAATGCATGGGAAAATATCTCTTAAAGCAAAACCTCAATTCGGAGGCAGTTGGAGAGATGGTTGTAATGATGACTACTGCGGTGGTGATTGGTTATGGTTAGGTAGAATGGAAGTTGATCTTGAGGTAGTGTTTAAATTATTGATTTGTATGGTGGGTAGAGGGCGCCGATGAGGAGGATTGTCATGCCGATGGAGCCCTCTACATAGGCTATAATATAAGGTCGAACAACTACATTCAGGCAATGAGCCGTAATTACAGTACCAACCATAGTGTGTGAAATCGGTCAAGAAAGGTTATCCTATGAAGGTATTATGATCTCCACATTGGGTAAGAGTAGATCACTAGGAAGTGTGAAGCTAGAAAAATGCCAGAAAGGCCCAGTGAGGGACTCAAAATCAACGGTGGTTGATTCAAGTGCTATATTTAAAGTCTGAGGTGGAGTATCTCCAATGTTAGACAAGAGTACAACTAGCATACTACGAGTGAGTGGGGAATGTTGGTGAAGGACACCACGGCTCGTCGGTATACCAGGGTTGGAGATCTAGTACTGGATTAGTAATAAACATTCTGGGGCCTCACAAGATAGGGCCACTATGGGTAAAGTGGTACAAACCTGCACAGGATCAAATCATGAATTCATACCTGTC
The DNA here is from genome assembly GCA_036346275.1 of Otatea glauca. Taxonomy (NCBI): domain Eukaryota; kingdom Viridiplantae; phylum Streptophyta; class Magnoliopsida; order Poales; family Poaceae; genus Otatea; species Otatea glauca. Next base: position 41,665,890 of record CM070719.1, read on the forward strand.
TCCTGAATTGAGGGCTACAGAAGCTAAGTCTATCTCATATACGAGTGCTAGTAGCTGTTTTTATAATTTAAAATACACAACCCTTAAAGAAAACCCAAAACCTAATGTTAGTAAAAATGGATTTTGAGGTAAGGAGTGCATTGGATGGTCATGAGATAAATTCATATCTGCATTTGCTATTAATATTTGCTGAGTACTTTTGTACTTACCCTTATTTAACTCCCTCTTTGCTTAGAAACTGAGCAATATGGATCCATCAGCGAGGAATGGGTGGAGGATTACCCACTGGGTCAGGGTAACGAGGCGGCAGAGGAACACCAGGAGGACTAGGTGGAGTAATGGACCGTACGGTGGAGATCGTCGATCCATTAGGTACCTAGTTACTATATAAATAAATTATGGACATGATATGTACATTATGTAACACTTGATAACTATGGGTCTGTAGCCTGCATGGCAATGGATGGTAATATGTTCCATTTCAATATCTAATTATTGTTCTGCTGCAACACTCTGAACACGGTGTATTATCTGATAAAATATCGGGTGTGCTCAATATTTTGTTAGCTAATATGCCGAGATTCGTGTCATTATCTTAGAGTAATGGCGGTGTTACTGTCATTACTCTAGGCTAATTATGCGGATCACCACATAGATCATATATCATACATTTCTGGCAATAATAACATAGATGCTTAGAGAATTACTAGCAGACAGTAAAAGAAATCTGAGTTTTAGACTGGCATAACAGAATCGGTGATATAGCTCATACCAGCTCCTCGTAAGGATTGAGGCCATGAAAATATGAACTTTTCACAAGACCATAGGCCTCTGGAGGATGCTCATCTCCAACAAATGGGTGTTTATTCACAAAAGTGGTCTACATTAAAGTCTTGAAGGCTTACACTAAAGCCATCCAGAAGTAAAAAATTCCATCAATAATGGTTGTAGCACATTCAAAAATTGTAGCACCTCTCTTGGACCCTTCACTAGGGGTGGAAACGAGCCGAGCACGCTCGAGCCAGGCTCGGTCAAGCTCGATTGAAAACACGGCTCGGCTCGTTTGGCAAACGAACTAGGAACTAGGCTTGGCTCGGCAAGAGGTTCGAGCTGGCTCGTGTTGGCTCGTGAGCCATATCATAGCCTTACCAGTACACACTAGTTTTAGCATCCTGGTTTACTTAATTAGAGAATTGGTATTCAGATTACTGAAAAATTGTTACACATGATCCAAGAATTGGTATGCCGATGATCCATCTCGTACTACGAATACAGATCTTCCAACTCGAGCTTGACATCATCAAGCTCTTTTGCAGCTTTTGTGGGCTCATACATTTGATTGAAGCACCAACTAATGAATCTCATCTTAAACCTGGGATCAAGAATAGTAGCAAGGACCATGACATTGTTCTTTTCTTCCCAATATTTGTCAAACTTATCCAACATTGCAGCTGCCATTTTCTCTAAATGTTGATCGCCGGAGTTAAGTGCAACTCTTAATGCCATCTTGACATTAATTATGTAAGGATAAAAAATATTTGATGTCGGATATGTAGATCCAGAAAATGCACTAGTCACTTCAGCTAAGGACTTCAATATTGATGCAACTTTTTCATACAATGCCCAATCCTGGTCCCCAATGGCTGCCATTGGTATTTTGCATCTGTCTCCACATAACACACTAATGCGTCCTTATAAGCAAGGCAAACTGACAACATTTTGTATGTAGAACTCCACCTTGTCAACACATTAAGACTCAAGCCAGGACCAACAGTCAAAGCAAGTGATCTACAAATATCCAAGAATTTGTGCATACGAGATGGAGACTTCTTTATGTACTTGATTGTTTCTCTAAACTTGTTTATCAAAGGTGATAATGGTTCTAAACCATCATTTACTACCAAATTCACAATATAAGAACAATAACAGACATGAAAATATTTAGCAATGAAACGAACTGATCCTCTAGCAGCAAACTTGGCCATTAGACTACGTACAGTAGCAGCATTTGATGAAGCATTATCAAGAGTGATTGTGATAATCTTATCCTCTAACTTCCATTCAATAATGCAATCAAAGACAGCATGGGCTATGACAACCTCGGTGTGTGGAGGATCCAACTCAATAAAGTTCAACACACGGCATTGTGTAACCCAATTTTTATCTATATAATGTGCTACCAAACACATGTAACAAAGGTTTTGGTTAGAAGTCCACAAATCACAAGTTAAACTTATATGCTCCACACTTCTAAGACTCTTCCTAAGGTCATCCCTCTCTGATTCATAAATCTTTATGCATTCATTCCTTATCGTCTTTCTACCGATGAATGTATATGATGGATTTAAAAAACTCATCAAGACATTAAACCAAGTGTGCTCAACCATCTTAAAAGGATACTCATGGATAATTATCATCTTAGCAATTATTCGACGATTTTTCTCTTGATTATATTCACTAGGAGTGGCAATAAGAGGTAAACCAATCTCACCTGCCTTGTCAGGACCAAAGTTGAGCTTAGCTTGAACTTTTAGCTTAGCCACCTTGTTCAAATATGGAGCGCACTTCAGTATATGCCTCATCAGATGTGAAATAGCACCCCCTTGTTTGTAAGACATTATTTTTGTAGCAATATTTGCACTTTGCCCCTGTCTCAACCTCCCCTTTCTTTGTCTTAGATGGAACATTCACCACCTTAAAAATCTTCCAATAGTTTGATCATTGTTTTGATCTACCACTTGCCTTTGGAGAACCCTTCCTTCTTTTTGCCCCCCTCTTTCTTCTTCCTTGAGACACAGTACCATCATCTCCCACAGCTACTTCTTCATCATCATTTGAACTTGAAGAATCCACCGAAACATGTGAAGGTACCCCATCCTCAGCACATAATGGGACACCATCGCCATCAGCATCAGGCATGTCATCCGAATAGCCATCATACGACTCTGATTCCTCATTCAACGACTGTGACACAAAACCAAACAAGTGAAGTCAGCATTCAATTAATCAGTCGGAGACACAATTAAATAAAGCAAGAATAGTCTCGGGCTGTTTATGCTGAAGATCTATGTCCATAGTTTTCTCAGATTTTGATTTTGTTATCAATTAATTTATATCTTGGTCTGCCTGAATTATGTCTTGGTCAGGCCAGCCCTCCAAGGGAACTATCTTCAGTTTTTGTTACCTCAATGTCAGGATCAATGTTCAGTTTGTGCTAATGCTTGGCTTCATTATAAAATGCTTACTAAGTTTCTTGCAGCTTACGTGTTTGCTTATAATAATATGATAAGACCTTTTCATACAACAAGAAGTAATTTCTCATAGCACAATCATTTATATGTTTCTGCGAGATCTCATCCTGACAATGATTGGAACATGATCCATGATCTCTGCTGTTCAGATACGGCTATGCCTATCTTCTTGATACAATTTTTTCTCCAAATATAAGGAATAAATCAAATGCAAAAAAATTGGAATATTAGAGGAATTAACTCTGATGAATAGTAGCTTTCTACAAGACAAAGAATTGACGAGAGTTCTTGTAATGTCATTTGTTTGCAAGAAACAAAAAGGAACAGCTTCGACCACTAAGGAACTGATGCAACTGCAAGGATACCAGAGAATTTACCCAGAGCCAGATATCATCACCATCGCTCAAGAACAAAGAACACAGACTCATCGAGGCTGCCGGGGTCATCCTCAGTTGGTCGAGGTCAGGAGGTGGCTGAGGGTTCACGAGGCGTCGCCCAGTTGCACAGCTCCCCGCTAGTGTCGAGCCAGACGCAGCGGCCCCAACATCATCAGTGACCTTCTTCCCTCGGAGTGCACGAGACTCCATGCTCTGTGGGCGCTCCATATGGCAGATGGCCCTCGTGGCGATGTGGATGGCCCTCCTAGCTGCACGGCCGATGCCGGATGGATGGCCCTGTGGATGGAGGATGGACAGGTCGTGTGGCCGATGGAGGACGGATGTGTGGCGAGAAGGCCACGGATGGCGTGGCGACGGGGACTCTAGCGGGGTGGCAGATGGTGTTAGAGTTAATCTTGTTTTTTGGAAAGTTTGTTTTTGGATCCAAGTAGTATTCGTTTTGTATTACTGAGTCAGTTCTTGAGAGCATGCTTTAAAAACAGGTGCTGCTAGTTCTGCAATATAACATAACTTGAGAATCAATGTAATATACAAACAGCAAGAGCTTTGTAGCTCAGTAGTTTTGCTCTATGCTGTGAGACCAAAGGTCCTGAGTTCGAGTCTAGTCCTAGAAGTTTTTGCATTGAGTTAAATTTTGTTTTTTTTTTAATTTTCCAACAATTGGTATCAGAGCCTGAGTTTTTGATCTGATGCCCAAGATGATGCCGCCCTCTCTGACAAGTTGTGTCACCGGTGATGAGGCGACGTTAGGTGCGATGACGAAGGAGAGTTCTGCCGTCTCGCTGCATTATCCGATGCTCACAAAGAGCAATTATGCAGCATAGACAATCAAGGTGAAGGTGTATATGAGGAGTCAAGGACTGTGGGAAGCGATCGTGGATGACAACATCGATGTGCGCAAGGATTAGATGGCCTTGGCAGCCATCTATGGAGGTATCCCGGAGGAAATGCTCTTCCTACTGGCCAAAAAGGAGACAGCCAAAGCTGCATGGGAGGCATTGAAGAGGATGCATCTTGGCACTGATCTTGTCAAGGAGGCAAAGGTACAGACCCTTAAAGCTGAGTTCTAGGTGCTACGCATTACAGAGAGGGAGTCAGTCAACGATTTCGCCATCCAGTTGACAACAATCGTCAACAAAAATCAGAGGGCTTGGCGACAAGATGGAGGAAAGATATGTGATAAGAAAATTCCTTCGTGCAAGCCCTGGTAGGTTCCTGCAAATCGTCTCCACCAATGAGCAGTTCGATGACCTCAAGGTGATGACGATCGAGGAGGTGATTGGTCGCTTGACGGCTCATGAGGAACGAATTAGGGGATCTGGTAGGGGTGAATATGAGCACCTACTCCTGATGCGTGCCGAGTGGGAGGCCCGATCATCGTGGCACGACGATAAGGGCTCCTTCAGTGGCTCAAAAGACAATGGTCGACGAGGCCAAAAGAATTGGAAATCCGACAAGGCAAAAGTAAGGTGCTAGAATTGTAATGATTATGGGCATTTCGCTTCGGAGTGCCACAAGCTGAAGGAGGTGAAAAAAGTGATCCTTGCCGAATCTATAAGTGACGATGAACTGGCACTACTTTGATGTAGTGTCAAGTAAGAGAGTTGAGTCTGGGATGTTGAAGAGGTGTGTACGCCGTCCTAAGTCGAGTCTGTCAAAGTTGACTCCGGGACGTTGAGGAGATGCATTCTCCGTCCAAAGTCATGTTCGTCGAAAATGAGACCAAGACGTTGAGGAGATGTATTCGTCTTCTTGATTTAAGTAAGATGAGTCTGGGATGTTGAGGAGATGCGTTCTTCATCCTGTATCGAGTAAATGTTGGATAAGTTATAGTTGAGACCGACTGCATCAACAAGTTAGAGTTGTGTTACAAGATTAAGGGGGTGAATGTTAGAGCTAATCTTGTTTTTTTGGAAAGTTTGTTTTTGGATCCGAGTAGTACTCGGTTTGTGTTACCGACTCCATTCTTGAGAGCTTGTTTTAAAAGCAGGTGCTGCTAGTTCTGTAATATAACATAACTTGAGAATCAATGTAATATGCAAACAGCAAGAGCTTTGTAGCTCAGTGGTTTTCGCTATGCTGTGAGACCAAAGGTCCTAAGTTCAAGTCCAGTCCTAGTAGTTTTTGCATTGAGTTAAATTCTGGTTTTTTTATTTTCCAACAGATGGCCGACCCTCCTGGCGGTGCGACCGATGCCGGACGGATGGCCTGTGGATGGAGGACAGACGGGTGGCGGAGGAAGGACGGAAGGGTGGCGCAGAGGGTGGTGCGGTGTGCGGTGCGGTGATGGCGACATTGTCGCCTCTACTGACACCCTGAAGGCCGCGAGCCTGCGAGTGCTCCCTGGCTTCTAGCTGCCTCCAGCACTGCTTAGGGTTTGGGGCTGTGGGCCTCCTATGGCCTGTGGGCTGGCCGCCTAGCCCGATAAGCCTAATAGCTCACAAGCCGCTCGCGAGCCGGCTCGAGCTCAGCTAAAAAATTCAACGAACTGGGAAGCTGGCTTGACTCAGTTTATTCACACCATAAGCCTGAGCCGAGCCGGCTCGAGCTGGATTCAAGCCAAGCCGGCTCGAGAGCCTCAAGCCTACTTTCCACCCCTACCCTTCACACAAAGAATGGATGATGCTAGATTTGAAAATGAGGCATGTACAGATTCTTTGTCTAGATCCAATTTTATAACAGTGCTGTCCCTGACTAGGTGCTTGGCCCCTTGACAAGTTAATTCTGCTGGCAACGCACCTTGCACTATTTGTGTGATTGTCCAACACGGATTTGACTTGACCACAACAGGGGTGGGAAGTGAATGCAACACAAACATTGCCAACAAGTTAGCTGATTCTTTGCTTAACATGGTTCTAGAAGACAAATGTTTCATAGCTTTCTTCTAAGAGTAAGAGTAAGTAAATCTTTAAAATCAAAAGCAATCAAGTGAGGCTTACCAGGTTCATTCACATGTGATTTTTCAAGGGGGAATCAATATATGCAGTAATTGGCCCAATTTTCATGGGGGAATCAATATATGCAGTAATTAAACACAGCCTTAAATAGAAGGTAAAATCAGAGAAGTGGTACAAGTTGAATTGCTGGTCATGAAACCTATTTTCAGCAAAGTCTAGCGAAGAGTAGGTATTAAGAAATTTAACCGAATCATCAACCAAAAATGGCACATATACAGCATTGAAACCCACTGATCTGAAAGCTTCATTGTGCAATAATCTCCCTGTAAATTGGACTTTGCAGTAACAACTAAAGACTAGGGGATCTTCAGTTCACATATGCAAACTTAGCATTTGAGATATGAATCGTCTCATAGCACTAAAACCAAATCAAAATGATACAAAAACTAACATTTGGAAACACTAATCACTATATGCCAAAATGAAGCCCCCATAACCAACTGTTCTAAAAAATGGAAGTTCTATCCTACATGTTACTGAGTCCAGAATGTCATTAATCATTCAACTGTTGTGCAACTAATTAGAACCCTGAGAGTCCATGCAAGCCTAACCATTCAACAGAAAGGCCAACCATGTAACAGTATTGTCATGTTTGACTTCTTTCCAGCTGCAAGACACATGGCCAGTCAAGACTGCATACATGGTAGCAACTCCTTCACAAATATAGTTTCATATGAACAATTGGAAAACTTTTAAGGTACATTTCTCCAGGTATCGGATACTCTGGAATCGAATGCGTCGCTTCAGTTTTCCCATCTAAACCAATGTAATAAAAAAACATTAAAATAAAGGCACTCACTTCAAACAGCAAAAAAAAGTGATTAACTGTTTTTTTCTGCACTGAAATTACCAACCTAAAATGAACACACATTTAGCCCAAGAGAACTGTGAACAAAATGCTCTTAATATAGCAGAGTAGATGGCAGATGACACAACTGCTATGCAAGTACAGGAAAATGAAGTTAGGAACAACGAAGCAGCGGTTATTGTTAATAAGGAACTTCTTTATCATACATAAACTAATATGAGATTTCCTCCAGAACCTTGATTGCAGGTGTACCAGCTTCATCCTATCATCAATTAAAGTGCAACAAGTAAATATGCTATTTTATTAGCTAGGCTATTGGCAAAAAAGGACAAGAGAATAACATGTAACAGCAAACCTGATAAGAACATCAGCAGGGGAACTTAAGGCTTAAGAGTTAATAAATGTAAGGAATAAGAACAATTACAAAGTAATGAAACTCAGCAGGAGCCTAGGAGGCGGCATCTGAGATTATATTAACAAATCATGAAATAACAACAAAGGTCCAAATAACCATCTTCATTCCTCAACTTCCCTAAAAGACTTATGTTCATGACATTCAGATCCAAAACACCTAGCCCCCCTTAACCAAAAGGCAAACTGTTGCAACAAAAGATCGTATAGGATACATATTCCTACACTCTATTAGCCATCAAAGAATTGGCAATGAAATCACGAAGAGCACACATGTCCCCATCATCCACCGACATGGCATTGTCTTCAACTAGCACAGATGATGCCTCCTGCGCAGCCTATGGTATGTAATCCTCATCACATCTCCGAAAAAGATGATCGGCGCTATCTCGAATAAAGTTATGAAGTACCATACATGACATTATGATCTTCTTCTGCCTCTCTACTGGAATAACTTGGCAATTTAAATAAAAGCCGCCATTTCATCTTCAACACCCTAATTGCTCGTTCAATAACATTTCGAAGGGAAGAGTGACAATAATTGAACTACTCCTTCCCTCTTGGTGTTCGACCTTGTTGAAATTCGGGGATATGGTACTTTTGGCCCTTATATGGAGCTAGATATCCCTCTCTATTTGGGCATCCCGCGTCGACAAGATAATATTTTCCTTCATATACAAACATGAAGTGTGAAACAATGAATACACGGAATGGCAAAAAACTTGTGACCGTTAGACAAAGGAATTACCTTCAGGAGGATGTGGAAAGTAGTCCGAATACTTCGATAGACTATCATTGAATACACGAGAATTATGTGCAGATCTAGGCCATCCAGCTACAATGAATATGAACCTCATGTCAAAGTCACATACAGCCATCATATTCTGAGTAGCATATCCATGGCGACCAATTTGAGTAACTTGATCCGGCTTAGGCACAATGACAGGTATATGTGTTCCATCTATTGCACCGATGCAATTGTTGAAGTAAGGTGCAAAAACGAGAATCTTGAAGCCTTGGATGCACTATACTGAAATGTGGATATTTTGGTTTTATGTTGTCTTTACCTAACTTCTCCATGCAACCCAATACTTCATTAAACTTCCTAAAGATTGTTTCATTTGAATGTTTGAAGCGGTTCTGTACTTGGCTAAATGATTGAGATCCACCAATCATCCACAGAAACATACCTAGAGCTTCTATAGAATGCATCTTTCTTGTCGATTGCATTCCATATTTCTCTACCAAAGTTTCATGCAGCTTATGAAAGACATTTCTATTCATTCTAAACATTCTGTAACAATCCCTATTGTTACTTAGCTAATCAATAACCCATTGATATCAATCATTCTTGGAGGTTCCCTCTTTTTCTTTTCTAAACAAGTATCGCTGTAGCGCATAACTACTAGAGCGACAAGTGAGGCAACTTGGAGATGCATCAATTTCCTCCTTTTGTTTTGCAATTCAACTTGTAGACGCCTAGATCTCCTCTTTCTATTCCCTTGGGCAGCACCAACACCATCATGACTGGAGTCACTTTCTGTTGTTGTCCACTAAGTACTACTTGATGAACTCATCTAGAAATAGTGAAAAAAAGGTAACATAAGCCACATAGCAAGGTAACACAAGCATATGACCATGTCAACGGACAATGAAACATTACTAACACAAGCGTACATAATAGTTCAACATATCATGGTGGCAAGCACAAAATATTCTGGTTCTAACATAGAGAAACATAATAGTTCAACCCAACATAAAAAGAACATAAATAGTGCTTCTAGTTCTTCTTCTGATCTTCATACATCCTCTTGAGCCAAGCAACCCTTTCATGATTGGTCTCTATGGACCGAAAGACAGCTCGATATTTAGGTTTGATGAAGAGCTTTGATGCAATGAAATATTCTTCACTCCCTTCTTCTACTCCAGATTGAACAGCCATGCGCATGTGTTGTATAATCTCGTTATCATCTTGGTCATCTCTCCGTGATGTTACGGAATTGCTACTAGTCCAATGGTCAACTAGACACTTCACTTAACCATAGGGTTCCTCTTGTTCTTCTTTGGACTATGACGAACACTAGTAGCCTTTCGCTTAGAACTCCCCTTTGGGTCCTCCTCAGTGGCCTTACCTGTCCCCTCTAGAATGGACACATCGTCCTCATCATCACCATCATCTGAACTATCATGTACATTTGTCACTTCAGTTGATATGCCAAGGATGACCGCAGATTGAGATGACACATTAGCATTGTGAAACATGATCTCAAGATGGTCTACATTCTCAAGTGGTGCTTTCTTGAATTGCAAATACTTGAAAGTGGCCTTCCAAAAATAACACAAGTTGTGTAAGCATAAGGTTATAAGAAAAATAAAAACTATAACAACTAAAATAATTTTCAACCTTTATCATATCATCCCACCATTCATCATCAGCCTCTATTGTTCCCTTCACAACATTCCAACCTAGGCCAGTAGCTGCATGCTTCAACTCTTTCCACATTAAGAACTTGGTCTTCAAAGCATCCCAATGATTTTTGAATTGCTTCTTCTCATAGAGTATCCCAGTCTTTTCTAGGAATTTTTGAGCTAGGTTCTTGTATCCCATGCTATTCAAGTGTCCAATTGGCCTATTTTCAACTGTAACCTTACTCGCACTAATCTCACAAAATGCTTCATTGGCCAACAAATCCCACACTGCAGTAGGGTTCTTAATAACTTTGTCCATCTATTCCATAGGTCATGTATTATTGTTAGTGAAACTAACGCACAATGCCTTGAAATGCAAGAAGTAATGAATGAAAAGCACTCTCATGATTTGTTTATATGACTACCGGAGGCCTGATGTTTCCCGATCTGTTCAATCTTTTCATTGAGAATGGTCATCTGATCTTCTAAACAAGAGTCATGAGCTACTGTCGATGCTTATCATTTCTTAAATAATTTCCAACAATAGACTAATATGCAATACAACAAGCAATTTGTATTTGATAGATTGCTATATGTTATTCATGTGTTTCAGATAATTGTCATCAGCATGCTGTATTTATTTTTGAAAATTGTCACCAACTTTGTCCATATCTTGCCTACATACATATGACGACATACCTTAGGGTTCTAGGAGGAAGAAATCGGGATCTAAGGTGGTGGGGAAGGGATGCTGCTTATATGCTATAGACGAGGGGACAGCAAAGCTCACAGAGGACGGTGCCTGTGTTTTCGCGGAGTGGATCCAGAGCAGCTGGCTAGAGGTGGAGGTGGAGGTAGAGGCGGGCTGGCAGCGTGGATCTGGAGCAACCTGAGGTGAAGGTGCAAGGGGGCTAGCTGTGGATCCGGAGCAGCTGGCCTGAGGTGAAGGTGCAGGTGGGCCAGCGGTGGATCTGGAGCAACCGATTGAAGGTCAAGGCACAGGCGAGCTGGTGATGGATCTAGAGGATCCAGTGGATGAGGGAGACATGAGAGCTGGGGGGCGGCAAGGAAGGGAGGCTCAAGCGGGCCGATGGTGGATCCGAAGCAACCGGCCAGAGGTCAAGGCGCAGGCGGCCTGGCGATGTATCTAGAGCAATCGGCTAGAGGTTAGGGCACAAGCGGGTTGACTAGGGATATGGAGGATTCAATGGCTGGGGGCCAACACGGGAGGTAGCGGGGAGGGCGTCAGCTCAGGTTCCCCCTTTTGCTTTATTGGATGGCATTTTGCAGATAATTCTAGCCAACTTCTAAGGGTAAACTAATAAAATGGGTCCGCAATAAGCCAGTGAAGCAGCCCGTGGCCAGCTTTTCCTATTGTAGCTGGCTTTTGGCTTATCTCAAAAGCTACTTATAAGCTCATGTGTTTGGGGGGCTTTCCGGTTTTCTATAAGCACAAGTTGGCTTTAAGCCCCCTAAACAGGTTGTAAGTATGGAACTTCATGTCCTAAGACTTCCTCATTTTCCATCCTCGGTCTAAAAAGGGTTTGTATCCACTTCAAAGGATCTTATTATTATGGGGGTCTTCAAAGGATTATATTTATTCATATTGAATTTTTTTAATACCTTCTTGGTATAGGTAAACTGGTGTATAAAAACCCCTTCTAGGAAATGCTCCAGGTGCAAACCTAAGAAATATTTAGTTTTACCCAAATCTTTCATCTCAAACTACGTCATAAGGTAAGAACATGCTTCCTTTATCTCTAAGGTTTCGATGATATTAAGATCATCGAAGACTGAGATGATACAGAATCCATTCTAAGACTTCTTTATGAACACAAAGTGACAATCATCATTATTGGAGTATCTCTTCTTCAGGAGGAACCCACTAAGTCGGTTGTACCATATTCTTCTCGACTATTTTAATCCATATAGCTATCCCTACAGTTTGATGCTATAAATGTTATGATTACCTTTTTTAGGATCCAGAATTTTGACTCCTTTAGGGACTCTCATATAAATATCCATATCCAATGACCTATATAAATATGCAGTCATTACATCTATCAACTACATTGATAAGTTTAAGCTAGCTATCATTGATATCAAGTATCGGAATATTATTCCATACTTTAAAGAAGAGTAATGTTCACTGTAATCGATGATGGGTCTCTACAAGAACCCTTGTGCTACAAACCTCGCTTTATATCTCACCACCAGGTTATTTTTATTTCTCTTCCGGATGAAAACCTATTTTGATCTTTTAGGGAACACTTTAGGAAGTGTTCGGTCGACAGGACTGAATACTTTCCTTTTATTAAGCAAGCACAATTATGCCTGAATTGCTTCTTTCTATTTGAACCAATCTAAGCGCTTCTAGCACTTTGCCATGGACTTTGATTCTGGATCTAGAACAAGAGTTTTAGCAATTTTTTAGGAGAAATATATGTCGATAATTGTAGTCTTTCTTTTATACATCTCTCTCAAATTCACATAATTAGCGGAAATCTCTTCATTAATTTCTTCTAACTCCTCATGATTTTCCACAATTATGTAGTCTGGGTGCTCTGACTTTCTAGCATCAAATTGTATTGCAAATATTTGCTAGAGTTGTTATCTTTAGGATGGCTCATTTCAAGGATGCAGTTACCATCTTCAGGATGGCCCACTTCAAGGATTTTCTCCACATCAAGTTAAGCTTCTTCTACTGTCTTGTGTAGTGTTCTCACTTACTTGATTCTCTATTTCTATGGACGTCTTCGCGGATTGAGTCCCATGCACCTGGAGGCCTCCTCCTCTTCTTATCATGAGGTGTAAGAGTGAATTCAATATCCTTCAGGTTTTTTTCACTATTTTGGGTGCATTTACTGTAGTATATGAGATCTTATCAGTCCTTTATGATCAATAAAGGCATCTGACAGATTATTAACTATTTGTTGTAGATTTATTTTCCTTGGAACTTCAAGTTCAAATTCTTTAGTGCATGGGCCTATGGACTGAATGCCAGTGACATTCTAATCTATTTTCGATATTCTTTAGTGTGTTATTTTTCTCCCCCTAATGCTAGGAAATTGTCCTCATATATCCAGCGTACCGAGTCGTATAGAGATCCCCTGTCATAGGCTCTTGGTATTTAATAATTGACATAGATTTATAACCTACATAAATCCCTAACTTTCGGTGAGGGCCCATGGTTGTACACTGTGGTAGTGAGATTGACATATATATAACATTGCCAAATTTTCGCAGATAAAAAATATTTGCTTCTTTCCCACGCACTATCTGTAAAGGAGAAATTTTATGGTATATAGTTGGTCCGAGTTGAATTAATAAAGCAGTGTGCAGCACTGCATGACCCCAACAACTAGTAGATAGCCTATAATTCTGCAAGAGTGGCCTAGTAATAATTTTTATTCTTTTAATTAATGACTCTACAAGGCCATTTTATGTATGGATATGATGTACTCAATGCTCCACATTAATGCCTAGAGCTATGCAATAATCATTGAATGCTTTAGAGGTAAACTCGTGCTTTAGAGGTAAACTCGTCAGTATTGTCCATTCAAATAAACTTAATCCTTTCATCAGAAAAATAGGCTCTTAATTTAATAATTTGGGCAATTAATTTAGCAAAAGCATGGTCCGAGTAGATAAGAGGCATACATGGAACCATCTAGTAGAAGCATCTATTAGTACCACAAAGTATCTGAAAGGGCTCGACAGGGGCTAGATAGGTCCAAAATATCACTTTGAATTCTCTTCATGAAATTCGGTGATTCTTCCCTAACTTTTAGATAATATGGTCAAATTATGAGCTTCCCTTTAGCATAAGCAGGGCATAAGAAGTCTTCAGGTTTAGGGAAGTCAGTAGTTTTATGCTATGTCCAGCAGAATTTTTCTCATCATACATCCACAATGACCCAGTCGATCATGCCAGATCTTAAAATTTTCTGGGTTTTTAAGCATAATCTTTATCACAACATAAACTTTATATTTTATATATGTACAATATAACCCATGGAGAATGAAGTTTTTAACCACATGTTTTTTGCACCCGTTAAACTTAGTCATGAGTAGGTATTATGTATCATTCTCATTTTCTGTCTCCATATGGAAACCATTTAGATAGATGTCTTTAAAACTTAATAGAGTACAATTGGACTCAAGGTACAATAGAGCATCCTCTATTATTATACGAGTACCTATAGGGAGAACTATGATGACCCTTCCAGTTCCAACAATGAGGACATTACTTCCAGCGATGGTCATAATGTTTTTAGTTTTCTTAGACTCTTAGTCAAAGTCTGGAAATATTTAGTTCCTTAAGAATTGAATTTGTGGTGAAACTGTCTACATGACAGATTTCTTCCTCCACCATTGTATTATATTATGTTCTATATTAGAAGTATGATTTAATAATCAAACAATTGTTGCATCAGGAGCATATTGCAAAATATAGAACAAGCATAGCATAATAAATCAAATATCCTAGAAAATCACAATTTATTCAACTTTTAAATGATAATCGCTCATTAGAAGTGTAGACCAATATTCATTTAGGAACTAAGTCAAAAACTTATAGGGAAACTCATAAGGAATATGTGACATCGACTAGCAAAGCAAAGGAATATTTAGGAGACTAAATCAAGTCTCCATATGAGTCGTGGGTGTCTTTCTGAGAATCCTCGAGCTCAGCATGATCAAGAACCATATCATCACACTTCTCAGCGTCCGTGCCAACAACAGGTTGAATGGTGAAGTATGCATCAACATTGTTCCCCTAGGTTTTTTTTTTACTTTTTTAGTGGATTGGATGTACAGGTCTGCCAAATGCTTCATGGTGCAGCAGTTGCGCAACCAATGGCCACTGCATCTACACCTAAAGCAAGGTTGTGCAGGGTTTACAGCCTTGTTGGCTAAGTCTTGCTTCTGGAAGTTCTCTGACCCTTTACCTCTCCACTGCGACTTACCTCTTTCCTTCTATATTCCACCATTCTTTCATTTCCCTCTTTATGACTTTGGACTTTTCCACGGCCATAGCTATTGCGAGCCTACTAAACATTTGCATGTACTTCAGGCATTGCATGTGTCCCATTAGAGAGAACATGATGATTCTTCATTAGGACTTCATCATGCTTTTTCGCTTCTAGCAAAATGCAAATAAACTCAAAGTACTTCTGGTACTTGTCATGATGGTATTGTTGCTGTAATATCCTCATATTGGGGTGTAAGGTGAGCAATATCTTGTCTATGATTTCAACATCAGTAACTTTCTGGTTACAAAATGTTAGTTTGGCGACAAGCTTGCGCATGGTAGAGTTGTAAGCCGCATGGTTTTAAAACCCTGAAAGCGTAAAAGGGTCCACTCGTATTGTGCTTCTAGTAGTAGGGCTGATCTTCGCTAGTTATAGCGTTCCTTCAAGGAATTACATAGTACTAGTGAGTCCTCCTCCATCAAATACTCAGCCTTCAGGTTCACATGGAGATGGTGTTTTAGGAAGTGTAGGGCCACACACTTGGCGGCTTTAGGAAAAGCAGGGGTGCCAACTTCAGGCTGGGTAATAGTAGCTCTAAGAGATCATGTCGTCAGGTCAATCTTGCCATCCACTGCCCAAGTGAGGTAATTGCTGCCATTCAGTGCTAGCTCAGTAAATTCCTTCTTAATAACTGACATATCCTATCTATATTCATGCAAAAATGAATTTTACTACTAGTAAAATCAAATGTATTGCATGCTCACTCTTGAATCAGTAAAGCTTGGTCTATATCTATTTAGTAGAAAATTACCTAAAATTTCCCAAAATTTTCCTGGCATCTTCCATAATTTTCTGCTAATTATCAAACAATTTTCAGAATTATTGAATAATAGAAAATAAATTCAGTATAAATAAACATGGAATTATGCCAGAAAAAATAAATCCCGAGATATGAAACTTCCGATGTGTGTTAAGTCTAACATTCAAAAAAAATTATGGAAGCCCATATACCTAAAAAATCAATTTCTAGGATTTAATATGAATTTTCAAAATTTATTAACTATTTTTTCCAGGGTCCTTAAAACAAACTTTCCACGGGCGGTCATAATTAACCATAACTTTGGGGGTTAAAACAAAAAATCTTTGTTTTATTATTTTATTTTTCCTTTTCTTTTTGCAAAACCAAACAGGTCGTACGACATGTGGGTCGTGCGTGTGGACTGGTTGTGGCCCATAGGCCGCCCGGCCCTGGGAAGCCCATGAAGGCGGGAACCTAGGGTTAAAACCCTAGCTGCCACGGTCGTTTGCCTTGCTCCGACAACACCGCGCAACGAGCGAAATTGGCGTAGGGAATAGTAGGCCAGTGAGCGCGGGCATCGGTGTGGCTACGGGTAGGTGGACGTAGAGTGACATCGGGCCATTGAGTGTGGCGGTACAGTACTTCGAGCTCGGGCACAGAAGGCAGCGGCTTGGCTGATGGGCGTGGCTCTTCGAGCACGGGCATGGCTGGCGTGGGGAACAGTGATCATGGATGGCGTGGCTAAACGTCGGTGCAGGTCAGAAGGTGAAAGAAGTGGAGATTGTGGTACACTAGAATAGAATGGAACAATAATGAAGTAGGCATCTTAATCAATAAGAGCCTCAAGAGCGGAGTTGTCGACATGAGGCGACAGGGGGATAGGATTATCATAGTCAAGCTAGTCATTGGCAACTTGATTTTCAATGTTATTAGTGCTTATGCTCCACAAGTAGGTTTGAGTGAGGCTATTAATAGGAAATTTTGAGAATAACTAGATGATATGGTTAGAAGTGTGTCTAGTAGTGAGAAGCGTTTCTTATGATGCGATTTCAATGGTCGTGTTAGTACAACTAGTAGGGGTTTGAGAGGGTGCATGAGGGTTTTGGTTATGATGATAGGATCCAAGAATGGAAAAATATCTTGAACTTTGTCATAGCCTATGATCTCATGATATCTAACACCTTCTTCAGAAAGAGACAATCCCATTTAGTTATCTTTAACAATGGTCAGCATTCTAGTCACATCGATTTTGTCCTTACTAGAAGGGAGGACAGACGATCATGTATAGATTGTAAAGTTATACCTTCAGAGAGTGTTATTCAACAAGATAAGTTGGTAGTCTCGAACTTTCGTTTTAGGATACAGTCTCAATAGGCTAAAGCCACCAAAGTCACGGGGACGAAGTGGTGGAAGCTCAAAGAAGACACCTCATGTCATTTAAGGAGAGGATGATCATAGAAGAGATATATGTAGCATCCCAATTTTCACCATTTTGAAAAGTTTTTTTGTGTAATTTAGCCCTCTAAAAATTTTCACTGCTTAGTTAAAGCTTAATGTGGTAAATTCATAAGTCAAAAATGATTTAATATAAAAAATGCTCA
The DNA here is from genome assembly GCA_036346275.1 of Otatea glauca. Classification (NCBI taxonomy): domain Eukaryota; kingdom Viridiplantae; phylum Streptophyta; class Magnoliopsida; order Poales; family Poaceae; genus Otatea; species Otatea glauca. The sequence goes on from CM070719.1 coordinate 41,683,497, forward strand.
AGTGAACAATTATCAAAAATTTTATTTGGGCCTTTCACGCTTGGAGGTATTTTTCATATTTTTCAGGGAATTTTTTTAGTGTAATTGCTATTTATTTGGAGCTCTTTTACATTTTGTATTTTCTAAACATAAAAACTAAATTAAAATGCTAAAAATATAATCAGGCCAAATCCCAGCCGAACTGGCCCAATCTTCTCTACAGCCGAGTCCGCTGAAGCCCAGCGCGCTAGACGTATCACACACCCAGCACGTCTTACCACATGAGCCACGTTGTGTTGTTGATAGGTAGGTCCCACCTATCAGGTGATGTCCATTGTCTCCAATTGGATTCCTGTCATGTGTACCGCGTCCGTGTTGAGGGTCCGAAGCAGCCACAACAAAAGCCCTAACCCTAGCCACCAAGGGCTACCGTCGTTGCCCCGGAATTCAAGGATCTTCATGAGCGACGCAGTCAATCTTCTCACCGGATTTCGTCACCATTTGTGAGTCTCCATCTTCATCATCCACACCATCTTGTTCATTGTCACGTGTTCTACCTAGTGCACACTCTCTCATCGCCGGAACATCGTCAAAGGTTGATATCATTGTGGAAGCCATTATCATCACAGCTTTTGCCACGCCACCATTCCTCGCCGATCATCATTGGTTGCAACATCTGCGTCACTATGTTTGCCTTGTTGAGATCTTTTGAATGGTGCCAACCGAGTGTCCAGAAGCCTCGCCGGCATGATTGTCAGAGTTGCGCCGCCGCATGCCATTGTCCATCGGTGAACGTAGGTCCCATCGTCGCCTCCACTGATGTGGCAGCCACGACAGAGCTACGTGTGAGCCACGTAGATGCTAGATCAGCACCACACAAGCATAGAAGTCTAGATTGGATCTAAAAAGACTTAGTCTACCATGAGTCATGTCTACGACGTGTGGGGTCCACATGTCATAGGGTCAAAGCCATTCGCCATGTCCACCATGGACCATGAACCATGTCTGTGGACTAGGCCTATAGACAAAGGGCCCACATGTTAGCCTCTGATTAATTTCTTGAATTTTAGAAATTAATTATAAAACCAAAAATTCACCTGGGTTCACTTGTTAGTCTCTCAAAGAGGAAAATTATTAGAATATTCTCCTTTCTCTCTCAATTTACAGGATTTACTTTTCTGATAAATCTTCGGAGAGTTTATTCTCCTTCATACGAACTCCGATCGAGTCCATTTGATTTCCTAAATTCATTTAAAATTAATCCCTACATTCCAATATATTTTATTTTGTTTTTGGAGTTGTTTTGTCTCTATTTTTTATTTATTTGTTGTTTTTATCGTTCGTCGCTAAGAAGTTGAAGTGTCGGGAGCGTTCGAGGATGAAGAGTTGATTCAAATCAAGATCTGAATCTATTCTAAGGCAAGTTGTGCTTTGATCATGTTAAACCCAATTTTGTAAATGGTATTTGGTTTTAACCTATTGCATGATAGTTTAAATTATAAACTGTTCAAATAGTTTGGGAATTAGTCATTCAACCTATTTGATCCATACCTACGTTGTCATTTGTTATGCTAATGATTATTTGTCACCTTAGGATGGATAATTATTAGTTGGATACTAATATGTGCCAATGTGGGTTTGTTAGAACATGCTTAGTATGCTTAGACATGCAACAAATAGTTGATATCTTTCGAAATTGCAAATTCAAACTTGACTAATTATTTACGGAACTTATTTATGAAAATTGTGTGTCATGTGTTGTCACATGATGATGAGTTATTGATGGCATGTGTTTCATAATAATCAACTAGGGTAGTAAATGATTTAGACTAAGGCAAGTGGCAAGATGTTATGATGGGTTTGTGTGATGTTGGGTTGTTGATTATATGCAAATGGATTGATAATGGTTACTGAGAATAATTGAAAGTCTTGCCTCGGTCATTTAAGGACTTAACCTTGTAAGTCATTGAACTAGGCTAAAACATACAACCCATGTTTGTAATGGGACAGACCTAGCTCAGTAAGTTACCGAGTCTTGACATATGATATATCAGGTGGTAGACTAAGTTGTGTGTGAGGTCTGAGGAAGGTGTGTGTTGCAACGGCTCCACATCTTGAACATTGAAGGTTTCTAGTCCTATGATTAGTCCCTCCTATTCTTCTGCTCTGTGTGAGGCGATGGAATACTGAGATCGGGCTTATCAAAAGTATCTATGTTCGGAGTTTTCGAAAGGTTTTGTTATGATCTTCTTAGTCGCACGGCGAGGGATATGTGTAATGGCTAACATAACGAAATTGATCATATCTTGTGGGTAAAGTGTATAACCTCTGTAGAGTATAAAACTTATTCGAATAGCCGTGTCCCCGACTATGAACAATGCTCGAAAATTTCACACAAGGGTTAGATTTTATTAAATATTAAACTTGGGAGTAGATGTTGTGTGCCCATGGAAGTAAAGGAATTGGATTAGTTTGTGTGCTAGTTTAACTTAAAAAATATCTGAGAACGTTGTTATTATTATTTTTTGTTTTTACTTCTTATTTCAATCTATTATTGTATTCAATTATAAAGGCTGCTTTATTGCAAAATAGCCATATTAGCCATTCTTTTGGATTAAGCCTTGCATATAGTTGTGTTAGGCATGCATTCAATGCACAACTTGTTGAGTGCGTTATGTACTCACCCTTGCAACAATAAATCAATCAGTTGAAGAGGAATCAACACCAGCTCTAGAATAGGAGTACCAATAGAAAGCGGGTTATTAATAGTCGAGCCATGTCGATTGCCTGTGGCAGGTCGATGAGTTGTCCATTGAAGTTTCTATTTCGCTACAGTTTCTTCAGTGATTAAGCCCTATGAGACCAAATAAATGCATCAACCATTAGGTCATCACACTACATATGTGTTGCCACTGTGTACACTAGCGTGATCTTGAACTAGTGCAGTATATACAGAGGATATAGATTTACATATTCAGATCTTGTCTATATGGAACGTGGGGAAAGATGCGAATAGTATGTGGGCAGAGAAGGTAATTTGTATTAGGAAGGTGGCTGCAGAGGTGTACAGAGTGACCCAAAGGGCTAGATGCAAACCTAGAGACACTTGGTGATGGAACGAGTAAGTGCAAAAGGCTATCGAGGAAGTGCAAAAGGCTATCGAGGAGAAGAAGGTATGCAACAAACACATGCAGCGTGATAGGACCGATGACAACATACAGAAGTACAAAGCAGAAAAAATGCAAAGAAAGAAGTGAGTGAGACACGGGGAAAGGCTTACGAAGATCTTTATCAGAAGTTGAGTACAAAGGAGGGTGAGAGGGACATCTACAAGATGGCTATACTTCCAAAAAGGGAAATGAGAGATTTCAACCAAGTTAAATACATCAAAGATGACACTAATAGTCTTCTAGTGAAAGACAACGAGATCGAAAATAGTTGGAGAGACTACTTCGACAAGTTGTACAATGGAGACAATAGAGATATTATGATTGAACTGAATGATGCTTTTGATGATACTAATAGGTGGTTATTCGAAGAATTCAAGAGTCTGAAGTAAGGGCGGCCTTAAAAAGGATGAAAGTAGTTAAGGCATTTGGGCCTCCTAACATTCCTATAAAGGTGTGAAAATAACTTGGAGACATGGCGGCGATCATTTGGCTAACTAAATTGTTTAGTAACATTTTAGATCGAATAAGATGTCTCACAAGTGGCGAAAAAGCGCGTTAGTACCAATTCTCGAAAATAAAGGCGGGATTCAAGGTTGTATTAATTACAAAGGAATTAAGCTCATGAGCCACACAACCAAGCTTTGAGAATGAGTGATTAAGCATCTTTTAAGAAGAGTGGCTAGCGTGACGAAAAACCAATTTGGTTTTTTGCTTAGGAAGTCGACCACAAGGCGATCTTCTTAACACAGCAGTTGATGGAGATGTATAGGGATGAAAAGAAGGATCTATGTATGGTGTTTATCGACATTAAGGAAGTTTATGACAGTGTATCAAGAAAGGTCATGTGGTTGGGGTTTGAAAAGAAAAGGTCCTAACAAAGTATGTTACCCTAATCAAGGATATATACGACGATGTTGTGACTAATGTCAGCGCATATGATAACTATACCAGTGACTTTCCTATCAAGATAGGAATGCATCAAGGATCAACATTGAGCCCCTACATTTTTGCCTTAGTGATGAATGAAGCTACGCAGTACATACAATGAGAGATTCTTTGGTGTATGTTTTTTGCTATTGATATGCTGCTAATTGATGAGAGCAGGGTAGGCGTTGGTAGAAAACTAGAGTTGTAGATGAAGACTTTAAAATCAAGGGCTTTAGACTTAGCAGGGCTAAAATAGAGTATATGAGGTGTGTTTTTAGTGATGCTATGGTGGATACTGAAGATGTTAGTCTGGAGGGGAAAGTATTGCCTAGAAAGAAAACTTTTCGATTTTTGGGAATAATGCTATAGAGTGGCAGCGAGATTGATGAAGATATGAAAAACAGGATACAAGCTATGTGGCTGAAATGACACATAGCATCTGGTGTCCTATGTGATAGAAAAGTTCCTCAAAAGTTAAAGAGTAAGTTCTATAGGATGGTGATTAGACCTGCGATGTTGAGTGGAGTAAAATGTTAAGCGACAAAAAGAAAACATGTTCCAAAAATGAGCATAGCAAATAAGTGGGTGCTGTAGTGGATTTGTGGTCATACAAGGTGGAATTGAATCTGCAGTGATGATATACGTGATAAGGTTGGGGTAGTACCAATTGAAGAAAAGCTTGTCTAATATCGTTTGAGATGATTTGGACATCTCTAACAGAGGCCTTCTAGGCACCAGTGTGTACCGAATTTTAAGTCGTCTCAAAAACATAAGACAAGATAGAGGTTGATGAGACTGACATAGGAAGAAGCAGTTAAAAGAAACTTAAGAGATTGGGATGTATCCAACGAGTTGGCTTTGGATAGGAGTGCATGGAAGTTGACAATCCATTTACCGGAACTATGACTTTAGATGTTTTGTTCCTAGCCTACCACAACTTGTTTAGGACAAAAGATTTGGTTGTTGTTTCGGTAGTTACTAGTTATGTTCTTTTTCAGGTGATATCCTATAATATGTGTTGTCAAACTTTTTATGGTGATTATTGACATGTTTTAAGCTATCTAGATTAGCTACATGAAAACGATATCATTAGATCTATTGTTAAAAATAGTTTTATAATATTATAATTTTATTAGTATATATTAAGGTAAGGTTACAAAAAAAAGTTAAAATTGAATCTTCTAAAGCGTGAAAAATAAAAAATATCACTTAAAAGGAACGGATGGAGTATTATGTTTCTTCTGATTTTATCTTCTCCAACTCTGATACGTTTCACAAAACTGAACTATGAGAACAATCACTTTTGTAAACTTGAACTCGGGAGTAGGGTTCAGTGGAGAGATTAATTGATTTTTTAAAATAATTTTATAAAAAAATATCTGAAAAATTACAAAAATATTCCAGTCACTAATTCAATTGGCGACATAAGCCTTCTGTGTCACCAATTCATTTGACGGCAGAAACCTCAGCCTATGGACCAATTGAATCTGCGTCAAAATAATCTACCGGCTAATTCAATCAGCGACAAAACAGACATCTGTTACCAATTGAACTGGCGACCATTTTTTGTCATCATTTCATTTGGTGACAAAGATATATTTTTATAAAAAAAAATTGACGTATTATTTTTATAAATTTATTTTAAAAATATATTATTTTAAAAAAAATGAGATTAATTGGTGTGGTCTGATAACCGCAAGCTGCAAGCAACAACGGCGGCAGCGGGAGGGGCTGCGACTCGTCATCAGCTAAACATCTCTAGCAAAGTCTGATGCCGAACTCGTGCTACTGGTTGAAAAATGTTGCTTCGCTCGTGGGAAAAAATACGGCATGTTTTCGCCCTTGTTAGAACACCTGAAATCGGTAGAAATTGCATAAGAACGTATACATTGCTTCCCGTAAAATTCTACCGTCCGAAAAAACATAGATGGTATGCTAACATGAAACTGCTTGCCTGGCTAGGATGGCATGCCTTTTTTCGTACGCGGGGATTCTGTAGGAAAAGAATTCTGGAAAGGAAATAGTACTAGTTCTCATTGGATGTGAGACTTTAAACGTGCATGCTCACTAGACGTGGGTTTCATGCAAATTTTTTTACGGAGATCTTGTGTTCTAAACAGAACTTAGGAGGAAGATGTCTAGAGTAACACTACTTAGATTTAACAGTAAAAAAATATACCTTTTCGTTTAAGCAAAATCAAGTTTACAATTTCCGGCATGTTGGAGGCTAAAAAAAGGACAGGTGACACTACCGTTTCGGATTCATTTTAAGAAAAACATTTTAAATTAAATTACAGAAGAAAAAAATACATCAAAAAATAATTACATACCTCTGTCGTCAATTTATTTGACAGCAAATGACCTATCTCCAATTTGAATTAACGACAGATCATCTGTCACAAAATGGATTGGCGACATAAACTTCCTATCAACCTGTCGTTAGTTTATTTGGCGACATAAATCTATTGTCAAATAAATTGAAGACAAAATTTTAGCCAACAGTTTTATCACTGATTTATTTCGCCGACACGTCTATTTGACCGATATGCTTCTATCGTCAATTGAATCAGTGATATATGTAATTATTTTTTTGACTAACTTTTTCTGTAATGTTATTTAAAAAAATTATTATTTTAAAAAAATCTTTCGGACTCCCTGCCAGCGAAGTGTTTGGCCATTGGTTCGCCGGTCACCTCCCTATCGCAAGCTTAAATTGTGGCGAAAGGTACAGTGTGAGGAGACCAGCGTCCGGTCCTGCGCATTGTGAAATCAACCATACCGTGTGAAATGAGTGTCCCTAACTCCCTATCAACCTTTGGTTCTTTTTTCTCTGCTGCTAGCTTCGTGGCATAGCGCACGGAAGAAATCACCCTTCCTTCACATCACCTTCAAAAGCATCTGTTGTTTACTTGTTCCGATACTACTGGTACTAACGTCTTTGTTTGGGCATTTAACTACGAGCAAATAACCAGTTTAAAATGTTTAGATTTATTGCCAAATCCCAATATGCATGAAAATGTTTAGAACGCGGAAAATTTCATATGAAACAGCTCAAATTCCACAAGAAAAATCCCCACGTTCCAAACCAAACCTTTAAAGATTAAAAGAAACACTATAAATAGTGCTTCGCGTGATTTAAAATTGATTGATCTGGTCAGCTTGTTTCTCTGTCGAATCGACGGCTCCCGCCGTTCATCAAAGCTAGCAACCGTCCAACTGACGACAGCAACGTATTAGTCATTTACAGTTTCCCATTCAACATTTGCTAACCATAGATAACTCAAATATCCAAATTAGATAGTTAGAGATATACTCAATCTATACCCCTTTATAATGCACCTAAGCAATTTTTCCTACGTCCACCGTAAATAATGCACTTCATTAGAGATACCCAATGTTCGTACACCCGACAAAACGTCCCCAGAAACTTGCATTCATCAAAATGAACGTCTCAGATCTTTCCTCAGTTTTACTCACCCACATCCGATGGCCGTTGTTTAATGTGTCTAACTCATTCATTCATATGGCCCACAACAGGAGAGCCCGCACATATATATTTCAATTGAACTATATATATGGAATTTATGTTGCAAATCTAAACCCATTTGATTTCGATTCAATATTTACCATACCAGTCAGTACCATGAATCGCACGTTTAATTTTCTTCCATTCATGCATGTGCACCACATCCTATACAAGGCGCTCACGTACCGCCGCCATAATATTATTTAGCAAAAAATATTATATAAGGAATATGTGTATGAAATACAATTATCGTGTGATAAATATAAGGAATAAGTTCATTTTAGAACTTATTTCTAAATACACTATGGGAAGTAACAGATATTCTGATAATAATTAGCCTCAATCAGGACGCACAAATGATGCTATATGTTAGCATTCATATTTGGATGACAATTAGGGAAGCCATTATTGATCCGATTTTTCAGATGACATATCTGCTGCATGCTGGCGTTCGACCCGCCCGGCGCCGACTACACCAGGGGCTTGCGTCGCGCGATCGGCCTGCCGGAGATGGACGCGTACCTTTGCGCGGAGCAGGAGGCGGCGGAGGCTGTCGACGCCGTGCTCACGGAGGCGATGCTGGCGAGCACGGTACGTGGAGGAGATCAAGGGCAACCCCTTCGGGCATGCGGATCCTCCCTGTTTATTTCCTTGTTTGATTCGCTCTCCTTCCAAATATGTAGTACATACAGTTTTGACAATTCAAGTCTGGTTTTCTTGCATGCAGATCCTCCCTGTTTATTTCCTTGTTTGATTCGCTCTCCTTCTAAATATGTAGTACATACAATGTGATCACAAGATTATTTATTATTAAGTATTATATTCATACTTATCTTTTATTTAATTTGATAAGCAGATGTACTGCCGTCGTAGCGTTAGCACTGGCACTATACTAGTATCTATATAAGAATCCAAACTATCTACAATTCAGACTCTTTTGACTATTAAACCATACCTCAGTACATGTAAATATTGAACTATTATAGTGAATTATTTCCTTTGATTTTTTGCCATAGAGTTTTTCCACGATAAATCTTATCTCTAGTTATTTTACCATGTTTCTAACCCTAACAAGTAGTATCAGAGCCCTAACAAGTGATATCCATATTCATCAATCTTTTGAACTTTTAACGCACTTGTATTCATGGTGTTCCTTTACCCTTCGGGTTTTTTCAGAAACAATTCCGTTATAGATTTTAAGTTAAAGGGAGGTTTGTTGGAGATAATATCTCAACTTATCATATCTTTTGATTTTATACAAATAGTTTGTTAATACAAATTTTCTATAACTAGGACTTTTTAACTATATAAACCAACCCCTATACATTAAACATTAAAATAGATTAATTGGTTGTTTCTCGTAGTTTTTTTCTATAAAGATTTTTTCACGTTAAATCTTTATCTCTATTATTTTATCATACTAACCTAACAAGTGGTATCTGTGCCTCCTGCGCCGCCCGATGTCGGGTCGTCGGTCATTGGCACGATCTGTTGAAGAGTAGCAAGACAGGTTGAAGAATCGTGAAGCGATAAGACTTTAGGCCAAGGGAACAAGTGCCTCAAGCGCAGAGATAAAGGCTGACACACACACAAAAGGTTGTATCAGAGGGAGATTTATTCAGATGGACGCAAAAAAAAAATTTGGCTGAAACTTTGTTATGATTATTCTGGGCAGATTTCATTGTAATTTAGGTTGTGATACCTATTCTTGACAGATTTCTTTTGCAAGTTCAGATTTTTATGCCTGTTATTGGGAGGATCTCATACTTATTATTGGAGAAATAAAAAAATATTACGAGTTGAGGAGACAATTGAATTTGGTATTTCATCACCGTTAATTGAAATTTAGTGTTTTATCACCATTATTATGGTGTTTTATTCACATTTGAATGTTGCAATTTCGATCGCTTGCGTGACTACTATGGAAGTGTTTTGGCAACGGTAATTTGGAATTTGATGACACCCTGATGATAGGATTATACTCTTTAAAGTTTTTCTAGTAAAGATTTTGCTCCAAAATGTCAGTTTGAGACGAAGGTTTAAAGTGCAAGGAATTTGTTTCTGTGTGGATAATACATCGTTGTTTTTATTGTTTTTGCTCAATATGATTGTTTTTGTTATTTTTGCTCAATATGAGGGGTCTCCTGCAATTTATACTCCATTGATGACAGAAATCTTTTTCTTCATATTGATATTTTTTGAGCAATTTCAATCGTGTTAATGGATTTTCAGTAGGCAGTTTACCGAATTTTATGTTCCAGGTGGAGCATATCAAAAATCTATGATGAGTTCTTCGCTATCTATCAAAGACCCCAGATGATGTCTTGACTTATGCCATTTGATATTTGAGTGTTTGTTTCAAAAGGTCAGTTGCACAGACTTTACCAAGGTTATGAATCATAGAAGACCCAGATTTCTTCGTCTGCTTTGTTGATAACTATGTGTTTGGATTGACTCTCTCGACCATCTGGTGATTTACTCGATCTTACTTCATGAGAAGCGTTGAGATAAAACTATTCTAGTCTTGTCTTTTACACTATAAGTGTTTAGATTGATTGTTCCAGTCTTCTTTGTTTGTTCATTACTCGATTAAGACTTTTAACGCACTTGTATTCATGGTGCACATTTACCTTTTCAAGATTTTCCAAAGACAATTTTTATTATGGATTTTGAGTTAAAGGGAGATTTGTTAGAGATAACTTAAATATCCAAATAGGGTTTTTAGAGATAACTCAATATCTCTATAGGAGTTCAAATTATCTACAACTCAGACTCTTTTGACTATATAAGCTATACCCCTATACATATAAATATTAAACCATTATAGTGGATTGTTTACTATGGTTTTCTCCCACAAGAGTTTTTTCACGATAAATCTTATCTCCAGTCATTTTGCCGTACTTCTAACCCTAACAGATAATATCAGAGCCCTAACACTAACTACCACAGATCTTGCATCAGAAAGGTAGAAATTTCCCAGTAGCATCAACATTCAGGGACCTTCACTTACTCTTTTGGGTACAAGGTTACCAGAGTAGTTAGTCAGAATGGTCAAATCAGAAGAAAAATTCGAAAATTGAAAGAGTACAAACCAAGCAAACATAAAATGGTGAAGATTGCAAATGAAGCATAGGGTGATGTTGCTGAACAGAAGGTAAAGTCAAAGATATGACTATAAGACTCAGACGCACTAGTCATGTTCAAGTGTTGCAAAGTCTTCTGGAATCAACTAAGCACACAGATAAATACCAAGCATAGAAACACATTAGTCCTGCTTTCGTCCAAAACATGCAAATTACAAGAAGTTACTGATATAATCCTTTGCAGGATGCCCAATAGCATAAGAAAAATAACAAATCTACTACCAAAAAAGAAACTCCATATTGCTAACTGGGAATTATGTAAAATCTTATGAATCATGGAGTGGAAAGATAATGCCAAAGGCCTAGCTAAACCATTGCCAAAGATCATGATGAGCACTGCCACCACAGAACAAGACTAATCATTGCATAGAAGTGTAATCCATGTCCCATCTATCAAAGTTGCAATTTGATTTCAACAAACCTAGGAAATAGACATATAAAAGGTAGCATTGGAACATACCATTGATCTAACAGAATTGCACCTGCTTAATGAAATTCAAGTTGGATTACTCCCATTGTCTCACAATGATATGGCGTGGGCAAAATTCGTCACCCAATGGGAACTATGATTTAAGATTGGCTAATACACAAAATCTTAGGTTGGAAAATGCTTTTATGCTCAACTATACAAATCTTATTGTAATAATAAATAGAGATAACCTGGGCCAAAACACTTGCAAACAAAGGAGCTGTAGAATTGTATTGTTTTCTTTTGGACGAGCTCAGTTCCCTCAGGAGAGCACACATATGCACTCAAGTCTATGAGTTTTTGCTTCTGAACCAGATTATTCCATGTTTAAAGTAAGTTTTGCATCAAGGCGCATAAAAAGAATAACAACTGAATGGGTCAATACTTCTGACACTGTTCAATTATTATTGACAACAACAAATTAGCTCAGAGATACTCCTAGTCCAGTATCACTTGTTTATTATAACCAAGTGAACACCAGTCCTGCATTATTTCAGAACAAAATTTTGGAAAGTTAAATGCTTGATGATTTACAGAGCCTATATATTGACCCAAAGTTGCTTTATCGCAAGTTGCTTATTCAAATTGTCGACAAATAAAATGACATACTTTTGACAAAAACAGATTCAAAGAAGCATTCTACTATCCACAGTTTGATTATTCTAAGCAATACATGAAACCTTAAAAGTGAGTCAATGAAAATGTAGTAATAACCTTCAAATAAGAAGGGAATGCATGTCTCTCTTTAAGTATATACTCTCAATGAGAAAGTTGTTTTGCTCCATATTACTTGAATGCGATAGAAAGAAATAGCATAGTTTGCAAAGTAAATTGAACATACGGGATACAATAGTGTCGAAAAATTATAGGACAGTTCACTGCTAGCATAGATGGAAAATCAACAGATGCCAGTGAAATGCCTCCTATTTAGAATGTGCTCTGGCTGCTGGATAGTTTAATGATCAGGTTGGAGCAAAAACAAACAAAATTCACTTGATTGGTTCTTGCATAAGATTCAGAAAATCCAGATCAAACACAACCAATTAAATAACATAACTTTTCTAATCAAACCAAATGAGAAAACTACATGACAGAATTATTTCCATACAAGGAAATGCAGGGAACTTTATTGACTTATTGTAGTGCCTAATTAATTCTGGGACTTATTTTTTGACAACTAACCTGAGTAATCATACTGCTATACTTCAAAATTGAACCGCAGAATCTTGACCCAAAAAAAACTAATTAACTAGAGCAAATCTTAATTCAACATAAACCAAGGGCAAAGGAAATGAATAACAAAGGGAATAGCAATAGTGTGCTGAATTCACAAAAATAAAACCATCCATACTGTTCTCGAAACACTGAAAAGGAAATTCATAACAAAGTGAACAGGAATATGTATCAATAATGTAAATTGGAATCATTTTTAGGATATTTTAATATAATAAATTTTGCAAACAACCAAAGTTTCAAGTCATTGGCAAGCAATCCGTATGAATAATGAAAACAAAGAATAACTATACTTCTGAACCAAAAAAGACAAAGTAAATTAACATTTTGCTAGGCGTCACATGTCAACATTGTTATGTTAACAGCATTCACTAATCAAAGAGGTGTCAACATGCAATTTGCAGACACAAAAATACATCATTTGACAAAAGGCGTATAGTTCGACTAATGAATATTTATTTTAGCAGATGCACATGTAGGTTTTTTGAAAAGGTTGCACGAGCATATGCTAGAAAAAAGTAAAATCCATATCAGTTTATTGCGTGGTTCACATGTCTGCATAACAAAGAAAATATGGATATATTTCATTAGTGCTAGGCAAGATAGTAAATCACTGTGAGTTTGTTGTATGGTACAAATTTCTGCACAACAAGAAAACATGGATTCGTTTCACTAGTGCTAGGCAATATACCGTCTAGATATAGATCACTCAAGTGCACAGACAAATGAATAGGTCTAGGGTGGGAGTATCATGTTATTCTTAAACTAAAAGAGAAGCAAGGATCAAATTATTAGGTAGGATAACACGAATAGAATCAGTCCAGGAGTAACATGCTATTCTTAAACTAAAAGAGAAGCAAGAATCAAATTATTACGCTAGTAGTCAAGATGAACATGATTTCCCAAAGGAACAAGTCAATCAATTGCGCCGTTAGTCAAAAGAGTATAACGCAAGCGGTGGATGCAGATGAATGGGTACACCGAGATTCTACTGCATCAAATAAAGAAGCACCCTGAACAGTAGCCATGCTCCCGAAAGTTAGGCAGCACTCAGCACGGCGGCATGGACCAAAAGCCCTCGTCAACATACATAAGATAACAGCAGCTTTCAAGATGACAAGATAGCTTGCCCAACAACATCCCCAAAACACACAAGAGATTTCCTGAGCCCAAGACTCCATACCATCTCCATGTGAGTATGTGACACAAAGATTTGCGTACTAGAGTGGCTCTGGTTCAAGCAAGTCGACCAAACTCACTCATTGGACAAGACACAATTGGGTGAAATAAACAACTAACAAATAAATTACTCCAACCCGAAACAAAGATAAAATACCCATGAATATATTTCTGCAACCAGTACAAGGCTGGGCATCAACACCTCCTTTCTTTCATTTCACATCTTTTCGTTCTTGATGGAGATCCGGCAAGGGGAATAAATATTGGGGCTTGCACAAAAGATTGGGAGAAGCTAACAGGCAGCAACCAAGTATGGCTAATGGATTAATGGCGTCCATGGTCGTACTAATTTCCAATCATATTATTTTAATACTAAGAGAGCAAGAATTCTTCTTATCACCACATGCATTGCACATAGGCCTCTTGGCTACAAGTTCCAATGCATGGATAAGATGGTTATTAGCACATACCACAGCCAAGTAAGAATCCATGCCTCTTCCTATTCCTACCAACCACTCTTGGACATAAAACTCGAAAAGAGAGTAGTGGCTGAATAAGGAAAAAATGATTGGAGCTTGGAAGGCAAAACACGCAAGGGAGGGAGGTGAAGGCATGGGAGCACCGAAGAGTCAAAACTTTTCAGCTCCCAAACAAATACCTTCGAGTATCCACTCCATCAAGTGACTACAAAAATGGAGTACTACTAGTTCTACAGAACTAAAAGTAATTCTGCGGTTCTTAAAAAAAGAAGTAATTCTATGATCGAAATTGCTATTTTTCAAATAAAAAAACTTTTTTTAACCCCCACCCCACCGCGCGCGCACATGCAATTTCCAAGGTATGCAGAAACACAAGAACAAAGAGCCACATAGAAGCCAGGCAGTATCTTATGCACCAAATTAACCTGTAAATGCTGAACTATTTCCTTTCTAGGTTCTAATAACAAGATTTCATAGCTGCCTTTGACACAGGCACACAGCAGCAGAAGCAACATGAAAGAGAATTATACCGCAAGTAGTGTACAGTAAACAATAGTAGAGATGAAAGAAAGAAAGAAAATGATATAGAATAACATGGCTAGCATTACTTGATCTTGTACTAGTAGTATTAGTTATCAGTTCATGGCGTTACCGTAGCCCAACCCGCCAAGAATGAGCGCGCCGCTGCCGCCGCTGTACAGGTCGGGGGGCACCGCCGAGGCGCTGCCGAGATGGAGGTCGGAGATGCTGGGTACTGCAGCGACGTGGTCGTTGATGGTGGCCGCGAGGCCGCGGCCGTCATCGGCGCCCTGGTCGTACAGGAAGCCCCTGAACATGTGGCCGTTGATGGTCACCGAAGCCTGGTACGCGAACTCGTCCTCACCGTCGTCGATGGACGTCACCCGCACGCACCGGAACACCGCCGGCGCGCGCACGTGCCGCGGCAGGCCATCCCTGAACGACGCGTCTGCAATGAATTGAAGACGAGAAGTGAAGGCTAAGTTTCTTAAATTCCGCGTGTTATTTGTGTATGTGCGCGCAGCGGTTACCTTGGTGGCTAGAGGAGGTGTCGAAGCTGCGAGGTGTGGTGGCGTTGGAGGTGGAGGTGCGGGAGGTGTTGGTGGTGGTCTGGGAGGAGAGTAGTCGGGGTTTCTTGGAGGCGGCCGTGGCGGGGATGGCGGAGGCGGTGGGAGGGGATGATGCGCTGCCACCGGCAAGCTGCTGGCGCTCCCGGCGTCGGGCGGCGGGGACCCAGGTGCTCTTGACGTGGATGGAGCAGTCAAAGCCGCGGTTCTTGCAGCACGTCCGGCACCGGTGGTGGATGCAGTCTTTCTTCGCTTGGTTGCCGCAGTCGTGGCACGTGGCCACGCCGGAGCCGGCGGAACCGCCGCCGCCGTAGTCCAGCATGGGGAGAGGCTTCTTCTCGGCAGAGCCAGCTCCGGCCGCCGCCGGCGTCGTCGGCTGCGACTGCCAGAACTGGATGGCGCTCCCGGACGCCGCCGCCACGGCTGCCGACTTGGTAGTGACAGGGTCGAGCGCGCACTGTCCCGCGGCGAGGAGCGGGAACACGGGATCGGTGGCGGCGGCAGCCGCTGCTGCCCTCTGTTGGTGAAAGGACGCGGCGGAGGCAACGACGACCATGCCGACGTCACCGGCAGCGGCTATCCCGTAGTTGAGGGCGGCGGCCTGGCGGGACGTCGCGGGCCCCCAGAGGCCCGCGCCGAGTGAAGCGCCAGACGCGGCCGCCGCGGCACCGGCATTGAACCCGAGCGACAGGTCATCGCCGCGGCCGCCGGCCGACGCGACCCAGTCCGCGAACGCGCCGGAGTCCGATGGGAAGCGCCGCGCCGACGACGCCACGCTTGCTTGCGGCTCAGTAGCCTCCCAGCAACCGACTATAATAACAAGCGAAGAAAAAAGCGCAAGAATACAAGATGCTCACCACTTCAGCAGTAGCAGCGCAAAGAGCAACTAGAGCCTAGCTATCCCTCCTCTGCCTCCGCTATAAGCAAGAGAGCCTACCTAACCCTATCTCTTTTTTTTTCCAAAAGTAGCTTTCGTTTGAAATCAATTACAAAAATATTACCCTCCTACCTCCTGAAAACTCTATACCACAGTAGGGATATAGAGCCACGGGCAACCAGGTGTTGAGCATCACAAGTAAGACAGTAGAAGTGCCATGTTAAGGCGAAAGATTAGGTGTGGCAGTAGTACTTATCGCTATGCCTGAGTGCTGCAAGTTCGTATCGCCCTGCCCTAGCTTGATAACGTCTGCCACGGTACACAAGAATGACAATGATATATATCATCTATCGATATTTCTACGGTGAAAAAGGATATTTATTTTTATAGTTGTAGTTAGATTTGTAAAGAAAAATTGAAAAACTGTAGAAAAACTTTTGGTTCGAAAAGAACTCCGATCCTTCTCTCACAGCGTAGGAGCTCTCAAGAACACGATAACACAAAAGAAACAACTGTACCCCCTAGGGTTACACTTCCCATGTCTCCACGGACAGAACAGGTGCTTGTGTTGTGTTCTTTATCCCTTGCTTTCTCACAAGAAAAGAGAGGAAAGGGGAGGGGAGTGAGACAGAGAAGGAAGGATATGTGTGCCCGTGTGCAGGGTTCGCAATGCCGACGATTTTCGAACGAAATTCGCGAAATTCGAGGGTGCCGAGCCGGTTCGGCATGTGAAGCCGAGTGGGAAACCGACTGAATTCAAATTTGAATTAAAAAATTCCAAAAATTTAGAAAACATTTGACGAAAAAATCCCTAAATTAGTAATAATATCATGTGACATCTGAGATGAAAATTTATGAAAAAATCGAATTTAGTAGATGTTTTACAGCAAAAAAACTGAATGAGGGTAATTGAAAAGGAAAAGAAAAATCACACTATTCATATGGGCCAGCACCGTTTAGGCCCAATAGCCCATCCAGCCCACGAAAAAAAAGGGCATTTGTACACTGATTTGGACGTTTTCGACAGCATTATTGGTGTTCCTCACTCCACAAATTCTACATAACTTCTCCCCAGGCGACTCCTCTCAAATCCGGCGCTGGAGACAGCGAAACCGATGTTCAGCCGGCGAAAATCGAGCGGGAGAGGTCGAAAGCCGAGGCTCCTCCAGGGAAAATCGTTGCCTGCACAGCGTCGACGATTTCCATTCCAAATCCGACCGGCTTTCGACAAATTTCGAGCGAAAATCGGTGAGGTAATTCAGTTTTCAACAGCTTGTGCAAAATCAGTAGATGACTAGCTTGTGCTTGTGAGTTGTGCCTTGAACAATGCAAAAATGCAGTCCATGATTGTGTATGAAGCAAGAATACCTGGTCTTTGTTTTGAACTCTGTTGGCCTCTACCAACAGCATACCTTGTAATGAGGAGGAAGACTCCATATGAGTTTCACACGTAGGCAAAGACCAATGATAGTTGCCAATGTGAGCCTGGTAGCTGGTACTGGTAGAGACTTATTGGATTAGAGCTAATAAAAGTGGTTTACTGATATATGCATATATGTGCATGACTGTGTATATATATTTGGCATGCATACTTGTATTTGAACCTAGGTTAGAGAGGTGCTTTCATGCTTTTATTTTTGATAGTTGCAGAAATATTAAAGCATGAATGAAAGATAGATTGTGATTACTGAATTGTTGTTTTGTATGAATAGATGGCAGACCCAGACGATGTTGTTTGGGAGCACGGCGAGAAGATGAGTGGTGGATTTCGATGCAAGTGAGCATTTTAATTAGTTGCTGTGCTTGTGCTTCCAACAACATTTTATTCCTCACAAAGCCAGGGTGTGTATTTGATGCATTATGCGTATTCTTCTAGGAATTTGCCCATGCTTGTAAATAATCGGAACAAACTCACCCTATTGTACCATGTTGATGCAGATGGCAGACCAGGGTGATGTTATTTGGGAGCACGGCGAGAAGATGGGTGGTGGATTTCGATGCAAGTACTGTCACAAAGAGAAGAAGGGAGGCGGTGCAACCCGATTTAAGCACCACTTGGCAGCACGCGGTACAAATGTAGTCCATTGCAATCAAGTCCCTAAGGAGGTTCGCGAGTACTTTCAGCGCGACCTAGACAGGATGAAGGATAAGAAGAAGGGACAGAGGGAGGAGAGGTTTCGAAAGGAAGCAGCAGCTGCACATTCCCCGGCGAGAAGAAGTATGTATGAAGCGTACACGGGTGATGCTGATGAAGAGGACCAACTACATCACGCCATGGAGACCTCCAGGGTTGAGGCAGAATTTATCAACCGGGCAGGTGGCAGATATGAGCACGGTGCTAGCAGTGACACCTCTACAAGGGCTAGAGGAGGGGGCGGCGGTCTGTTGCCAAGGATGGGACTGAGTTCATCGCAACGAGACAGACCGGCCGTGGGGGACTACCACCTTGGTACAACACGTAGCCCTGTGCAACCAAGGATTGACACTGGGAGCTGGACACAGAAGGGGAGGAATGCGAGGAATGCGCTTGGCTCAGCATGGGCCAAATTTTTCCACACTACCGGTATCGCGGGAAGGAAAGCATAATCCGATTCGTTAGCGCCGTGGAAACTCAAAATGGGGTAAGTGACGCTTCAAATTTTCGCCGAGTTATACCTTCAACAATAGCTCACATGGTTATCCTATATTTCATTTGCGGTGAGGGTGTCCCATCTCCATTGGTAGAGACATAGACGGCAAATATTTAGACGACAACGGCGGATATACAAAGAAAAGATGAGGAAGTTCAAGAGGAATGGCCAACGATGGCTTAACCATCATGTGTGATTCTTGGATGGCCGCACGCATAAGCATTATCAACTTCATGTCAGATTGCAATGGCACCACGTTCTTCCACAAATCCGCTGATGCGACGGGCAAAAGTCGACTCGTCGTGCTTGCGCAAGGTATTGTGTTTGTTTGATGCGACGCATGAGCATTGTGTTTGTTTGATGCGACGCATGAGCATTGTGTTTGTTTGATGCAGGAAATTGCCTCAGTGGTCGATGAGGTGGGTGCGCACAATGTTACACAAATTATCACGGACAGTGGTGCCAATTATAAGAAGGCATGCAAGCTCATTGCACGGGAGCACCGCAACATCGTGTGGCAGCCTTGTGTGGCCCACACGATTAATTTGATGTTGAAGCAGATTGGAGAGTTCCCGGACCACGCATCTGTCATTGAGAGTGGTAGAAAAATCTCTCGATGGATTTACAACCATTCCAAGCTTCACTCCATGATGAAGAAGCACATTGGTGGCGAGTTGGTCAAGTGGAATGCGACTCGCTTTGGAACAAACTATATGTTTTTGGACAGTTTCCTTCGTCGCAAGGACAAGTTCTTGCAATGGATGGCCTCGGAGGAATTTCTATCGTCGCGATTTGTTAATACTGCAGAGGGGAGGTACATGTATGGGTGTTTCTCGAGCTTAGATTGGTGGGACAACCTTCAATCAGTTGTGAAATCTGTAGAACCGTTGTACGCCTTCTTGCGATTTGCTGATCAAGACAGGGTTCCCATATTGAGCGAGGTGATACTGCGGTATAACATTATGCGACAAGAATATGATAGCTTGTTTCATGACTCTCCAGCTACTTTTGAACAATACATGAATGTCGTGGACCCTAGAATGGGCGACCTAACAAGTGATACTTATATGAACGCTGGTACTACATTCTTTTCTTTTCACTTTAATAGCTTGTACTCACAAATACTTATACTAACAAGTTTCCTTCAATTTCATGTAGCTGCCGCCTTGAATCCCTTAACGCATTACTCGTATGGCACGACCAACTCCTTCTTACCAGATCTACGACATGCATTTGAAGCGCTCGCTGATGATACTGATATGGCGATGCGAGGTCTTCACGAGTCTGATCTTTTCAGACGAAAGGTTAGATCATTCTCGGGTGCGCTAGCTGAAAGGATGGCACATGATCATAAAACTCCCCCTGGTATTTTCCTTATGTTTTATTAAATATAATGCCAGTATCATATTTTCACATCGTAATTATTTTTGTCTTCGTTAAATTGTAGCGCACTGGTGGGGTGTATTTGGTTCAGACACACCCACGCTCCAGCAGTTGGCTCTGCGCATCGTTTCGCATTGCGCTTCTTCCAGCGGATGCGAGCGTAATTGGAGCACCTTCGCATTCATCCACACCAAAGTTCGCAACTGTTTATCATACAAGAAGCTCCACAAGTTGGTCTATGTGAACTATAACTTACGGCTCAGAATACAAGAACAAGAAAGTGATAAGTCCGCAGCCGAAGACGATCAATTCCAACGCCTTATGGAGCTAACACTATGAGACGCAGAAAATCTTATCCGGCAGTGGATGAAGAGAGGAAGGTCCAATGTTGATACCTTACTTGATGAGGAGGACACAGAGAGTGACACCCCCCTCCTATCACACCTCGTGACGCACTGCACAGACAATCGTGCGTATGACGAGAATCGGGCCGCAAGCATCACCGAATGGGCAGAAACGACAGTGGGTGACACTCACATAGGAAAGAGGAAGCACCCAACTATGCCAACAAGGGAGCAATAAAAAAGAAAGCTTCTTCAAAAAAAGGGGAAGCATCCCGCACAGCAGGAACAATATGTAAGAAGTGATGACTCAACTGACATAGATCGTCGGAGCCCGCCGTACCAAGAATCCAATGACAAGAGCTCTAAGACGGACATCGACGATGGTCGGTCCCCTGCTGATCCCTCCATCCCTCGCACTTCCCACTCAGAAGCACAGCTTCCCGTACAGTTCACAGGGGAGTCCCAGTATACTCATGCAACACAAGACAGAGATCATGGTGCTCCCCAATCACAGAGAAAGACTACTAGGGAAGGGAAAGGATGCACCACAGGATAGCTGTAGCTTCTATGGCGTTGCCAAGACGCAAGGGAGCTATGGCTCATATAGTAGTTATGACTATGCCATCCCCGATGCTTATGCACAACCAACAACCCAATGGGTCTACGAGTGGCACGACCCCGAGTTTTATGCCATGTTGTATCAACAATGGCAAACAACAAGTACATGGACGGGGCAAAGCTGGCACGATTACAAGGCGGAGTTGCTAGCTACGCGAGGATTGGCCTTGATGTCCACCGAGGAATATAATATGGCCAACCAATTGTACACCCGGCAATAATAACCGTAAGTCCAAAGGTAATGTTTCATTTGTATGTTTCATTTCATTGCAATTTGATTTTTTACTAACATAGCGCTCATGTAGGCCTAACACGGCACATGTGCGACAATAGAAGGACGACGAAACTGTGCCAGGTGTGAACATTCATAACCGATGAGAAAAATTGATTTGGAATGTCATATACCATGCTATTCAAATGATTGTTAGTTTGTTACAAAAGTGTGGGTTTGTTGGATTGAGTTGTCAATGGTATGGAATGAAATTTTATTTCTTGATATATTATTGCTTAATGATTGCTTTGCAACTTGAGATTGCCTAAAATATGAAATTTTTCACATTCTTCCATACTTGTGCTATTATTGCAAAATATGTACTTTACAACTTCACATTGTTCTAAAATATGGCACTCATGCTGGAATTTCGTCATAATTTTCTACATTTTTCATTCATTACATTTTTCCTGGGTTTTTTGTGCTTCCCTGGTATTTTTACAAATTTTCACATTTTTTTCGTAATTTCTCCAAATTTTTCTTGCGTTTTTCACCTTTTTACCGTCTGGGCTCGGTTTTCTCTCTATTTCGGTCGGTTTTCGCTACAAACCGGTCGGTTTTCGACCGTTCCGATCGGTTTTCGACATTTTTTGAATCGTCTTGACCAATTGTTTGACTCTCGCATACCGTTCGGTTTTACCGAATTTCGCGGAAAACCGATACCGACCAGATGTCGAATTTCGGTTGCGAAACAAAAATGTAAATCCTGCCCGTGTGAGTGTGTGTGGAATTGAGTGGCCGGCTGCGCGGGGACTCCGAGAAATTCCTCCGCGCGACGGATCGGCCGAGATCGCGTCGAGGATCAATCGGTCACGACTTCAAACTCTCGTCTTCTGCTCGCTGGGCGTGCAGTGCAGCGAGTGGGGGTCGAGACCTTGTGGGGCAGGCCGACAGGCAGGGCAGGCTGACGCGCTCAGGCGGCTGCGGCTGCCGCCGTCTGCAGCGCTGCGCCATCGCGTTAAAAGCTGCCTGGCTGACGCCGTAGGGGTACGCGCGCGGCAGGCGGTAGGTTGCAGCGCCTAGTGTACGTTAGATAGACAGCACTTAACTATATTTCAGCACTTAACGGTCTAGACGTCTAATTTTTTCGACGCTTTACAACTTTTTTTTTACGTGTGAAATATTTTTTTTCCACATGTGAAACATTTTTCTTTCAATAACAGTAAAAATATGAGCGGAGAAAAAAATATTGCACACGTTGAAAAAAAATGTTGCACACGTTGGAAAAAATGTTGCAGCGAACGTCCGATGAAATGAACAGTATCAACGTCCGGACGCTAGTATTTCCCATACTATAACTATAAGATTCTATACAGTAGAAAAAAGTGATAAAAACGAACCTATCTCTTATATAAGAGAATCTGATCACCAAACCAATATAAATAATGATAGAATGTGAAAATAAAATATGATAAAAATAATATTAAATAATTAGAGGAAATATTTTAAAGATGCAATATCGAAAATATTGTCAATAATTTTGTCTCTAGATAAACAAAAAACTTAAAAGACAAACTATTTACATACCTTTGCTCGTGCTGCCATTACCTTTTCTGACATCTTCCCTTCCCTTCTGCGTTTCTGATAGAGTAGCCAGCTCTTTCTTCTGAACTGCTAGGACTGGACTCTGGAGCTATCTGTAGTCTACTCCTACTCTGGAACAATGTGGCAGTAGCTGAATCGGGTTAAAGCTATCATGTTTTCTTATCCAAAGCCTTCGAACCAAACACAATGCTCATGCGTCTTGGTTCTCGTCGTGGCAGAAGCTATCGCGACAGTGCGGCCACGTATGGGCACATTGTACGACGGAGTGAACCGGGAGAGCGACGGCAATTATTGATGCGGTGGTGGCGGCGGCGGAACGCGACCGCGTGGGTTCCATCCGTACGCGGGGCCGGCCAAGCCTCCGTGAATTCAGCCTGGGCTGCCGCCTGGCCCCGGGCCGTTCGTCCGTCTCTGCTCTTGAGTCTTGAGTCCTTGACCTCGGCTCGGCTGCTCCGCCGGCCACACCGCTTTAATCGACGGTTGGATGGGATGGGTGACTTCTCTCGTCTTCCATTTATGTCTCTCTGTCTGCCTGTGCGTGTCTAGCTGTCCCCTCGTCTTCCATTTAAGATTTCTTAGTTTTTTTTTCGACGCAACTTTCCTTTTCTTTTTTTTTTCTTCTTTTATAATACAATCAATACGAATATATTTTAAAAACGCAACGGCAAGAGCTACGTGTCACCTGTTGTGTACCTCAAACTTAATAGCAGATGATGCGGACTGATAGCTCGGCAGGTTACCTAGCACATGTCTCTCGGTAGGACCGTGGCCAAGTGATTATTAAACATAGGTGTTTAATTAATTAAGTGATTACTTAAGTGACTAATTATATAATAATTAAGTAAACAATGCTATAGTGTTTTGTTACGTACATAAGCACGATAAATAACATATATCATCGCCGTTGTTTTCGTTGTCAGAGACTGTGCTAGTTTTATAAAGTAAATTTGTTTGTAAAACGGTTGGATTTGCAAAATAAAAAGTTGGTGATTGGTGGAAAATTTGCGAACTCTAAATTTAAGTCCGGCAGCTTTGCTCCGTTGGCTGCAGATGGCTGCTGCGCTCCTTCCTTTCTTCCACGCCGCATCTTCTGGAGCATCGTGCCCGTCAGCTAGCAGCTCATGTCGATCAACCCCCTGACATCACCCTTTCTTGGCGTCGCCAGAAGTGTTCGCGTTTTTCTTGATTGTGTAGCAAGGTTCTAAAATCGGGCGAGATTTCGAAAATATCCGTTGAGATCGCAGATTCTAACCGGGGCAGGATTCAAAATCTCGGTTGGATAAAAAAGTTTGAAAAATATTAAATTGCTTCTCGGATAATTTGACCGAAATTTGACTTTTTTTTAACCGGATTTGACCCAATAACCTCTAAGAAAGTCATTCTCCATGAAAATTTACGGAAAAACCAAATTTTTGAGACGTTTTAAAATTTTTGGTAGAAACGTTGTCAGATTTTTATAAAATTATACAAGCTTAATCATACTCTAAAAAAATTATGGTACCATCTCTAAAAAATATCAAAAATAGAATGAACATAACTGAGATAATAATATTTTCAGAATTTTATAAATTTGTTTGAAGAGAGCTTAAGAATTGCCTAAGAACCCTTTTTAAATTTTTTTTAAATTTTTAAAGTTTATTTGTTTGCTTAATCAAATCTATAGATGCATTGAACTTCATTTGTTATCTTTCAAAAATAAAAAATACAAGGAGCATAAATGGTACAGTACCATTGTAAGAATTTTATAAATTTACTGTTGTGTGATCATGATCCAAAAATTTTATGAGAGCTCTAGAATTTTCTCAGCACCTTTCTCTAAAAGTTTTAAAAACTTTAATTCTTTTTTGGTTGCTCAAACAAATCTATGTATTGATTATCAGGCTTTTATCAGAATGTAGCACTGTCAGATTTTTGAAAATTCTTAAAGCTTGATTATCATTTAAGAAATTTTACAGAAACATTGATGATACATCAGGACCATCCACAAAAATTTTCAAAATTTTTTAACATGGTTTGAACCATTTTTCATTTGGTTGAAATTTGCCACTAAGGCTTTTATGATGACAATAGCACTGTTCGAATTTTTAAGAATTCCTGAATCTTGATCATCATCTGAAATTTTTTTGAGAACATTAGTGATGCATCAAACCATACACAAAAAAATTAAAAAATTTCTAACGTGGTTTGTTTCATTTTTCATTCGGTTCAAATTTGCCGATCAGCGTTTTATCAGGACAGTAGCACTCTCTGAATTTTTATAAATTCCTCAAGCATGATAATCATCTGAATTTTTTGTGAGAACATTATTGATGTGTCAAGACCCTCCATAAAAATTTCAAAATGTTTCGACGTCGTTTGAACTATTTTTCGCTCGGTTGAATTTCACCAAAATCTCGGTAAATCTCGCCGAGATTTCAGCAATTGCGGGAGAAATCTCAGAAATTTCGGTGCAAAAGAATCGGATTTATTTTTTGTTTTTGTATTTCGTTCAAAATTCAGAGATCTCGATGAAATTTTAGATTCCGGCTATATCCTAGATTTCAACCGAAAGTGGCAGAAGAAGAAAGAAATGGCCATGGCGTCGTACCACTACTGCTGTGAAATGTCTCCTGTCTTACAAATTTCAAGCCCGAGAAAACTTTTAAGGGTTTGTTTGGTTGTTTGTACCAAGTTTTGCATATATAAAATAGTTTAAGAAAAAAGTCATCAATGTATTTAGTTGCTTGAGTGGAAACATCTCATCCTGGATGATAAGATATAAATTTAAAAAATATTCTCTATAAATACTGAACCATTTTATTTATCTAAAACAATAGAACAAAACGAAATAACACTATCTCAATCTATTCATCCTCATCTCACGTACCAAAGCACTTACGGTGGGAGTAGACGGCAACAGGTATGCGGCTGTCAGCCTGAGCCAGCGGCACATGGCAGACGGCATCGCGAAGTAGAGGTGAGAGTTGGGCCAGGCTCTCACCGAAAGAGCCTATAAAACAACCCAACAACAGAGCGCAGTGACACTAGTGCGACGCTTCCTATTCGGTATCACCGAAACGCCAACGCCTTCGTCGTGCCGCGGCAATGCCACAGACGCGGAGGCGGAAGAACAATGTCCCGTCGGCGCCGCGTCGGCCGCCGTCCCACCTGGAGTTCCGCTCGCCGGATGACGGCGCGTGGTACGTCGTGCGCGTAGCGCTGCAGGGGCGCGCGCTGCGCGTCATGTACGAGGAGTTCCACGAGGAGCTAGACGTGTGGTACGACCCCGCGGTCGACCTCGCCTCCCCGCGCGACGTAGCCGCGCTCCGCGCCAGGTTCCGCGCGCCAAGCCCGCCCCTCGACGACGCCAGCTGCCGCGACCTCCGCTCAGGCGCGCCGCTCTGCGTCGCCTGTGCCCTCGGCGGCGGCGAGCTCAAGTTCTACGACGCCGTCCTCGAATCCGTACGTGACGTCCTCGCATTGCACTGTCCCACTCCTCACTACGTCGTTACACATACATGCGAAGGGAGGTTGCTTGTCGTTTGAGTGCCGACCAAATGCAGGTCTCGCCGGCGGCTCACGAGATCGTGGACGGCGAGGAGCTGTGTGCGTGCCGTTTCTTGGTGCGGTGGGCGGAGGGGCCGCTCGTCGGTGGCGGAGCGGAGGTGGGAGTCGAGCGGATCTGCTGCGTGCAGCCCTCGCCGGTGCAGGACCCGGTGCTGGCCGAGTTCTTGGACGGTGTGATCAGGTCTCTCGGCATTGGCAAGGAGAACGCGACGGCGTCTCAGGCCATCGGCGCCATGTCGCGCGGCGAGGTGGAAGCGCCTCCAGGATATGCTCAAGTCAAGTAGCCGGGTTCCGGGAACAAGCCAATGGCCTAGTGGCAGGAAGGCTAGCATCGCAAAAAATAAATAAATAAAAGCTCGATTGAGCTCCAATCAAAATTACCTTGATTATAGTAATTAATAATAGTAGTTAATATGTTTAATATTAAAATAATTATATTTCAAGTGAAAAAATGTTAAGTGGCTTGTTAGTTTGAATATAAAATAGCTATTTAAATAATAAATAAAATAATTTTATATTAAATTATATTATTTATTAAAAAAACTTAATAATAACTTGTTAACCTCGATAGCCGGATCTGCTCAGACCGGTTTGGCTGCTTGGGTGTCATTTTCGGTGAATGCCAGAGTTGAAGAAAAAGAAAAAAGCTTGGATTCTGCGTTCCAGCTCTTGTCTTTCCATCGAATCATGAACCCTGCTCAAGAATTCGTCTCTGTCGAAGAACCGGCTCGGCATTTGGTGCCTTTGTGTTGCTTCAGCAAAACTTGAGCATATTTTAGTCTTGATCTTCGGTTCAACCGCGAAATGTACACCATCACTGCCTCACTGGTGCAAATTTATGTTACTGATTGCCTTCTCGCACTGGAACGACCAATGGAGCACAAGAGACTGAACATAGCCGAAAGCCAATACTACATACCGGTAAGTGTTCTAAGAAAATGCTGTGCATACCACACATTTTGTTACTACACTCGTACCATGCTCTTACCTCACGCAAGGTTTCAAATTTCGTTTTTAACCGCATCTCGAAGGCGATCAAAATCTGAAATTTTAGCCAAAATCTAGATTAAATTCAAAAGGCAAATTTGAAATCCGGTAAATTTGAAACTGGGAAAACCGAAATTTCAGCAAAACTAGCCAAAAATTCGGTGATTTTCAACCCCTGTGAAATGGTCTCCCGAGGCTAAAAATTGAAAAAAAAATTATATAAAAAAAATGTAAACATTTATCTACATTTTTCATTTATTTAAATGCAAAATACTAAGTATTAGCACATAAAAAAGATTTGGAAGTGAAGAATTATGGTAACAAATAGCTGCCATCACACATTTAGCCTGATCTTTTTGTTCCCTTCAGTAACCACAACAATCCTGTGAATGACAACGATCAGAACATACTACTTAGCCACCATGACTCTACATTATGTAGAGTACCAGAGTTGACATAAGTTTGGAATTTTGCATGATTTAGACAGTCGAAAAAAGTTTGGTCATGACTTGATGTTCAAAATTTTGGCTAAGTTTGAAAATTTTGCCATGGATTGGACGTCCAAAATTTTGGATAGTCATGGCTTAGACGGCCAAAATTTTGGCTAAGTCTAAAAATTTTACAATGACTTGGATGCTTGAAATTTTGGTTAAGTCTGAAAATTTTGCCATGACTTCAATACTTCAAATTTTTACTAAGTTTGAAATTTCATCATGACTTGAATGCTCCAAATTTTTTTTTTGAGGAGAGAATAGTAGGAGAGGCTTCTACTGTGAAAACTTTAAATTAACGAAAAAAAGATACAAACCTTAATACAAACCAAGGAAGAAAATAAGAGAAGAAATAACCACCCTCCAAAGGAGGAAGGGACCTTGAATGCTCTAAATTTTGGCTAAAATTGATGTTGACGATGTGGAATTAAGTAGAGAAATTTGATGGCAGAGAAAATTTTAGTATGTGGCAATGTGTGATGAAGGATGTCCTTATCTAGCAAGAGTTAATCACTATTCTTAAAGGGGACAAATCGAAAAAGACGTCAGCATAAGACTGAAAGGTGATAGAGCGGAAGGTTATCAATACAATCCATCTATGCCTCTCCGATGAGGTAAAGTACTCGGTGATCAAAGAGAAATCACCGAAGAAATTATAGAAGAACTTGGAAAAATTGTATATGGTAAAGTCGCTAAGAAACCGGTGGGTGCTAAAGGTACAATGTTAGTTGGCCATTTCAATGTCTTCAACAAGATTATCACAGTTGATTAGTGTGGATGAGAAAATTGAGGAGAACGATAAAGTCGTTATACTGGCATCATCTCTACCATCATTATGGGAGCAATTGGTGATGAATATTCCTATCAAGATAAGCACTCTCAACTTCAATAAGGCAGTTGCAAATTTATTGGTGGTAGAGTCCTTGAAAAAATCATTCGAATCTTCATCCTCAGGTGACAAAGCATTGGCTACAATAGGTGTTGCAGACAAAAGCAAGAGTTACAGGAGGAAGAAGAGTAAGACCAAGGGCACACATATATATCATCTATGTGACGAGGAAAATCATATGATAAGGGACTATCCAAATTTGAAGTAAGTAAAGGGTGCATACTCAATGGCGGTAGGAAAAGATGATTCGAACATATTTATCATCAGTTAACTAGGTACTTATATTGGATGGATATTAGATTTAGGTTGTTGTTTCTATATATGTTCGGCGAGGGAGATATTTGATGAAAAATCTCTACGCCCGACGTATGGAACTATTCACTTGGCTGATTGCAAAGAGTATGCAATTACTGAGGTGGAAATAGTTACATTGGAGATATACGTTGGAGTACATCGCACATTGATGAGAGTTCGGTATGCTCCCGGCTTAAAAAAAATCTAATATCTGTGAGGTCGCTTGAACTCGAAGATTGTGAGGTATCACTTCGAGGTGGAGTTATATGAGTTACTTGTAAAGGACAGGCGATCATGAAAAGTATATGGAGAAACGGAGGATGCCAATTGATGGATAAATCTAAATGAAGGGCAACCAATTGGAGGTTTGAAGAAAATCCTGATCAAGAGAAGGAAATCGTGTCATCAATGGTAGGTAATTAGATCTCAATTGTAGTTATATGCGGAACAGCAAAGACGGTTACAAAATCTAGCAGATGTAAAGGTAGAGGTGCGATCTGTTGGAAGGGGACGTGGTGGGACAACCACGCAGTACCAATGAGCAGGTAGAGCTCGGGGGTGATACAAACCTATGGTGTAGAGGGCTGTAGAAACAGTACTTGTGGTTAACAAAACTACATAAGGAAAGATATCTTAGGTGGAGGGTTCGGGAGGCCAAACCCAAACATCAATGCACACATTACGGCGATATGCATAAGCCCTTGTGGTGAGGGCACTCCTAAAGGTAGGAAGAAAAAAATACAGAGTTGACTTGGACTGAGTTCTTGAAGGAGCACAATGACTTCAATGGGTAAGAGTTAAGGTAGAGATTTTTAAATATGGTGACTCATATATAGCCTTTTAGGATTTGAAAATATGTGCTAGATGAAGTTTAATAGGATTAGGAATTCCTAATAGGATTAGTATTTCTAATTCTAATAGGAGAAGGATTTTGATTTGCTTTGGAGGAGAATTATGGAAGCTATATAAACCTAAGGGTGGTTATAGAGAACTCAAGCAACTAAGAAGCTACAAGCCAACTCATCTCGAGCAAGAGGTGCACGAGAGGATTAAAGACTAGGTTATTCTTTAGCACCAGATTTTTATATTGGACAAGCATCCGAGAGTCCTAAAAGGTTCGAGAGGTTGTGAGACAACAACAATCTCTTATACTTTTTTGAGGTTATGATTAAAGACTTTGTGGTCGACTTTGTCAAATCATTCTTTCTCTTCGTGGTTGCTTCAACGTCGTTATTTTGTTTATCTCTATGAGATTCACCTTTTTCGTTCTTGAGACTGTGCACTGAGGAAGGCACGTGGCACGGGGACTGAGGACTTTTCGACGGGGAGACTCATTGTAAGGCTATCGTACGAGTAAATATCGTATGTGTAGCAGCGCTGGTTCTAATGTATACTATACTTTAAAGTGGTAAGGAATGCTGCCTCCTGAGGCATGCCGCCTCAGCATGTGTGCGGAAAGTCACTTCGAAAAATCCGAAATCGTGTTTAGGTCCTTGGATCGGTTTTTAACAGAAAAGACCAGAAAAAAACCTGAAAATACCTTTAAGTCCCTCCGCGGTTTACGTTCAGGTCCTCCCAGGGGGTTTATAAGAACGGACCCTGAAAAATACGAAATTACGTTTAGGTCCTTCTACGATTTTCTCCAAAAGAAAACACAGATTTATCGAAAGTTTATAGCGATTTACGGATTTGCCGGCAGGTCCTATCGACCCATTTTTTTTAAAAAAACACGAAAACCAAAATAAAATAAAAAAAATATGTCCACGATTTTCTCACAAAAAACAAAAATACATCCGTGGTTTTCTCCAAAAGAAAATGCGGATTCGTCGGAGGTTTATAGCGATTCACGAATTTGCTGTCAGGTCCTAGCGACCCATTTTTTTTAAAAAATACGAAAACCGAAATAAAAAAACAAAAAAATATGTCCGCGGTTTTCTCACAAAAAAACATCCGCAGTTTTGTCAAAAAAACACAGATTCGCCGAAGGTTTATAACGATTGACCGATTTGCCGTCAGACCCTAGCGACCCATTTTTTTTAAAAAACGCGAAAATCGAAATAAAAAAATACGTCTGCGGTTTTCTAAAAAAAAACAGATTCGCCGAAGGTTTATAGCAATTTACAGATTTGCCGACGGGTCCTAGTGGCAAATTGTTTTAAGACAAAACAAGATTTCGCATGGCGCAGCGTCGTACGACCGAATTTTCCGAATTTCGTTCGTCTCATTGTCATGTGTCCAAATTTCACACGACGCAGCGTAGCGCATGATCATGGCTAATAAACATAAAGGCATAAAAGCTAACCATTTTTTTCCACAACCAAGAGAACTGAAACAGCAAATATCACAGGTTTGCCTCGCAGTTGCAGGACAAATGCAGCCTCGATTGTACAGAATAAAGAGAACGTCAGCCTACCACCAGAACAATATAGGCATGTTTGTTTAAGCTTTTTCACTAGCTTTAAAAGCTAAAAAATTAAAGCTCAAATCAACAGCTGGCTTTTTCTACTGGCTTTAGAAAATGCTAATCCTCCTATATAACTATAAGCTAAAAGGTAGATTAGAAGAGCTTTTTTTTTTGGCTTTTTAGGATGGAAATATTTATTTACTACTGAACTTCACGAAAATCACTCTCAAAATGCCATCGCTATATAACAGCATAACTCCTAGTTTTCCCTTAGTTTCTCTCCAGCCCGTACGGGTCTCGCCTCATCTCCATAGCACCGACTCTAAATTTACAAGTCGGTGCATGGTTGCATAGATAATAGGCCCAACCCCTTCGGATTGGCTGGCAAGCCCATCCAAACAAACCATTATGGATGAAACTATCCATAGCACCGATTGGTTCCGAGACAATCCAAGCATGCTGGTGCTCATCTGTTAGTAACATGCACTGTATATAGCTCGAAGGGCCAAGGTTGTCAGAATCGTGACACGGATCGTATGATCATACGATCCCATGGAGCCGATATTCGGTATATGGATCGGGATTTCATGGAATAGTAATGCTAAAGGTAGAATCTCACGTAATCAAGTAGGATCGGGTATTATCATGATCCCGACAACAACTATATTAGCATAATTTCGTGCACAAGCATCAGTTTCAACATACATCTGTTCAAGTCTAAATAAAGTTTTTTATTTTATTTCTTAACGAGGGCTGCCCCTCTTCAAATTACTCAAGAAGCAAGACACTTTCGAGTGGACCAAGGAGACAGAAGAAGCTTTTCGGGATTTGAAAAGATACTTATTGTCTCCGTTAGTTTTAACCTCGCCTAACGAAAAAGAAGAGCTCTTTTTGTACATTGCAGCTACCCCTCAAATAGTAAGCACAGTCCTGGTGGTCGAGCGGGATTGCCCCGAGAAAAAGGCCAAGGTCCAGAAGCCGGTGTACTAGGTGAGCGAGGTCTTGCATGACGCCAAGTTACGATACCCTCAAGTGCAGAAAATGTTGTACTCTATCCTGATGACCTCCCGAAAGCTGCGGCACTACTTGCAGGCGCATAAGATTACGGTCATGATGAAGTATTCACTCAACGAGGTAATACACAACCGAGAGGCGACAGAGCGAATTGCACAGTGGGCGATCGAACTCAACGAGTTCGAGCTCGATTTCGCACCGCGAACCAACATCAAGTCTGGAGCATTAGCGGACTTCATCACGGAATGGACGCACGTCGAAGAAAAAGAGCACAAGACGGCCGATGACCATTGGACTATGTTCTTCGATGGGTCACTCACGCTTTAGGGCTCGGGGTCTGACATCGTGCTCAAATCTCCGATAGGTGAGGAGCTTAACTATGTTATCCAACTTGATTTTCAAGCCTCAAACAATGTTGCAGAATACGAAGGACTGGTTAACGGGCTCTGTATAGCTATGTCACTCGGGATCAGACGACTACTCGTGAAAAAGGACACAACTAGTCGTGAACCAAGTACAGAAAGAGTACCAGTGCTTGGATGATAACATGGCGGCATATCTAAATGAGGTTCACAAACTAGAGCACAAGTTCGAAGGGGTTGAGGTAAGGTATATTAGGCGAAGTGACAACTCCGCCGCCGACGAGCTTGTCAGGCTCGCTTTGTCCCGTTCGCCTACGCCCACAGGAGTCTTCATCGAGAAACTCCTCAAACCATCTATCTCCCCCATACGGGAGGCAAATCCTGCCCAACTCGACCAGCAGCATGGTCGGGTCAGCGAGGCAGAACCCATAGACATAGAAGCTGCACTACTCGAACGCGAGCCAACTTGAATGACTCCATTCCAAGCTTATATCGAAGGTCGGGAGATCCTTGATGATGATGCCTCAGCCGAGAAAATTGCGCGTAAGTTCAAACTATACGCATTGGAAGACGGCAAGCTCTACCGAAAAGGGAGTAATGAAATCTTGATGAAGTGCATCACTTAGGAAGATGACAATAAGATATTGCTCGATGTCCATGGAGACATCTGCGGCAACCATATGTCCTATCGCACCTTAGTCGAAAAGGTTTTTCGGCAAGGGTTCTATTGGTCGACTGCCCTTTAGGATGCTTGCGAGTTGCTGAAAAAGTGCGAGAGCTGCCAATTTTACAG
Source organism: Otatea glauca (assembly GCA_036346275.1). NCBI lineage: Eukaryota > Viridiplantae > Streptophyta > Magnoliopsida > Poales > Poaceae > Otatea > Otatea glauca. The sequence continues at coordinate 41,717,135 of CM070719.1, forward strand.
CAAGCAAACCACCCGACTAGCCCAAGCCCTGTAAACTATTCCTCTATCTTAGCCTTTCTCTGTCTAGTGTTTGGATATCTTGGGACCGTTCCCGAGAGTCTAAGGAGGTTATAAGTTCCTATTCGTGGCTATCGACACGTTCACTAAGTGGATCGAAACCGAACCCATCAGGAACATCACCTCAGAAGCGGCTAAGAAGTTCATGAGGAGCATCGTTACTTGATTCGGCATCCCTAATCGAGTAATCACAGACAACGGTAGCCAGTTCAAAAGTAACTCTTTTATAGCCTTTTGCGAAGAATTGTGTATCAAACTTTGCTTCGCTTCCGTAGCTCACCCTCAGAGAAACAGACAGGTCGAACGTGCCAACAACATAATTATGCAGGGGATCAAGACTCGCATGTTCGATAGGCTCAAGGCTTACTCGACTCAGTGGGCGAAAGAACTCCCCTTAGTGTCGTGGGTTGTTCGTACATCGACTAGTCGAGCCACTAGTGAAACACTGTTTTTCTTGTTCTACAGAGCAGAAGCGGTGCTTTCGACTGAGTTAACATTTAGGTCACCTCGTGTGGATAACTACTCGGAAGAGGAACAGGAGCAGTTGCGAACAGATGATGTAAATCTACTCGAGGAGTACAGGGATCGAGCAGCCAAGTATCAACAAGCCTTGCGTCGATACTATAGTAAAAAAATCCAAGAAAGAGCACTCATCGCTAGAGACTTAGTACTACGAAAGGTGCAGAAGTAAGATAACAGTAATAAGCTATCACCTAAATGGGAAGGTCCCTACGTAGTGGTCGAGGTGACTCGACTCGGATCAGTACGGCTATCGATGATAGAAGGAGCGGTGTTTGGCAACTCATGGAACATCGGCCAATTTAGAAATTTCATACATGAATGATAAGGACCGTGCATCACGACCGAAATCCACGTAAGTACGAATTCATTAAAATTAACTAACATAAGTTGTCCTATTACATATAAGGCATGTACCATGCTGCTACTTGCCCTTGAAGGCATCACGCTGCCTCTTTTGCTCCCTCGGGGGCTGGCAGCTGATGGTCCTCGAGATAGGCCTTCGCCTTTGGTACGGGCCGAAAGAGGATGCGAAGATCCGACCACCTGATGAAGGAGAAGGTGACCTCTCCGAGTCGATGAAGCCCTCTTGAACTTCACCTGCTTCTCTGTCGGCGACTTCTTCTCCTCCGGCGGCGGCGTCTTCTTCTTCGACAGTGGTGTTTTCTTCCTCCGCGGCCTCATCTTCCTCCTCCGACCAGACCTCCCTCTCAATGGCCTCCAAGTCGATCTCCTTCTCATCATCGGAAATGTTGATGAACCGCCCCGGAGAAACTGCGGCTAGCGGCGTAGGGAGAGGGGACTCTTCGAGGATCCCCAGAGACGGGGACGATGGTGGAGTAGAAGCTATGGGTGCGGTTGAAGAACTAAAGCGCTACGAGCAGAAGGCAAGAAAGAAAACAGAGTGCGGCAGACGACTACAAGTCCCGTCTACTTATAACTGAAAGACCATGTGGAGGTCTACTCATGTTTGTGATGAGTATTTGACTAAATTTGAGCTTGGTATGCTCTGGTTTGAGTTTGATTTGAATTGGATTTTTAATTTGAAGCAATTTGAGCTCTGTCTATTTTTTCCGATGCTACCGGCCATGGTATCGCGGTGCTACCAGCCAAGCAGTAGCACCGGACCCCAAAGCGGTGTTGAAAAATCCGAGTGGGTGTTTTTAGGGGATCAGGCAAGTCTATGCTACTGGTCGAGCGGTAGCACCGGACCGAATGGCTGGTGTGAAAATTCCACAGTGCATCTTTTCTAGTTTGGTGGTGCTACCGACCATGGTAACCCGTTAATACTGGCCGAGCGGTAGCACCGGCCCAAATGGCCGATGTGAAAATTTCAGGGAGTGTCTCTTCTGGTTTGGGATAAAGGGTGGTGCTACCGCAGCACCGACCCTTATGAGCGAGAATGCATTAAATCTTATGATTTTGATGGATTTCATTGCATATCTTTTTGGACATTGCTATGCGATGTGTTTCCATATTTTTGATGGTTGCAAGACGTCGGTGCTCGATCATGGTGAGGCGGAGGATGACCGGGACTAGGTGAGGAGCATCGGAGGTCTAGACGATCAAGGATCGCCGAAAGATGATCGAAGACGGAGTCGGTGCAAGCCTAGAAGACAAGGAAAGAAAAAGATGATAGCTAGACGCTGCGTTGATCAAGGAGGGTCGTTGGATCGCGGTCTAGTTGATAGGATAGCGGGTCTAGTTAGTGTGCTTTGAAAACCATGCAAGAAGATCCGGTTTGTTTGGTGGGTTTTGGGTTAGTCCTTGCATACCTGTGTGAGTGGGTCAATCCTAGCCCTGATGGAGTACGCTAGGATTGAGGGACTCATCCAAGTGTGGTAGGTAGCCCAAGAGTAGTATAAATAGAGGGGAGGGATGACCTTCCTCCTCTAGAAGGTTTTAGAGGTTTTGTGCTCCTTTGAGCTTTGCCCACTTTGTTGTGAGGCTTTATAAATCTCCCTTCTAGAAATGCAAATCATATTCTCTTATGCATGAATTTACTTTACGCATTTAAATTCCGCACTTAATTTCTTGCAATTTATATTCATGCAATTTGGATTTGCCTCCCCTTCTTCTACATGCTTTTGGATTTGCCTCCTCTCCTTCTAAAATGCTTTTGCTTCTTGTGCCGAGGATGTTAATTGATGTATCTTCTTCAGATCATATCCCAATCATCTAGGCAATCCATGCATCTTTTCTTGCAAGAAACCGGTTTTGTGCTCTTGAGTTGATGATTCTTGAAGATCACGTTTGAGGGGTTTTGGACTTGTGTTCTTACTTGCTGTGACGTGTGGGAGGTTATCTAAGGTCATCTTGATCATTAAAACCCCACAAGCAAATCTTAAATCGAGTTCTTGAGTTTTGCTCAAACTTGCTGTGTTCTTCCTTCACGGGTAAAAAGGTCGGAACTTTGATGTCAATCCTTATGATTTAAGGTTAGAATGAGTTTCTGACATCCTTAGTAGTACATATACCAAGTTTCGTGAGTTTTTGTCTAGTCGATCAAAAGATTCTTAAAAATTTGCTTTTGAGTCGTGCTGTTTTCAGACTCTATTCTTTAGTTGTTCTTGAGCCCGGTGCTACCACCCATTGTGCAGTACTACCGGCCATCCAGAATAGCTTGCTTATTTCATTTGCTTCCTTTGAGCATTTTTCTTTGAGGGCTTGTTTAGATTATTTTGTTTGGGGGAAATTTTATTTTGGATCATTCACCCCCCTCTAGTCGCCATCTCGGTCCTTCAATTGATATCAAAGCCAATTTTGCTCTTTCATTGATCTTGATCAGTCTCAAGAGCCATGACGATGGATAAATACTCCATCAAGCCTCTCATTTTCTTTGGAGTTGATTTTCCATTTTGGAAGTCCCGGATGGATTCGTACATCATTGCCCAGGGCTTCCTGATATGACAGAAGGTGAAGCTCCCGTATGAGGTTCCTGCTGATGAAAACGTCACAGCCAGCAATATGGTTGACGTTGGGGCGAACGCTAAGGCAAGGAACATCCTCATATAGGGTCTTAGCTGCAGTGAGTACGATAGGATTTCTCATCTCCGTTCTGCTTATTAGATTTGGGTGACCCTCGATGCTTACCATAAGGGTACCACTCAAATCAAAACGGTGAGACATGACCAATTCAAGCGTGAGTACGACAAGTTTGAACAACACGCTGGTGAGTGTCTTGACAAGTGCTTTGGTCGTTTTACGAAGATTTTGAGCGATATCCGAGCAGTCGATTGCATATACCCTGACTCGAATAATGCTCGATATTTCTTGATCGCACTCGATCTTCGAGTTTGGGAGATAAAGGTGACCACCATCAAGGACACTACCGACTTGTCGACTTTGACTCTTGACGGGCTTTATTCCCGACTCAAGACTCATGAGATCGATGTCGTCTCTTGCAAGATGAAATCTCAGTCAATGGCCTTGGTCACCATCGTCTCTCGCAAGATGAAATCTTAGTCAATGGCCTTGGTCACCAATCCCATTGGATCCACTTCGGATTTTCCTGCTGGTTTTTCCCTCTCCTCCCTTTGCGAGCTAAGTGATGACCAACTGGAAATTTTTTCAGAAAATAAGCTTGCTCTTTTGGCTCACAAATTTTCTCATGCCTACAAGAAGCCTCCATTCTGTGATCCGGCGCGCGAGAAGAAGTACCGTAACTTCTCTAAGAACAAGAAGCTCTCCCACCGCGTCCTTGCCGCACTCGACGACATCAACTTCTCTGATACGGAGACCTGGAGTGTCGAAGGCGAGGATGATCTACAAGAGAAGAAAGGTGACGACGACTTCACCAGCATGTGCTTCATGGCAGACGCCAACGGCATCAGCGACACGGATGAGGTACCCTCCTATGACCAGCTCAATGAAGCTTTCTACAAACTAGGGAAATTTCATGCTAGAGCTAGAGCTAGGTGTACGGAGCTTGAGAAGGAAGTAGGTACTTTGACTCGGGAGTTAGCTTCTCTTAGATCTTCTCCCTCCCGAGTCACTGATGACTGTTCTTTGTGTGATGCTCTGCTTGTGGAGCTAGAGAACCTAAAGACTATGCATGATAGTGTATTGTCTGAGCTAGTTAGTCTTAGGTTTAAGAATGCTAGCAATGAATCTGTTAATGCTATGTCTTTAGATGCTAGTTTTCTTCATGCTCACTCTACCCTCTCATGTGAAAATTGCCCTAAATTACTTGCTGAGATTGATGCCATGAGCACTTACCTTAGGAAACTCTCAACTAGAAATGATGAACTTGAAATGCATGCTTCTAAGGACCCAGTCAGCTCATGTGAGGGCTGTAAACAACTAAAACTTGACAATGAATCTTTAAATATCAAGTGTGATAAACTTGCTAAGGACTTACTAGTTAAGTCACAAGAAAGTTGCTTGCAATGTGCTGTGATTGAGGGGGACTTGGATGAAATCCAAGTCGAACTTAGAAAGAAGCTTGAGGCCCAGACTCTTAGGATTATAAATGCTCTTTGTGTTTCATGTGAGGCCCTCAAAATTGAGGTAGCCGTGCTAAGGGAGAAAAATACGCTGATAGTTCTTCTCTTCCTGGTTCTTCTTCCTCCTCTCTTCTCTGTTCCTCATGTGCCTCTTTGTTCTGAGAGTGTGAGTATCTAATGAGCACTCTCGAGAAGTTTGTAGGAGGCAAGAAGAAGCTCAATCTCATTCTAGACCAATCCAAGTTTAGCCGATTTAATTAAGGTCTAGGATTTGACTACTTGGAGCACGCTCGGGTGCATCCTCCCACCATTGTGTGTGGCTCCAAGAGTGGTGAGATTGTGATAGCTCCTAGAGTGAGTACCACTGTGTTTATATCTGTCGGGGTTGTTCATGGGATCTCTGATCAGAAGGTTGCTCCTCCTGCTACTTTTGCCTCTGGTAAGGTGAAGTCTATATGCACCTTCTGTTAGAAGGATGGATATTTGGCAGATTTCTGCTTCAGGCACGCCAGGATCACAAGGCTTGAGCATGTTGATGCTCTTAGGGGTATTTAGGGTCATCCCCAAACTTTGAGTGCTTCTAAGGCACGCACTACTTCTAGATAGGTTAGAGAGTCGCCTGTTCTTGGGCAGCGTCTAGGATTCGGTTTTCATAGTGTTCAGTCGAGTTTTAGTCCTGGAGCTGCTCGTGGTCAGTCTTTCCGCCGTCCTCTTAATATTCCTTGTTTTCTCATCGAGGTAGATATCAGCGGTGTGAGGTGTTTTCTAGTAGTAGATTTGGACAGTCTCACTAGGATGGTCCGATCTTTGTACGACGGCGGGCCAACCCAGTTTCAGCTCCCAGATTTTCTGCTAGTGTTGTTCGTGATCTTGTGAGAATTGAGCATCGCGAGACACTAGAGTTCAGTCTTCTTCTTCTGTGGCTGGTACTCTGAGGCGTCGTGTGGTTCAGTATTGGGTTTCTAGGTCTTCATTTTATCCCAGTATTGAGTCATCTCTCTCTTGTGTCTTGATAAGGTTCGTCGGATAGGAAAGGGAGAAGTTTGGATTGTTGACTCCGGTTGTTCTCGCTATATGACCGGAGACTCTCATTGGTTCTCTTCCCTAGTTTGAGTTCCCGGTGATGAGTTAATCACCTTTGAGGATGCTTCATCTGGTAGTCATTGCCAAAGGTATCGTCTGCATTAATGACAATTTTATTCTTAAGGACGTTGCCTTAGTGAGTAAGCTGCAATTCAATTTGCTATCTGTTTCTCAGCTTATCGATAACTCTTTCGAGGTAAGCTTTAAGAGTTGTGGGATTTCTAGATTTAGGAGTCTTTCGTGATGATTTTTCTGCTTCTTCTGGAGAATATCTTCGGTGTTTGATTGCTTCTGAGTCCCATGATCTCTCCTTCTAGCATAGAAGACTTAGTCACATTGGTTTCGATCATTTGACCAGAGTTAGCAGCCACGATCTCATTCGTGGTTTGCCCAAACTCAAAATGGTCAAAGACTTAGTTTGCTCTCTTTGCCGATATGGCAAGATGGTTGCTGCTTCTCATCCCCCAGTCACTGTTGTGATGACTGATGCACCAGGACAGCTCTTACATATGGACACTGTTGGTCCAGGTAGAGTGCAGTCAGCAGGTGGGAAGTGGTATGTTCTTGTCATTGTTGATGATTTTTCGAGGTATTCTTGGGTGTTATTCATGGCCTCGAAGGATGAGTCTTTTACCCATTTCAAGAGTTTGGTTCATAGGTTGTCTCTTGAGCTCTCTGGTGCCTTACGAGCTATACGCAGTGACAATAGCACGGAGTTTAAGAACTCCTACTTTGAGAGTTTCTGTGTGGAGTTTGGCTTAGAGCATCAGTTCTCCTCTTCCTACGTCTCTCAGCAAAATGGCGTAGTGGAAAGGAAGAACAGGACCCTGGTTGAGATGGCTATGACGATGATAGATGAGTATAGTACTCCTAGGAAGTTTTGGGCTGAGGCTATAGCTACTGCTTGCCATGTTTCTAATCGCGTATTTTTGAGAGCATATTTGCACCGCACTTCTTACGAGTTGAGGTATGGGCGAAAGCCCAGTGTTTCTCATTTTCGTGTGTTTGGTTGCAAGTGTTTCATCTTGAAGTCTGGTAACATAGATAAGTTTGAGTCCCGCTCTTCTGATGGTATTTTTCTAGGTTACTCGACTTCTTCTTGTAGCTATAGGGTCTGAAGTTGTGATGCGAATATGATCATAGAGACCTGTGAGGTGACCTTTGATGAGGCTAGCCCAGGAGCAAGACCAAATATTTCAGGATCTTCTTCCCTCTCCGAGACCATCTTTGTAGAGGATGAGGATGATGGAGATGTGGTGTTCCAGCTGATCCAGTCCCCTCTACACCTGATGTGCCTCCTGTTTCTATTTCTGCACCTCAGGGAGACCAGCCCTTGCCTTATGACTCTCTTGCAGCTAGTGGCTCTGATCCTACCTCTGTTTGAGTATGTGACATGCTCAAAATCAGGCTTATCTTCTTTCTGCCTCCACTCATCCTTTATTGTTTCCTTTGAGCCGAAGGATGTTTCTCATGCATTATCCGATGAGTCATCGATTAATGCTATGCGTGAGGAACTTGAGAACTTCGAGAGGAACAAGGTTTGGCAGCTTGTCGAGCCCCCATCTGGTCATAATGTCATTGGAACCAAGTGGGTGTTCAAGAACAAAAAGAGTGAGGATGTAGTTGTCACTAGAAATAAGGCTAGGCTAGTTGCACATGGCTTTTCTCAAGTTGAGGGTCTTGACTTTGAAGAGACCTTTGTCCCTGTAGTTAGACTAGAGGCTATTAGGATCCTACTCGCATTCTCTGCATCCAAGGGCTTCAAACTTAATCAAATGGATATCAAGAGTGCATTCTTCAATGGGTATATTGAGGAAGAGTTGTATGTGAAGGACCATGTGGAGGTCCATTCATATTTGTGATGAGTATTTGACTTTATTTGAGCAAGGTGTGCTCAAGTTTGAGTTTGATTTGGATTGATTTTCAAAATGAAGCAATTTGAGTTGTCTCTGCTAGGAGTGGCAGTACCGGTCGTATGAACGCGGTAGTGATGAGTTGGATGGTTTATTGCACATCTTTGTGGGCATTGCTATGTGAGGAGTTTCCTTGTTTTTGATGGTTGCAGGACGACGGTGCTAGGTCATGGTGAGGCGAAGGATGACCGGACTAGGCGAGGAGCGCTGAGGTCCAGACGGTTGGGAGATCGCGGAAGATGATCGGAGACGGAGTCCGGGCAAGTCAAGAAAATAAGGAAAGGAGTTGATGCTAGCTAGATGCGCGTGGATCAATGAGGACCGCTCGGATTGAGGTCTAGTTGATAGGTTAGCGGGTCTAGGTAGTATGCTTTGAAAACCGTGCAAGAAAACCCGGTATGTGTGTGGGTTTTGGGTTAGCCCTTGCATGGCTGTGTGTATGGGTTAATCCTAGCCCTTAGATGAGTGCTCTAGGGTTGAGGGACTCATCCAAGGGTGGTAGGTGGCCCAAGAGTAGTATAAATAGGGGTGGAGGGGTAGCCTCCTTCCCTTGAAGGTGTTGAGGTTTTGATGCTCATTTGAGCTTTGCCCACATGAATGTGAGGCTTTGTAACCTCCTTCCAGAAATGAAAGTTTTATTCATCCACCTCTGAATTTATTTTATGATTTACATTATGTCTTTACTTTACGCAATTTAAATTCAGCATTTACTTTCCCGCAATTACATTCCCGCAATTTACTTTCAAGTAATTTGGATTTGCCTCCCCTCCTTCTAAATGCTGCTGTTCTTGGATGTTTTGAGTGTATTCATATGGTTTTACATCTCTTTTGCACTCTTGGATTGAGTAGAGAACATCTTTTCTTTCAAGTTCCAACTTTGTTCTGAACTTGTTCTTCGCGCAGCAGTCAGTGTTTGATTTTTGTAAAAATATAGAAAAATTCTTTTTGAGTGATTCTTGTTGGAGGAGGTGCGGGACTCTGATATCCGCTTGCAGAAAAATTTTGGAGTTCACTTGTTGTACCGTTTGGGCGCCATGAGGTGAAAACCGAGCCCCAAACGTTCTGCTCGAAGTTCTTGATCAGACCGTGTTCTTCGATTTTTCGTGTTTTTTCTGTAAGGCTTTTTGAGGAGAAATTTGGTAGAGTTCTTCAAGACTCTGATGCTCACAGGAAGAAAAAGTCTCAAAATTTTGTGAGCTACAGAAACCCACCAACCTCCTGTGCAAATTGAGGACAAGTTCTGGGAATTCTGTTTTTGCTTTTCTGAAAGTGACTTTTGTGATTTGAATTGATGTCCTTTCTAAAAGCAAGAGTTTGAATTGATTCCTCTTTATCTTGGACACTAGACAACCAGGATTGTGACTAAAAAATCCCCACATATTTTATGGTACTTATCCATGCAAGCTTGGGGTACACATAGTTGTCTAGTTTTTCGGTTTTTCACAATTCCTTTTGAGCGATCTTGTCGAGGTTTTTGTTGGAGTATTTTGGGGAATTTTTATTTGCGACCATTCACCCCCTCTGCTCGCCATTTTGGTCCTTCAATTGGTATCGAGCCGGTTCGCTCTTTCTAGATCTTGACCGGTCTCAAGAGCCATGGCGACGGACAAATATTCCACCAAGCCTCCCATCTTTAATGGAGTTGATTTTCCTTTTGGAAATCCCGGATGGAGTCATACATCACGCCTGTGGCTACCGATATGGCGTAAGGTGAAACTCCGTATGAGGTTCCTGGCGATGAAAATGTCACGGCCATCAATATTGTTGACGTTGAGGCGAATGCTAAGGCAAGGAACATTCTCATACAGGTCTTAGCCGCGTGAGTATGATAGATTTTCACCTTCGCTCCGCTCACGAGATTTGGGTAACCTCGATGCTTACCATGAGGGCTCTACTCAAATCAAGACGTGAGGCAGACAGCCAAGCGCGAGTACAACAAGTTTGATCAACGCTACCGGTGAGAGTTTCGACGAGTGTTTTGGTCGGTTTACAAAGATTTTGAGCGACCTCCGAGCGCTTGGTTGCATATACCGACTCGGACAATGCTCGGCATTTCTTGACCGCACTCGACCTTCGGGTTTGGGAGATGAAGGTGACCACCATCAAGGACACCACCGACTTATCGACTCGACTCTTGACGGGCTTTATTCCGCCTCAAGACTCATGAGATCGATGTCGTCTCTCTAAGACGAAATCTCGATCGATGGCTTTGGTCACCGATCCCATTGGATCTTCTTCTTCCGATCCTTCTATTGGTTTCTCTCTTTCGCCTTTTGCGAGCTAAGCGATGACCAACTGGAAAAATTTCGGAAAATGAGCTTGCTTTTCTCGCCGCAAGTTTTCTCATGCATACAAGAGGGTGAGAGAGAGGAAGAGAGGTGGCATGATCACCGCTTGAGTGTGGTGGCCCCAACCACATTCGCGAACTGTCCCAAGCCGGAGAAGGGCAAGAATGACGTTGGCGGTTCGGGCAAGAACGACTACACCGACAAGAATCGCAACAAGAAGCCTCCGGTTCGTGAACCGCGCACGAGAAGAAGTACCGCAACTTCTCCAAGAACAAGAAGCTCTTCCACCGCGTCCTTGCCGCGCTTGACGACATCAACCTCTCCGACACGGAGACATGGAGCGACGAGGCGAGGATGATCCGCAAGAGAAGAAAGGCGGCGACGACTTCTCCGGCATGTGCTTCATGGCGAAACCAACGACATCAGCGACTCAGAGCTCTACAAATGACTCGGACGAGGTACCCTCCTATGACCAGCTCAACGAAGCTTTCGCAAATTAGGAAAATTTCATGCTAGAGCTAGAGCTAGGTGTACTGAGCTTGAGAAGGAAGTAGGTACCTTGACTCGGAGTTAGCTTCACTTAGATCTTCTCCTCCCGAGTCACCGATGATTGCTCTTGTGTGATGCTATTCTTGTGGAGTTGGAGAACCTAAGGACCATACATGATAGTGTGCTTGTTGAACTTGATGGTCTTAGGTTGAAGAATGCTAGCACTAGTTCATTGATGCTATTCTGTTGAGGCTAGTTTTCTTCATGCTCACTCCACTCCATCATGCTCTAATTGCCCTAAATTGCTTGTCAAATTGATGCCATGAGCGAACACCTTAGGAAGCTTTCACTAGAAACAATGAACTTGAATCACATGCTTCTAAGGACCCAACGGCCATGTGAGGGTCAGAAGCAATTAAAACTTGACAATGAAATCCTGAAAGTCAAGTGTGCTAAACTTGCTAAGGACTTACTAGATAAGTCACAAAAATATTGCTTATGATGTAATCGAGATTGTGGGGACTTGGATAAAATCCATGTCGAGCTTAGGAAGAAATTAGAAGACCAAGCCCATAGAATTAGAGATGCTCCTTGCTTTCTTGTGAGGCCCTCAAGATTGAGGCAGCCGTCTTTGGGAGAAAATGCACGTCCGAGAGAGCTCATCTTTCCGGTTCTTCTTCCTCTCCTTCCCCTGTTCTTCTTGTGCTTCTTTCTTCCGAGATTGCCAAGATCTTATGAGCACTCTCGAGAAGTTTGTTGGAGGCAAGAAGAAGCTCAATCTTATTCTAGACCAATCCAAGATTAGTAGATTCAATCAAGGTCTAGGGTTTGATCCCTTGAGCACGCTCGGCGCATCCTCCCACCATTGTGCGCGGCTCCAAGAGTGGTGAGATTGTGGTAGCTCCTGAGTGAGTACCACCGTGTTTAGGTCTCACTGGGTTGTCTATAGGACTTCGACCGTAAGGGTGTTACTCCTATTGCTTCGCCTCTAGCAAGGCGGTACACATGCACCTTCCGTAAGAAGGATGGTCACCTAGTAGATTTACGCTCAGCGCGCCAAGATCACTCGGCGTGAGCGTGTTGTCGCTCTTAGGGTATTCGTGGTCATCCCGCACTTTGAGTGCTCCTAAGACACACACCGCTTCTAGACAGTTAGAGAGTCGCTGTTTTTGGGCAAAGCGTCCAAGACTTGGTTTTCATGCTAGTTCTTCGAGTTTTAGTCCCGAGTGTGTCAGAGTCGGGCTTTCCGCCGTCCTCTTGATATTCCTCGCTTTTCCCATCGAGGTAGATATCGCGGCGTGAGGTGTTTTCTCGGTAGGAGATCCAGCGACCTTCTTTGGGATGGTCCGGCTTTTGCACCACGGCGTACAACCCAGCTTTGACTCCTAGATTATCTACCGAGTTGCTCCCGATCGTGAGAGTTGAGCATCGAGAGACACTCGAGTCCGCCTTCTTCCGTGGTCGGTACTGAGGTGTCGTATGGTTCAAGATTGGGTTCCTAAGTCTTCACTCTATCCCAAGATCGAGTCATCTTTCTCTCTTGTGTCTTGATCAGTTCGCTTGGATGGGGAAGGGCGATGTTTGGATTGTTGACTCGGTTGTTCTTGTCATATGACCGGAGATTCTCGTTGGTTCTCTTCCTAGTCCGAGCCCCGGTGATGAGTTAATCACTTTTGGGGATGCATCTTCGTAGAGTCATTGCTAAAGGTACCATCCGCATTAACCAAAATTTTATTCTTAAAAATGTTGCCTTAGTAAGTAAGTGCAATACAATCGCTCTCTGTTTCTCGACTTATCGATGACTCTTTCGAGGTAAGCTTCAAGAGTAATGCCCAGTAGAATCCTTGATTCATCGGGAGGGTTAGTTTATGGATTTCTAGATTTGGGAGAGTCTTTCGTGCTGATTTTTCTCGCTTCTTCCGAGACTCTCTTCGATGTTTGATTGCTTCGAGTCCGTGATCTCTCCTTCCGCATAGGAGACTTGGTCACATTGGTTTTGATCATTTGACCCGAGTTAGCGACCACGATCTCATTCGGGTTTGCCCAAACTTAAGATGGTCAAAACTTAGTTTGCTCTCCTTGCCGACATGGCAAGATGGTTACTGCTTCTCATCCTCCAGTCACCGTAGTGATGACTGATGCACCAGGACAGCTTTTACATATGGACACTGTTGGTCCAGCTAGAGTGCAGTCAGCAGGAGGGAAGTGGTATGTTCTTGTCATCGTTGATGATTTTTCTAGATACTCTTGGGTATTCTTCATGGCCTCGAAGGATGAGACTTTTCTCACTTCAGGGGTTTGATCAGTAGGTTGTCTATTGAGCTCCCAGGTGCATTACGAGCTATACGCAGTGATAATGGCACGGAGTTCAAGAATTCCTACTTTGAGAGTTTTTGTGTGGAGTCTGGTTTAGAGCATCAGTTCTCTTCTCCCTACGCTCCTCAACAGAATGGCATAGTGGAAAGGAAGAACAGACCACGGTTGAGATGGCCAGACGATGCTAGACGAGTCAAGACTCCTAGGAAGTTTTGGGTGAGGCTATAGCTCTTGCTGCCATGTTTCTAATCGCGTGTTTTGAGAGCACATTTGCATCGCACTTCTTATGAGTTGAGGTATGGACGAAAGCCCAGTGTGTCTCATTTTCGCTTTTCGGTTGCAAGTGTTTTATCTTGAAGTCCGTAACCTAGATAAGTTTGAGTCTCGCTCTTCCGATAGTATCTTTCTATGTTACTCGACTTCTTCTCGTAGCTATAGGGTCCAAGTGTTGATGCGCATAGGATCATAGAGACCGTGATGTGACCTTCGATGAGGCTAGCCTCAGAGCTAGACACGATGTTTCGTGCTCTTCTTATCCCTCCGAGACCATCTTTGTAGAAGATGAGGATGATGGAGATGATGGTGTTCCACCGGATCCAGTTCCTCTATACCCGAGGTGCCTCCTGCTTCCATTTCTCGCACCTCGGGAGACCACTCTGCCTTCCGACTCTCCTTCAACCGAGTGGCTCTGCTCCTACCTCTTCTCATGCATGAGGTAGAGGCCACTACGCTACGGTCCTCCCGTCATATCCATAATGCTCATCCACCGATCGATCATTGGTGATCTGCTTGAGCGGTCACTCGCTCAAAATCAGGTTTGTCCGATTCGCCTCCACTCGCCTTTGTTGCCTCCTTTGAGCCGAAGGATGTTTCTCATGCATTATCCGATGAATCGTGGATTAATGCTATGCATGAGGAACTTGAGAACTTTGAGAGGAACAAGGTATGGCAGCTTGTCGAGCCCCATCCGGTCATAATGTCATTGGGACCAAGTGGGTGTTTAAAAACAAGCAGAGTGAGGATGGGGTTGTCATTCGCAACAAGGCTAGGCTAGTTGCAGGGCTTTTCTCAAAGTTGAGGGTCTTGACTTTGAGGAGACCTTTGCCCTCGTAGCTAGACTAGAGGCTATTAGGATCCTCGCTTGCATTCTCTCGCATCCCGTGGCTTCAAGCTCTATCAAATGGATGTCAAGAGTGCATTCCTCAATGGCTATATTGAGGAAGAGGTTTATGTCAAACAACCTCCAGGATTCGAGAACCCCAAGTTTCCGAGTCATGTATACAAGCTCTCCAAAGCTTTGTATGGACTCAAGCAGGCCCCCAGAGCATGGTATGAGAGGCTCAAATCTTATCTTCTCAGCCATGACTTCAAAATGGGCATAGTAGACAAAACTCTGTTCATCAGACACCATGAGTCTCATTTTCTTCTTGTCCAGATTTATGCGGACGATATCATTTTTGGTGGCTCGTCTCATTCGCTTGTGTCTCAGTTTTCTGAGGTGATGAGCACAGAGTTTGAGATGAGTATGATGGGCGAGTTGAGCTACTTTCTTGGCTTCCAAATCAAGCGCACTCGGAGGGTACTTTCTTGCATCAAGGCAAATATACCCGTGACCTCCCGAGGCGCCGACATGTCCGATGGGAAGCCGGTGATGACTCCTATGGCCACCACTACGTCCTCGAGCCCGATGAGGATGGTGAGCCTCTTGATCAAAAGGAGTTTGAGCATGATCGGCTCCTCTTGTACCTCACCGCTTGAGGCCGGACATACATTTTGTTTGTGTGTCCGTGCGCTCGATTTCAAGCTTCTCCTCGCGCTCTCACCGCCAAAGGATCAAGCGCATTTTCAGATACCTTCGTGCTACCACCGATTATGGTACTTGGTACTCTTCTTCTTCTTGTCTATCTCTTAGAGCCTTTTCCGATGCCGACTTTGTCGGGTCAGAGGATAGATAGGAAGAGCACTTCGCACTTGCCAATTCATTGGCACTTCTCTTGTTTCTTGGTCATCTAGGAAGCGATCCGAGTTGCACATCCACCACCGAGGCCGAGTATGTTGTCGCAACCGATTGTCAGTAGCCAAGTGCTCTGATGAGATCGACCTTACGGGACTATGGGTTAGAGATAGAGAGTGTGCCACTTTTCTCGTGACAACACTTCAGCTATTAGCATTGCTAAAAACCCAAGGCAACATTCCCTGACCAAGCACATTGATATTAGATATCACTTCCTTAGAGACCATGTGGAGAAGGGAGATATCGCGCTCATTCAGAGAGAGTGACCTTCAGTTAGCCGATATTTTCATCAAGCCTTTGGATAGCTCCAGATTTGTTGCCTTGAGGAGTGAGCTTGAGTCGTGAGCCCTTACGGCCTTTCGTGAGGGGGAGCCGGTTTGTATATTATGTATTATATGTTTTCTTCCACTTTTCTTTTCTTTGTGTTTCTTCTGGGTGACTTTGGGCTTGTTTTCTTGAGTTGAGTTCACTCACTTAGACTTCTGGCATGCCTCGCATGGACCTCTTATCTTGTGCTTTAGGTTGCTATCATGCGTCATTAGCTGTTCTCTCTTCTCTCTAGGTTGAGTTCCCTCACGCCTTATAAGTCTAGCGGTATTGGGCCTCCGGTAGACAGGTCCATGTGCACTCCTTAGTTGGGATCTAGAGTCGACTTCCCTATGTCACCATCGGGAAGATAAGAGCGAGTCCGAGCCGTAGTGAGTCTCTTCTATCTTTCTATGCTCTATAGCCATCCAGCTTTGCGCTTTCTCGACTTCTTCTCCTTATTCTGTTTTTCTCGGTTATTATTGAGTTCATTCGGGTTTTCTTTATGCCTAATCTTGATAATAACTCAACTTTAACCAGATTTGAGCTTAAAATTGATTCATTTGTTGAGGGGAGTTTGGGAATCTGCTCATGCATTGCATTTAGACTGCATTTTCTGCTTTATGAGCTTTGTCTATTATGCAATTGATTTCTTCTTCATGCTATACACCATGCTACATCATTTGAAGAAAATCACTAGCTTAGGTATGTCCAAGTTCATTTAACTTGCTAAGCTTAAAAATGAAATAAGCCTTAAATGAAAAACTTGATGAAACTTGTTGCTTTTACTTGCTAGGTTTCTTCTCTAGAGGTTTGTGCCATAATTTGAGAAATTTAGGAGTTCTCTAGAGTCCCTATAGCAACTTGGGTGAAACTAGTTTGATCCATGCAGAGTCCTTCAATTGCTCATGAATCGTTGTGCTAAAAATGAAAATTAAACAAAATTGACTCTTCTTGTGCACATACGACTCAACACCTTGTATTCACAAGACCGCTTCCCATTGCACTTGGGATGAACTTGAATACATCGTGTTTGACCTAGACCATCCTCTTAAGAGCTCATCTTGAGATGGTCGATACGGCTTGAGTCAATTGGTTGTCAAAAGAAAATGCAAATAAATTAAAAACAAAGACATATGTGGGTAAAGAATGCAAATAATGTCAAACATTTGCACCCGCTATGTCTTGTATGATGATAAATCAAAATTTGCATTAAGTGATAAATGAGCCCAAGGACCTTGTATGCTCTTCTAGATTCCCCAACGTGTTGAGTAGGTTGAACTCTAGGTTTTCCTTTTGATCCTTAGAGTGGCTATTCTTCTATTTTTGAAACTAAAGCTAAGTGTTGCACTTGTCAAATCTTGCTAAAATGAAATATTCAAAACTAAGCTCGTATTTGCACTTGGACATGTCTTAGTTTAGTCATCTTCTAAATTGACAAGCTTGGTGTAATATCCTTCCATTTTGATCAATTGGATAATCCTCAAAGCTTTTTGATTGCATTTCATGCATACATAAAAAAATTGATGCCTATATTGCCAAAAGGGGAGATAACGTAGAAAAGGCATCACTAAAAAGATAAAATGTGAATGTGAATGCTTATTTGGTTATTATGATCTTTGTAAAACTATGCTACTACTCATTGGATCATAATCTCATAATCACATTTGACATGTTTAGTTGGATTTTAGAGTTTTTGTTGAAAACTTGCTCTTTCTTAAATTTAACTCTAAAATCTGAATTCCTCTTCGTCAACTTGGTCATGGTTCTAATTTCTATCTTTGGACCAAGTTTGACTTTGCAACTGAAAATTGCTTTCTTCTTCATTTTCTTCAAACTCAAATTTATGCCTTTTGTATGGTTTGTCAATATACTCATCAAGGGGGAGATTGAAGGACCATGTGGAGGTCCATTCATATTTTTGATGAGTATTTGACTTTATTTGAGCAAGGTGTGCTCAAGTTTGAGTTTGATTTGGATTGATTTTCAAAATGAAGCAATTTGAGTTGTCTCTGCTAGGAGTGGCAGTACCGGTCGTATGAACACGGTAGTGATGAGTTGGATGGTTTATTGCACATCTTTGTGGGCATTGCTATGTGAGGAGTTTCCTTGTTTTTGATGGTTGCAGGACGACGGTGCTAGGTCATGGTGAGGCGAAGGATGACCGGGACTAGGCGAGGAGCGCGGAGGTCCGAGATGCTTGGGAGATCGCCAAGATGATCGGAGACGGAGTCCGGGCAAGTCAAGAAGACAAGGAAAGGAGTTGATGCTAGCTAGATGCCGCGTGGATCAATGAGGACCGCTCGGATTGAGGTCTAGTTGATAGGTTAGCGGGTCTAGGTAGTATGCTTTGAAAACTGCAAGAAAACCCGGTATGTGTGTGGGTTTTGGGTTAGCCCTTGCATGGCTGTGTGTATGGTTAATCCTAGCCCTTAGATGAGTGCTCTAGGGTTGAGGACTCATCCAAGGGTGGTAGGTGGCCCAAGAGTAGTATAAATAGGGGTGGAGGGTAGCCTCCTTCCCTTGAAGGTGTTGAGGTTTTTGATGCTCATTTGAGCTTTGCCCACATGAATGTGAGGCTTTGTAACCTCCTTCCAGAAATGAAAGTTTTATTCATCCACCTCTGAATTTATTTTATGATTTACATTATGTCTTTACTTTACGCAATTTAAATTCAGCATTTACTTTCCCGCAATTACATTCCCGCAATTTACTTTCAAGTAATTTGGATTTGCCTCCTCCTTCTAAATGCTGCTGTTCTTGGATGTTTTGAGTGTGTTCATATGGTTTTACATCTCTTTGCACTCTTGGATTGAGTAGAGAACATCTTTTCTTTCAAGTTCCAACTTTGTTCTGAACTTGTTCTTCGCGCAGCAGTCAGTGTTTGATTTTTGTAAAATATAGAAAAATTCTTTTGAGTGATTCTTGTTGGAGGAGGTGCGGGACTCTGATATCCGCTTGCAGAAAAATTTTGGAGTTCACTTGTTGTACCGTTTGGGCGCCATGAGGTGAAAACCGAGCCCCAAACGTTCTGCTCGAAGTTCTTGACCAGACCGTGTTCTTCGATTTTTCGTGTTTTTTCTGTAAGGCTTTTTGAGGAGAAATTTGGTGGAGTTCTTCAAGACTCTGATGCTCACATGGAGAAAAAGTCTCAAAATTTTGTGAGCTACAGAAACCCACCAACCTCCTGTGCAAATTGAGGACAAGTTCTGGGAATTCTGTTTTTGCTTTTCTGAAAGTGACTTTTGTGATTTGAATTGATGTCCTTTCTAAAAGCAAGAGTTTGAATTGATTCCTCTTTATCTTGGACACTAGACAACCAGGATTGTGACTAAAAAATCCCCACATATTTTATGGTACTTATCCATGCAAGCTTGGGGTACACATAGTTGTCTAGTTTTTCGGGTTTTTCACAATTCCTTTTGAGCGATCTTGTCGAGGTTTTTGTTGGAGTATTTTGGGGGAATTTTTATTTGCGACCATTCACCCCCCCTCTGTTCGCCATTTCGGTCCTTCAGTATGTTAGGCAGCCTCATGGATTTGAGAACCCTAAATACCCAAACCATGTCTTCAAGCTTTCCAAAGCTTTGTATGGACTTAAGTAGGATCCTAGAGCTTGGTATGAGAGGCTTGAGTAGTAGATAAGACTCTGTTCATCAGACATAAGGATACTCATTTTCTCCTCATCCAGATTTATGTGGACGATATTATCTTTGATGCCTCTTCGCATTCTCTTGTGTCTCAGTTTTTAGAGGTCATGAGCACAGAGTTTGAGATGAGCATTATGGGTGAGTTGAGCTACTTCCTCGGCTTCCAAACCAAGCAGACTCGGGAGGGCACTTTCCTGCATCAAGGCAAGTACTCAACCTCCTGAGGCGTTTCGATATGTTTGACGGGAAGCCAGTGATGACTCATATGACCACCACTACTGTTCTCGAGCCTGATGAGAATGGTGAGACAATTGATCAGAAGGAGTTCTGAAGCATGATCGGCTCCCTCTTGTACCTCACTGCTTCGAGGCCGGATATACATTTTGTTGTGTGTCTGTACTCTCTATTTCAGGCTTCTCCTTGCACCTCTCACCGCCAGGCGGTGAAGCGCATCTTCAGGTGAATTCGAGTTACCATTGATTATGGTATTTGGTACTCTTCTTCTTCTTGTCTATCCTTAGAGACTTTTTCGATGCAGACTTTGCTGGCTGTAGGATGGATAAGAAGAGCAATTCTGGCACTTGCCAATTCATTGGTACTTCTCTTGTTTCTTGGTCATCTAGGAAGCAGTCCGGAGTTGCACAGTCCACCGCTGAGGCCGAGTGTGTCGCTGCAGCTAGTTGTAGTCAGGTGCTTTGGATGAGATCGACCTTGCGGGACTTTGGGTTAGAGATAGAGAGTGTTCCACTTTTCTGTGACAACACTTCTGCTATTTGCATTGCTAAGTGTCGGGACCCGAATTTGCAAATCCGGACCCTCTGTGTATACCGCACTAGTCCAGGATCACGCTAGTGCACACATGCTCAACATAGATGCTATCATAGTCATACACAGCGGAATATAATATAAATTTAATAATTAACAGTAACTGTTGTCTTACATGATTATTGCCACACCGGCTTATAAAAGAAATAGCAAATAGCAGCATCGGAAAATAAATAAGCGTAGCAGCTCTCCAGTTCACCGCAGGCAACTGACGAGGCTCGGACCCTACGCATTCGCATCCATATAATCAACCTCCACGAAAGGCGTAGATTCTTCCTCTTCTGAAGTTGTTGTTGTTGGGGTGAGTACATAAAGCACTCAACAAGTTGTGCACAGCAATGCAAGTCCAATATTCTATATGCTTGGCTTAATCCAAAGGAATGGCTAATATGGTTATTTTGCAATAAGCAGCATTTATGAAAAAATACAATAAATAGATTGTAAAGACTGTAAAACAAATAACAGTAATAGATAGATTCAGCATTTCTGAAGTAAACCAAGTTTCCAATCCTAAATCAATTTCCATTCTTCATGGCATCCTGCCATCCCAATAAGTTTGGTTTAACAAAAGTCTAACCTTTGACTGTAATTCCCGAGCATTGCCCAATACCGTGAGCACGGCTATTCGAATAGATTTTACACTCTGCAGAGGTTATGCACTTTACCCACACGATACGACCAAACACCACCAAGGCGAGTGATCATAACAAAGCCTTTACAATGCTACACCTAGACCCAGTTCTGTTCGCTAAGGTTTCAACACTGAAGGGTTAAACCACCACAACAGGGCCCCCCTCTTGCGCCATGTGAGTTAAATCGTAAACCCGGGACTCACTATTCACCACGACAGCACCGAAATCTAGGCTTCACAAATTATTCAGCTAGGCTGTCCCATTCCAGACATGTGGTTGCAAGAAAGACTCAGGTCAAAGGCTTGCAAGGTTAAGTCCTTAAAGCACCTTGGCACACTGCCCCTTGCCACTTGCCCCAATCTAAATCATGACCACCCCAGTTGATTACCAAGCACCACGTACTACCAACATTTCAATCTAGTTGTGTGACCTCCTCGCCAAGACAACTTGATATCACTGTGTGACAACACATGACACACCAATTCTTAAACATTGTTCCATATTCCATTAGTCAAGATTAAGTATCAACATTTGGACACATGTGATGACGTGGCATGGCTAAGCAATCTATTACGGTCTAACTAGCCCATGTTGATCATCAATATTAACCAACTATAGTTCCACATCCTAGGTTGACAATTAGATCATGGCATATAATTGACAAGGTATGATTTAATTCAATTATGCATATTATCTAATTCCCAGATTAATTGAAATCATTTATACACATAAAATATCATGCATAAAGTTTAAGAGACAAAATAGTAATTTTGTGAAATCAGGTGCAACATGGTCAAAGCACAACTTGCCTTGGAGTAGGTGCTGGTCTTGCTCTGAGCTTGGGTCTTGAAGCGACGAATCTTCTTCCGGATCACCGAGCAGTTCAACGTCTACGCGAAACAATGCCAAAATAGCAAATAAACACCAAAATAGAGAGAAACCAAACTCCAAAAATAAAATAAAATTCATCAATAAATAGATCTTGATTTTAAATTTTTTTATAAATTTGAATCACTCAAATCCGAGTTAAAATGCAAAAGATATAGCCTTTTGAAGTTTGAATAAATACTGAAAATACAGAAAATATAATTTCCGATTTTCCCGAATTATTTTTCTATTGGAAAAGATTTTTATTGCGCAACGCCGACGCCAACCCCGCCTGCACCAATCGGTGGCGACATCGCCACCGGTCCATGGACTTGGTCCACGGAACCGCCTTTGGTCCACCGTGGACGCGGCCCACGGCGCCCTGCGCCACACGCTGACACGCGACGCACATACGCGAGGGAATCCGACGGCTACCGTTCTATACTTACGCGGCTCAATCTCGAACGCTCATCGCACATCTAACGGGCAAGGCTTACCCGAGCGGAACACTGTTGAATGCGGAGACGTGGCTCGATCTAGACGGTCCGGCGAAGATCCAACGGCTGCGCGAAGCTCCGAAGCACGACGGCGGGCTTGCACCGGAGCGGAGGAAGACGACCACCCGAACGGCGTTTCGGTGCGACTCCAGCTAGATGAAGTGGCGACCTCGACGCGGCTTGACGCGACGAGTCTGGATCTGGAACCCGAGCGGCGGATGGATGCTTGACGGTGACGGAACGGCGAGAAAATGATCGGCGGCGCTACGGAAAACTACGGCGAGCTCTTGGGGCTAAACGACGGCGACTCGACGGCGAAGACTTGAACGACTGAAAGCGCAAGGTGGTGAGGAACCTCGGGGTGTGGCTACGGCTTTTATAGCCTCGACATGCGGCCACAAATGGCAACCCTAGCACTCCGCGGTGGAGACGGCATGCGGCGGCGGGTTTGGAAACCCGAATCGGAGATGAAGACGCCCAGCCGTCCGATTCGCGGTCAATGGCCACGATTAGATCTCGGCCGATCCGATCCAATCCGCACTTTCCAAAATCAACGGATGCGATCAATTCTTTCCAAAACAACGCCGCACGATCTCAACCGTACGATCTCGATCCAACGATCGATCGCATTAGGGTTTCGCGGAAGAAACGGCCGTCCGATCTGGATCGAACGGTCCACACACGCCACGGCGGCCGCTGGCGGCCGATGGGCGACAAATACTGGGTCACACACAGATAGTGCCGGGCTTCGCCCAAGATCGCTTCACCGATTTTTTAAAAGCTTTTTGATTTAAAAATAATTCCCAAAATTAGATTAATTTATTTAAGGCAATTAAAATATCAGGAAAAATCCAAGAAAATTCTCATAAATACTTTGAGACATTTTGAGTTCAAATAAAATATTTTTGGTAAAACTTTATTTTGACTATGCAGATATTTAATTGGTTTTCTCAAGGAGGCTAATTACTTAATTTTCAAAATAAATTCCAATAAATCCAAAAAAACCCCAATAAATCTCAAATTGCATAAATGATAATAAAATAACACTTAAAGCAAAAATTGGGGTGTTACACTAAGAACCTAGTGCAACACTGATACTATGGGCGTCTAAGTAAATCCTAAGAAGATCCGAGCCATTGAATCTTTAAAACCCCCTCTTCTGTGAAAGAGGTTCAAGGTTTAACTAGTCAGATGGCTACTCTCAATCACTTCATCTTAAGATCAGGAGAACGTGGGCTACCTTTCTTTTAGGTAATAAGAAAACACAATAAATTCCATTGGTCGGATGAAGCAGAGGAGGCCTTCAAAGACATTAAAAATTATTTGCAGAGCCCACCTACAATGGTCTCACCCAACCCTGGGGAACCTTTGTTGGTTTACTTAGCGGCTACAAATAATGTGGTTAGTGCTGTACTGATTGTAGAAAGAGAAAAGGTTCAAAAACATGTATATTACGTAAGCGAGGTTTTACATAGACCTAAGTAGAGATACCCTTACATTCAGAAGCTACTTAATGCCTTATTAATGGCTTCAAGGAAATTGAGATATTATTTCCAATCTCATCGGATTAAAGTACCCTCAACTTTTTCCTTGGGTAACATATTCCATAACCAAGAAGCAACTAGACGAATTGCTAAGTGAGCAGTTGAAATTCTGACTTATTTTATCACCGAATGGAAAAATAGTGAGCCCTCTATAGAGCAGGATTCCACTGATACCGACCACTGGACATTATATTTTGACGGCTTTCAAGAAATCAAGGGCTCGGGGGCTAGCATAGTACTGGTCACACATTACGACGACCAGTTACAATACATACTCCAAATACACTTCCCTGCTACCAATAATATAGCAGAGTATGAAAGTCTTCTAGCCGGGCTTCGAGCAGCAAAATCCATTGGAGTCCATCGACTTCTAGCTAAAGGCGATTCACAATTAGTTGTAAACCAGGTTAGCAAGAAATATAGGATGTTCAGTGAGGTAATGGCTCACTACCTGGATGAAAGTGTGGAAATTGAAAAAAAAACTTCAGTAATTTCAAAGTCCAATATATATTACAAAAAGATAACCTCTTAGCAGACCAATTATCAAAACTGCGATTCTCACGATCAATTGTTCCAATAGGTTATTTCTTGAATATCTGTCTAAACCTTATATAGATAACTCTATGGAAATGTCCTTGACCAGTACAGAGGTCGGAGCCCTTGAGCAGGATACAGATTGGGCTAAACCATTTAAAGTCTATCTAGAACATGGGACACTGCCTGAAGACATTCATGAAAAAGACATATTAATTCAAAAGGCGCGAATGCACAAACTGCTCGACAATACTCTATACAGAAAGGGAACACAAGGCGTTCTAATGTGATGCATATCCCAAGAACACAGGAAAAACTTGCTTCATGATATACATGGGGGCATATGTGGAGCACATGCTACATATAGAACATTGGTGGGGGAAAGCATTCCGACAAGGTTTTTATTGGCCCACCGCTTTACAAGATGTTATGAAATATGTAAAAACTTTCGAGCGATGTCAATTTCATGCTCGATAGGTACACCAACCTGCTAACCAGTTACATACTATACAATTGTCATGGCCATTTTCGACATGGGACATTGATATAGTAGGTCCTCATCCAAAAGCAACCAATGGATTTAAATTTCTATTTGTTGCGATTGATACATTCATAAAATGGATTGATCCTGAGCCTATAGTTTTAACTATGGCACAAGCAGGAAAGAAATTCTATGTAAAAAATATATTCACTGGATTTGAAGTTCCTAGTTGGCTAATTACTGATAATCGATCATAGTTTATAAGTGGTCTATTTCAAAATTGTTGTGATAAAATAGGCATAACCCTTGCCTTTGACAAGATCAAATTGGTAACCCTTGGCACTATTCACAGCCACCAAGAGTTGCTTCTCCAGCTGTTTTATCTTCTCCTCTAATGATCTATTTCCAAATAGTACTGTTAGAAGAAATCTCTTATAACAAAACAAAAAAGGGAATTTGTTAATTGCATATCTTTTTGTTTTTTTGACTTCAGCCTTGGCCAAAATCTTGGCTTGATGACCCAATAGGTCATATAATTCTTGTGAATGTTGTAAAAAGCAAAAAACAAATTAATCAAAATCCTTCTTCTTCTTAAAATTAAAGAGAGAAGAAAAGATGTGTACCTTTGATTGCAAGTCATCAAAAACTTGCTTAAGGTTCCTCTCCTGGTCAAAGCACTAGGAGAAGTAACCAGTGGCAAAGCCACTTGAGCACTAATGCTGGTGGTTGCGACCGCTGTTGCGATAACTTCCACCGGCTCAACCTCACTGGTTGGAGCGACTAGTGTTTCCTCTGCATAGGCAGGAATGTCTTCAATCAAAGTCCCCGTAGCAGTGGAGACCTCTTCTACGCTAGTGGTCACCCCGATCACTTCAATCGTCAATGTGGGAGGAGAACTAACCTCCTTCGCAGCAGGTGGAGCCCCTTTGACCAGTGCCTCTTCACTAGTGAGTGAGGGATTTTCATCCTCTACACTAGTCGGGACCACTTCTTGGGGACTGGTCGGGCCTTCTTGGGCAGCATCTACAGGAAGTGTTGAGGTTTTTTCCAAACTAGTCGTTGCAAGTGCGACTAGTGGATTGGTCTCATGCTCCACTTGAGTATTTTTACTCTGATCCGTGGATGGACCAGGGGTAGTAGCCTAATGGCTGAGAAAATAAAACAAAACATTCTTAGTTTCTAAAAAGATCTGCTTAGAACTAAAAGTTAGAAATAGAAATTTACCTGTAGAACAATCCTGAGTCAATAACCCAGGGCACCAGGGTATCCTTAGATTGCAGGGAGTACCTGATATCTCCCTGGGAACTTGTTGACAGCCCATACCAAGGGCAAGGGTCTTCCTCTTCCTTGTGATAATAAGAGGAGAATCTTCATCCTCCTCAACCTCTTTATCCTCACCCTAAACATAAGGGAATAGGGGATAATATCTATATGCTAAATCCTAATTAGCATATCTTCTCTTATTCCGCACCTGTGAGGGGGTCTTCTTTTGCGTCCCTGCAGCGAGTTTCGCCATTTTGGCCCTCTTCTCTTACGCCTAGTGTCGATCGTGCGCACGCTTAGAGCGTACTGCACTTAACGGCACCAGGACCCGACTAGTGCTAGTCGGGTCAGCACTGGTCTGTGCTAGAAGCTGGGTCCACCACCTTTGAGGCACCTCTAGGAGAGGTCCTCGTCTTCTTGGCTGGTGGTGCTAGAGCCACGACCTCATACTGGTCGCCAGCCCGCATCCGACTATGCATGTAAAGATAAGCAAATTATTAACACAGGTAATTAGTGAACAAGTAACCAAAAGAATTACTTGGTGCTCACCTCTATGCGTTCATTAATGAATTCATCAGCCCGCCCGATCAGGCTAGAGGGCTGCTTATCCAAAGCACCCTAGTCGGATCCATCTGAGGGGACCCTTAGGATGTTTGCGATCCTCAGTCGGGTCTCCTCAACCATCAGAACTGATAAAAAAGAGGTGTAAATAAACCTTCTTGATAAGTGAGAAGATGGAAAAAGAGTTTGGAAAATAAAAATTCATACCTCTAGGTTCATCCTTGCTAGGATCCTGGTCGCCTTCAATTCTCTAGGCATATTTGAGCCGCTTCTTCAAGGGGCTCACCCTATGGTACAAAAAATCATAAACAATCTTCTATCCAGTCAAACGCCCCGACACAAACTATCAACAACTCCGACGATATGTTGCTGTTTGTTGGTTAGCTTCAAGGACTCTTTTATATTTTTCACATCCGCCTTCGACCACATCGGAGCAGCATTTTTAATGAACTGAAGGCGTCTACCCTGGAATCTCATAATAAAACTACACCCTATAGTAATCCCGCCACATATCCTTGGTCAGGAGGGAGGGTTACTGAGAAGCCATTTGATCTAGAGCTTGAAATAGGCACTCCCACTGATTTATTTGGTTTTGCTATTTCTAGTATATTGGTAGAAATAGCGTAAAAGGTGGAGAGGTGGAGGGATGCCAAGGAAAGCTTCGCAAAGATGCGAGAAAACACTCAAAATCAAGATGGAGTTTGGAGGAAGATGACAAAACTCAATCCGATAGTGATCGAGCACATTAGCAAGGAATTCGCTCTTAGGAAGGCAAAAACCTATCCTCATAAAAGAAGCAAAGAGAACGAGGCACCCTTCCTGAGGTGCTGGCTTCATATCCTCTCCGGTAGGATCCTACCTCAGCATTTCGCATGAGAGGATCAAGCCCTGATCGTCAAGCTCTTGGATCTTCCCTTCAGTGAGAATTGACTTGTCCATGGCAGATGAGATTAAGGAGAGTTGGCAGAGAAAGAGTTTGAAGACGAAGGAGCTAAGGAGTTTTTCACGCTCAAAAGTGTATGGCGTAAGACGTATAAGGTAAGCCTCACCCCATTATATATTCTTTATTGTGTTGGTTTCGATACCGATTCAGTTACCAAGGAAGTGCAAAGATCTCCTTTTTAGGCACATTAAACCGGTGAAATGATTAGCACAAAACCCCATAAGGAAAATGAAAAGCCTAAGGTAAAAATTCTTTTTCACCCAAGCCTTGGGGGCTAACTGATGAGGATTGAAAGGCCATACTCTGCTTTGGGCCTATAACTTTATAAGAAAAAGCCCATAAATTATAACAAGGCATATGACCAGTTACTTGGTTACGGTTCCGACCAGTTTACTTATGTGTCCTCCATTAGTTTACACTAGTCTGCCCCGACTAGCAATTGACTGCCCCAACTAGATTAAATTGGTTGGGATCGGCAGTTAACTCTGTATAAGAATAACATGTAGATAGTTTCTTGATAGGTACAAATAACTGCTCAAAATTTATCCCGAAAAGGCATCTCCCGTGAAGAGACACCTTTTGGCAAGAAGACACCTTTCGACCAGAAGACACCTTCTGAAGCATAACTGTCATCTCTTCACTTTGTATAATTAGGGAGGCCATTTGTACCATTGAGGGCACGACCATACCATCGTTAATGATTCATTATTCTGTAATACTGGTACTTTGTTAAGTTGCTTGGCTAATAATAAGCAATGTTTTGTCCTTCCTTTTATAATCTTTGATCTTAGAGGCTTGCAACAATTTTTTCATAAGCTCGATCTAGAGACCCTATGTCTTGAACATCGACACTTAAGTCCACTCAAAGAAGATAGACTAGAGAATGTGGATAGCTATGCTTGAGTAGGTTGAGTTGTCAACCGCTTGATCTACTTAGTTTAGCTTTGGAGATTCGAGAAACAATGGATTAGACAGCACAAAGATGACACATATCTCACGTTGGGTTTAATCTTGATATCTGAAAGTGACAAAAGGATCGAACATATATTCGTTGATGGCTTATTAGATAAATTATATCCATGTGTTTTGAGAAGTCATAATGTTCTGTTAGGAGCCGCTTATGACTCGTGCGTCGAATGGTGATTTGATACACTGCCAACATCACAATGGGCCTATGAGATAACACGTAAGAATGAGAACCTACTAGCATGTTAATTAATTATGTATATTATTATATAGATAAATAATATATTTGAATTATTAAATACAGAATAAGTCCTTATTTGATTTGGATTATTTGAATCTGTAATAGTAAGGCTATATGATTCGGATTAATGTAATACGATTTAAGTAGGGAGTTTGTTCGGATAAGGATTTGGATTGATAAAGATTATCTTTAATTCTATTTGATTACGAAACAAAAACATTTCAGGCTTATCTTATTTTGACTCCACGGTTATAAATAAAGACGTGCCTAGGCTACGTGGGGTAACCGAAGTCGAGAGACTAACTCTAGAGAGAACCAAGAGGGTTGTGCTACGGTGGTGCACGGTATCTTCTTCTTATTCGTATGGATACTCATGAGATGAGGCTGCTATTGCCTTGACTTTCTAACGCAATCCAAGACACTCTTATTCCATTGCTGAGAAGTTCCACCTACGAGTCTAGTGGTAACGCTGAAACCCTATTATGTAATCTTAGATCATATATAGTGAGTTTTCTAGATTCAAGTAAATTATTTTTTTAAATTGCTTCCACCTTGCTACCCTTGTTTCCCAACACCATCAACCCCTAATCCTAGTAGCAGCTACTTGCAAAGGTGGAGCCGCATTGTGGCCAACACAGGCATTAGCGTCCAGTTGTGCAACTGAATGAATACAGGTAGGCTACACTAGCACAAATTAAGAATTCCACTGCATAAACAGGATGCCAAGCAAGTGAGAGATCTTGGATCGTTACCACTAGAATATAGTGCAGCGGAAGGAGAGTTGAAGTAGCTCGATTCAATGTAGCGCATGTCTTGGATAGTGGTCAATTGTCCTTGAGTGGTGGCCGAACATCCTCGAGCGGTGGTTGAACGTGCTCGAACGATCATCCCAATCAGCACTGCAGTAGCAACAATGCCTCTACCAAAGCCCACAAGTTCGGGAAGGGAACAACGTCCGTCGGTGTGCTAGCACTAGTGCGCATAGTAGGACCTAAGTGTTGATGGCTAGGGTTTTTGATGGGCACGATGGTAGAACAGTTGCATCCTCTTAGCCTCTCTTTATATAGCCTCTCGGTGGAACCCTACCTTAGGTGCTTAACCAAGCTGCAAAGCCCACTTAGCCCATTAATGATTGATCTGATCTGAACCAATGTATTTCAACTCGTTAAGTGTGTGACCCTGTAGGTTCATGCATATTGGGCCATGGCCTGAAAACTCCTTTCGGCCTATAAGTCGGCAGCGACCCCTAGCAGGGCATAGCACTTTCTAATATACACAAATATCATATCGGATGAACTTATATAGTGCTCATGTATCGATCCCTTTGCCTCACAATACCAGATCGAACTCAAGGCGAGGAACGTGACATCCTATGATAACTCGATGCTTTACTTGTTTTATGGTAAATTACTTAGTTGTAATTGACTCCTCAATCACATTCGGCATAACCATGCGCTTCCTTAATGCAACCACATTGAGGGGCCCAGAGATATCTCTCCCGTTTTATAGGAGGGGTAAATTTCATCTTGATCACTCACATACCTCCGCATGTTTCATAGTAAACTTGAAAACAACCTTTATAACTATCCAGTTATAGAGTAGCGATTGGCAACCCCTAAGTATACTGTTACACATGTAGAAAACCATGACAATCGAAGGTCTAAGGATCCAACATACACTATGTATAGATCAACTAATGACACTTAAGAATATAAAAATTCTTGAAGTGTCTCATGGTGGGTCTCTCTAACACCATGTTCTCCAATATGTGTACACATTATTGATTTGATATCCTTATATCTATGATCCATGAAACATGATTATCAATCAATGCATGTGCTGAGCTATAAATTACAATTGTCTCACATTATGACATAAGGTTAGGTATAATTTAGAATAATATCAAAATATGAATAAGGAGTTTCACGAACAATTCACATACTTGTTGATCGATATTAATGATATTTATTCAAGGGATAAAATAACCATATTATTCCATAAATATAGACATGATACAATTATCTCCATGATTGCCTCAAGGGCATATCACTAACAATCTCCCACTTGCACTTGAGTCAATCATATAAGTATCTAATATCCATAGCTCCCATGTGCACCTCATACTTTGGTTGCAGGAGTGGCTTTGTTAATGGATCAACAATGCTAGAATCCGTATGCACTTTGCGTACCTTCACATCATGCCTATCAACAATCTTGTAAATAAGGTGAAAATGCTAAGTATATGTTTGGACTTTTGATGCAATCTAGTCTCTTTGGCTCTAGCAATGGCTCCACTATTGTCATAATAGAGATCCATTGGATTAGAGGCACTATAAACCACACCCAGTTCAGATATGAACTTCCTCATCCAAATGGCCTCCTTTGCAGCTTAAGAAGCCGCAATATACTCAGCCTCCATTATAGAATCATCAATCTATCTTGCTTGGAACTCTTCCAGCTCACTGCTCCTCTATTAATATAAAACACAAATCCAGTTTGCGATTGAGAATCATCTTTATTGGTTTGAAAGCTAACATCGGTGAAACCATTTACTACCAGCTCTTCCTTACCTCCATAAACCAGGAACACATTTTCAGTCCTTCTCAAGTACTTTAGGATGTTCTTTACAGCTATCCAGTGTCCTTCACCTGGATCTGACTGATATATGCTCGTAATAGTTAGAGTATATGACACATCTGGGTGTGTACATATCATGGCATACATGATAGTTCCAATAGCAAAAGCATATGGAATTTTGCTCATCTGGTCTCGCTCATCAGGTGTCGATGGACACTGACTCTTGCTAAGGTCTAATGCCATGTGACATGGGCCAGAAACCCTTCTTGGAATCCTGCATGTTGAGCCGCTTCAACACTTTGTCAATGTACGTATTTTGGTTTAATCCAATTAGCCTTTTCGATCTATTACTATAGATCTTTATACCCAAAATATATGCCACCTCTCCTAAGTTTTTCATAGAGAAACTATTTTTTTAATGAAGACTTGAGAGATTCGAGCATAGGAATATTATTTTTATCAATAATATATCATCCACATATATACCAGGAAAACAAGTGCGCTCCCACTAGCCCTTTTGTAAACATAAGGCTCTTCTTTGTTCTTGAGAAAGTCAAACCCTTTGACTATCTCGTCAAAATGAATGTTTCAACTCTGAGATGCTTGCTTCAGACCATAGATAGATCTTTGAGGCATCTATATCTTTCTAGCTTTTGTGGATCGATAAAACCTTCAGGTTGTATTATGTACACATGCTCACTTAGGTTTCCATTTTGGAAAGCCGTTTTAAAATCCATCTACCATATCTCATAATCAAAATATGCAACAATAGGTAGAATGATCTGTACAGACTTAAGCATAGCGACGGGTGAGAAAGTTTCATCGTAGTCAACACCTTGAACTTGTTTGAAACCGTTCTCCACCAATCGGGTCTTATGGATTTGAACATTTCCATCCTTGTCTATCTTTCTCTTAAAAACCCATTCACACTCAATAGTTCTAAATTTGATTGTCATGCATGGATTGTATTTCGGATCTCATGGCTCTAAACCATTTCTCAGAGTTCGGGTCCATCATCGCTTCCTCATAAGTCTTAGGTTCACCATTATCTAACAATAAAACTTCATGCATATACCTTGTAGGCATTGATGTAGCCTCTTAGACCTATGTTGGGTTGGTGTCTCTTCCACAGGTTCTATAACATCTTGTACATCTTGTGGAGGTTCAATTGAAGCTAGATCACTATCCAATGGTTCTTGAATTTCTTCGAGTTGCACCATGATCCCACTGATTTCTTTTGAAAGAAACTCTTTCTCCAAAAATACACCGTTTTGAGCAACAAACACTTTGTTCTCATTCCTCTTATAAAAGTAATATCCTTTAGTTTCCTTATGATACCCCACAAAAAAAGCTTTTTTTTTCTGATTTGGGTGTGAGTTTGCCAGATATCAAACGTTTTATATATGCTTCACATCCCCATACTTTGAGAAAAGACAACCGGAACGCTTCCTAATCCATATCTCATATGATTTTTTCTCTACTGCTTTATATGGAACCCTATTTAATGTGAACATGACTGTTTCTAAAGCATACCTCCAGAAGGACAATGGCAGACCAGATTGCTTATCATAGACTGAACCATGTCTAACAAAGTTTGGTTCCGTTGTTTAGACACCCCATTCGGTTGATGCATTCTCAGCATAGTAAGCTGTGGAACAATTCCATATTGCTTCAGATGGCCACTAAACTCTTGGCTCAAATATTCACCTCGATGATCTGATCATGGGGCTTTAATTGCCTTATCAAGTTGATTATATACTTCATTCTTAAATTCCTTGAACTTTTCAAAAAATTCATACTTATGCCTCACTAAGTAGATGTAACCATATCTACTATAGTCATCGGTAAAAGTTATAAAGTACTGAAAACCACATCTGGCCATTGTGCTCATTGGTCCACATACATCCATATGTACAAGGGCTAACAAGTCACTTAACCTCTTACCTAAACCTGTGAAAGGAACCTTCGTCATTTTGTTAAGTAAACAACATTCACATGTTTCAAATGATTCAAAATCAAATGAGTTTAGAAGATCATCTTTATAGAGCTTTATCATGCGCTTCTTATTTATATGACCTAAACGATAATGCCAAATATAAGTGGGATTCAAATCATTTGGTCGAAGCCTCTTAGTATTAATGTTACAGATTGGTATAACCTCAATATTCAAAATATGTAATCCATTCACCACTGGACAATGTCCATAAAGCACATCATTCAAATAAATTAAACAACAATTGTTCTTTATTATGAATTCATAACCCTCTGCTTCTAAATATGAAGAAGATATAATGTTTGTGCTTAAGGTTGGAACATAATAACAATTATTTAGTTTCAAAACTAGTCCTGTTGGTAAATGTCATGGATAAGTGCCAATAGCCAATCCAGCAACTCTTGCTTTATTAGCTCACACGAAGATCAACTTCGCCTTTTGCCAAACTTCTAGACTTTATTAGCCCCTACATTGAATTGCAAATATGAGCAATTGATTCGGTATCAAATACCCAAGAACTAATATAAGAAATTACAATATTAAGTTCTATAACATTTATACCTGGAGCGGAAGTCTTACTTCCCTTCTTCTTAAGCTCTGCCAAGTACTTTCCATAGTTTCTTTTCCAAAATCTAGTCCCCTTGCAATAGAAGTATATGGTGTTTGGTGCAAGCCCAGTCTTGTGCTTCTTAAGCTTAGACTTGTTGCTTGAAATCTCATCTTGAGTATTACCCACACCCTTTCCCTTGCCACCAGTTTTATTCTTCCTTTTAAACTTAGTAGTCTTCTGAACCATCATCACATGATAAAGCTTTTCTTGATGCTCTCTTCTGTTGACTTGAGCATCCCATGCAACTTGGTCAATAATTTTTGCATGCCATTCATATGAAAGTTCAAACCAAGTTTTTCCAAACTCTCAATGTACCCAATCATCTTGATTACATGAGGACTAACCGAACTCCCATCAGCTAGCTTGTATGCAAACAATGACTTAGATGTATTGTACCTTTCAGCCCTTGCCTAGTCCTCAAACAGGCCCTTAAGACCCACAATCATATTGTAAGAATCTTTGTCCTCATATTGCTTATGAAGCTCAGAGTTCATGGTGACAAGTATGAGACAGCTAACATCAACTGAGTCATTGCAATGCTTTTCATAATCATTCTTTTCAGCACGAGTAGCATTTTCAGCTGGTTCAATGGGATATGGACCATCTAGAACATATTCCTTCTTTTCTTATTTGAGAACAATTTTCAAGTTGCACTACCAGTCGATAAAGTTTGTCCCATTAAGTTTATCTTTCTCAAGAATCGAATCCAAGCTAATACTAGGTGCAAAAGAAGTAGATGGTGCCATAGTCTACAACATAAAATATGCAAAGTTTTAGCACTATGTTTATTGTAAAGTCCTTAATTAAACAATTTAACAAAATATACTCTCAATATATGGAAACAAGGTCCCTCTAATGCCATAAAATGGGTCAAGATTCATATTTCACTAAGTCCTAGTGAGCTTTAGTATCATGGCTAGAAACCTAATGATGTAGATAAGCAACCACTTGCTAATTACATCACATGTAACTCTTGTTTGTTGAGTGGCATCACATGCCCTAGCCTCAACACCTTGCTCCTAGGCCCAAAACCGTTTTGATAGCCTAGTTCAGTTAAACCTATGCATGTATGTGTCTGACACTTACCCTATGATGTTAAGATAATTAATGGCACTTTACTTTGGTATACTTACCAATTAACGATCAAAATTTTGATAGGTGCAATAGTTTGGAAGGGCATCAAGTTTTACCTAATTTTTCTAAGGGATACTATTCTATCATGTTAAAACATCTAATATAATCACATGAAAAAATGGTATGACAGGATAACAAACAAGATCACAGATAATCATATATAAACCGTGAAATAGTCATAGCCCTTAAACATAGCAATCTCCATTACCATATTTCCTATCCACCGGACCATCATCCTTGAAGTCACCACATTCATTTACCTAGCTATTATTCCTAACAGCTAGCAATGAATTACATTCGAAAGTATCAAGCATCACAAGTCAACATGCAAGCTATTATACAATAAAATGTAGCCCATTGCTATAATTTGACATGACTTGTAGCCATGATAATAGTATACATGCATCTCATACATAAAAAGGCCAAACTCTTCACATCATTGTCTGCAAAAGCAAGTTATGCATAGAATCCAATTCTATTGTGCGACCAGAACACATAATACTATATATCGCCTCTTCGACTAATAACATGATGAATTAATCATATTAACCAATTCAGAACCAATCTAATCGGCTCTGTTTTTCCATAAAAAATCACAATAGTTGGCTTGGTCCCATACAACTGCATATCGTAGTTTACCCTGATGGTGGAATTCTGACCGATAAGGGTGATCTTGAGATGCGGCTACAAACAGTCGACACAACCGAACCAGATTGATCTTCGAACCCATCTACGAATGGCTTGGTCCTGTACAGTTGCACATCATAGTTTACTCTGATGGTAGAATTCTGACCGGTATGGGTAAACAAGCGATGCAGCTACAAACAGTGACACAAACTGAACTAGATTGATCCTCGAATCCATCTACAAACTCAGACCAATTGATCTCATCAATTGACCACCCATACCATATTAATCGACCTAGTTTAACATACCATAACAGAAATTGATCCGATCTACTACTGCTGCATATCACGTATATGTGTTCCATCTAGATCGAAAACTACACGAGATGGCTCTAATACCATTGAAGGAACATGGGTAGGCTACACCAGGATAAGTTAAAATTTCTACCATGTAAACTAGGATGCCAAGCAAGTCAGAGATAATGGATCATTACCACCAGACTCGCAATATAGCAGAAGGAGAGTTAAAAGTAGCCCGATTCAACATAGCACGAGTCTTAGAGCAATGGTCGATTGTCCTTGAGCGGTGGCCAAATGTCCTTGAGCGGTGGTTGAATGTGCTCGAACGATTGTCCTGATCAGTGCCGTAGTAGTAGCAACGCCTCTACCGAAGTCCACACATTCGGGGAGGGAACACTGTGTGTCGATCTGCTAGACTAGCGTGCTAGGATTTACGGTGGGTATGGTGGTACAACAGTTGCATCCCTTTAGCTTCCCTTTATATAGCCTCTTGGTGAAACCCTACGTTAGGGGCCTAACCAAGGTGGAAAGCCTACTTGGTCCATTAGTGACAGATCCAATCCAAACCAATATATTCTAACCCGTTAAGTGTGCGATCCTGTAGGTTCATGCATATTCGGCCATGGCCCGGAAACTCATATCGGCCCATATGTCAGCATCGGCCCCTAGTAGGGCACAACAACTTCCAAATATACACAAAGACCGTATCGAACGAACCTATATAGTTCTCATGTACCGATCTCTTTGCGTCACGATACCAAATCGAACTCAAGGCAAGAAACGTGTCACCCTATGATAGCTCAATCATTCACTCGTTCTGTGGTATATTACTTAGTTGTAATTGACTCGTCAATCACATTCGGTATGGCCATGCACTTCTTTAATCCAACCACATCGAGGGTCGAGAGATATCTCTCCTACTATATAGGAGGGGCAAGTTTCATCTTGATCGCTCACATTCCTCTGCATGTCTTATAGTAAACTCGAAAGCTACCTTTATGACTACTCAGTTACGGAGTAGCGATTGGCAACCCCTAAATATAGTATTACACATGTAGAGAATCATGACAATCTCAGGTCTAAGGATCCTACATGCACTATGTATGAGATCAAGTGATGATACTTAAGAATATAACAATTCCCACAGTATCTCATGGTGGGTCACTCGAACACCATGTTCTCCAAAATATGTTCATATTATTGATTTGATATCCCTATATCTATGATCCGTAAAACGTTATCATCAATCAATACATGTGCTGATCTATAAATCACAATTGTCCCATAGTATGATATAAGGTTAGGGATAATTTAGAATAATATCAAAATATGAATAAGAAGTTTCACGAACAATTCACGTACTTGTTGATCGATAGTAATGACATTTATTTAAGGGACAACATAATCATATTATTCTATAAATATGGGTGTGATATAATCATCTCTATCTCTATGAATCACTAACAGCAACTTCGTTGAAAAGCAGTAATCGTTAGGTTTTATTAGTGATTGAACTTGAAAATGGCCAGATGAGACTAATTCACTTACTATTTAATGTCGGTACTCGACTTTGGGTTGAAGCTTCACCGCAGGCTGCTTGTGACGAGGTGACAAGGCAGTGCAGAATTATACTGCTTGGGCCGAATTGAATAGAGACAGAGTAGGCTTAGCTGAACTCACATTGCCTAGCCAATTATACAGCTCAACCGTTTATACCTGTTAACCATGTTAGTTACCCGGTTTTACATACTTGTAACGGGGGAGGCAAAATATTACAAGTATTCGCACTTGCCTGGTAGATCTGGTTTCAAAACCTCGATTTTAGGGTCTTCCACCTCGATTCTACAAACTTTCAACTCGATCCAAAATAATTTCAACTCGATTTGGCAAAAATTCAAATTGATCGGAAGAACTTTCAACTCGATTTCGGCAACTTCACGCGAGGGTGGCCATGGCGATGGTGGCCAAAAATGGGTAGCCAACGGATGGTGGGTTCTCCACCTGGCCTCGGTGGCAGTGGACGCTACACGGTGCATCGGGCACGGCAGCAAACGAGGCGGCGCACATGGCGACGAGAAGTAGACGAAGGGGAAGGGTTGGTGGTCAACTAGAGGAGAAAGAGGGGAACGGAAAGATAGGAGAGGTGGGAGGCCTCCACGTGTGTGCATCCATGAGAGTGGAGATCGAGGGCGACCTTTAAATTAGCCCTCCGTGAACCAATGTATTATAAGCCGCAAAATCTATAACAAACCCCTAATAATCTCAAAAAGAAAAGGCATCACAACTGAGGCTGGCAAAAAGGTTTGTTAGGGCATATACAATAAGACTACCTTAGCTTATTCTTAGCATGTACATATTAGTTTTATCTTATGTGGAAAAGTGAGAAAAGAGGAAAGAGAATAGAATCGGCTCTTATTTAGTAGCAAACATCGCAATAAACATAGGTGCTTTCGCCAACTAAAAGCCGGTGTTGGAGCCGGCATGAATGGCTCTAAATATTGAAGTTAGTGTTTTGCCAATAACCACAAAGATAAAATTAATGTTGAATGCCCAGATTAAATGCTTTAGTGTTTCTCAGGAGATAACCTTTAGAGATGATTATTGTACAAGATGGTTTTATTGCTTACTCTAGATGATATGGATGAGAAATAGAGTAAATAGTGGGCTTTGTTATTGTACTTGCTCTTAGTGTTCGAATCAAAATTGCTTTGATTACTGTAGGTAACGAGTTCAAAATTGAAATGAGTCCATTTCGAACGAAAAAATATTAATGAGTTTCAACTCGATATTGGCTCGTTAACTCGAATTTGAAATAACCACTTAAATAATAAATAAAATAACTTTACATGAATTATGTCAATTTCAAAAATGAATAGCTCGATAGTTCTCGGCCAAGGTTTCAAATTTCGTTTTCGAACCACATCTCAGATGTGGCCGAAATCCAAAATTTTGGCAAAATTTTGGAATTTTGGCACAAATCCAGATGAAATTCAAAAAATAAATTTGAAATCCAGTAAATTTGAAATAGGGAAAATCGAAATTTCATTCATTTTCAAACTCCTGTAAAATAGTCTCCCGAGGCTAGAAAAAAATATGAAAAAATTATGCAAGTATTTATCTACATTTTCTATCTGTTTGAATGCAAAATACTAAGTATTTGCACATAAAATTCTCAAGTTAGGGTTTAGACCGAAATACAATTTAATGCCAAAATCTAAGTTAAGGTTTAGGGTTTAGGCCGCAATACATCATCAAGGTTGAAATCCAATTTAGGGTTTAGGCCGAAATATAATTTAAGGCTAAAATACATCATTTAAGGCCGAAATCCAAATTAGGATTTAGAGTTTAGATCGAAATATATCATTTTTGGCCGAAATCTAAGTTAGAGTTATATAATTTGTATATGTATTTTTTTTTGCAAATTTTTCATAAGTACTCCTCATAAAATGGTATGAAAATTCTCCATAAAAAATTAGTGTGAAATTCGGTTCAAAAACCATGTAAACCGGTAAGAAAAACCGAAATCTTGGGGAAATTCACCAAAGATTTCACCGAAATTTACTAAATACTGTAGTAACCCATGACTTTTTTTAAAAAAAGCTTATTTCATCGAGATCATGAATCTCGGCCCAATCGAAATGTAAAATTTTGACGGATATTTTGAACCTAATCCCGGCTGTTCGCTTCCTAAATTCCCAAATCCCAAGTCCTATTAACCCAATCAGCCACCATCCCCAGGCGTGACCCGGATTCACTAGCACCGACCAACCTCGCTTCGCACTCCACAGTCACACTCCTCCCACCTCACGAAACACCGATCTCCGGCAATGTCGCTCCACCAGCGGCCGCACCAGAAGCCGCCAGCCGCCGACTCCCTCCCTGTCTCTACCGCCACCGACACCGCCGCCCCTTCGCGGCCCCTCCCCCTCCTCACGCTCCCCTACCTGTTCTCCCTCCTCGCGCTCCTTGTCCTTCTCGCCCTCGTTTTCCCCTGGGGCCCCGCCCGCCCCTCCACCCCAGCCTCCCCGTGGCGCGCCTACACGCTTCAAGAGGCAGCAGCCTTCGCCGCCGCGGCCGGCAACGGCACCATTGTCCTCTCCGCCGTCTCCGGGCCCTACCTCCCCTTCCTTTCCAACTGGCTCATCAGCGTCCGCCGCGCCGGCCGCGCCGACCAGGTGCTTGTCGTCGCCGAGGACTACGAGACCCTCGAGCGCATCAACGCGGCGTGGCCCGGCCACGCCGTCCTCGTGCCCCCCGCGCTCGACGCCCAGTCTGCCCACAAGTTCGGATCCCAGGTGAAGAGGAATCTTGGGCAGTGCTTAACCTGCCAACCCCCAGATGTTCGATGAAATGTCCGTGTGCGTGACTATGCCTGTATGTGTGTGGCTGTGTGCAGGGGTTCTTTAACTTCACATCGCGGCGGCCGCGGCACCTGCTGCAGATTCTTGAGCTGGGGTACAGCGTCATGTACAATGACGTCGACATGGTGTGGCTGGCTGACCCGTTCCCATGTCTTGTCGGAGACCATGACGTGTACTTCATGGACGATATGACTGCTGTACGTGAAGTTGTTCTTTTTGTGATTGGGACTCTCAGGAAGAGAGCTTATTGGGGTTGGGAATTTGGGATTGTGGGTGCAGGTGAAGCCACTGGATCATTCACATGAGCTGCCACCACCAGGTAAGAAGGGGCGGACATACATTTGCAGCTGTATGATCTTCCTGCGGCCAACGGATGGGGCGAAGCTGCTGCTGAGGAAGTGGATTGAGGAGATGAAGGAGCAGCCCTGGTCGAAAAAAAGGAAATCAAATGATCAGCCAGCGTTCAACTGGGCTTTGAACAAGACTGCCGGGCAGGTTTGTTCTGCCAGATCTCCTCGTTTATATTGCACCATTGCAACTAGACAGGGCAAAGGTCGTCTCGGTATGTCTTGTGGCATACAGGTGTTGAACTTGAACTTTATGTTTTGTGGCATTTGGTTGAACTGATCACATGCATATGGTAGTGTAATAGGTTTTTTTTATTCTGCTTGAACAAACTAGTGGTTTACTTTCAGTGCGCAGCTAAGTTATATATTGAAAATTCTAAAATAGCATGCATTTTATAATGTAAAATAAGCATATTGTTCACGATGGGAGAGGGGTTTATTATTACCTGCACAGCACCAGTGCTAGGTTGGGACCATAGTTATCAGACCCGAACCGGCCGAGGTCTTGGGTCACTGACCTAATGGTCTGACCGGCGGGTCATCGGTCAGACCTCATGTTTTATTTAAATATTTTATTGCATATTATATGTAAAAGTTACATTTATGAAGATATCTCTATAATTTTCTACGTACAAAGTATATGAGCATAACTATATTTAAGGTACATATGACACAAGGACAACAAAATTTTATTTCTTTAATACTATATACTGGCAGATTGACAGGTTGTTTTACCACTCTCCAAAAAAAAGCTGGTTATTTTACCATGTATATATTTCTTTGTTGTTCGCTGATGCATGAAGGCATAATGCCCACTAGTACATCAATACTAACGTCTAACACAGCAGGTTCCAGGTTTGAAACCTGGCGGGCGCACCTTTTCAGTAATTTTTCTATGTAACGTGTGGGTTTTGGCCCAGCTGGGTTGACCACACCGGTTCACAGGGAAACCGGCCGGTTCGACCTGGTTCGTACCGGTTCAAGGTGGGCTGATTGCATCTCTGATCCACCAGTGTGGTACAGACCGGACTAGGCTCTGGGTCCTGTTTTTCCAGTCAGACCACTGGTCCGGTCCGGGTCTGGTAACTATGGTTGGGACCGGCTGGGTTGACTGGTTAGAGCTGGATTTAGCATGAGCAGCAGTGCCTCTGTACTAGGTTTGGGCTGGGTGGCGTGGGGTTAATTGGTCGATGGGTCCGAGCTGATTTAAATGCAAATTGGCTTTGCTGTATAGCTTATGTCAGTTGAAGAACTGCAAGGAAACTGAAATGTTGATACCAGTTTGGACTAATGTAAAAGGCTAGTGGGAACTAATTTTAGATTATACAAAATCTTTGCCAATATTGGCCCTGGATGTTCTTACGAACAGCACTGATACTTCAAAATTTTACCATATGATTATTTGATACATTTATCGAACTATCAATTTATCATGTGCCCGTAAATGGATTTGCCTCTACACGCCCATTCCTTATTTCATTGTGTTTCTGTGTACTTGTATTTTTTGTGGGGAGATTTTTTGTGGAGCATTACTTGATATCATGTAAATATGAATTGGTCAATGTGGACTTCTCACCATGTAACCTTATATTTCTTCTGATAAATCATCTAAAACTATCCAGAATTGTAGAGTTTAATGTATAAATATCAGCCATTTATTATGAATATCAAGATCTAGTACATATTGTCTCTAAAGATAACCATTTTTCTTAACTACCGTATGAACTATTTAGGATTGGTGAACTCTGGTGAGGCCTGCTACAGTGCTACCTCCCTTAGTCTCTCAAGATCAAGTACATGTTGTCCCTAAAGATAATCCTTTTTCTTAACAATATCTTGGAGTGACCTAATCAACATCATATTTGTTCTACCTTCAAACTGTAGTTTTTAATATGCCCCTTAATAGAGTGCATTGGTTCTACAAATCCGAGCAGTGTCTACTGTGTTATTTAGTAGAATAACCTTTCGAATAAAGACCAATAACCTCCTATATGTTTTCATAATATACGGATTTTATCATATATACCATTCAATACCCTTGCTGCATTTTAGTTAGTGGAATGTTTTGCAAGTATGTTGTGGAGGTCCTTCATAGATGAAAACAGAGACATGACACATGGAAAAGGCTTTCATTCTGTTTTCTTGTAATATTTTCCTGGATCTTTGCCTCTAAACAGATAATATCCTTTGTAAAACTCTTGATGTAAGATATGCTTGCAGGTAGATGTGTATCTGCTACCTCAGTATGCATTTCCAACTGGAGGCCTATATTTCAAGAATAAAACATGGGTCAAGGAGACGAAAGGCAAGCATGTCATTATACATAACAACTACATCACAGGGTTTGAGAAGAAGATAAAACGGTTTCGTGATCATGGGCTCTGGCTGGTGGATGAACATAGTGATGAGTCACCACTTGGTACAATATGAGCAAGCTGTCAAGGCTATAGCACATCTCTCCTTGCTGTGATGACTCGCAGGGACTGCCAAACCAGATGCTGGATGATTTGCCATCCACCAGACCGAATGCAACTGACTACCAAATCCATATGCGGAAGATTTCATTTGTGCATCAAGCCCCCTTTCCTATGATGATTATTTTTCAATTACACTATTTTAACAAAAATGGCTGGTTTGAGGAGAACAGTAAGACGTGAACGAAGAGGTACTGTGGCTATGAATATTGTGCAAGTCCATTGATTAGTTCATTGCGTCTGTATAGCATAGTAATTTTGTTAACCTCTATCATTATTATTGAAAAGTAAGACATTTTTTGACATTGGTATTTGATTAATAGTCTTGCGGTGATGTTCTGGGACTGAACTGTACCTTTACTTATCATCAAAATTATGCTAATGTTGGCCTGTAGTAACTCTCATATTTGCATATGCTACAATTGGAAGTTTCCGGCATTCGAAATAGGGTGCAAGCTCTGATCATCCCATCTGCAAAATTCTTATCTTTTAGGTACGTCACACGCCTTCCTACCAAGCTGCACAGCTTGAAACCTCGGAATCGAATCGTCTCATCAAACGCTTGCAATTGGAGCAACGGAATCTCGAGCTAGCGTCGCCGGGGCAAGCGTGGCTACTGTTGTTGGACCCTTTCCTTGATGCCTCCCAGCTTTGCTTTCTGCTGGAGCAATGCCGTTGCCTTTGCCTTACACAAAGCACACCACTAGTACCTGTGCCACATATATATATACACACACCTCTGCCCGTGTTTGCATATGCACAAACAACAGACAACTTCTTTCTCCTTATCACAAGAGGAGACCCAGCCGTCTTCGCCGACAAGGATCAATGGGTGGGTCAGCCTCCAAGGCGAAGCAAGGTATGAGATGGCAAACGCAAGCTGGTTAGTTTAAGTATGTTCTTGCCCAAACTTGGGCAACCGATCCGTGCAAAATGCAGCAATTTGCCATCGGGAAGTAGACGATGCTATCGTTCCATTTGCAAAGATAAACGCCACCGTGTTTGTAACAACTCAAAACGCCAAACCATGGAAGGAGATTTTAAGACTGGTGGTTTTTTTTTAATACAGGGGAAGAGAAGGCAGAGCAGAAGACTGACAAGGGCGGCAAGGAGGCAAAGGACCTTCTTAAATTTATGGAAGAGAAATACGACAGCAAGATCAGCAATGTGAAAGAGTTCGATGAATTCTACCACGCCATCTACGAGATGATCGAGTAAGCTCTTGATCTGACCTACAGAGGGTCCTGTGCTGCAGCTAGTACGATTTTTCTTGGTTACGCACAGAATGTAGCTCATTCTTTGCTAGTCGAATCATTGGATGAATGCAGAAATCCAAATTTCATTCCTAAGCATTTTCCGTAAATTTTGCATACATGAGTATAAAGCAGTTGGAACAGTTGAATCACATTCATATATAGCATCCCTGACGCATTCCTTGTTACGAACTTTAGATGTTCAAACACAGGGGCGGATCTAGAGGGTTGCCAGGTATGCTCGGCACCTCTAAAAATTTGAGAAACGTTATAAGATCACATCTTTAATAGACTAAATTTGTTAATTGAATTGATTCTGATTGCAGTAGATTGGGATTTTTAAGACCTTAGAACTATTTTTATTGTACTTTTAGCAAATTTTAAATATATATGTTGAATTTATGATGTTACAAAATTATTGTATAAGAGTATAGAGTTGTACATGTGAAATGTGCACTCCGTATAAATTAGTTCAGTCACTGTTTAAACAGACGCATGGAAACTTTAGCGATAATGTTTAAGAACATTGTTACATAATTATTAGCTTGTCTTATTTTGCGTCCTTTTTCAGAATGTTTTGTGAAAAACATGGGCAGTTGCAGTACAAGATACCGCCGAAAGAAGAAATTGAGGGAGCGTACAAGGTCAGATACTCAGATATATCCTTTTAAAAATAGAGGAATTTCTTTTGCTTTTTCAGCACAGATCTTGAATCATATTTTATTTTATTTGTTTGTTTCAAATCTTTCGAAATGGTTTGGAGACCGTATTTTAAGGAAAAAGTCCACACTACCTCGTGTACTTTCATGTTTGTCCATTTTCAGTCCTCTACTTTAAAACCGGACAAATAACCCTCTCATCAAAACTTCATGCCATGA
This sequence comes from Otatea glauca, assembly GCA_036346275.1. NCBI lineage: Eukaryota > Viridiplantae > Streptophyta > Magnoliopsida > Poales > Poaceae > Otatea > Otatea glauca. The sequence goes on from CM070719.1 coordinate 41,762,122, forward strand.
CGGTTTTGGTGCTTATGTGGCATCTAATATGGCTTGAACGCTGACTAAGCAGATAAAAATTACTTAGGCCACCATTTGTTCACCCCTGTGTCCGCCATTCATTCACACCATTGGCACCATTTGTTTTAGAGGGCGTGGAAATCACCTGAGGGCCAAAATGGAGGGAGAACGATGCTGAATAAGCATTTGAACCATGTAGGATGCCACAAAGTTAAAAAACCACCTTGGTATGGTGGTTGGATGAGAGTGAGATTTGTACCGGTTTTCAAACTTGAGAGGGTTATTTTTTCCGGTTTCAAAGTACTAGGTTGAAAGTGGACGAATATAAAAGTACAATGGGTAATGTGGACTTTTCCAAGTTTATATTTTGTGGCAAACCTGTTCATGAGACATGTACCACAAGTTCACGAAGATTAAGGCCTTGTTTGCAATAACATTTTTTTAGTGTACAAACATAAATATATGGCGAGAGCTAATGGCAAATTTCCTGTAAAATTCCTGCCTTTTATATATGAAATAAACTTATGCGCCTCGTTGCAAAAGAAACAATTTATGCGTCAAACCAGTTACGAAAATACGGAAGCAATAAGGTCAACGAAGGTTTTGAGAAATGAATGGACCTTCCTAAACGCATAATTTCTACCGTCGATCTCTCTTAACAAAAAAAATCTGGATCCGCCAATGCGACCAAGAAAGATGATTATATAACCACTGGATCACTAACTGCAAATGAGGTTGCTCATCCAGTTCCCTTGTAGCGCAGAGTGCGAAGGCCAGGTCGGGATCGAACGTGTCCAAAGAACAGTTCACGAATATCACCAAGCAACTGGTCGGGGTGGACAGATTCAGCTTCGGCAAGGCCGCCGTCGACGTGCTCTTGGTGCTCTTCGGCGCCCCGGCGTGCGCGCTCTTCGCGAAGAGGTTCGTCCCCGGCCTCAAGTCGCTTTCCGACGACGTCGTGATCCCGGTAGCCACGTCCGGCGCCGTCGTCTACCTCGCCAAGACCAACAAGCTGTGAGCCAGCGGGCGATTATCGCAGCGTACTCTCGTGCATCCAAAGTACGTGTTACCAACTTAATTACCGCGAGAACAAAAGATGAGATCGTATCATAATAATGCCATGTGTTGTCGCTTGATTACTGACTAAGTCCAAATTGTAAAGACTTATGGTGTTGCAAACTTGAAGTGAATTTTCTTTGTACTTTTGTGTGCCTGCAACGTAGCTAGGCCAAATGTCGTCCACGCTTGAAACGCATCATGGCGCATGAGACAACTTCTAAGTAATTTTTAATGAAAAAAAGTGTTTGGAATGAGATTCTACTGTTTAGAAAAAACCAAGAAGATTTACCATGTCATAAACTGTGTAATTACTTTAGGGAACTAAGTCAAAGAGAAGCTCGACTTATTTCTCTGTAGTTTCAGTGGAAAATCATTGACATAATTAGGAGAACAACAAGAAAATACCTTTTTTTCACGAGAAATTGGGAGAAAAATACAGTGTTTGTGTTTCTCAACTATTTGATTTTATATCATATAGTTTCTCTTGGACTAGATGACTTCAAGTTTTTGGAGTTATATATATTTTTCTATCAAACAATACCCCTACCCTCTACAACCATCAAAGTCATGGATCCTCAGATGAAAAAAGTGTGCATACCTTTATTTTGCCCAGAAAATTTGACATTTTTATAGGGCTTTATACCATACAACAATATTCAAATAACTGATTAGCTTGTCCAGATTACCATCTAAAATTATTCTATGCGGTGGCGGTGGAAATATCATGGAAAAACATTCTACAATAAAAATATATAATTGGTTAAAAGTGGACCCCGCATAAACTTGTGACACATGTAGTATTGCTTTTTGGATCCAACCATGAGTTATATCTTGCAAAAAAAGAAGAAGAAAAAAACCGCAAGTTATAGGAGCAAATAGCAATCCACGTGGCTCTTTTAACAGATTTTTTTATTTATAATAAATAATAATCATGAAATTATAAAAGTAAGCAACTCTGCTGTAGATGACATCCATAGGAGGACGCTCTCCCGGACAGGCTAGCAAAAATGATTGTTAGGACTCGAACCAAAATCAAAATTGCTTCGATTATAGTGGTTAATAGGTTCAAAATTGAAATAAATCTATTTTAAAAAAAGGTTAATGAGGCTTGGCTCGATAGTGACTCGTTAGCTCGAATTTAAAATAACCAATTAAATAATAAATAAAATAATTTTATATCAACTATATTAATTTTGAAAAAATCTCAATAATAGTGTGTTAAGCTGCATAGCTAGCCCAACTTAGCTTGTCCGGCTCTCGAAATGGATTCCACGGGTGGTGCGACCCCAGGCTCAAGTCACTAAAACGAACCACCTTGTCTTGGCTTAAACCTAGAAGGTGGGCATGGCTATGACGCCGTGGCCGTCGCCGCCACTCTTCGCTCTTCGTGCCCCACGACGGTCGTAAGATGTTCCCGTTGTTCTCTGATTGCCCGGCAACATTCGCCGCAATGCTGCCATAGTAGCTATTCTCCGTCAGGGTTAACAACACCATTTCGAACTTGGATTTCGACTACCCGACGATATCGAAAATTGCTTAAAACCGAACAGTTTGAAAAGTCAAGTGAATTTAAAATCTGGTCAAACCACTGAGCAAATTTCAAACGAAATGGATGAAAACCACTCGAAAAGGCTCGAATTTCAAGCGGTTTTTGGCGAAAATCGGCAATAGTTGAAAAGATAAGAAAAATGTAAAAAAAAGGGAAATTTGAAAGAAAAAATGTTGTAAAATTTGTAAAAGGCCATTAAAGACCCAAAAAATAGGAAATGTAAGAAATATATATATAAAACATTATAGAAAAACATGAAAAATTCTGGCATGATCTTTCCTAAATATGGAAAAAAATTCGACATTGACATTTGCTATATTTTAAACAATTGTAAGTTGCAAAGTAGGTATTTAGCAATAATATGTCAATGAATAATCTCTCATTTCAATACTACGCACATATTAATCCGACAAGTGCAAAAATAAGCATTCACATAATGACATACCAATACTATTCACATATCAATACCATTCACATATCAACACCATGTACATTTTTATACCTTTCATTTGAAGTTGTGAAGTAGGCATAGCTTCGTCATTTTTTTTATTATCACACATATGCCATGTTCGATCTACATGAACGAAATATTAGTAAAAAATTGAGTTACAATGAAATCAAACATACAAATAAAACAAATTTTTGGCATGACATTTGCTACATTTTAGACAACTTCCATACTAAAGTTTTGATAGTTCATGCATGCATACAACGAGAAGTAAGCTTTTTAATATTAGATAACACAACATATTAAAATATATCATAGCAAGATAATTTATGTGCATATAAATATCGCTACTTAAACAAATAGTACTATTTTCGGGTGTCGTCCATTGCTACTAAATATACTTCAACAAATATTGCTACTAAATATAATTGAACAAATATTGGTACTAAATGTACTTCAACAAATATTGCTACTAAATATTGCTATCTGATATAATTGAATAAATATTGCTACTTGACATACTTCAATAAATATTGCTACTTGACATACATAAACAAATATTGCTACTAAATATAATTGAATAAATATTGTTATTAAAATATATTGAAGTAAATATTGCTACTTGATATACTTGAACAAATATTGGATTTTCTAATTTATACATTTTGAATGGCTCAAAAATGTTTCCAAACTTAATTTTTTTAAAAAATATTCACAACAGAGATTATAAAGCTATTAATACTAATTTTAGTGAATTTTTGGATAACTTTTTCCAATTTTTTTGAATTTTTTGAAATTAAATTTGAACTTGATCGGTAAACCGAGCGGTATTGCTTTTCAAATCGAAACGGTATGAACGGTTTTTGTGAAAACGGGACGGTTTTAGACGGTACTTAGAACCCTGCTCTCGGCTCCGCATTCACGGCGAGGCTTGCCCGTGAGGTCCCCGCTGCTGTCGCAAGGCTGCTGCCGATCGTGGCCTCCACACATATTACATCGTGTTTGGTTTCTCCTGTACGCTGCACACAGACGTAAGTGCTGGTTGCTGCTACTAATCTCTGGCCTGATTAGTATGGTACTTTTATATTTCTTTGACGAGCATATATATATATATATATATATATATATATATATATATATATATATATATATATAAAATGGTTTCATATTTTTAGGAGTACGTACCCCATCTTCAATATGCCGTTTAAGTGATATTATTACATCTCTTTATCCTTTTAAGTATACTCTAATACTGATTATAAAATACTCCAAAGTGAGTTCCACGAAAAATTTCATCAAAGTTCACCCTTTATACCATAATTTGTTTATATATTTCTTTTACATGTGTAAAAGGGTATATAACAAAAAAAAAATAAAGGACTCCGATGAAATTTTTTCAACCATGACGCATTGGAGTATCTTAGAATTATTATTGAAATATACCGAAAGTGAGTAAAACACTTTTGTTTAAGTGGTATATTGGAGATGGAGTATATACTCCCGAGAGTACGAAAAAGGGCAAAAAGATTCTGAGTTGTAACAAATTTGGAACAACAACCTATTTGAATAAAACTAAAATATATTAGAGATATTAAGTTTTCTTCAACAAACTTCCGCTTAAATCAAAATCTATAACGAAATTGTTTTCAGAAAACCTCAAAAGGTAATTAAGCATAATGAATACAAGTGCATTAAAAGTTCAAAGGATTACTGAATAAAAAATATTAGAACAGTCAATCCAAACATTTATAGTGCAAAAGACAAAGACTGAAATAGTTTTATCCAAATACTTTTCATGAAGCGAGATTGAGCAAGTCACCAGTAGGTCGAGAGAAAAACTAGAATAGTTAACCCAAACACACGGCTATCAACAAAACAGATGAAAAATTTTGGGTCTTTAAGGATTCATAAACCCAGTAAAGTCTAAGTCTATGCAACTAACCTCCTGAAACAAATGCTCAATCATCAAACGGCATAAACCAAAATATCACATATGATGCTGGATAGATACCGAAAAATACATAACATAGATTTTTCGCATGCTTCACCTGTAACAAAAATAGTGCATCTTATCTCTCGTGGTTTTTTACCCAAGAGTTTTCTATGTAAATTTTATGTCTTTTTTTTGTATATACATATACTTTTATATCTAAACCTAAAGTGGTATCAGAGCTTACCTGGGATCCGATCGCCATTGCTCCGGATGCCGTCCTCCTTCTTACAGTGCGCCCTACGGCTATCCTCAATCTCTCGCTTGGCTCTTCCCCACGCTCCTCGGCCTCTACCTCCTTCAGCATCCGCGCCGCCTGCATCGGCTCTCATCTGCCTGACCGCCGACATCATCGGCCGCCTGCCCAAGCGGCTACCACGCCCGGCCATGGCCCCGCCATAGACGTCCAACGCTCGGCCTCCGTCACCGCTCAGCTTCCGCTTGAGCTTCGCCGCACGGGACGTCACCGGCCGCCCCCAATCGCGCCGGCCTTCCTCGGCCAACCGCCCTGCCGGTGCCCCTCGACGTCCACGCCTCCGCATTGCGCGGCCCCCGAGCCGACCGCATCCACCGACTCCGCCCTCCAGCCATCGCCCGCCTCGAGTTGACCGCCGGCTCATGACGCGCCATTCACTACCTCGGCGCTCCGGCCCTCCGCGCTGGCCAATCGTCGGCGCCCATATGCCTGGCCTCCGCTGTTGGAACAGAGTCACGCAATCAGCTGCTGCCTCAGCAACACCTCCTCACCGTGCTGAAGCTCTTGGCACGGAGACGATGTTCGCCTATCGCGTGACGAACTCGGCCATCTGCTTCTCGGCGTCCGTAGCTAGGGACACAGCCGTGAGCCCGAGACGACGTCCCTGGGCAGCACGCCGAAGAGCGTGTACGCGTCCCTCAGCGGTACCTTGATGGCTTCGCGTACGTCGAGATGATCAAGCACGTATAGATGAACTCACGCGACGACAAAGCTCAGAGACAAAACACACAAGCGCCTGCATGCATGCATCACTACGCCAAAACCTGCAATAGGTGACGGTCTATTTGTGGCGGTTTTTTTCGAACCGCCACAAAGATAATTATCAGTGGCGGTTCTATTTCAAAAATGACGGGAAAAATATCAGTGGCGGTTCTATCCTAGAACCGCCACTGATAATTAATTATCAGTGGCGGTTCAAGGATAGAACCGTCACTGATAACAAATACATTATCAGTGGCGGTTGGAGGCTAGAACCGTCACTGATAACTAGGTTATTAGTGACGGTGCTATCCTCCAACCGCCATCGATTCTATTGATTATCCGTGGCGGTTATATCCTCGAACCGCCATCGATAATTATTATCGCTGGCGGTTCTAGGATAGAACCGTCACAGATATCGTTATCGATGGCGGTTCTAGTTAAAACCGCCACTAATAATATTGCCTATAAATAGGTGGTCGATAGCAAGACTTGGTCTTCTTCTTCCCGAGAGCAAACCAAAACTTCTAAATTTCGATTTCGCTTTCTCAATTCTTGTGCTTGTACTTCCTCTAGTTGTTCCTTGGTGAGTTATTTTTCTCCTCTCTTGATTTGTGTTAATCTTGTTGCAATTTAATTTTTAAACCAAGTTTAATTAGGATTTATATGTAGATGAGATGAAAAGTTTAGATTTTGTTTATTTTTATTTAGCTACCATTTTGTAGTTGATGAATTTATTTCTAGCTAGGTTCATTAGATGATGTTGTGTTCCTTTTATAGATGATGAATTATGATTAAGCATATATTTAATATTAATTGCATTTTAAGTTAATTTGATACATGATGAATTTATTATCTAGCTCCTTTAGATGATAAGTAATTAGATTGGTTTTTAATTACTATTAATTGGGTTCTATTAGTGTACGGACATATACATCTTGCATATATATGAATTTATTATCTAGCTCTTTTAGATGATAAGTAATTAGATTAGTTTTTAATTACTATTAATTTAGTTCCATTAGTGTACGGACATATACATCTTGCATATAATAAATTTATTTAATTAAGATTATTGGGTATTAATATAAATGAAATTTTAGTTAATTTGGTAGGTGGGTGCTCATCATTTTAGATGATGAATTTATTATCCGGCTTCTTTACAGAAAAGTATTCGATTAGTTTTTAATTACTATTAATTTGGTTCCATTAGTGCGGACATATATTAAATTTATTTAATTAAGATTATTGGATATTAATATACATGAAATTTTAGCTAATTTGGTAGGTGGATGCTCATCATTTTTAGATGATGAATTTATTATCTAGCTCATTTAGATGATAAGTAATTAGATTAGTTTTTAATCAATTTTTATATGTTAATTAATTTTAGATGGACCGGAGATGGATGTACAATGCGAACTGCATATAGAGATTACATCGATGGGGTATCTGCTTTTCTAAGAGCATTGAGGAGAACAAGTTGCACAAGAAGACGGAGTACATACATTGTCCATGCATTGATTGCAAGAATGAGAAAATGTTTTCAGACAAAGAGCACATCCACTTGCACTTGATTCGAAGAGGTTTTGTACTTGGCTATACACGTTGGACAAGTCACGGTGAAGAGGAAAACATACATGAAGGTGATAACGTATTGGATGATGGAGAAGGCATTATGGCGGTGACATCGCTTATGGATCCGATGAGGATAGGTTGGACATTGATGATGATAATAATCTTGCTCGGATGTTGCGCGATGCGAAGGAACTACACTAGTCGAGAGAGTTTAATCAATTCAAGGGTTTGTTGGATGACTCGGACACACCTTTGTTCCCGGGTTGCAAGGAGGAATACACAAAGTTGCACACCGTGCTTTCACTTCTAAAATTGAAGGCAAGCAATGGTTGGTCCGATAAAAGTTTCACGGCGCTATTACAACTCTTAGCGGACATGCTTCCGGATAGAAACGTATTGCCGATAACCACTTATTTAGCTAAGAAGGTTGTATGTCCATTGGGATTGAAGTAGAAAGAATACATGCATGTCCAAACGATTGTATACTCTATCGCAAAGAGTATACTGAGACATGCATGTATGTCCGTGTGCAAATCATCACGATACAAGCGTAAAGGCCATGACAATGAGGGCACCGTGGTGAAGAAAGGCTCCCGCTAAAGTGGTGTGGTATTTACCGGTAATACCTAGGTTGAAGCGTTTATTTGAAACAAAAGCATGCCCAATCGATGCGATGGCACTCGGAAGAGCGTAAAAGGATGGAAAGTCGAGACACCTGCGATTCTCCCAAAGGAGAACCATCGATAGGCTCTTTAGGATGGACTTGGGAATGAACCGAGGAATGTAAGGTTTGGGTTGAGTACGGATGGAATGAATCCTTTCGGTAACATGAGTAGTATTCATAGCACTTGGCCCAGTAACTCTGATCTACAACCTTCCTCCTTGGTTGTGTATGAAACGAAGTACATTATGATGTCGCCGCTATCCAAGGGACGAGACAACTGGCAATGATATTGATGTATACCTACAACCATTGGTGGAAGATCTTGTGATACTGTGGAACGAAGGTGTATGCAGGTATGGGATGAGTACAAGCGAGAGTACTTCATCCTACAGCATTGTTGTTTTGCACCATCAATGATTTCCACGCCCTTGGTAACCTATCCGGTCGTACTATAAAGGGGCCAAAGCATGCCCCAGTGCATGGATGAAACCGCTAGTGTGTGGCTCAATAACTCGAGGAAAACCGTGTACATGCATCACCGTAGGTTCCTTCGCAGAATCACCCCTACCGCAATATGAAAAACAATTGACGGGACAAAAGAGGATGGTATAGCCCCAAGGCCTCGTCGTGGGGAAGAGGTATATGATATGGTTAAGGATATTAATGTCGTACTTGGAAAGGAGATAGTAATAATACATCGAGGTCTCGTCTTCGAGAAGACCACATTGAAGAAGAGATCGATATTTTGGAACTTGCCCTATTGGAAGGACTTAGAAGTTCGACATTGCATAGACGCTATGCACGTGAGAAAAATGTATGTGATAGCTTGATTGGTCTTTTCTTTGAACATTCCTAGCAAAACTAAGGACGGACTAAAGGCACGAAGGGACTGGAAGATATGAAAATCGAGTGAGCTACATCCTCGGGACACCGGAAATGGCGACTTTACCTTCCCGACTTGCTACACTCTTTCAAGAAAGAGAGAATGTAACTTTGCAAATGCTTGCATGGTGTGAAAGTTCCGTCGATTATTCGCAAGCATCAAGAAACTGGTCTCGATGAAAGATTTGAAGTTAATCGGCATGAAGTCTCATGATTGTCATGTGATGATGACACAAATGCTTCCTATTGCAATTAGAGGTATTTTGCCCGAAAAGGTCCGAGAGGCAATCATGAGGTTGTGTTTCTTCTTCAACACGATTTCACGTAAGGTCATCGATCCCATCGGACTTTACGAATCGCAGAATGATGTGGTCAAGACACTATGCCGCCTAGAGATGTATTTCCTCCATCATTTTTCGATATAATGGTTCATCTCATTGTTCACCTTGTGAATGAGATAAATGTATGTGGCCCCGTATTCTCGCATCGATGTACCCGTTCGAAAGGTACATGGGTATCTGAAGAAGTATGTACGCAATCGATCTCGGCCGAGGGGCTGCATTGTGGAAGGTTATGCAACCGAGGAGGTTATCGAGTTTTGCGTGGATTACATGGAGGGGTGGAACCGTAGGAGTGCTCTGATCCCGACATGAGGGTAGGTTGGCTGGGAAAGGGACGATTCTTTCTCAGAATCGCTTATGTATTTGCTTTACAAGTAATACACAAAATCGTAAAACGCCGCAATTGCGCAAAGACCAAAAACTAGGTCTTCTGAACTCAGCGCTGCTATTCGACAATAGCTGTATAAGATTCAGAAACAAATTTCAAGGGAGGCACATCAGTGGCGGTTCTTAAAAAGAACCGCCACTGATAACATTATCTGTGGCGGTTCGTATACAGAACCGCCACAGATAATACATTTATCAGTGGCGGTTCTGTATACGAACCGTCACAGATAGTATATTTATCTGTGGCGGTTCTTAAAAATAACGCATCGATAACATTATCGTGGCGGTTCGTATAAAGAACCGCCACGTATAATATGTTGATCGATGGCGGTTCAGTATACGAACCGCCATAGATAATAAAGATCGCGGGCGGTTCTTTCTAAGAACCGCCACTGATAATACTCCATCTATAAATAATAGATCCAGCCGCTTGTACCCTTTACCCTTAAAACTCCCCCTTCTCTCTTCTACCCTAAAACCCTTGAGCCCCGCCCGCGCCGACGCCGTCCCGCCCCGCGCCGACGCCGTGCTTGACACCGTCCCGCCGCCCCGCGCCGCGCCCGACGCCGTCCCGACCCGACGCCCTCCGCCGTCCCCAACGACGCCGACCCAGCGACGCGCCGCCACGGTCGCCGCCCTCGCGCTCGCGCGACGCCGCCCGACTCGGCGCCCTCGACGCCGTCCCTAACGACGCCGACCCAGCCGACGCCGCCACGGTCGCCGCCGCCCTCGCGCTCGCGCCGCCGCCGACTCGACGCCCTCGACGCCGTCCCCAACGACGCCGACCGACCGACACACCGCCCCGGTGCCACATGGTCTCTGTGTGCTCTACTCGTCATGTTCTTGTGATTAGCATGCATGGACAATACATCGTATTATTCTATATGATAAAATTATTCACTTATCACACCACATAGTTAATACCACTATGTGAAACCGATCATTTTACTATGTGAACCGAGTTGCAAGTAAGAGAAGCCAAATAACTTGTTTTATACTTCAAAGCATGTTCATACACATGTGAGGTATCTAATTGAAGAAACGGATAAAGGAAAACTCGCAAGCCTACGCCTAGGCATACAAAAACTTTGGTCACGGCCATCCAAAGTTGCTGGTTGTCGAAAACTCAACTACGCACTAGATGTGTTAGAAGATACTAGTCATCAACCCATGCATCCATGTGACCTATATTTTTAAAAGATGATATTTTTAGTGTAACACAAAGTTATAAAAATCACACGAAACTACTCAACCTTTTCACAAGAAGAATATTGTAAGAAACTACGTTCTTAGTTTGTTCAATGGACTTACATTATAAATGTTTTATAAGAAAATAGAGTTATATATATTGTGGAACAGAGGGAGACATACACATAGAAATTCTTTTTCTTTTTTTTTGACTCTTAAATTATGAATATGCATTTGTGGTATATTGGAATCTAGCACAATTAACATCTGCCAATTGGCGGTGAAAGTATTTTGGTTCCTTGTGCACTCGTCAACATAATTACTCGGACGACTAAACCAAATAATTAATTTTTGATATGTCCGCTAGCCATTGCATGTGAATTTGTTCTCTTTTCCTCTCGTGAACCTATCAACGCCGTGATTACGAGTAGCTAAACTTAACTATTAACGTTGGATGCGTGGCTAGCTTCGTGGCGTGATTCTTTTCTCCGATTCTGAGTCCGGACAACGGAAGTTTTAATTATATGAATCGATTAGGACTTTGGCATCTTTCTTATTTTCTCTCCGATATAACTGTATCGGGTTGTGTTAATTACAAGATTCAGACACTCATGCATCAAGAAAATCACACTACTACATAATATTCATCACAGATGGTTCAAAATCGTCATCTCGCACGATTTAGTGAACCATCATAGTTCAAACCCGAAAACACTATTTCATAGTTCAAGGCCGAAGACCTTACCACAAATATGATAACAAAATATTTCATAGTTCGTAGCAATACATTAACAAAATATGATATATACCACAAATATCAATAAGTGTTAAGCTAGAAACCACATTATTTCGTAATTCAAGACAACAAAACCTTATAGTTCTTTCATGTCTTCCATCATATGTGCCATAGCTTCGCAATAGAGGCTTCTCGGTTCTCTCTCAAGTTTCATAACTCCAAAGATAGTGCCGATTTGTTTGACACCAATAACCGATTGATCTTTAGTCATATCTCTCAATCCCTACAAATTAAAAGCGATCATGTTGTTGTGAGAAGGCAAGAACTACATTGAATTCAAGATACTAGAAACTTTCATATTACCTCATACTCTAAGCTCTTCGCTTTGTTCGAGCTAATTAAGTATCTTGCTCTTGCAAAATCATTTTCATCTTAGCAACACACAATATTACACACGTGACAAGACATCTGTGCTTTGAAATTCCATGAGATGATTCTGTAATAATTGACGAAAATTATGTTTCGGGTTGAATCTGTAGTTATAATGGAGCCCAAACCGAGCCTATAGTGGAGGAGAGCCCGAGCGGTACCTTACCCTCCACACAACCACCCAATGTGCCGAGGCCTCCACCACTGCAGCAGATGATGCTCTGTTGCAAGACGCCGAGGACGAGGAAAACTAAGAAGCTCAAGGCGGTACACCATCTCGAGGTCTTAGATATCGGGGCCCTGTTGCACCGAGAAAATCAGCAAGAAAAATACAGTCAACATGCGGGTACATCGTAGGGATAAAGTGCCAATCACCTATTCGGATTGGCATAAAGTGCCCCGAGCCACCAAAGAGGATCTGTGGATGAGCTCAAAGAAACCTTCAATTCCCGAAGGAGCCAAGATCTTGTGCGTCGCGACGCATTGATGACCATGGATGCGGCGTGGAGAAACTTCAAGGCGGGTGAACACAAATTATGTGAAGCAAAACCGGTCACCATCGGAGAGTACCCAAGATTGGAGCCATATTGGGATGAGTTTGTGGCGATGAAGCAATCGGGCGACAAGGAAGTCCAGTGAGGACCACATTAGCATCGCAAGAAGGAATACTCACCCCACAGACTTGCACGAGTGGGTACGCGGTAAAATTGCTCAATGGGAGAGGCAAGAATTAGAAGCGGTCCAATTGGTCGGCACAAGTCCCTTGATCGGACTACGGACGAGTGAAGCACTACGTGCTAGCGAGGCGATATGTTGTCTCATCGGGGTTTATCATTCAAGAGCAAAGAAGACGAAGCAATGACGCAACGAGTTCACGAGTTTCACGCCCATCCTCCCAAGGATCTTTTCACCCGACAGGGAGAAAGACGAGCTAACAGCCGCCCTAGGAAACAAAGAGCACCACAGTGGGACACGAGGCGTCGGGTCAAGGTTCCATGGAGGAGTGGATTCCTCGAGCACGGAGACTCTTATAGGAGTCGGAAGAGAGCTAAAGATGAGCGGCCGAGAAGGAAATGGAAATGATGAAGGAAAGGGTTCTGCGAAATACAAGGCACCATTGAAGAACAAGTTGAACGACAAGTACAACAAGCCTTGAGTCGGTCGCAGGCCCACAACGTTTTCTCCAGTCCTACAGGTCGTCGCAGTAGTTGCGCGTCCACGCCATTGGCAGAAGCGGACAACAACCATTATCCTGTGGACGACATACAGGACCCCACACCCTGTCAGCTCAACGTGCCCGTGATGAACATATTTGTACAGGCTGCTACAGGGGTAGTCTATCCGTGCCAAGAAGGGGGTGTCCTGCACAATACCCCGATAGCGCCAGGTTATGCAAAGGTCCAAGTGGACACGGTATTTGCACAGTTTGCTGAGATCGGACTGGAAAAACCCACCAATGATGAGATAACTACTCTAGGAAGTGCCGTCCACTCATTCATCCAATGGCGCAAGCGTGACATCGTCTTGGACCATGCAAAGCCATCCTCTCTGCAGATAAATCCTCGCATCCGCTCCAAAGACTGAGAGTGAAACGGGGAAGAAGCAAAATGAGGTAGAAAAGAAATGCATTGAGGACCCCATCAAGATGGCCACTGTTAGTACTCCAAAGCAGAAACCTATAACACCTGGTACTTCAAATGACAAACCTACAACCTCTGATCCCAAAAATTGGCACATTAGACAAGTCAGATCGGCCGGATCAGCGAGGCGGGACCGAGTATGATGTCGTGCGACAAAAAGTAAGGGCAAGGCGAAGTCGATGACCAAGATGATCAACAAAGATTGAAATTCGAGGTAGGAAGCCCTTGGTCACCGCTTGAAGTTAAAAGTCTAACACCCATGATGCAAATGATTACATGCATGGTACTTAGATCGATCCAACCAAGACGTACTCCCAAAGATGATCACCGCAATTTTCCGTGAGGAACATTTTCACCATGAGGGCCATGGCTACTTCTTAATAGAATTCGATAACTTGCACAACTTGTTCTATCACGACGCCTCGACATATCTTTTTGAGATCTTTGGTCACTTGTAAGTGTCTAATATATTAATCTTGGCCTACATTCACGTAATACCGATAAATTTCATGTCTAACTAATTCGTTATATAGATACGAGATGATTGAAGTACGAAGAACCAAGGGGCGATGGGATTCCTCGACCGGGAACGGTTTGCCAACATGAAATCAAAAGAGTACCAAAGGAGGTCGAGGAGTGCGATATAAAGTTTTGATTAAACTACAAGACAAGGAGTTTATACTTTTGCCATACAATTTTAAGTAAGTTGCTCACTAGCCGCTTAAATTACTCGCTTATTTCGTTATTTACTCGATGTAAGGACTAATGACCGCATCATGCATGTGTATGTAGCTTCCATTGGATTCTCGTAATAATTCATCCGAAAAGAGCAAGATGTCGATCATGGATCCACTAGATAAACCTAAAAAGACTTTGAAGAGATGACACATTTAGTGAATGAGGCGTTCAAAAGATATTGTCGGAAGAGCTCGAGATACCGCCCATACCACAAATCCCTTACAATCCGTACCGTAAGAAGTTTCCGGTACGCACGAAGGGAATACTCTTATATCATATTTCATAGTAAATAGCTCCTTCGACGACATCTTAGTTCATTCGATTTTTGCGAAGTCACAAGCGTAGAAAGGAACAAATTTATGTGGGTACTTCGTGTTGCAAGACATGCGCGAAATCTTATCATGCACAATAAAAGACAATGACGTAGAGGTCACCATGCTGACATGACACATTGATTCACACCACTCAATTTCTATATTCTCTCTTAATTTTGTTTTTATACTTACAGTACCTCAAGTTGTCTACGGTAGGACTGCTTCCTTCGAAATCCAAGGCATTGGGGCCAGCTCGCCTACTTCATCATGAAGGAAATAATCAACAAAATGGCGAGTTTTATGACGAAGACAACAACGATCCAGTCATCCATACTATTGTCCCAAATCACATGTCTTCAACCTCCGAAGACCCGTAGGCTTCTAGTTTACCTCCACTAGTTTAGGCTTTTTTACTTCAATTCTGTTTCATTACAAAGTGTAAATAACTCTTTGTTCCTTTCAAATGGGAACCCCTCCTTTTGCATCTTTACCTTCCATTCATAAGATATTTGATTACATGGTCCTTATATTTTTAGATGGTGTGTTTTACTCTAATGTATGATAGTAAATGCCATTAAAAATAGCTAAATGGAGATTATAGAAGGAAAAATAGTAAAAAGTAGGATCAAAATTGTAGAATGATATGTATTTAGGAATAAAAATTGAAAAATAGAATGTCACATATTCAAAAATAGAGGGAGTATAAACTAGCTAATGCATGTACAATATCTGGAGGATGCCACGGCATTCACATGGAATAAGACGGCAATGGATCGGCTAGATTTGTGATACAACAAAAGTGATCTATTTAGCTTTCCATAGTATGATATATAATGACTTCATTTACATACTCTGAGAAATATTGATGCAAAGATGAGTGAATCGAGGAGAAGGAGCAGTCCAGTGGGAGGCATGCCCTACACCATCACCATGATCGAGCACCTCATGCATGAGACACTTTAATTGTACATTGTAATTGTGTATATTGTAATTGTGATATGCAAAATCTGTGATTGTAATTGTGATTGATGTATTATATGTAATTGTGATTGATGTATTATATTGTAGTTGTGTATATGCAAAATCTGTGATTGTTGTACATTATAATTGTGCATATGCAAAATTGCAATTGTGATTGATGTATTATATTGTAGTTGTGTATATGCGAAATCTGTGATTGTTGTACATTGTAACTGTGTGTATGCAAAATCTGTGATTGATGTATTATATGTTTGAGGGCATGGCTAGCAAGACTGAGGCTAGCCCAAAATGCGATTTTTATTTTTGGTCGAGCACTATCTGTGGCGGTTGGTGGATAGAACCGCCACGTATAATATAGATCTGTGGCGGTTGATGTATAGAACCGCCACGTATAATATAGTTATCTGTGGCGGTTGGTGGGAAGAACCGCCACGAGATAATATTTTTATCTGTGGCGGTTGTAGGAAAGAACCGCCACGATAGTGTAGTTATCTGTGGCGGTTGGTGGATAGAACCGCCACGAGATAGTATTGTTATCTGTGGCGGTTGGTGGATAGAACCGCCACGATAGTATTGTTATCTGTGGCGGTTAGTATGTAGAACCGTCACGTATAACACTTATCTCGTGACGGTTAGAAAACCGCCACCGATAATCCTCGATTATCGATGGCACTATATCTGTGGCGGTTCAATAACGCCACCGATGGCGATTATGAACCGCCATCGATGACGTTTTTGGTGTAGTGCATGCACCAACGCCGTGGTGATTTTATCTAGCTTTGCGTGCGCACGGTATTCGTTGTCTTACCGCAATGCCACGCTTTTCTTCCTTTATTATCTTTATATAGACTAGAGATTACATAACCATCTAACTAATGACTCTATCTCTGCTAACAACCAAATATCACCGACTTGAACTTTAACAAACCAATCGCACCGAAGCTTTGGCCACCGCGACGCGTGACGTGAGGTGGGCGTCGTCGCGTCTTGGGGCCAGCCCGACGGGTTCATCGTGCCGTGTCGAACCGTCTTGGGCCGCGACGGCCCATCGTGCCCACTGCGTCGCGGTCGGGCGGCCGCTCACCTTCGGCAAGCCGGCACGCCCATTTACGCCGTGCCTCCTTCGTGCGTCGTCGCCCAGGCCCAACCCATTTACACTATTGCGACGAGAGAAATGAGTTGGAGACGCGCGGAGCCGAGGCGATGAGACACAAATATTAAGGGAAAAGAACTAAATTTTATTTATTTTTGATCACTCCTCTCTTTCTCGATCGTTGTCTCTCTCAATCTCTCCGTTTTTCTTGCTCGCCTCTCTCTCCTCTCTCCTGCTCTCTCTCAATCTCTCTTGCTCGATCATTCTCTCTCAATCTCTCTCACCCGATCATTCTCTCTCTCAATCTCTCGGTCTCTCTCGTCCTATCGCCTCTCTATCTCATTCTCTCTCACTTGCTCTCTCTCGCCGATCATTCTCTCTCTCAATCTCTCTCACCCGATTAGCCTCTCTATTTCAGCCTTTCTCATTCGCTCTCTCTTAGCGTGATCATTCTCTCTCTCAATCTCTCTCACTTGCTCTCTCGTCCGATCAACCTCTCTCTCAATCTCTCGGTCTCTCTCTCAATCTCTTAGCCTCTCTCGCTCTCTCAATCTCTCATTCGCTCGAGGAGAGGAAGAGAGAGAGTGGGATCGAGGCAGAGAGAGTGAGAGAGAGCTAGATAGGTGTTCAGCATGTCCTTTACTTGAGAACTTTTATAGTAGGGCATGTAGCTTTGGAGATCTTATTTAGTAAGTTTACTGTTATCCTCGGACTTCATTCTTTCAACACTTGTCTACTTTCAAAACAGTCAAAGTCTCTATCTCCAAATATGTGACAGTCACATAGAGAGCCGAAAAAAAGATAATACCTGAATTTTCTCTCTTTTTTCTTTTTTTTCACCTTTTCTCCTCCTTTCCATTTTTTCCCTCCCATTTCCCTCGATTTTCCCCCATCCCCACAGCCGATGCCCTCTCTCCTTTTTCCCCTCTTTCTCCCGGGCGGCTTGATTCATCCACCCTCTCCACTCCCCCCCCGCGCTCGCCCCCGCCACTGCCTCCCCGCCGTGGCCCCTCCTCGCTCCTCTCCCACGGCCCGACCTCTGCGCCTCGCTTCCCCGCCTTTGCTTCCTGCCCGCCCCTTGCTTCCCCCGCCCGCCGCGCCACCCCCGCCCCTGCCTCGCCCGCCGCCGCCTACCCCGCCGCTGGCTTCCTCGGCCCGCCCCTCGCTTCCCGCCCGCCTCGCCCCGCCCCACGCCGCCTCGTCCGCCGACCGCGCCGGCCTCGCCTCGCCCATTGCCCTGCCGCTTCCGCTGCTTCCCGACCCGCCCCCGCTTCCCCGCCCGCCTCGCCTCGCCCCATTTCCCGCCTCGTCCGTCCGCCGGCTCGCCTCGCCTCGCCCTTGTGTGCGGCCTCGCTCCATCTCCCGACGGCCGAGGCCTCCTCTCCCTCCCTTCACTCGTCGCCGCTTCTCTCCTTCGGCCCGGCCATGGCGCGGGCGCGTCGGCGGGCGCGCCTTGAGCGGCGCAGCCTTGGCGGGCAGGCGGCGAGCGCCCGGCGACGACGCGGCCGGGCGTGGCACGGGCGCGGCGCGATGGCGTGGCGCGGAGAGGGCGCGGCCTGGCGCAGCGCGACAGAGGCGCGCGTGCCGCGCCCCTGCCGCCGGGCGGTGTGTGCGCGGCCGGCGTCTTCGCGTCTTGCATTGCGGGCCTTCATGTCATCTCCGGCCCAGGCTAGCACGGGCACGGCCCAAACGGCCGTACCGGGCCGTGCCGCCCGTCGTGCTCAGATTTTGGGCCCGGCACGACCTGAACTACAGTAACAAACCGGCACGGCACGGCCCACTAACGTGCCGGGCCGGGCTTAAGCCGTGCCGTGCCCTCCGTGCCTCGGGCCGGCTCACCGAGGCACGGCCCATGTGCCCACCACTACACGTACGTACTTCTAAGTGCGAAACACTAACTAACTAACAACTTATCCCGACTACAATGCATATCCATGCAACTAACTAATACTAGCAAACTCTAACTAAATAAAGTCAAGATTATACCTAACATCCGCGGCCTTTGCCCACCTCCATCCTTGCGTCGCACTGCTTCGGGTTTCCCGACTGCCAGCCACACCGTCGACCGAGCCACCGGCTCGCGCCTCCGCAGCCAGCACCGCCACGCAACCCTCCGAGCTTCCGCCGACCCGTCACATGCTCCTGACCCGACGCATTTTGCCACCTCCGCTATGGGATCCTCCGTCCGCCATCGCCCGAGGATCATACAACCATGCATGTGCGCTTGCTCATGAACTTCTATGAAGTACAGGGCTCCAGCTCCAAGGGCTGTCCCCATGTCTGGACCTCAAAGCAATCTCAAAATTCAGTTGAGTCTGGTCCGGCTTCAAGTACAGGGCTCCAGCTCCAAGGGCTGTCCCCATGTCTGGACCTCAAAGCAATCTCAAAATTCAGTTGAGTCTGGTCCAGCTTCAAGTACAGGGCTCCAGCTCCTAGGGCTTCCAGCTTCATTAACCTACCCAGCTTCTCGTTTCGGTTTCTCTCTCACGGTTCTCGGCTCCTGGTTGTCTCTCGACTCGGCTTCTTTCGACTTTTGGTTCGGCTGTCACCACCACCAAAGAGGAGTCATTTGATGACAAGCTTCTGCAATGAACTTGATGGCTTTCAATGCGCTTATGGTATACATGGGTATTCCTTGACAGCTTCAATGCTCGTCTTGCTTGGTTAATTAATGTAACAGCCTCAAAAATCATAAAATAAAGAAAAAAATGAAATAAAAATCTTTTGTGTATTATTTTCGAAATTTCTGAATTTTCTAGATTTTCTGAATATTCTTTTGGCTTTTCTTAAATGCAAGAAAGTGAAATAAAGAATATGGTAAATAGAAAATGGTAAAAATAAAAATGTTAATTCAACAAAAATTTACCAAAGTTTCTAAAAATATCTGAGGGCTCTCCTCAGCTTGCTTAAGTCGGAGGGTAAGCTGAATTAATAAAAATAACAATTAATCAAAGATAATCATGAGTAAATATCTCAGGGTAAAATGGTAAAACAATTTGGTAAAAATATCTGTAAGTCATCCTGACCCAAACTTTTTATCTTGCCGACATCAAAACAGTATCAACCTTCAGTAAAAATATCAAGAATTTATTAATTCATTTTATAATTTTAAAAATTCAAAAACAGTGAATAAATAATCTGGAAAACAGTAATGTCAGAATTTTTAAAAATTAAATAATAATAATTAAAGTCTGTAATTATTATAGAAGGTGTATAATATCATTTCAAACTATTATAAAATGTTTTGTAAAATAATAACTTCGTTTAGATCACAAATTAAAAGAAAAACCGAATGGGCAATGCAGCAACTATTGCAATGTCAGAATTTTATAAAAATCCGCATGCATCATAAAATATCTAAAATTTTACTGGAGTATGCTAATTATCTTGCCGACTGATGGTAAAATTTTTATAAAATTTAGAGTCGGTTTGAGCCTCGAAATCATTGTTTTTATCCCGTTCCGTCTTGAGTCTTCGCCAGACTTCTTTTTCGCTCTCGCTGACATGTGGGCCCGGGCTGTCAGTGAGACACCTCAGCCGACAGCCGCTGCCAGCTCGCCCCCACGCGTCAGCGACCCGGCCGCGCCTTCTTCCTCCCCTCTCTCTGCCTCTCTCCCGCGCCGACGTCGCCTCTCGGTTTTTCTCTCACCCGCGCGCAAACCGCCTTTCTCTCCCTATATAAACCCCTCTCGTGCGTTCGCAGCCGACCTAGCCGTGCCCCTGCAAACCCATTCCGCCGCTGCTTTGGTCGTCTTCTTCGGCGACGGCAAAAACCGCAAAGAGGTCAAAACTCGCAATCTTCCGCCTCAGTCCATTCCAACCCAATTCCTTCGACCCGAAGCACCCTAGCACCTCCAGGAACCCATCCCAAGCTCCAGCCGAAGCCCTTTCTTCCCCGGCGAGCTCCTCCGCCGTGTTTTTCTTTCGCCACCACCGCGCACGGTGAGAACCCTCCTCTGCCATTCATTCTTTGAGCTAAACCCAGAAATGGGATCCCTGTGATGCACTGATGCTCGTAGGGGTGATCTTCAAGCTCAGGAGTAGCTAGTTCGTCGCGTTGCCGGCCGGTCGTGAGTTCCGCCGCCCCTCGCGGGTGCCGACCGCCTTTCCGACCACCTCCGGTCACCGCGCGCCACCCAAAGGTTCGCCTTGGCTCTGAAAGCTCAAGGTGGAATCGATTCCGCCGCCCGGCTCGGTTCGCCACCGGCGAAGCCGGATCTTTGGCGCTCGCTCTGGTCACCGCCAAGCGGGCCCGGCTGTCGGTCTCATGCGCGGCGTCGATCATCGCCATGTGGGTCTCGGTCATCGATGGCTTATGATGCGTGTCGCGTGACATGCTAACCCCGCTGTCCTCCTCGCGCGCAGTGCGAAGGGCCTGTCGTCAGCGCGCGGCCTGCAAGGCTGGTCACCGACGGTGGACCCGTCTGTCATCGTCTCGGCGCGGTTCCGCTGAAAAGGGAAAGCGCGTTTTCAGCGCGCAGCGTACTTTCCATTTTCGCGGTTTTCGATTTTTATTATTTATTCAAAACCTAGATATTCAAATAGCCATATCTTTTGAATAATTTAACCAAATTTGATGAAATAAATTTCTAAATTCATATAAAATTAAGTAGATTCAGAATATGCAAAAATATTTCAGAATTGAATTTTATTTGAATTTCGAATTTAAATTCAAAGAAAAGGTTAGAAATATGCCATTCATGAAAATTTTGTAAATAACCTCCAAATTTAGTAAAATAAATTTTATTAGAATCCTTATAATCTCAGGAACCAGAATCTGTAAAAATACTTAGGGTGTGTTGTAAGAAAAATCTAAGTTATAAAATGAGTAGGAAATAATGCAATAATGGTTTAAATAGATCAAATCTTTAAATTGCAAAAGAAAACAAATAACTCCTGAAATCATTCCTGAATTGTGAAATCATTTTATTTGAATATTTCCATCTGATTTCTTTTTGGCTCTATTGAAATTTGGTATTTGTTATATGTTGCCGTACAACGTGTAGAACCCGACGAATCCGGTACATTCGACGACCAGAAGTTTGAAGTCGAGGATAGTCAACAAGGCAAGCAAACCCCCTTTGATCATATTGATCCCAGTTTTATAAATGTTTTCATTAAATGTTTTACTGCATACTTTATTTTGTAAAGTCTGCTATATTTCGGGTAATGGTAATTGTACCAGTAGACTTATAGAACTTCCTTAATAAGTAGAAAATTGTGAACCTTGAAAACCCTAGAATAGCTTAGACAATATTTAATGTCAATCTGGGTTACTCACATTTAGTGAAATGCTTAGCCAAAGCTAAATGAACATAAAACTGAGAAATGATTAAAGACTTTGGATATGACATTTAAATGGGTATGACCATTTTTGTGGTTGGTATTTGGTTGGAAAATGAAAATAAAACTATGGTTTAGATGCGGGCAATTATTGGCAATAGCCGGTTGTGCATGTCTTTGCACGTAGTGTAGGGTGGAGATTATTGCCCGTGTCGGATTAAGGACCGAACTATGGGTTGTTTTCAAGCCAAGAACATTCATACAACCACAAGTGCTGGTATGGGACAGCTCTAACTTATTAAGTTGTTTAAAACTAGCTTTGCACTTGGAAGGCCGGAGTAGTACGAGCTGTTTCTTAATGAATTGCTCGACGGGACGTCCACACTGAGGTGATCATAGATTAAACGTCTACCAATATAACGGTGTATGCCATACTGTGGGTAGTTCCATCATTTTTATGCTCTGAGTTCTTACACCACAGAATGGGTTATCGTCACCGTGCTGGTGCAAAGTTAGGTTTAAATAATGTAATGATTATAACATGACTCTCTGCGGCACACCAAAGGCGGTGTGCAAATATCGATTGCTCAAAGAGTCGACATGTCTTGTGGGAAAGTCTGTATACCTCTGCAGTGTAAAACTAATCGATTAGCGCGTCATGATCATGGACACTTGGTAAAGTCATCACATAGTTAGCAGTTTTGCTTATTTTCATAAAAAGTGGTTTCTACCACGTGTTGGTCATTTCCCCTGTGTGCGGAAGGAAATGGTTTTAAGTATGATCAGTTTACCCAAACATTCGTGATTTATTGATGCTTACATTCTATCACTTTCAATATTAAATTGCTTTTATTTAAATTCCATTTTGCAATCTATTATTCGATATTTACATTTCAAGCCAGCTTTATGCAAATTAACCTTATTAGCCTTTCATTGAAATAGCCTGCATGTATTTTAGGATTTGCATAAGTCTTGCGAGTACGTAAGTACTCAACTTGCCAATGTTGATGTTTCTAGGTGAAGAAACAGATTTCCTCGACGATTCTTACGTTGATGCAGGATACGGGGAATTTATTGATGAATTTATCTAAGGATTTTCCCTTGTCAGTTGCCTGTGGAACAATGGGTTAAAAAGGCATACTACAAGAAGTTGTCTCCACTGCAGTTTTACTTTTGGTATTGTAAAAATAATATGTAATCTTACTTCCGCTGTGTAATAAAGTTTGTGTATGACTGTGATATCAATTTGTATTTGTGCGTACTAGCTACTGATCTTGGGACTAGTACTGTATGCACATGGTATCCATTTTGGTATTTATTTATCAAAAATGGGGCCTTAAAGTTGGTATCGAGCCATCTTGACCGTAGAAACCTTAGGTAGTATGAGAGTAATAAAACCTAAAACTTGATATTAGGATCCAAGGAACTAAAATTTTGAATTAGGACATCTTACCGTCTATTCTTTATATGCATGAAACTCCTCTTTTGGTTATCGTATACTTGTTAATAACTCTTTCCTAATTTTTAAATCTCTAGAATCTTTTCTTCCAAAAATTACTTTCTTGTCTTACATTTAATCAGAATACTAATTCCTTGTTAAATGTGCGATGGGCGGATACACCCCATGTTATACTTCCACTAATAGGAGAATTACGGCATGGCGGGAATTCTTACTCGCTTGCTAGAATTCGCCCATTTTCCGAAAATCCACGATATATAGTATTCCACGCAGCTTAGTTACTCTCTCTCAGGAATACATAGCTAGGTGGATATCCCTACCGAGATGAAGATAGTGAAGAGTTTTTGTCTTTTGAGGTCTGGATCTTCCCTTATGATGGCCATGAATGAAGCCGCCTATATGGCTATTGTCGATTCGCCACACCTTACCCGAATCGGCGGTGGTATATAGGAGGATTCCTCTCGCCACCGTAGGGAGAATAATTATATGGATGCCACTGGGTTACAAAATCCTACTCTACGTAACCTAGTGGAATTCATAAATGCCTCTGACCAGTATTGCCGTCAGGCAATAACTGAATACAGGGAGGCGCGTCGCCGTGTAGCATTCCTAGAGAATGCCATCGCTCCCTGTGTTGCCAGAGGTATTGTTCCTCGCTCAGTTCTGGGGCAATTCCCTCAGGCACCTATGCCCGACGACACCCCAGTACCACCTAGGTGTCGCCAGGCAAGGATGTCAGTAATAGGGAGTCGCCCTAGGTTACCGAGCATCCAGGTGGATTCCCATAGTTTTCCTCCGCGGAGTCCTCAGATACCGCAGGAGCATCGCTGTCAGGAGACCCCTTATCCTCCTGATGCCGAGAGTTCTAGTCGTAGAGATAGTAATAGTCTGTGAGTTGGTCAGATGATGAGTAGTGTTAGAAGAGGTTTTTGGTGTTGCCCTTCTATGTAGTAACGTCAAAAATAAATGTTATGTTTTGTTGTGAATATTATAAAGTTGAAATAAAGTTTTTGCTTGATATTGTTTTGTGTGCTTTTGGTTCCTACTCGTAAATATTTAACTTTCAGTTAATATTTTTACGACGTTGTGATCCGTAATAATAGTAATCAAGTTGTGCTTTTAAAACATTTGGTAACAACTGAGATTAAAATTAAAGTAGATCTTAATTCATTAATAATCCTGTTCCAGATGCCTGCAACCCGGTCCTTGGATGAGATTCTGGGGAGTGAGGAAACCCCGGAAACTCACCCTCGGCGAGTGACTTCGGCCACTCCAGCCCAGCCTAATCCAGTCCATCCGTCGGCAGTTCGAGGATCTTCATCGCGTCGTCTGCCGTCGAGATTCGCCGCCTCCTCAAGTCCAAGAAGAAGAAGTTCCGGAGGGGCAGTTGCCAGGGCCGCCAACCATGGCCCAAGTGCTTGCAATGATAGAACAGGGTCGCCAGACGAATACCCTGTTGCTCCAACAGTTGGTCCAAAATACGACTAACCTTGGTGCTGCAAGTTCTAGGCCCGGTGTTGGTGAAGCCTCCCATCAGTCCAAATTGGGAGAATTTTTGAAGACCCGGCCTCCAACCTTTTCATCTTCATCAGATCCCCTGGATGCTGATGATTGGTTACGAGCTATTGGAAGCAAGTTGACCATTGCCCAATGCAATGATCATGAGAAGGTCCTTTATGCGTCGTACCAACTCGTGGAGCCGCGATCGGTGGGAAATTTCCAGCGGCAAGGCCCCAAGGTCAAGAAGTTACTTGGGATGTTTTCCGAGAAGCTTTCAGGAAGACGCATATTCCTTCGAGCTTGGTGAATTTAAAAAGACGGGAATTTCTTGACCTGCGTCAAGGAAATATGTCCGTAATGGAGTATCTTCACCGTTTCAATTACCTTGCTCGTTATGCGTCATCAGAAGTTAGTTCAGAAGCCCGAAGAATTGAGCACTTCCGGGACAATCTGAATAATGAAGTTAAGCATCTTCTCGCCATTCATGACTTCCACGACTTCCAAACACTCGTGGACAAGGCTATAATCGCCGAGCATAGTTCGCGTGATGTTATGGAAAGTCGAAAGAGGAAGTGGATGGCGCGGAAAGCTGCCAGTCCGAATTTGCCAAGGCCGCGCGTTGGTCAGCCGACCAATGTTCGACCTCTCCTGCCTCGTCAGCAGCAGCAGCAGAGGCGTCAAGGTCGAGCACCCGCCCAAAGAAATTTTCTGTTCGTCCCTTGAGCAGCAATGAAGGAAGGACTTCTGGAGTTCAGAATCAAGCAGCTGGTGTGACCTGCTATCATTGCAAAGAGCGCGGGCATTATGCAAATGCTTGCCCTAAAAGAGGTCAAGCGTCGAGGCGTGATCGTCGCGAGGAGTTCAGACCCCAGTGTCGACCTTCGAGAGCCGGGAATTCTCGGGTTGTCAAGCTGCTGCACTCTTAATCGCGGTCTGAGTAGCGGTCGCCTTCATCATGTGACCGCCAAGAAGCAAACGGCGCGCGGATGTGGTACTGGGTATGTTTCCTGTGCACTCGGTACCTACTTTGGTATTGTTTGATTCTGGAGCATCGCACTCGTTTATTTCTAAGAAATTTGCTGATCAGAATAACTTAGAAATTGATCTCCTCTCTGCCAAAATGATAATCTATTCCCCTGGTTCAGTCATGAATTCAATTAAGTTTTGTCCTAAGGTTAGCATTGAAATTAATGGAGTCATGTTTCATGCTGATCTTATCCTTATAGAAACCTCAGGGTTAGAAGTAATCCTTGGTATGGATTGGTTGTCTAAGTTTAAAGGATGCATAGACTGTGCCAATCGATCCATTTCCTTGGTTAGCCCTGAAGGAATTCCAGTTCATTTCTCTTCCATTCAAAGTTCTTCAAATTCTCAAGCTTCCCTTTGTTCAGCCATAATAAAAGATCTTAGTCAGATTCCAATTGTCTCCGAGTTCTCTGATGTTTTTCCAGATGAGTTGCCAGGCCTGCCTCCAGATAGGGGCATAGAGTTTGTTATAAACCTTGTTCCTGGAACAGCGCCTATATCCAAGCGCCCTTATCGAATGCCCCCAGATGAGTTAGTTGAACTAAAGAATCAAATTCAAGAACAGTTAAGAAAAGGCTTTATTCGACCTAGCTCTTCTCCTTGGGGTAATCCAGTTCTTTTTGTGCCTAAAAAGGACGGTGGAATACGCATGTGCGTGGACTATCGTGCATTGAATGATGTCACAATTAAGAATAAATATCCTTTGCCTCGTATCGATGATCTGTTCGATCAATTGACCGGTGCTCAAATCTTTTCAAAAATTGATTTAAGACATGGGTACTATCAATTGAAGATCAGACCAGAAGATATTCCTAAAACCGCTTTTACCACTCGTTACGGTCTATATGAATATACCGTGATGTCTTTCGGACTTACAAATGCTCCTGCTAATTTTATGTGCCTCGTGAATAAAGTTTTCATGGAGTATTTAGATAAGTTCGTAGTGGTATTCATTGATGATATTCTCGTCTATTCCAAATCCGAAGAAGATCATGCGCATCATTTGCGCATGGTTCTTGAAAAGCTTCGAGAGCATAAGCTTTATGCCAAGTTCGAGAAGTGCGAATTTTGGCTAAAAGGAGTTGCTTTCCTAGGTCATATTCTTTCGAAAGGTGGTATTTCCGTTGATCCCAGTAAAGTCAAAGCTGTTTTAGACTGGGAAGCCCCTCAGTCTGTTCCGAAAATTCGAAGTTTTCTCGGTCTAGCGGGATATTATCGCCGCTTTATCGAGAACTTCTCTAAAATCGCTCGTCCTTTGACCCAGCTTCTCAAGAAAGAAAAGAAGTTTGAATGGACACCTGAATGCGAAGGAAGTTTTCAGGAATTAAAGAAAAGGCTAACATCAGCTCCCGTGCTAGTGTTACCCGATGTCCATAAAAGCTTTGATGTTTATTGTGATGCTTCCAAGAGTGGGCTTGGGTGTGTGCTTATGCAAGAAGGAAAAGTCGTAGCTTACGCCTCTCGTCAGTTGCGACCTCATGAGCTCAATTATCCGACTCATGATCTGGAATTAGTCGGTAGTGCGCGCTCAAAATTTGGCGTCATTACGATTGGAAACAAATGCAGTGTATTCACCGATCATAAGAGTCTGAAATATTTCTTCACCCAGCCTGATCTAAATTTAAGACAACGAAGATGGCTAGAGTTGATAAAAGATTACGACCTTAGCATTCAATACCATCCTGGCAAAGCCAATGTCGTAGCAGATGCTCTAAGTCGAAAGCTTCATTGTCTTTCTGTTTCATCTTTGACCGATCAATTCGATCCGTAAAAGATTTCCAAAAGCTTAATTTGGGAGTTGTCGAAAAAGGTTATTTGGCGCCTAGTGGTGCAACCAACCCTTAAGTCCCAGATTAAATCTGCTCGACTCAAAGATGAAGCAATTATCAAAATCCGTGAAAAGTTGAAGCAAGGAAAGGAATCCAAATTCCGTGAAAGTTCAGATGAAGTGCTTATGTTCGAAAATCGAATATATGTTCCTGATGATCCGGAATTAAAAGAGTTAATTCTCAAAGAAGCCCATGAGTCTCCCCTCTCAATTCACCCTGGAAGTACAAAGATGTATCAAGATCTCCGACAGGAATATTGGTGGCCCGATTTGAAAAAGGACATCGCTGCATATGTCGCAATCTGTGATGTATGCCAACGTGTCAAAGCCGAGCATCAACGTCCCGCAGGACTTTTGCAGCCTTTGAAGATACCAGAGTGGAAATGGGAAGACATCAGCATGGATTTTATTACTGGTTTGCCAAGAACCAGGAAAGGGCATGATTCCATTTGGGTAATCGTTGATCGTCTGACTAAAGTGGCTCACTTTATTCCGGTCAAGACTACTCATTCTGGAGATAAGCTTGCCGAGTTGTATCTGGAGAATGTTGTCCGTCTTCATGGCGTCATCAAGACAATTGTTTCGACCGAGGTTCCCGGTTTACTTCGTTTAGGAAAGTTTGCACCGTCTTACGGGTACTAAGTTGAATTTGATCTGACTTATCATCCTCGCACGGATGGACAAGCGGAAAGGACCAATCAAATTTTGGAAGACATGTTAAGAGCCTGTGTGCTGTCATACGGCTCTAATTGGGAGAAAAGTTTGGCCTTCGCGAATTCTCTTATAATAACGCTTCCAATCTAGTCTGCAAGTGTCGCCTTTTGAAGCGCTGTATGGAAGGAAATGTCGAACCCCTCTTTTTTGGTCTGAAGTTGGAGAAAGAAAATTCTTCGGCCCAGATCTTATTCAAGAAGCTCAAGAGCAAGTGGACATGATCAGAAGCCGACTAAAAGAGGCTCAGTCTCGTCGGAAGAGTTACGCCGACAATCGTCGTCGTGAACTCAGTTTCGAAGTTGGTGACCATGTCTATCTCAAAGTCTCGCCTCTTCGTGGAATTCGTCGATTTCAAATCCGTGGGAAGTTGGCTCCTCGATTCATTGGACCGTTTCAGATCATTGGAAAGATGGGTGAGATGGCATATCAGTTAGAATTGCCACCTCAACTATCTGACGTTCATAACGTCTTCCATGTATCTCAGAACCTCGCTGATTTGGAAGGGATAGATCTTCAGCCAGATTTATCTTATCGAGAGCATCCAGTTCGTATCTTGGGAGAAGCTGAACGCCAAACAAGAAACAAGACCATCAAGATGTTGAAGGTGCAATGGAGCAATCATACTGAAGACCAAGCTACATGGGAAAGAGAAGATCATCTTCGACAAGAGTTCCCCGATTTCTTCTAGTCATCTCCAAATCTCGGGGACGAGATTTTTTTTAAGGAGGGTAGATCTGTAACAGCCTCAAAAATCATAAAATAAAGAAAAAAATGAAATAAAAATCTTTTGTGTATTATTTTCGAAATTTCTGAATTTTCTAGATTTTCTGAATATTCTTTTGGCTTTTCTTAAATGCAAGAAAGTGAAACAAAGAATATGGTAAATAGAAAATGGTAAAAAGTAAAAATGTTAATTCAACAAAAATTTACCAAAGTTTCTAAAAATATCTGAGGGCTCTCCTCAGCTTGCTTAAGTCGGAGGGTAAGCTGAATTAATAAAAATAACAATTAATCAAAGATAATCATGAGTAAATATCTCAGGGTAAAATGGTAAAACAATTTGGTAAACATATCTGTAAGTCATCCTGACCCAAAATTTTTATCTTGCCGACATCAAAACAGTATCAACCTTCAGTAAAAATATCAAGAATTTATTAATTAATTTTATAATTTTAAAAATTCAAAAACAGTGAATAAATAATCTGGAAAACAGTAATGTCAGAATTTTTAAAAATTAAATAATAATAATTAAAGTCTGTAATTATTACAGAAGGTGTATAATATCATTTCAAACTATTATAAAAAGTTTTGTAAAATAATAACTTCGTTTAAATCACAAATTAAAAGAAAAACCGAATGGGCAATGCAGCAACTATTGCAATGTCAGAATTTTATAAAAATCCGTATGCATCATAAAATATCGAAAATTTTACTGGAGTATGATAATTATCTTGCCGACTGATTGTAAATTTTTTATAAAATTTAGAGTCGGTTTGAGCCTCGAAATCCCCATTTTTATCCTGTTCCGTCTTGAGTCTTCGCCAGACTTCTTTTTCGCTCTCGCTGACATGTGGGCCCGGGCTGTCAGTGAGACACCTCAGCCGACAGCCGCTGCCAGCTCGCCCCCACGCGTCAGCAACCCGGCCGCGCCTTCTTCCTCCCCTCTCTCGCTCTCTCCGCGCCGACGTCGCCTCTCGGTTTTTCTCTCACCGCAAGAAACCGCCTTTCTCTCCCTATATAAACCCTCTCGTGCGTTCGCGGCCGACCTAGCCGTGCCCTCGCAAACCCATTCCGCGCAGCTTTGGTCATCTTCTCCGCGACGACAAAAACCGCAAAGAGGTCAAAACTGCAATCTTCCGCCTCACCCATTCCAACCCAATTCCTTCGACCAAGCACCCTAGCACCTCCAGAACCCATCCCAAGCTCGGTAAAGCCCTTTCTTCCCGAGAGCTCCTCCGCCGTGTTTTTTTCCGCCACCACCGCGCACGGTGAGAACCCTCCTCCGCCATTCATTCTTTGAGCTAAACCTAAATGGGATCCTTGTGATGCAATCGATGCTCGTGGGGTGATCTTCAAGCTCGGGAGTAGCTAGTTCGTCGCGTTGCCGGCCGACCGTGAGTTCGCGCCCCTCGCCGGTGCCGACCGCCTTCCGACCACCTCTGGTCACCGCGCCGCCAC
This sequence comes from Otatea glauca, assembly GCA_036346275.1. NCBI lineage: Eukaryota > Viridiplantae > Streptophyta > Magnoliopsida > Poales > Poaceae > Otatea > Otatea glauca. The sequence continues at coordinate 41,793,082 of CM070719.1, forward strand.
CCAAAGGTTCGCCTTGGCCTGCTGAAGCTCAAGGTGGAATCGATTCCGCCGCTTCGGCTCCGGTTCGCCGCCGCGAGCCCGGCTTAGCGCCTGCTCTGGGTCACCGCCAAGCGGGCCCAGCCTGTCGGTCTCATGCGCGAGCGTCAGTCATTGCCATGTGGGTCTCGGTGTCGATCGCTTGCGCGTCGTCGTCGTGACATCTCGACCACTTCATCGACCTCGCGCGGCGCGCGGGCTCCAGCGCGTACCAGACGCAGCGCAGCGTCTTTGACGCCGACGGTGGACCCGTCTGTCGGCGTCTCGGCGCGGTTCCGCTGAAAAGGAAAGCGCGTTTTCAGCGAAAGCGTACTTTCCATTTTCGCGGTTTTCGATTTTATTATTTATTCAAAACCTAGATATTCAAATAGCCATATCTTTTGAATAATTTAACCAAATTTGATGAAATAAATTTCTAAATTCATATAAAATTCAGTAGATTCAGAATATGCAAAAATATTTCAGAATTGAATTTTATTTGAATTTCGAATTTAAATTCAAAGAAAAGGTTAGAAATATGCCATTCATGAAAATTTTGTAAATAACCTCCAAATTTAGTAAAATAAATTTTATTAGAATCCTTATAATCTCAGGAACCAGAATCTGTAAAAATACTTAGGGTGTGTTGTAAGAAAAATCTAAGTTATAAAATGAGTAGAAAATAAAGCAATAATGGTTTAAATAGATCAAATCTTTAAATTGCAAAAAAAAACAAATAACTCCTGAAATTATTCCTGAATTGTGAAATCATTTTATTTGAATATTTCCATCTGATTTCTTTTTAGCTCTATTGAAATTTGGTATTTGTTATATGTTGCCGTACAACGTGTAGAACCCGACGAATCCGGTACATTCGACGACCAGGAGTTTGAAGTCGAGGATAGTCAACAAGGCAAGCAAACCCCTTTGATCATATTGATCCCAGTTTTATAAATGTTTTCATTAAATGTTTTATCTGCATACTTTATTTTGTAAAGTCTGCTATATTTCTGTAATGGTAATTGTACCAAGAGACTTATAGAACTTCCTTAATAAGTAGAAAATTGTGAACCTTGAAAACCCTAGAATAGCTTAGACAATATTTAATGTCAATCTGGGTTACTCACATTTAGTGAAATGCTTAGCCAAAGCTAAATGAAGATAAAGCGAGAAATGATTAAAGACTTTGGATATGACATTTAAATGGGTATGACCATTTTTGTGGTTGGTATTTGGTTGGAAAATGAAAATAAAACTATGGTTTAGATGCGGGCAATTATTGGCAATAGCCGGTTGTGCATGTCTTTGCACGTAGTGTAGGGTGGAGATTATTGCCCGTGTCGGATTAAGGACCGAACTATGGGTTGTTTTCGGGCCAAGAACATTCATACAACCACAAGTCTTTGGTATGTGACAGCTCTAACTTATTAAGTTGTTTAAAACTAGCTTTGCACTTGGAAGGCGGAGTATTACGAGTGTTTCTTAATGAATTGCTCGACGGGCGTCCACACCGAGGTGATCATGGATTAAACGTCTACCAATATAACGGTGTATGCCATACGTGGGTAGTTCCATCATTTCTATGCTCGAGTTCTTACACCACGAATGGGTTATCGTCACCGTCTTTGGTGCAAAGTTAGGTTTAAATAATGTAACATTATAACATGACTCTGCGGCACACCAAAGGCGGTGTGCAAATATCGATTGCTCAAAGAGTCACCATGTCTTGTGGGAAAGTCAGTATACCTCTGCAGAGTGTAAAACTAATCGATTAGCGCGTCATGATCATGGACACTTGTAAAGTCATCACATAGTTAGCGTTTTGCTTATTTTCATAAAAAGTGGTTTCTACCACGTGTTGGTCATTTTTGCTGTGTGCGGAAGGAAATGGTTTTAAGTATGATCAGTTTACCCAAACATTCGTGATTTATTGATGCTTACATTCTATCACTTTCAATATTAAATTGCTTTTATTTAAATTCCATTTTGCAATCTATTATTCGATATTTACATTTCAAGCCAGCTTTATGCAAATTAACCTTATTAGCCTTTCATTGAAATAGCCTGCATGTATTTTAGGATTTGCATAAGTCTTGCGAGTACGTAAGCACTCAACTTGCCAATGTTGATGTTTTTAGGTGAAGAAACAGATTTCCCCGACGATTCTTACGTTGATGCGAGGATACGGAATTTATCGATGAATTTATCTAAGGATTTTCCTTGTCGGTTGCTGTGGAACAATGGGTTAAAAAGGCATACTACAAGAAGTTGTCTCCATTGCAGTTTTACTTTTGGTATTGTAAAAATAATATGTAATCTTACTTCCGCTGTGTAATAAAGTTTGTGTATGACTGTGATATCAATTTGTATTTGTGCGTACTAGCTACTGATCATGGGACTAGTATTGTATGCACATGGTATCCATTTTTGGTATTTATTTATCAAAAATGGGGGCCTTACAATTAACAGTAGCTTAATTAACCTACCCATCTTTTCTATGTTGTGAATTGAAGATTCAAATGGGAGCCGTTCTTACACATGTGAACGTGAGGAAAAAATTACTTTTTTACCCTGGTGACTGTTCCAGTACCAACAAAAATGGGAATTATTGCAATTCTGATTATTTGGCGGTATTCATGCACAGTTCAGGGAATTATACCTATTATTTTGTGCTCGTTATTGGCGGGATATTATGCGTAAATTCAGGCTTTCATACTTATTATCTCATGCATATTATTTTGTACTCATATTATTTGCAGTATTTCATGCACATTTCATGCTAATTATTTTGTGCTTATTATTACTGACGGATTTCTTATGCAAATTAAGGCTTTTATTCCTATTATTGGCAGATTTTTCATCGCAAATTGAGGCTATCATACATATTATTAATGGTATTCATGCACAGTTCAAGCCATTATGCATATTCTTGATGGATTTCTTTTGCAATTCAGGCTATTATGCTTATTATTGGTAGCATTCATGCGGGGTTTATCATTGGCAGATTCTTGGCAATTTATTCGACATTTTATCGTCAGTTCCTTTGACATTTTATCGTCTACTTTAGAGGGGGAAAATAATGTCAGTTGAGGAGGCAATTGAATTTGGTGTTTCTTCACCGTTAATTGGAATTTGGTGTTTCATCACCGTTATTTTGGTGTTTTATTCACCGTTTGAACACATTGACCATTGTGGAGGTTTTGGCAACGTCAATTTGGAATTTGATGGCACCCTGATGGTAGCATTATACTCTTCGAAGTTTTTCAAGTGAAGGTTTTGCTCCAATATCAGTTTCAGATAAAGTATTGAAATGCAAGGAGTTTTCTTCTGTGTGGATACTACTGATAGCATCTAGGCACCCCTCAAATTTATTTTTATATTATTTTGGTTTTGGTATTGATGACTAAGTTAGTAATATTCAAAGCCTGAAGAAAGTGAGCTGGAACTTATGATGAAATAAGCTGGGACAACAAGATTAAGGTCTTTAGTTTATAGTTTATGACTTGGAAGGTGTTTATAGTTTGTAGCTTAAGTGTTTTTGAATAGTTGTTTAAAAGAGGGACTTAGCACAAGGAAATAGTTTGATAGGCAAAGGCAAAACCAGATCACTTGGAGCAAAAAACACTCAATCTATATCATTTTCAAACTATATCTTCCAAATTAATCGGACCAAATCTTTACCTATCTACATTCTTCATTCGTTGCAAACCTTGAATTTATTCTTTTCAAAATTTCCTTTGTACATCTGCTCTTGATTAGAATTTACTCGCTTTGATATCCACATATTCTTAAACAAACTTTTCGAGAAAAATATCTTAGTCGAAATGCACTTTGTATGACGGACCAAATATTTTGGTCCCAAGCATACATGCTATTCTCGCTTCTCGATGTCGGACCAAAGATGTCTTAGGTTTCCTATCCTCAATGAGACCAAAAATTTGGTCCAGCATCCCTTCGGTATATAAGTTTTGGCGGACCAAATCTTTGATGTTCCTTTTCGATCAAAACATAAAATAAGTTGTTACTCAGAAATGACAAAACCTTTGTGCTTAATTTCTTTAAAACCGTTGCTAGATTGAAAAGCCGTGATAATTTTTATCTATAATTGAAAAAGGTTCTTGGATCTTTTCTAAAGTCCATGCATTACGGACCAAAAATTTGGTCCGAAGTACATGTGTCTTCTCGCCAGAACCTTTCTTCTGTTAAGTCCATGCATTACGGACCAAAAATTTGGTCCGAAGTACATGTGTCTATATGCCTGGCAAATCTGTGGCTTTGTCCTTGTAATTTTGGTCCGGCGTACATAGGTCTCTATGTCTAAGCAAAATCTCTTGAAAGTCATGTGTAACGGACCAAGCCTCTTAGTCAGATACTCATATATATCTCTCAGTTGTATGCCAGACCATCTTCTTGATCAACCCATGTACTGCGGACCAAAATATTTGGTCCGTCGTGAACTCGAAAATTTGGTCCGTCATACTTATACCCAGTATCGCTAAGCACTGATACATGGTCCGTTGTACGTGTGTTTTTCTGTTGTTTCTGACATCTGACACGTCCAACGGCTACTGTAGCAGGTGTAATGGCTATATTCACTCAAAATGGCTATATAAGCATTTCCTAAGCCATCTACCTAACAGACGGATGAACTCCTTACATTTTGGCATTGTCATATAGCTCTCATTCTCAAAAAGGAGTCTGTGCTTCATTTTTACACAAAAATCTTCATACATTCCTAAGTGTGTAAGCTCCAAGTCGGTGTCTAGTTTTGTGATTTGCATAGCGAATCAAGAGACAGAACTTGTGCAAGGTTTATTACTCTTGGATCTTGATGATCCTAGACAGCTTGGAGGAAGTAAAACAGTGTGACCTGTCCAAAGGTGTTTGTGGAAGGCAACTGTGTTTGTGAGAGGTTTGGAACTCACCTCACTGGAGAAGTGAAAGATTTACCCGAGTGAACACCAGAGCTACTGCGACTAGCTTTGGAGAAGTGAACTTGGAAGAAGTGCTTCAACGTGGATTAGAGTGCGGCTCAACCACGGGATAAATTCTTTGTCTCTCGAAGATCTTCTCTTTATTGCTTTACAGTATTTACTTGTTGCTTGTTTCTGCTTTACTCTTGCTATAAGTTAGTAAACTAAAATTGCCAAAATCTGTAAAATTGCCTATTCACCCCCCCTCTAGGCTATATCGATCCTTCAAGTGGTATCAGAGCGTAGGTTTACCTTATTTAGCTTAACTAGCTTTGGTAAATGGTGAGGAAATGGTTCTCTCTTGTTAGTATTGGTAGAGTACACATTTTGATGGCACAAACTATGCTTATTGGAAGATCGAATGAGATGCTATTTAGAAGTCATCGGGTATGATGTGTGGAGGGTTACAGAGAAACCTATGCCTTCTCGTGTCATACCTGAAGGGCAATCTGCATATGGAGAACCCACTCCGGGTGAAATTCAAAATATGCAATATGATGCCCAAGCTAGAAATGCCATATTTTCTTGTCTTAGCTTAGAAGTCTTTGATAGAGTAAGTAATCTTACTTCTGCATATGATATATGGACAACATTACAAGAAATTCATGAAGGTACCTTCGATGTAAAAGAAGAAAAATACTATGTTGTTAGGGAAAAATTTGATCAATTCAAAATGCTTCCTCAAGAAAATGCAAATGATATGTTCTCTAGGCTAAATCCCATTGTAAATGAAGTAAAGGGCCTAGGAACCAAAATTTCAGATGTTGAAGTGTGCAGGAAGATGATTAGAGTGCTTCCAAGATCATATCACAGCTTGATCACTTATCTGTCCAACAGTGGTGATCTCAAAAGGCTTACTCCAACTGAACTACTGGGCAAAATATCTGCTCATGAGCTCACCTTGGCTGATGAAGATGCACCAAGAAAGAAATCCATCGCGTTAAAGGCCAAAGAAGTTGTTCAAGATTCATCTGAAGAAGATGATGATGAGTCAAGTGAAGATGAAGATGAAGACGTGAAGAAGTTAGCTCTACTCATGAGAAGAGCAAACAAACTCATGAGAAGGGTCAATTTTAGAGACAGAGAAAGGTCAAACTCTTACTCAAAGAAAAATCCTTTTTCTAATGTTGTATGTTTTGATTGCAATGAAAAGGGACACATAGCTGCTCGGTGTCCAAACAAAATCAAGAAGAAGAGCAAGTACAAGAATAAGGACGACGAGGATGAAGAAAAGACTCATGAAAAATCAAAGAAGAAGTTTTTCAAGAAGAGCTACTCTAAGAGATTTATGAAGAAAGGAAAGGGAGAGGCTCACATAGGAGAATGGGTCACCGACGATGAAAGTGAAAGTGAAGACTCATCCTCAGAAGAAGAAAGTCCAAAGTCAAAGGGGCTAGCTGGACTTGCGCTAGATGAGTCAACTCCACCGCCACCATTATTCCCTCTCTGTCTTATGGCAAGATCAGATGAGGAAAAGGTGAGTGACTCTCCTTCTTATGACGAGTTAGTAGAACTAGTTGAAGAACTAAATAATACCTTGCATGATAAAACAAATTCAACTAGAACTCTTAAGAAGACTATCTCTAGCTTGCTTAATGATCAAAGGATGCTTACAGACAAGTATGAAAACCTTATGCATGAACATAAAAAGTCTGTACAAATTCGTGATGACCTTGTTGCAAGTCATGCTTTGCTTGTTAAGAATCATGAAGACTTGCAAATCAACTACTGTGAACTAGAAATTGAAAATGAAATGATGTCTAACAAATCCAGTCATGTCTCTTCAAGTAATACATCTGTCTCAAGTGGCTCTTCATTCTTAACTTATGGCTCTTCTGATGCTTGCAAAGAAAATTGCAAATATGCTTCTTGTGTTAAGAAGCTTGAAGTTGAAAATAAAGATCTAAAAGCTCAGATAGCCACATTTGATAAAGGCTTAGAAAAATGTTTTCTGGGAAGTGCTACTCTTGACAAAATTCTTGTTGAACAAAGACCAAACTTGGGCAAAAGGGCTTGGGTTACAAACCCACACCGCCAAATAAAAATAGGCCAGTCACGTTACACAAGCTTTTGTCAAGAAAAACACTCATTGTTATTATTGTCATAAATCAAACCATGAATCCAAAAATTGCTATCTTGCAAATGTTTCTCATACCAAAAGGGATTGCATGGTAGATGCCCATTACATGCTATTTAAAGATTTGAGGGCAAAACAAATGTGAAATATGTAGGTCCCTCAAATTTAAATAAGAAGCTTAAAGTCGTCTGGGTACCTAAGGCCATGTTGACAAACCCTTTCAAACCTAAGATGGCTGTAACTAACATCAAAGGACCCAAAATATTTGGGTACCTAAAGTGAAGAAATGAACTTGTAGGTAAATTATAAGAGTGGAGGCAGACATTGGGTCATTGACAGTGGCTGCACTCAACACATGACCGGTACCTAAAGAATGTTCACTTCAATTGAAGGAGAAAGTGATCCAAGTCACAAAATCACCTTTGGAGATAACAGCAAAAGAAAGGTAAAAGGTCTTGGTAAGATTGCCATATCAAATGATCACTCTATTGACAATTTTCTTCTTGTTGATTCCTTAAACTTCAATTTATTGTCCGTTGCTCAACTGTGTGATCTTGGATTTCATTGTAACTTCACTTCTGATGGGGTAACTGTATTTGATAAAAATGAAAAACTTATATTCAAAGGATTCAGATTTCAAAATCTCTATTTAGTAGATTTCAAATCTAACTCCTCATGTATCTCAACCTGCCTGTTAGCTAAAGTCTCCCTCGGATGGCTTTGGCATAGGCGTCTGGGGCATGTAGGTATGTCTAATCTAAAGAAGCTTTTCAAAAATGAGCTTGTGGTGGGTTTGAAAGATGTCAAATTTGAAAAGAATAAGCTATGTAGTGCTTGTCAAGCAGGCAAACAAGTAGCTAATTCTCATCCAATTAAAAGTATCATGTCCACCACTAGATCACTTGAGCTTCTGCATATGGATGTGTTTGGTCCCACCTCATATGCCAGCATTGGTGGTAACTCTTATTGCTTAGTAATTGTTGATGACTTTTCCAGATTTACTTGGGTATTCTTTTTGCCAAACAAAAGTGAAGTTGGAAAAATCTTCAAAACTTTTGCAAAAAGGGCTCAAAATGAATTTGATTGTCCCATCAAGAAAATAAGAAGTGACAATGGATCTGAGTTCGTTAACACAAATATTATTGAATACTGTGATGAATTAGGAATTAAGCATGAACTCTCTGCAACTTATACTCCCCAGCAAAATGGAGTAGTTGAAAGAAAAAATCGAACTTTGATTGAAATGGCTAGATCTATGCTAGATGAATATGAAACCTCTGATGCTTTTTGGGCTAAAGCAATTAGTACTGCTTGTCATGCTGTAAATAGACTATATCTTCATAGATTACTTAAGAAAACTCTTTATGAACTCTTGGTAGGAAGAAGACCAAATGTATCATATTTTCGTGTGTTTGGTTGTAAAGTTTATATCTATAAAAAGAGAACTCATTTGGGAAAATTTTAAACTAGATGTGACCCTGGCTTCATGCTAGGTTATTCCTCTAAATCCAAAGCATATAGAGTCTTTAATAATACCACTGGACTGGTAGAAGAAACTTATGATGTAAAGTTTGATGAATCTAATGGCTCACAAGGTGAGCATGAGAATTTAGATGATGTAGGAGACGATGGCTTGGCACAAGCAATGAAGAAGATGGAAGTGGGAGATATTCGACCAAAAGAAGACAAGGATGAACTCCCCACTCAATCAATAGTGCCTCATGATGGAACACAAGAGGAAGAAGAAGATGAAAAGAGCAAGATCATCCTGTTCTCATCAAAAGCCATCATACCATTGCTAAAGATCATCCCTCGATCAAATCATTGGTGAATTCAAGAAGGGTGTTCAAACTCGTTCTAGACAAGCTTCTTTCAGTGAACACTACTCTTTTGTCTCGTGTATTGAGCCTAAAACAGTGGAAAAGCACTAGAAGATGCTGATTGGATTATTGCTATGGAAGAAGAACTTAACAACTTTGAAAGAAACAAAGTCCGAGTTTAACCAATCGCCCAAAGGATCACAATGTTATTGGTACAAAATGGGTGTTCAGAAATAAGCAAGATGAAAATGGAGTGGTGATAAGGAATAAAGCCAGACTTGTAGCTCAAGGATTTACTCAAATAGAAGGACTGGACTATGGAGAGACCTATGCCCCAGTGGCTCGTCTTGAAGCAATTCGGTTCCTTCTTGCCTTTGCTACTCATTTTAATATCACTCTTTATCAAATGGATGTAAAAAGTGCATTTCTAAATGGATTCATTGATGAAACTGTCTATGTTGAACAACCACCTGGTTTTGAAGATCCAAATTTGCCAAACCACGTGTATAAATTATCTAAGGCTCTCTATGGTCTAAAACAAGCTCCTAGAGCTTGGTATGAACGCCTTAGAGATTTTTTTTACTCAATAAAGACTTCAAAACTGGAAAGGTTGATCCAACATTGTTTATAAAAGACATCAATGGAACATTAATGATTTGTCAAATATATGTTGATGATATTATCTTTGGCTGTACTAATACTTCTCTTTGTAAAGAATTTGGTGATATGATGGCCAAAGAGTTCGAGATGTCTATGATTGGAGAACTATCATTCTTTCTGGGATTTCAAATCAAGCAGCTAAAGGAAGGAACCTTTATTTCGCAAGAAAAATATACTAAGGATCTTCTCAAACGCTTCAAAATGGAAGAATGCAAGATCATAAAGACTCCCATGGCTACTAATACACATCTTGATCAAGATGTGGGAGGTAAGTCTGTAGATCAGAAACTCTTTAGATCCATGATAGGCTCTTTACTATACTTGACAGCATCTAGGCCTGATATCATGTTTAGTGTGTGTATGTGTGCTAGATTTCAAGCTGCTCCTAAAGAAATTCACTTGAGTGCTGTAAAAAGAATATTTAGATATCTTAAATTTACTTCTAATATTGGTTTATGGTACCCCAAAGGTGCTCCCTTTGAGCTTCTAGGCTACTCAGATTCTGATTATGTCGGATGCAAGATTGATCGTAAGAGCACCTCAGGGAGCTGTCATTTGCTTGGAAGGTCTTTAGTTTCTTGGTTTTCTAAAAGCGAATTCAAGAGCACTATCCACCGCCGGCCGAATATGTGGTCTTTGGAAGTTCTTTGCTCAAATCTTATTCATCAAACAAACATTTTTGGATTTTGGTATAAAATTTGATAATGTACCTCTGTTATGTGATAATGAAAGTGCAGTGAAAATAGCAAACAATCCGGTCCAACACTCCAGAACTAAGCATATAGAAATTAGACATCACTTTATCCGTGATCATGTTGCTAAAGGAAATATTATGCTTAGTCATGTAAGAACGAGGACCAATTGGTGATATTTTCACTAAGCCGCTGATGAGGCCAAATTTTCAAAATTAAGAAATGAACTAAATATCATTGCTTTTTCAAATATTGCTCGATAATATCCGACTAAGGGGAGCACTTTTGTTTACCATATATATCCTAATGCTCATTTCCTTGATTTCTTGCCCCACTTTGCATAATTTTCTCGTGAAAATATCGCTTCGTTTTCAGTAACTCCCGCTTTTTCCGTATCGCTCTAACTTCAAAGTCGCTTTGGATTTTGTTGTATTTACTTCTTTCTCATCACAATGGCTATAAAAGGCGTACTGAGACCTCAAGATGGAATCCTTAACTTATCTCTTCTCTCTTCATTTCTAAACTAAGCTCCTCATCATGTCGAAGAGACCCTACAACGATGATCGGAACAACCCGAGCTCGCAGAACTCGAAGGAGTTCGATCGTGCTCTGGAAGAGCTAGTCAAGAAAGGGCTGCTGCGAGACAAGTGAGGCGATAGATGCTTTTCTTGAAGTCTTCCCACTCTGTCGGGGCGAGCCGCGCCATAGAAGCTTTAGGGCGCGCGCGTAGGGAGGAAACTAGTCCTCGCTCTGCCTTGTCCCATATCATCTATGTAAGCCGGGACAATGTTTATAAATAAAAAAAATTCGGTGTTCTGAAAATACTCTCTGGATCTTGTATGTTTTCTATATTAAATGGCTATTCATACGTGTACGTCGCTAAACATAACTTCGACTAGTCGCTCAAAACATTCTGTTGGTATCTTTCGCGGCTCTAGTTCGACAGATCACTGTTTCGACTACACAATATGGACTTAAAATAAAGTTCGTCTTCGAACTACAATAAAACTATTTGCTACAAAAACTTACTCTGATCTTCCTTATCTAATCAAAGGATTTAAAGGAATCCCACAGTTTTCATCTGTTTTTTTAACAATGTGTCCATATTAAAGTACTTGAGTTCTTCAGATAAGCTTAGTTTAAAGAAATACTTAAGCTTACTTGATTATCAAACTCAAACATTCACTAAAGCTCTTTGTCTGTTGTATTTGGTTATTGATCTCAGATATATATCTTATCTTTAATTTTTTTAAAAAAATATAGACATGATGCAGACTGAGAACAACTCAAGTTACAGGTTCCTGCTTGGATCGGACTAATCTCAAAATAAACTGACAATGCTCGCCGGACTAAATTTTTTGGTCCGTCGATAATAAGAGCTTTGATCTTAATACCAAGCGGACTAAAACTGGTCCAGACTAAGTACAAAGCTTTTTGGTCCGGCCCAAATAGTAATCTATCCAAATTCGTTTAAGTCAAGTCTGTCTCATGATTAAATATCTCTAAGTCTTATCTCTTATCTAAATTTAAAACAATTTACACCAAGCTTAAATAAAATTCCTTATTCTCCTCTCAAGATTTCAAAAGTTATTCAAAATCTTACCTATTGCTTTAGGTCTTATCTATTGCTATCCTGTCCTTTTGGGACTCTCTGTGCCTGCTCAAACAGACTTTAAAAAGAAGGGGTCCCACTCGCTCTGCTCCTCTTCAACCACCCCGTTAAAAGGTGTCGATTCCCAAAGCCTTTATTCGCCAATGCATTCAATGCAGAACTTCTTCCATAAAAATCTCCTTGATTATTGCCTTGCTTGCAAAAACTTCTCTCAACAGGAAGTTTCTTTCTTCTCTTCACAAGCAAATCTCGACCGGATCTTGGCAACGGTGATCGCCGACCTTGTGCGCAAGAATCTCCTTCAAACTCAGTAAGTTCCTTAGAACTTCTCTTTGTCTCTTCATATTTCAAACCCTAGACCTAGTGCTTAGATTTAGTTCTTCCTTTTAGGTCTGTTCTTTTGTTTGAAGAGAGCCTGGTCCTGAGTCTGAGCAATTAATCCGTGTCTAAGTCAGAAAGCAAAAACGAGGTCAAAGAATCCTGACAAAAGGGGCTTGATTGGAAAGATCTTTGATAAAGTTAAGAGTAAAAAGCAGAGAAGATCTAGTTCATCTTCTGAAACAAATATGCCTGAACAACCTCAAGGGCCAGTTATAATCCCTGATGTTCATAATGCTGCTCGACCAAACCGAAAAATAGTGACCTCTCATCCAAGAAAAGGAAAGCAGATAGTTGACTTTGAGTCATCCTCTGAGGATAATCCTTATGAACCCGACAGTGAATCATCCTCAGAAAGCACGGAACTGATCTCTGAGATTGATATTCTTAGTAGTGAAGAATTGGGAAAACTTAATTCTAAGAAGTTAAGAGCAGTTCGGTTGGTCAGTGAAAAGGTCTGGTTCCCTGAGTCAAGGCCAGTCCGAGGTGAAAATTTTGTGTCCCTTTTACACAAAAACATTTACTATGCCTATCTAAACAGAAGAGGTGGAAAAGGAAAGCCGATTTCTGCTCTGTCAAATCACCAATATATAGATTGGGATCAAGTGAACAATATCATTGGATCATCTGGGTTGTATGATTGCATAAACTCCACTCCTGGACTAGTAGGAATCATGTCAAATAAAACAATTCCATGGAGTGTTTCAAGGACTTTAGAGTTTTATGCTTCTCTACTAGTGAACAAACAAAGGAAATATATCATGTTCACTATGAATGGAAAAATAAGGAAAATCAGATCATCCCAGCTTTGAATCAAAGAATAGGAGCTTCTAGTCCTCGTGCAAATAGGACAAGGATCTTTGAAAAGATGTATCCACATCAAAGGTGGAGACAAAGTGGGGACTTGCCAGATTTACAAGTGTCTGGGCATATATACAAAGATACCTCAAGTAAGGATTTTAATCCAAATAGGGTGTCTTGTCTGTCTGAAGAAGCCATGGTTCTACTCTTAATATTAAGACACTCTATATATCCCAGGTTTGGATATAAAGAAGGAATCACCTCAGTTTTAGCTTGGTTACTACACCTGATTCTGTCAAGACAGCCTATAGATCTAGCTGATTATTTCTTTGGACAGATGGAGGAAGCCATCTATAAAAAGTTCAGCAGCTCTTTGCCTTTTGCCCAGTTAATCACTGGTGTCTTGTTGGCTCAAGGCATTATTTCTCAAGATGACCTAAATAAAGAGCTCAAATGCTTTCCGAAGAAATACATTATGCATCAGGCTACTGGACAAAATCTAAGGATTTCTGGGTTTCTTCAAAGAGTGGCAGAAAATCAACCATTTGAACCCGAAGAAGAAAGTGAAGAAAGGATTGAGGCTGAAAATGAGTTTGATGTAAATAGTGCTCAAGTATTTCCCAAGCACAACAAAGTGATTTTTGGCATCACCCTATGAAAGCTATCATCAAGAGTATGAAAGTCATCATATATCTGATCAGAGCAGAAATGACAGAGAACCTAGTGTTCAAAAGGAAAAAGGGAAGACACTGAGCCACCATCTCAAGAAGCAATCAAGTAATTTATGGAAGTAAATCATGGAACACAGATGATGCTGCTACTCAAAAGCTTTCAAGCTCAGTTGATAGAACCTTAGATGAAGAACATCAAATTTATCAACTTCAAGAAGCAACTGCAGCAGCAAGGTTCACTAAGCGCAGAGTTTCGCATCAGAGCAAATGAAAATGAAGCTGGAGGGTCTAGTATGCCATCTGAAGTACCCCAACCATATGAACCTGTCTATCCTTCAACTTCAGCTCATCCTGACATGATCAAAGGAATACATTTCCTGGTTGGGAAAGCTTGTTTGACTATCAGTACCCCAACTCATCCTCTCCCAAGTATGATGAGCAAGGACAAAACAACACATTTCAAGCTCAAGAAAACATCTTTGAAACTCAGCCTTCCTGGTTTTCCAACTTTGAGCAACAATACTATGCCGATCAAAGGGGATTTCAAGCTAGATACATGGAAGATCAGAATACAACAGCTCAAAGGCATGAGGAAGAAATGAAATTCTATAATAAAGCCATGTCAAGATTTGACCACCTAAGCAAAAATCAAGAAGATCCTAGACAGCATGTCCAACAGATTGATACTACTCAAAATCTGATTAAGGACAGATTGTATGATATGAACCAGAAGATGGATGACCACTACAAGAGACTAAGAAATCAAGTGGAAGGTGCAAGCACATCTCATACAAGCAATCAGTTATGGATGAGACACCAATTAGACCATCTAACTGAGTTTACTGAAGATGCCTTGCTAGACTATGCTCGCCTAGCACATGATGTCACATATGATGTGGGCGACGTCCTTGCTGAGACTCGCAATATGAGTGATTCTTTGGACCAGATTCAGTCAGATCTTCAACTGTTGGTTATCCAGCCAGGAGACCCAGACTATCCAAGTTGGCATGATCGAGCTATGTCTCAAGGGCCAGAAAATCCAAGCCAAGAAGATACTAATGAACAACCTGCCTCTCCTCCAAAGAAAAGCAAAGCTCGGGGCCACTCAAAGACTCTTTTCAAGGCGAAGTAGGGACCCTTTTTGGCTATTGATGCCAAAGGGGGAGAAAAACCTTAGCTAAAAGCCTTCGTTTTAAACTAGCCTGGCTTATTTATATTTCTGTTATGGATATTTGTTCTAAGTTTTAATTGTTCTGTGCTATGTTTATGGTGTGATTTGTTCAACTGTTTAGATAATATGCTCAGATTCTCTACTTTGATATGAATGCTTTCATTAAGGGGGAGCAAATTCACTATCTATTCTCTAAATCAAGATATTCATTAACTCTGTTTTGCAGAATAAATAAGATATTACTAACTAAAAGGTATGTTGTCATCAATTACCAAAAAGGGGGAGATTGATAGCATCTAGGCACCCCTCAAATTTATTTTTATATTATTTTGGTTTTGGTATTGATGACTAAGTTAGTAATATTCAAAGCCTGAAGAAAGTGAGCTGGAACTTATGATGAAATAAGCTGGGACAACAAGATTAAGGTCTTTAGTTTATAGTTTATGACTTGGAAGGTGTTTATAGTTTGTAGCTTAAGTGTTTTTGAATAGTTGTTTAAAAGAGGGACTTAGCACAAGGAAATAGTTTGATAGGCAAAGGCAAAACCAGATCACTTGGAGCAAAAGACACTCAATCTATATCATTTTCAAACTATATCTTCCAGTCCAATCGGACCAAATCTTTACCTATCTATATTCTTCAGTTCGTTGCAAACCTTGAATTTATTCTTTGCCAAAATTTCCTTTGTACATCTGCTCTTCATATTAGAATTTACTCGCTTTGATATCCACATATTCTTAAACAAACTTTTCCAGAAAAATATCTTAGTCAGAAGTCTGCCTGTGTATGACGGACCAAATATTTTGGTCCCAAGATACATGCTATTCTCGCTTCTCAATGATCGGACCAAAGATGTCTTAGGTTTCCTATCCTCACAGACCAAAAATTTGGTCCAAAGATCCCTTCGGTATATAAGTTTTGGCGGACTAAATCTTTGATGTTCCTTTTCGATCGAAACCTAAAATAAGTTGTTACTCAGAAATGACAATACCTTTGTGCTTAATTTCTTTAAAACCGTTGCTAGATTGAAAAGCCGGATAATTTTTATCTATAATTGAAAAAGGTTCTTGGATCTTTTCTAAAGTCCATGCATTACGGACCAAAAATTTGGTCCAAGTACATGTGTCTTCTCGCCGTAACCTTTCTTCTGTAAGTCCATGCATTACGAACCAAAAATTTGGTCCAAGTACATGTGTCTATATGCCAGCAAATCTGTGGCTTTGTCCTGTATGACGGACCAAAATTTTGGTCCGCGTACATATAGGTCTCTATGTCTAAGCAAAATCTCTTGAAAGTCATGTGTAACGGACCAAGCCTCTTAGTCAGATACTCATATATATCTCTCAGTTGTATGCCAGACCATCTTCTTGATCAACCCATGTACTGCGGACCAAAATATTTGGTCCGTCGTGAACTCGGAAATTTGGTCCGTCATACACATACCCAGTATCGCTAAGTACTGATACATAGTCCGTTGTACGTGTGTTTTCTGTTGTTTCTGACATCTGACACGTCCAACGGCTACTGTAGCAGGTGTAACGGCTATATTCACTTAAAATGGCTATATAAGCATTTCCTAAGCCATCTACCTAACAGACGGATGAACTCCTTACATTTTGGCATTGTCATATAGCTCTCATTCTCAAAAAGGAGTCTGTGCTTCATTTTCACACAAAAATCTTCATACATTCCTAAGTGTGTAAGCTCCAAGTCAGTGTCTAGTTTTGTGATTTGCATAGCGAATCAAGAGACAGAACTTGTGCAAGGTTTATTACTCTTGGATCTTGATGATCCTAGACAGCTTGGAGGAAGTAAAACAGTGTGACCTGTCCAAAGGTGTTTGTGGAAGGCAACTGTGTTTGTGAGAGGTTTAGAACTCACCTCACTGGAGAAGTGAAAGAGTTACCCGAGTGAACACCAGAGCTACTGCGACTAGCTTTGGAGAAGCTGAACTTCGGAAGAAGTGCTTCAACGTGGATTAGGAGTGCGGCTCTGAACCACGGGATAAATTCTGTCTCTCCAGTATCTTCTCTTTTATTGCTTTCGCTGTATTTACTTGTTGCTTGTTTCTGCTTTACTCTTGCTATAAGTTAGTAAACTAAAATTGCCAAAATCTGTAAAATTGCCTATTCACCCCCCCTCTAGGCCATATCGATCCTTCAACTACAACGTTATTTTGTTGTTTGTGCTCGATATGAGAGGTCTATTGCAATTTATACTCCATTGATGGCACAAGTATTTTTTCATCATATTGAAATTTTTGGAGGAGCAGTTTCAACCATGTTATGGATTTACAGTAGGTAGTTTGCTGAATTTTATGTTCCAGGTGGAGCATACCAAAAATCCATGTTATGTGTTCTTCGCTATCTACCCAGCACCATAGGTGATGTCTTAGCTTATGCCATTTGATGATTGAGCGTTTGTTTCAGGAGGTTAATTTCACGGACTCAGACTTTACTGGGGTTGTGGACTCAGACTTTACTAGGGTTATGAATTCTTGAAAACCCAAGTTTCTTCGTTTGCTTTGTTAATAGCTGTGTGTTTGGATTGACTGTTTCAGCCTTTCTCTCGATCTATTGGTGGTTTACTCAATCTCGCTTTATGAGAAGTATCTGGATAAGACTATTCCAGTCTTTATCATATATATGTATATAAATAACTTGCAATGAAATTTGGAATTATTCATGCATAGCAGATTGGTTTTCTGCAGATAGAAAATTTGTTATTCCTCAAAATTGCTTGCCAACTACATTGTTTATTTGATGCGCTGATCATTAGTTTATTATGCATATGCAGTTGATTTGTATACATTTCCATAATTAAGTATATAGACAATGTCATTTAGAAATCAAGTAACTGCAGCCCCGACGTGCGTATCGTTCTCCCCACCCTAGATAGCTAGGGCCTGGCCTCTCTGGACCAGGGGTTCAAATTTGGTCGAAATTTGGTCATTTTAGTGGGTTCCGAATTTTTTTACCCCGGTTACATTTCGGTGGGTCCATTTGAATTTTATCCAAAATTCAAAAGTTAGTCTAAATTTGTCCAAAAATTCAAATTGTGGTTAAATTTTGTTAAAAAAATTAAAATTTTGGACATCCATTTCGTTCCAAAATTCGGTAATATCTATGGGTGCTAAAAAAATGCTTAAACCAAAATTCGAAACCTTGCTCCGGACCCTTGGCCTCCGTAGGCAGCACTGACCGTCGTCGTCGGACACTCTTCTCTGAGTTCCGGCACCACCTATGGCTGGGTTCTTGGGAGCGCCGGCTTGTGACACTCTGATACCCTTTTTTTTGCGCAGCATCCTCTGGATCGGATTATAACTTTGTGAGATACAACACGAGAATGCACAGTCTCAAGAACAAAGAAGATAAATCTCGTAGAGATAACAAACATAACGATGTTGAAGCAACCACGATGAAAAAAAAAGATTTGTCAAAATTGACCGCAAATTATTTAAGCACAAACTCAAAAGAGTACAAGGGATTGTTGCTCTCACGTGACATCTTGAATATTTTAGGACCCTCAGATTCTTGCCTTATACAAGAATCTAATGCTAAAGAATAATCTAACCTCTATTCCTCTCGTGCACCTCTTACTTTGGATGAGTTGATTTGTGGCTTCTTGGTTGGTTAGGTTCTCCATGATCATCCCATAGGTTTATATAGCTCCCTTAGTTCTCCTTCAAAACAAGCAGGAATCCTACTTTGAAAAAAAGTATAAATCATAATCCTATTGGGATTCATCTAGCACACATTTCTGAATCGTAAAAGATTAGATTTTAATCAACATAATTGACAATCTTCACACTAACTCTTATCTATTGAAATCACCGTGCTCCTCTAAGAACTAACTTGAAGTTAGCTTCGTATTTTTTTTGTTTTTTCTCCCACCTTTGGGGGTACCCCACCAGAGGGGCATGTGCACATCAGCACAATGTGTGTGTTGGTGTTCAGACTTGGCCTTTTGAACCCTCCACCTGAAAGCCATTTCATTGTGTAGTTTGGATAACCACACCTCTTGTTCCTACAATCTTCCATGCCATAGGTTTGTACCACCTTGAGAACCACCTGCTCGTCGATGCCGCATAGTTTATCCTGCCACACTTCCTTCTTTGAATAACTCACACCTCTGCCTTTGCACCTTCTGGATTTTGTAACCGTCTTTGTTGTTCCGTACACAATAGCAGTTGAGATTTGAGTACCTACCATTAACAACACAATTTCCTTCCCTAGCTCAGGATTCTTATCAGACTTCCCATTGCCCTTCCTTTACTTTTACCCATCAATTGGTATCCCCTATTGCTCCAGATACTTTTCATGATTAACTACTCTTTGCATGTAACTCATATGATTCCACCTCGAAGTATTGCCTCACAACATTCAAATTCAAGCGACCTTACAGATATTAGATTCTTCTTTAAGCCAGAAACATAATAAATTCCCGTCAATGTACAATGTGTTCCATCAAACATCTCCAATATAATTGTTCTCACCTTAGTAATTACATACTCCTGGCAATCAGCTAAGTGAACAGTTCTATACACCGGGCGTAGAGATTCGTCATCAAATATTTCCCTCATCGAGCATATATAGAAACAATAACCTGAATATAATATCCATCCATGTGAAGTACATGATTGACTGATAACAAGTATTTCTGAATCATCTTTTGCTATCGCTATTGAGCATGCACCCTTCATTTGCTTCAAATTCAATCAGTTCCTTATCATATGACTTTTCTTACCACATAGATAGCATACACGTGTGCCTTTGCTTTTTTCATTCTTCTTATAACCCTTGCTTTTGCCTGCATCAACTACTACAACCAATGTTTTGTTCACCCGAGGATGAAGATTTCGATGGCTTTTTTAAAGACTTCGGACCCAATAGATATGCAACTATCTTGTTGAAGTTGAGAGTACTTTTTCCAATAAGAATAGTCATCACCAATTGCTTCCAAGATGGTGTTAAAAATGTGTTATTATGATGACTTTATCGTTATTCCCAATTTTCTCATCAAACTAATCAGATGTGTGACAAGCTTGTTGAAGACATTGAGATGGTCAATAAACCATGTACCTTCGTCCATATGCAACTTGTATAGTTGTCGCTTTAGCACCTACAGATTTGTTAGCGACTTTGCCATATACAATTCTTTTAAGTCCTTCAATAATTTCTTCGATGAATTCTCATTGATCAGCGAGTACTTTACCTCATCGAAGAGACGTAGATGAATTGTACTGATAGCCTTTCGCTCCATCATCTTCCAGTCTCCAGCGGACGTCTTTTCTGGTTTGTCCCCTTCAAGAGCAACAGTTAACTCTAGCTGGAAAAGGATATCCTTCACCACATATTGCCAAACGTTGAAATTTACTCCGCCGTCAAATTTCTCCACTTGATTCCACATCATTGACATCGATCATGATTTTGTCACACATAACACTTTACCGACTTTCTCATAAATTTGATTAATTTGACCTTGGCTCTGATACCACTTGTTACACTCTGATACCCTTTCTTATGCGCAATAGCCCTCGGATTGGGTCAAAGTTTTATGAGATACAATACGAGCATGCACGGTCCTAAAAATGAAGAAGATGAATCTCATAGAGAGAACCAAAATAACGACATTGAAGCAATTATGACGAGAGAGTATTTATTAAAGCCGACCGCAATTATTTAAGTACAACTTGAAAAGAGTACAAGGGATTGTTGCTATCTCACAACCTCTCGAACCTTTTAGGGCCCTCGGATCCTTGTCCTCTACAAGAATTTAGTGCTAAAGAATAACCTAGTCTGTAATCCTCTCGTGCACCTCTTGCTTTGGGTGAGTTGCTTGGGAATTTTGTGCGTACATGTTCAACTTGTGATATTGAGCTCAAATTAAGGCTGAAATTTTGTATAAAAGTTAACTTCAATGAAATTTGGAATTATTCATGCATAGCAGATTGGTTTGTTGCAGATAGAAAATTTGCTATTCCTCAAAATTGCTTGCCAACTACATTGTTTATTGGGATAATTCATACTATACCACTCCAAAAGTTAGCAACCACCGGAATAGCACTCTAAAGATTTTTCCTCAGCGAATACCACTCTGTGTTTGGTTCCACAAAGTACCATTTTCACCTTTTTCCTCTTTTTAAAATCATTTTGCACCTTTTAATCGCTGTGAAAAGACACATTTGCCCCTCACAGTCTGACCCAACCAATTACTCTATTGTGAGATGGTAAATGATTCGGCCTGGACTGTCGTGATTGTGATCCCTTGACTTGTGATCGTGAGGTGCCGTTAAATAAATAAGTAGAATTGAAAAAAGCCGGTTGAACAAGAGACACACATTACAACATTAGAATTCTAACAATTTAGGACACATAATTCATACTATACCACTCCAAATATTGCCAAACACCGAAATACCACTTCAAAGATTTTCTTCAGAAAATATCACTCCAAACATGTTTGGTTCCACACAATACCATCTCCACTCTTTTTCCCATTTTCAAATCATTTTGCACATTTTAACCCAAGCAAAAAGACACATTTGCCCCGCGCTTAGCAGTATGACACTTGCATTATTATGTTGAGTAGTTATATATTAAGTATTGCCTAGTATCTACCATTCTGTCGGATTTAGCATGCCCTCGGTTTTTCTGACTCTAGAACCTATGTTAGTAGAACATTAATCGGTTGTGCTTTTTAAATATGTGTTATATCCAAAATTGTTATAATTCTAATGTTGCAATGTGTCAACTTGCTTCTTTCAATCCTACTTATTTGTTCAACGGTGCCTCATGATCACAAGTCAAAGGATCATGGTCACGGCCAGCTAGGCTGAAGCATTTACCATCTCACAACAGAGGAATTGGATGGGTCTATGAGGGGCAAATGTGTTTTTCACGTGGGTTAAAAGGTTCAAAATGATTTAAAAACGAGGAAAAAAGTAAAAATGGTATTTCATGGAACCGAACATGTTTGGAGTGGTATTCTCTGAAGAAAAATCTTTAGAATGGTATTCCGGTGGTTGCTAACCTTTGGAGTGGTACAGTATTTTCCCTTGCTTATTTGATGCACTGATCATCAATTTATTATGCATATGCTGTTGGCTTGTCATAATCAAGTATACAGACGATGTCATTTGGAACTGAAGTAACTGCAACCTCCACTCGTGTCTCGCTCTCCCCACCCTAGCTAGATAGGGCCTAGCCTCTCTAGGCCCCTGGCCACCGACGGGCAGCAACGGCCGCTGTCTTCGGAGGCTCTTCCCTGAGTTATGGGGGCCGCTGTGGCTAGATTATTGGGAGAGCTGGCTTCATGTGCTCGCCCTGTCCATTGCATATTTGGGGAATGGGCACCTCTCAGCTGATCTATCGTGGAGCAGCAACACAAGGCAGCGAACGTCGAGAGCATGCACACGCTGTGATCAAAACTGATGTGTTAGCCTCCATGAAAGGTGGATTTGATTTTGCTCAGGGCCGGGTTTGATGCGCCACCCAAAGACAGTATTTTTGGATTGCATGGGGAACCGGATGTGATCCGAGAGAACCTCCTCGTATGGTGACAGTCTAAAATACAATCCTTCCTAGATTTCTAATTATTAGGCCACGTTGTTTAATTTGTTAGTTTCGTGATTATTATTTATTAATAATAAAAGTTTTGGCTCTTTTAGGGCTCTAATTGAATAACAACTGTTTACCTTGAAACTAATGTATTCCAAACAAACGATGATTTATCTGTTTAGGCTCTGTTTGTTTCGGCTTAGGTTTTTTGGCTTAAAACTAGCTTTTTGGCTAATGAGCTTTTAAGCCAAGACATGCTATTTGGCATCATAGCTTTTTGATGGGTTGGATGGTGTAGCTTTTTGATCCGATCGCCCTGCTGCCTCCCACTGTTCCACCCTCAAGTCCGGCCGCCTCCACCCGCACCACGTCGGATCTGACAGCCTCCCACCGTGCTACGGCCGAATCCGTTCGATTCCACCTGTGCCACGCTTGGACCCTGTAGCCTCCCGCTGCTCCAAGCTTGGGTCCGACCACCTCAACCCGCGTCGCACCGGATCTGGGTTGGCGGAGGAGAAAGGAGGCTAGGGATGGCGGAGGAGGGAGGAGGTCAGGGATGGCAGAGACCGGAGCGACGGAGGGAGAAGGCATCTATACCCCTTTATAATGCACCTAAGTATTCTTTTTTACGTCCACCCCAAATAATGCACCCCACTAGAGATGGCTCAACCTTTTGAACCCAGCGAAACGTCCCCAGAAACTTGCCTCCATCAAAATTAACCTCTCAGATCTTTCCTCAGCTTTACTCACCCACATCCGATGGCCATTGTTTAATATGTCTAACTCATCCCTGTGGCCCACAAGAGATCTCCCCCCACCTCCAGCATCATCTCAAGGAAAAGGAAACAAATATCCTGGAATTAAGGAAAAGGAAACAAACGTTCTAGAAAAGGAAAAGACCATATATTACATGCTGGGAAAAGGAAACCGGAAGACAGGGCAATATACTAGTGGAAGATAGAAGAGGAGGAATGAGGAGATGGGAGAAGGATTCTTGAGTTTATATACGATGGTATTTGGTGGGTAATTTTGGAGACTTTCAGTGGCAAAGTGTTATTTCATCCCAGAAAAGCCCAAAAAAACACCTCTCACCTAGCTTTTGGCTTATAGTTATATGGAGACTTTAGGCTTTTTTTTAAGCCCGACTTAAAAGTAAGTCATTTGTTTTGGCTTTGGCTTTTTTGCTTTTAAGCCAGTGAAAAAGCCGAAACAAACAGAGCCTTAACCACGAAGTATAATACCAGATAGTGTGCACCAGAAACTATGTAAAACCAATTAAATACCCTCACAAGGTAGTTTTGTGACCTGGCTAATGATGTGGATGATGATGTGGTGATGGCTTTAGCTTAAAAAATATTTTAAGCAGCGGAGATCACTTGTTATAGAGTCAAGTTTTCCTTTTTTAAAAAATTCCTTGGTGGGTCCCACTTGTCATAGGAAGAGTGAGACAAGAAAAGTCTTCCTCCTCCTTTGGTTTCGGATAGAGAGCAACCAGATAGGTCTCGGGCTAGGTATAAGAACAACGAAGTAGGGGTGCACGAGGTACAAGGAATGGGAAAAATAGAAGGCTAGCGACGATGCAGAGCCTATGATGGTGCTGGTTTGGGGAGTGGGGCAGCAAGGAGATGCTGGTGATGGGTGGCAATGACAATGGTGGTTTGACCATGGTGGAGGTGGTGATATGGAGGTTGGGAGGAACCGATACTCACATCAGAATGTAGAACACAGTGACAAGAAGCTTTGGTATAATTTAATTGGATGGAGGCTCCCTTGTAGAAGACGAATAGGGACGGAGATACCCGAATGAAGGTAAGGGAGAAGAAACTCAATCACCCGTTATTATGAGCAAATTTATCAAATTAAATCGGGGGATTGGATGAGAAGAGGATGGAACACAAAGTGACGCGGATGAACATCGAGGTGGCTCACTAATTTAAGATATCAAGCTTCAGTGGCCGACGGTAATGGTAGCATGGTTCAAAAGAGCGCTCCTCAGGCGTCTTGCATGGAATAAGGGTGAGAAGAGCTCTCCTCAAGCATCTTGCATGGAATAAGGGTGAGCACGTGATAGAGGGGAGTGAGAGGGATCGTTTTTGTATCTTTATAGGTGGGGATGGGAGGAATACACGATGGTGTTTCACATTTGAGCGAGTAACAACAACAAAGAGGTGTGTGGGGTGAGGCACTGCAAGGCGAGGTGCAGTCGCATGGCTACCTTATAGGAGATGGTGTCTTTGCTTCTGTCAAGGCAAGCCAAATAGATAGGGTCACATGTAGAGCAACAAAGGCGAGAAGCACGGAACGACATAGAGGGGGAAGGAGGAGGCGGTTCACTCAGTGACACGTGGGCCTCACTTTTGTGGTTATTTTTTATTTCATCCGCTAAGTCATTGCCAGGTCATTTGCCAAGTGGTAAAACAACCTTCAAAACCATCTCAAAGGGATATTTAGATAGTTTTACATAGTTCAGAGGCACAATAACTAGTAGAGCAGTGCTTCAATACTTTCCTTTCAAATACAAGTTGCACAAATCTTAAAGCAAACGAAGGGGTAAGTAATCTCCATCTACCCTTTATTAATGCTTTAATATTTGTGCAACTGTAAAAAAGAAAAGTATTGAAACACCTCTCTAACTAGTATTATACTTCAAGTGGTTTTTAGGGGTGCCAGTAGACATTTTCCTATGGGAAGAGGCCCTTATCCTACACTGGCTCTTTTCTGATTCTTGGGATGGTCCCAACACGCTAAAGCACAAAACCATTATAGGCCTTCACTCTTGTTGAAGTGTTTTGACTTGTGGGCTTGGCCTTTTACATGTTGCACGTATACAGCCTCAGCCCCAGTTAGACTAGGCATACTGTAGCCACAAGACGGTGTACAGGAAAGAGACACAGTCTAAGAGAAGCCCCCATTGCCTCTCTAGCTGATGAACTTGTTCACTTACTGGTACCGCTTCCTCACTTGTATTCTATCCCTTCTTCTCGTCCTCATCGGAAACAGGCTGACCATCAATAAGTGCCGCGCCACGAGATTCATCACCGTCGTCGGTGTTGACCTCTAGCATGGTGCCACCTTCTCGCTGTGCGGATTCCCATTTTAAAGAGCCAGATGCCATGTCAGAGATCGAGAGGAAGGACCGAAGGAGATGAACAGAAGAAGCACGAGATGAAATGAATGTTTCGATGACTTTCACTTATGTGGCAATCCACATTTTTTATTCAGAGTGGAAAAAAAGATAGAAGATCCAACGGCCGATCAGAGGATTGGTAAAATAGCTAAGGTATTCTGTAGCCGTCAAAACTTTTGTCAAATCGTTCAAAATTATTCTCATGCGTTTTTACTCCTCTGAACTTTTACTTGCTGCTTTCTTTGATCTATCGTTGCAACAAACTAAGGGATATAAGCCCTGCTGTTTGGTGAAATGGATTAAGAATTGATCAGAATTTATCAAAGTATGTTCTGTAGCTTTTTGGTAGTGTAGAAACCCTAGCTAAGTTCTCCCGTTTTGCCTCTGTTCTACTGGAAAAAATTCAGTGAGATTTTCTCGATCAAATGTCAGGATCGATCGGATTCTGACAATTGGTATTAGAGCCTAGATTTTCCTTAATGATTCGATCAGGTGATGGATGGAACTGGATTGACGTTGGCTCGGCTGTAAAATCTCTCAATTCAATGATTGGCACCAAAGGTAAATGTCGACAGGGGCTGGATTTCAGGGAAATTTTGGTGAAGAACTGGAGATGGATAATCGGGTTGAAATAGAGAAGATACGGGATCGACTCATAGATCTAGAGGCACAGCGATCAGATGCGGTGGAAATTAAAGCTTTCCTATTTAGCAAACCCTGGCAGGCGTCAGATCCAAAAGAAAACCCAAATATTCTAGCAGTCTTGGAGGATATTCTTTCCCATGGGCCAACGATTTCGAGCAATCAGGTGATAACTACAACCCAACCTCAGAAGAATAGGAATGCATCTTTTCCATTGGAAGTTCTGATGATAGCGAACAACCATCTACCAGTTTACAATCCTGCAATCAGGGCCTCATCATAAGTAAATCCGAGATCCTATGGGGGAATAGGAACAACTAGATTACTTCCTAATATGCTCTCACAGATGTCGGACCTCATCACAAGTAAATCTGAGATCCAATGGGGAATACGAACAACTAGATTACTTCCTAATATGCACTCACAGATGCCTCATCCACCAAATGATTCCAATTGGGCCACTATGCCTAACTCTTATTTTCATATGGGATTGGGTCCAATAGGATATACTTCATAGGTTCCAACTTACCATCACCCAAATCTTACACAAAGCCTCTATTTTGGAGCACCTTATATTTGGTTTCATAACTTTCCAAGCAACACATTTTCCAGGGGTTCATCTTTTTTTGCTCAATGGGACTCTTATTTGGGAGAAAACAGTAGTTCACACCATTATACAGAAGCTATGATTAAAGGTCCGAAGTTACAACTGACTTAATTTTTTTGGAGAAATCCACAGAACAATGTGAATTTTTTTTAATGGCTGGTACACCAATAGAACAATGGTTAAATTTATCTTCAAGACAATTAATAGGAAGAGCAAATACTTCATTTAAAGGTGTAGGTATACCCTGGAAAATGTCGAGCTGGCAACAATTCAGTAATATATTGTGTGTCCGATTCTCTGAAGCTAGTGCCCATGAAGTGGTGGAGAAATTACAAAACATGAAGCATCTAAGTACTATGACTAAATATATTAATTATTTTGAGAAGTATGTGGAATTGGTCAAGTGGGATCATCCTTATCTTCAGGAAACTTTTCTTTTGAGCTGTTTTATTGGGAGACATAAGGGAGAGATCAAGCATGATGTTAGTAGTCATCAACCAAAAGGGCTGTTGGAAGCTTATTGGTATGCTAAGTTGGAAGAAAAGGCAGTTTTAGCAACAAAAAAAGCAAACCTGGTGGGAAGAAACTTTAGAAACAAATTGTAGTCAAATACTCAGAAAACACTAACCCAGAAAATGGCTAGTTCTAAAGCTACGAACAACCAGAAACTGAATGCACACGACAAGAGAATTAGAACTTGTTGGCACCTCAAAGAACCATGGACACCAGGTCACAACTTCGACTGAAAGATTAAGAAAGCCACACATATGATCTTGATGCAAGGCGAAGAGGAAGAATTAGGAGTCGTGGAGAATGAGGTAATGGCCAAACAAGGGTATGTGATAGCTCCTAGAAGCCCTACTTTAGCTGAGAAAACAGAGAAAGAAGAACAACTGATGCAGATATGTACACATGCAGCTAATGGTACTTCTGGGCTGATTACCTTCTCCTTGGTTGTAACATCCCAATTTTTGGTTTATTTGAATTTAATATGCATTTTGTGAATTTTTTGAATTTATTGGATTTTCTGGATTTTATTTGAATTTATTTAATATTCTTAAATATGGCCTATTGTGAAAAATATTTAAATATTGAGAAAGCTTAAATAT
Source organism: Otatea glauca (assembly GCA_036346275.1). NCBI lineage: Eukaryota > Viridiplantae > Streptophyta > Magnoliopsida > Poales > Poaceae > Otatea > Otatea glauca. Next base: position 41,820,996 of record CM070719.1, read on the forward strand.
AATTTTGCCAACAATATTTTATTTGAGTCCAAATGTCTCAAAGTATTTTCTGGAATTTTCCAAAAAATTTATGATATTTCTACTACTCTATTTGAATTATTTCAATTACCAAAATTATTTTAATTAGAAAACCTAGGGAAAAACACCTAAACTATGTTTGGGCGTCTCATTTGGCCCAGCCCAATTCCCAAGCCAGCCCATTCCACCACCGAAGCCCAAACTGAGAGACCCTTGGTATCCCATCGTTGGATTTAGATCTGACGGTGGATGCGTTTCCTTAGAACCCTAAGTAACCTGGTTGTTGGATTCAACATGTGTGCGGCTAGGATCATCGATGTTCGAATCAATGCTGAGCACCAGATTTGCCATGTGTCAACGCCATGGCTTTCGTCTCTGATGTAAACTCGGAGCAGAGCTTCGTGAGCGCCATGGACTCAGCTATTGAGTCACGCGAAGCACAAACTTCTAGGGCAACAAAAGGGGAGCATGCGGTGCACCAGGACTCTGTCAACTCAAACCCTAGGTTAATTCCATGAGAGCTGCTGTCATTTGGCTGCAATATGAGGATCATGCCACGCACCATTGCAAGTTTGTCATCGTCGATTCATCACCAGGGAAGGTTGTTTCAGATCATGAAGCGCTCCATCGAGTTCACCGTCGTCTACCGTAGCCGGTGCACATGCTAATTTCGCCGGAGGAGCATCAGAGCGAGCTGTCACTTTTGACATCACTATCGAGGTTTAAGGTTGTCGGAGAGGTAATAGATTGCGTCAGTATGTGCGCGGTGCCGAGCTGGTGCTAGAGCCATCGTGGTCGGTGGTGACCGTAGGGTTGTGTGCACCGATGAGCAATTAACACGTGTATTTGACGTGTGCACCAGCTCAGCCTCGAGGCTTGCGTGTCACTTAGGTGTCTGCCTGGTCAGCATCGCACGTGGCAGCCTAGTTAACGGGTTGCGAGCCCATTGTCAGCCGGTAGATCGCATAGACCCGGTCCACCATGAGCAGGCCTAGGACCGTTGACCCAGTCCATAGACCAGGGACACGTGTCGGCCCATGAGTGGTGCAGATCAGGGCTGACGTCATGCTTGTGTCATAAATCGATTTTCCAATATAAAAATAATTCAGACAATTAACGATTTTATATTTTCTATATTTTCTCTCTTTTTTCAAATCTTTTGTGAGCCCGTTCTCCCTCATATGAGCTCCGATTGAGGTGATTCAAAATTTTAAATTTTTTAAAATTGTGATCTATTTAATAGTGAATTTTATTTGATGTTTGGAGTTTGTTTGTTCTCTATTTTGGTATTTATTTAGTATTCTCTCTTGTTACGTGTAGATGTCGAAGTGCTCGGAGCATCCGAGGAGGATTTGTTGACTCAAGACCAAGGTCCAGAGTAAGAGCAAGAACTTTTCCAAGGCAAGTCGTGTTTCGATCATGTTGAACCCAATTTACAAAATTGCTATGTTGTTTTACATTATACATGATATTTTATGTGTACAACTGTTTCAAAATAGTTCGAGATTTAGTTAATCTACCCATTTGAATTATACCCTACATTGTCATTTGTATGCCATAATTAATTGTCACTCTAGATTGGTTCATTATTAGTTGGTTAATATTAGTAATCAATATAGGTTGGTTAGACCGTGTTAGTATGCTTAGCCATGACACGTACATCACATGTCTTTTGAGATATCAAAAGTTAATCTTGAATGGGACAGACCTAGTTACTTAATTTGCAATGTCTTAGCTTTGGTACTACTAGTGGGGGTGTGAGTCCCGACTGAACGATGAGATTCACATGGCACAAGAGGGGGCTCTGAGTGTGGTAACCAGTCTCTTCAGTGTTGAAACCTTAGCGGGTAATACTGCGTTAAGACAAAGCATTGTAAAGACTTTATCATGATCTCTCTGCGGCACACCAAAGGAAGTATTCTAATGACGTTGCACAAAGAGACGATCATGTCGTGTGGATAAAGCGCATAACCTCTACAGAGTGTAAAATCTATTCAGATAGGCGTGTTCACAGAATTGAGCAATGCTCGGGGATTACAGTCAAGGGTTAGATTTTATAAAATGAAAACTTGGATGAGAAGGCAGGTTATCATTGGAAGTTTGGAGCTTGACTTAGGGCTGGAGGTCATGTTTATTTGAGAAATATTGAAAGTTATTATTTACTATTATTTGTTTTACTGTCTTTTCAATCTACTTATTGTATTCATTTATAAATGCTGCTTTACTACAAAATAACCATGTTAGCCATTCCATTGGAATAGGCCTTGCATATAGCTATATTAGAATTGCATTATGTGCACAACTTGTTGAGTGCTTTAAGTACTCACCCTTGCCAACATCAAACCACTAATTGAGGGGTCTACACCAGCTCTAGAAGAGTATTAGGAGGAGATGAATATTTAGGGTGTGAGCCTTATCACTTGCCTGTGGTGTACTAAAGGGTTATCTACATTTTCTATTCCACTGCAGAGTTTTAGTTTAATGTTCCTAATTTAGCCTTGCATGGCTTATTCATGTAAGTTGATTATAAGGTCAGTCAACAGGTTATATTTAATAAATGGAGTCTTTTATTATGTATCCGCTGTGTATGATTGTGATTGAAGGATCGAGATGGCGATCAAAGGGGGTGAATGATTCCAAATAAAATTTTCTCACCCAAAATTATCCACTCAAGCCCTCAAAGAAAATACTCAAAAGGGAGTAACTGAGAAGGTGCGGTAGCATTGGGCCCAAGAACAGACTCAAAAAACTGCACGACTCAAAAGAAAATTTTGAGGAATCTTTTGATCGGCTGGACAAAATCTCACAAAACTTGGTAGTTATACTCCTAAGGATGTTAGGAACTTATTCCAACCTTCAATCGCAAGGATTGACATCAAAGTTCCAACCTTTTTCACTTTGAAGGAAGAACACACCAAGTTTGAGCAAAACTCAAGAACTTGATCTCAGACTTTCTCGTGTGATTTGGATGATCAAGATAATCTTGGGTAACCTCCCACACGTCCCAGCAAGAACGAACACAAGTCCAACACTTCACAAACACGATCTAGAGGAATGAATCACTCAAGAACATAAGATCGGTTTGTTGCAAGAAAAACATATGGATTGCCTAGATGATTGGGATATAATCTGAAAGAAGATTCATCCAACAATCAACATCCTCGGCATAAGAAGCAAAAGTATGTAGAAGGAGGGGAGGCAAATCCAAATTGCGTAAATGTAAATTGCAAGAAAGAAAGTGCGGAATTTAAGTGCTGAATTTAAAGCGTAATGTAAATGCGTAAAGTAAATTCAAGCATAAGGGAAAGTGTTTTGGATTTCTGGAAAGGAGGTTTACAAAGCCTCACAACAAAGTGGGCAAAGCTCAAAGGAGCACAAAAACCTCAAAACCTTCAAGAGGGGGAAGGCTATCCCTACCCCTCTATTTATACTACTCTTTAGTCACCCTCCATCCTTGGATGAGTTCCTTGTACCCTAAGGACCACCATTAAGGGTTAGGATTGTCTCATTCACTCATACATGGGCTAACCCGAAACCCACGCACATATCGTGTTTTTGCATGCTTTTCAACGCATAGTAACTAGACCCGCTACTCTATCATCCAGACCGCGATCCAACGGCCCTCCTTGATCCGAGCAGCTCCTAGCTAGCATCTCATTCATTTCTTGTCTTCTAGGTTTACACCGACTCAGTCTTCGATCATCTTCGGTGATCCTCGACCATCTGGACCTCTAGCTCAACTTGTCTAGTCCCGATCATCCTTCACCTCACCATGACCTAGCACCGTCATCCTGCAACCATCAAAAACAAGAAAAACACATCACATAGCATTGCCCAAAATGATATGCAATAACTCTGCTCAGAGTCGAGTAGATGAGTCGACATCGAGTAACTTGTGGCTAACCCAAGGACTCGAGACGAGTTGACGGCAGGGCGCTCAACCCGACAACATCCCTACTCGATACTTAGCGATTTCGAATCTACTCGAGTCATTCGACCACAAGCCGGTGGGGCATTACTCGACCAAGCCAGAACTTGGCAGTAATCAATCAAGCGTTTGAATGAACCTTCCGCTCGACCCGGCAACATCCCTACTTAATACTTAGTGACTACCAATCTACTCGAGTCGTTCGACCACAAGTCGGCGGGGCGTTACTCGACCTAGTCAAAGTTTGGCAGTAATCGACCAGGCGCTTGTATGGACTCTCCACTGAACAGAGTTCGAGGGCTATTGTCGAATATCTAACTCAACTCAAATTGCTTCAAATTGAAAATTCAATTTAAATCAAACTCAAACCAAAGCATACCAAGCTCAAATTTAGTCAAATACTCATCACAAACATGGGTAGACCTTCACATGGTCTTTCAGTGATATTCATCTATGTTGAGCCTGTGTTCACTAGCGTGATCCTGGACTAGTGCTATATACATAGAGGGTCTGGATTTGCATATTTGGGTCTCGACAGAGGTGGTATCAGAGCCATACTAACTCTAGGTCGTGGTCCTAGATAGTTTGGTTGTCTCTTAGGTGTGTCCAAAATTATTTTCTAAAGAAAAATTCAAACTTGACTAACAAGAAACTCTTGACTCTTCTTATTCTCCTATTCTTGCCTTTGCTGAATTTTTCATTTTCTTGTTGCCGTTTCGAGTGGAGGTCTCACTCAAGTTTCTTTTAATAGATGAGGGTGGCTTATACCTATGAAGAGCGCGAGGGAGGCTATGCTGTAGAACTATGGAACGTTTTGCAGGTACTTGGAGGCTTTGTTCGACCGCTCTACAGAGGGATTTGCTAGGTGGTCAATGGTGTGGAGCAATTATTTATTTGCAAGATTCCTATCTACGCTCTAGAGGATGAGAAGGCCAGTAAGCCAATCAACATCACTATGAGGAGAGCTACTTTTGAGATCGGGATCCATGAGTCTTCATGTCTTGCCTTACGACGGATCTGCCAGGACTCTGCCTATGAGTTGGAGGACACTGCGTTCAGGTTGCATCCATCAGGATGTGCTTTTTAACGCCAGCAGATTGATGAAGAAGAAGATGCCACGATGGTGCACTTGACAAAGTTTGTTGCTGCTCAAGGGCATCACATGAAGGATACAGCTCAAGAATTGAAGCAGGTGTATGAAGCTTTGAGGGTTGCTGAGGAGGAACTTCATGAGATGCGCATCTTAGCAAATGAGAGGATCATGGAGCTGGAGGAGGCCTTGTATGGTGGTGGTGATCAAGCTATTCAGGAGCAGGGCAAGGAAGAAGAAGAAGACCCCGAGGAGATTGAGATAGAGCTAGAGGAGTGTGACGTGAATGTGGACATGGAGGTGCCAGTTGCTAGACATCAACATCATTTTGAACCCAAGCCATCCCACCCACCGGTGTATGCACCGGGAGAACCTCAGCCTGGGTGGTTGGATGACTGATATAGTTAGCTAGTAGTTGAGACTCTTGTTTTGGAGTCACGTCTGTTTAAGTTAGTCAGTGTCATCCTAGCAGTTGTTAGTTGGTGTGCGTATGTTGGTTTGGATCTTTTATGATCGCTGAGTGTGTAGTATGTGTTGTATAGCTTTTAGGCTTTTGTAAGCAACCATACCAAGTTATTAATAAAGTTTGTTAAGTTGTTTGGGTTAAACCTGTTTCCCCTGTATTAGGATTATTGTATCTTACCTATGCTATTTCTATTTTCCCTAACCCTGTGGAGTAATCAACAGATGGTTAACACTCGTGGTAACAATTGAGCTTCTGGTAGTGGAAACCAACTCAATGATAATACAAATGATGGAGCACTTCCTCAACCTTTACCGTCAGTGGATATGCATAACTTAAGGAGATTTTCTTGCTACTCAGACTCAGTTAATGCAGACTATGATGCAACAGATGCAGAGTATGACCAAGCAAACTGCAGATAATAACAACAATGCCACTCAACTTAACAACAATGGATCTCGTCCTTATTCAAAGCCATCTGATTTTATGAGGACTCATCCACCGATATTCTCTGGGAATATCAATCCCTTAGAAGCTGATGATTGGCTCAGAACTATAGAAAGAAAGCTACACATAACCCAATGTGAGGGTAATGAGAAGGTTCTCTATGCTTCCCATCAAAAAGTGTTCAAGCAACTCAAGGTCTCTCTCCGATTTAGTATAGCATATCACCGAAAAAACTGATGGACAAACCAAAAGGGTAAATCAATGTTTGGAAGCTTATTTGACGGGCAAGGTGTTTCAAGAACTGAAAAAGTGGTTAAGTTGGCTAACTATGGCTGAATGGTGGTATAACACTACTTATGACACTTCGCTAAAAATGACTCCCTTTTAGGCGTTATATAGGTATCATCTTTCCTAGTTGGAAGAAATGTCCATTCCCTGTAACATATCGATGGAAGCTTGAAAGATAGCGAAGGTGACTAGAGAGGGGTGAATAGGAACAAAATAAAAACTACCCCTTCTCAAAAGTATTCAAGCCTCTCTTCTGTAAAGCCCAACCGAAAGGAACGACTACTCCAGTACCGGACAGAAGACCAACAACTCCAGTATTAGACAAAAGAGCAAAGTCACTTTCCCTAAAGAACCAACTAAAGTGATCAATCAGGGAAGTGATGGGTAGATGTCCTATGCTATCGAATAACAGAAGGAACAGCAAGATCTCAAAAACAAGAACTCCCACGCGTCCAAATAGAACAAGGCTAGTTCAGCTCCAAAAGTAGCAATCGGTTTTATGATCAAGAACTAGGAGAAAGGAGTTGTTGAGGGCCTAGATAATTGATATGTGTTCCAGAGATACACCATCCATCAATCACTCATCCTTGGCTCAAGATTAGAAAGAACCAAGAGAATAAAGAAGGAGATGTTTGCAAACAAGTCAAAGTAGGAACTAGAATGAAAACATGAGCACGATTCTTGCACTGAAACTATTTCTATTTCTTGGATAGATGGTTTACAAAGCCTCACCACTAGGTGGGAAGAGTTCAAAGAGCATAAGGATACCAAAATCCTTCAAAAGACTCACACGCCCAATTCTTGAGGAGGCATCCCTCCACCCCTCTATTTATAGCACTCTGGGAGTTCGCTCCTACACACATACATGAGCTAACCCGAAACCAAACAATATAATGGGTTTTGACCATACCCTTCAATTCTAACTTAACCTCTACTCCACCTGCGGACCTTTGATCCAACGATCCTCCTTCACTTGAGTAGGGCTCAAGTTAACACCTCAGCCATCCGTTTCACCTTGATAGCTTTAGCTTCCTTGCCCGTTTTGGACCTAGACTCTTCCCTAAGCCTAGTCCCGGTCTATGCCATTGCCTGCCATGTCCATCACTTTAGTTCCTTGTCTTCCTGGCTTGCAACCACCTTTAGGCCTTAGTCATCTTCTGACGTCCCTTGACCGTTCTGGACCTCAGCTAGCCTAGCCTAGTCCCGGTCTCCTCTGCCTCACCATGACCTAACACCAAAGTCTTACACCCAACAAAGATAAGAAACCATCACGTAGCAATGTCCAAAAACATATCCATACATCAAAAGATCCCACCTTGGATCATTTAGCCTGTGACCACCTTAGACCTCAACTAGACTTGTTCATGAACACTTTAGATATGTCTAGACCACTTACGACCACTCAAACAGAGGTGTAGACCACTCATATCGAGGTCTAGACCACTCGAGACCACTCACTGAGAGGTTATGATCACTCCACAAGTTATCACAGGAGTTCACGATCACTTCCTAAGTGATCCCTAGAGGTCTAGATAACTCCTATGGAGGTTCAAACTACTCCTATAATGCTCACGACCACTCCTAGTGGGTCGCGGCCACTACCCAGGTAATCCTTGGAGATCACGACCACCCCCATCGTGGGGTCACGATCACTCCTTAGGAGGTCTAGAAGGCTCACAACCTCTCTCTAGGAGGTCTACAAGGCTCATGACCTCTTTGGGAGGTCTATAAGGCTCACGACCACTATCTCAGTGGTCTTTGGAGGTCTAGACCACTCCCATAGTGGTCTAGTCCACTCTTACAGTGGTCATGACCTCTCCCGTAGAGGTCCTAGGAGATCTAGACCACTCCTATAGTGGTCTAGACCACTCTCATAGTGATCACGACCTCTCCCATAGAGGTCCTCTGATCTTTTGTGCTAACACAACCTATTGCAAATGCTGCAGGGCAAGATAATATAATTTTTTATTGTAAACTCAGCAGAAAGAAAGAATACCATAGAAAGGAGACCAGGCCCAGTATGCTTTGCAATGAAATTTTCATCATCAAATTTGGTACCGTAGATCGACAAGCACCCAGTACCATCACCCTACAGGACATACAACAGTGGGCTTTAGTTTATACTGAGATATTACTGAAACACTGTTGATCACCTAAAACTAAATCTCCATAGTCTATAGGGAATCAAAGAAAGATGCAGTAACATCTCAAATTGTCAAATAGCTCAAGTTTTGTTGTCTATTATATACATAGATACATGCCACAGCCCAAGCTTAGCTTAAAATTTATGTCAAGTTATATGGTTGATGCCTAGTGCTACAAGTGTGGCGCACAAACCTTCAACAAGTCACCTCCCTGAATCATGAAATCTTTGATCACTCAATGGAACTGACAACCCTTATATCCCAGTGGCAAACCTGATTATTTCCTACAATTACCATGTTAAAAACAAGCCTAATGTAACATCATATTATTGAATTACTGTTGCAATAGCACCTAATTGCAGTTCCATGTTTTATGTTTCATATACATGGCATCTCAATCAATCAAATAATAACCACTAACGATTAAGAAAAACATCATATCACCACAATAGAAAAGCAAGGAACACGCATCACTACCAAACAGCAGAAACTACCAATAAATCAAGCTAAGAAGTTAACAACTCAAGTGGCCAATGTAGCACTAAATATTCAAGGTATACAAGCTCAATTTTTCTCCAATTACAACTAACAATGGAAGTGTAGTACATGTAAAATTAGTATTTCCTAATTTCTATCCCTTTGGACACAAGCAAGTCTGCCAAACAAAAATAACCAAGCTACTCATCATATATATACTAGCACAAAATCAAGCAACTCTACAACACTCATACAAGGAAGCTAAATGTTTCAGTTCAAGCGAGAGTTGTAGATTCAGACAAAGCCCACAAGCCATAACGAGCACCACTTGCTGGAAGTTCCTACCTATGCTCGCTAGTGCAAAACTGCCTGAAACCAAGAAAACAAACGAATCAGAGATCCATGAAAGACAAACACAACATCAGCAAAACGAAGCAAATGGGACCTAGGGTTCAAGGGCAGTACTGAAAGTTCTCGGCTATCTTGGGGATGAGGTCGGCGAAGAGCTCCATCTTGATTCGACCGGCTGGGATGGACCCGATGGTCATGTTGAAGAAAACCACCGGGTTCTTTGGGTTCGGCGCTGGTGCCACTTCACCGTCGACGACGGCGCGGGCACCGCCGAGATGGCAGCTCCACCGGAGGATGCCATGCCTGTGCTGGGGGAGTGCGGTGGAAGCTTTTCGAAGGTTCGGGAGCCGAGTCGAGAGCAGAAGACGCTTCGACGAACGACGGTCGAACTGCGACTTCGAGTCGGAGCCCGGAGCCGTGTAAGACTTGGATTGGGGTGTTGATAAGGATCGAATATTCGAATCCTTTTTACCGGATATATCTGAAAAAAGTTTTGAAATATACTAATCTGACGGATAGTGATATCCCGAATCCGAATCCGAATCCAAAAAATAGTATCCGAATCCGACATCGGATCCGAAAACTATCCGAAAAAATTATCTGAATCCGATCCGAACAGATCTGGTCGGTCGGATGGTCAGAAATTATCTGGTCCGATTGCAACCCTACCCAAGATAAGGCCAAGACCACCATGGGCAAGCCTACGACCTCTCAAATCAAATTGCTCATAACAAAACAAGCTCAAATCAAATTCAAACCTAAGCACCAATGGCTCAAAACACAGTCACTTATTCATCACAATATGGATAGACCACCATATGGTCTTTCAATCTCTCCCTTGATAAGTATATTGATAAACACCAAAACAACATAAATTTGAGTTTGAATTTAGGAAGAGAAAAGCAAGTTGATTGCAAAACCATACTTAGTCCAGATGCAAGAGAAAGCAAAGACCATGACTAAGTTGGCAAGAAGTAGGTTAGAGCAAATACTAGGAAAGAACAAGTTATCTAGAAATGCTCTAAAAAAATAGGAAAAGTCATAGATCTCATGATCCAAAGGAAGGAACAATTTTTCATCAGAGGAGCATAAAAATCAAATCATCTTTTCCATATTACTCCCCAAATTTTTTTCCAATAAAGGTGTCTTGTCATATTTCTCCCCCTTTTGTCAATATAGGCATCAGAAAGGGCATTTTCTCTCTTTTTTTCAAATATGCATGAAATGCATTCTAAAGGAACTTTGAAAAATTATCCAAGTGACCATGAAGACAAAGTATGACACTAAACTACTCAAATTAAGATTGAGCTAATCTAAGGCATATCCAAGGCATATGGAAGCATCCTTACTAGCTAGCAAAATAAAATTAGGCTATTTTGTTATGATTTCAACAAGAGCAGTACTTAGCACAATCTCTAGACTAGAAGCAAAAATATGTTATGGAGCAGGAGAATGACCTAGAGTTCAACCTATTCAACACTTTAGGGAGTTTACAAGCACACAAAAGATCCTTAATGCTCATTTATCTTTGATGCAAAATTTAAAATTTTAACACACACAAAGAGGTTTTGAGGGCTTATCTTAGCAAAGTACATCCTCAACTGGGAGCCATCGACAAAGGCCTCCTAGGCTTCACTCTCTCCCTCATTTTTTGATTGACTCATGCCATTGTCGACCACCTCAAGAAGGACTCTTAAAAGGTTGGTCTTGGTCATACACAATACATTCCAAGTTCATCCCAAGTGCAATAGAAAGCAGTCTCGTGAATGTAAATTTGAGTTCAATCATAGCACACATAAACCAGTTTTGATCATTTGAGCACTTTAGATTCATGAGCACCTAAAGGAGTCTAGAATGCAACAACCTAGTCTCATCCAAGCTACTCTAGGGACTCTAGTAGAAATCCAAAATTTCTCAAATCATGGTATAAGCACCTAGAGAAGAAATATAGCAAGTAAAAGCTACAAGTGTCATCAAGTTTTTCATTAAAGATCAGATTTTACTTTTAGCAAGCTTAGAATGATGAAGCAATATAAACCAAAATATGACTAATCTAGCTATGATCCTCAAAAGAGTAGCAAGGTGCATAACATATATCATGAGTTTAACCGCATGATAGACAAAGCTCAGAAGCAGAAAATAAAGTCTACATGAAATGCAAAGTTTCTTGACACTCCCCCTCAACAGGTAAATCTATTTTAAGTCCAAATCTGGTTCAAGTTGAGTTATTAGCATAATTAAGCTCATAAAATATTAAATGAACTCGACTAAAAAACCAGAACCAAGAACTACAGAGAGAAAAGCCAAGAAATTACAAACTGGACATCCTAAGGAGCATTGACAAGATATAGAGACCACTAAGACTTAGACCTGCTCTCATCTTCCCCATATGACTGACATAGGAAAACTAACTCGACAGACTCAAGCTAGGGAGAACACACATACCCTGTCTACCCAGGGAGTCCAACACCTGCTAGACCTATAAGTCTGTGAGAGAACTCAACCTAATGAGAAGAGAAGTCAGCTAATTAAGCATGATAGCAACTTATAGTATAAAATGAGAGGCAAAGCATGCTAGAAGTCTAAGTGAAGTGAGCTCAACACTCTAATACCCAAAGCTCCCAAAGATACCCAAAAGAGGCACAAGGAAAGGAAAAAGTTGGCAATAAACATATAATACATAATATACAAACCAACCCCCTCAACAGATGTTGTATAGGCTCACAACCCAAGCTCACCTCACAAGACAACAAACCTAGAGCTATCCAAAGGCCTGGTGAAAATGTCGATGATCTGATGGTCACTCTCTATAAACTAGAGCATTATATCACCCTTCTCCATATGGTCTCTAAAGAAGTGATATCTAATGTCAATGTGCTTGGTCCTAGAGTGGTGCACTGGGTTATTGTCAATGTGAATGGCAGAAGTGTTATCACAGAAAAGTGAAACACTATCTATCGATGACCCATAGTCTTGCAAAGTCTATCTCATCTAAAGTACCTAACTGCAACAACTGGTTACAACCACATATTCAGCCTCTGCAATAGACTATGCAACTCCGGATTGCTTCCTAGATGAGCAAGAAATAAGAGAAGTGTCAATGAATTGGCAAGAGCCAAAAGTGCTCTTTCTATCTATCCTACAGCTAGCAAAGTCTGCATCTAAAAAGACTCTAATGGACAGACAAGAAGAGGAAGAGTACCAAATACCATAGTCAATGATAGCTCGAAGATACCTGAAAATGTGTTTCACCGCCTAGCGATGTGAGGCACAAGGAGAGGCCTGAAATCGAGTACACAAATATACTGCGAAGTGTATGTCCGGTCTCGAGGCAGTGAGGTACAAGAGGGATCCGATCATACTTTGAAACTCCTTTTGATCAACTAGCTTACCATTCTCATCCGGCTCAAGAACAACCGTGGTGGCCATAGGAGTTATCACTGGCTTCCCGTCAGACATATCAAAGTGTCTTAGGAGGTTTCGAGTGTACTTGCCTTGATGCAAGAAAATACCCTCCCGAGTCTGCTTGATCTAAAAACCGATGAAGAAACTCAACTCGCCCATCATGCTCATCTCAAACTATGTGCTCATCACATCTAAAAACTAAGAGATAAGAGCATGCTAGGAGCCACCAAAGATATTGTCACCCACATAGATCTAGACAAGGAGAAAGTCTGAGTCTACGTGTCTGACGAACAAGGTCTTATCCACTTTGCCCATCTCAAAACCATGACTAAGAAGGTAGGATTTAAGCCTTTCATACCAAGCTCTAGGGACTTACTTAAGTCCATACAAGGCTTTGGAAAGCTTATAGACATGGGTTGAGTACTTGGGATTCTTGAATCCTGGAGGTTGCCTTGCATAAACCTCTACCTCAATATACCAATTGAGGAATGCACTTTTGACATCCATCTAATAAAGCTTGAAGCCCTTGGATGTCGAGAATGCAAGTAGGATCTGGATAGCCTCTAATCTAGCTACAGGGGCAAAGGTCTCCTCAAAGTCAAGACTCTCAACCTGAGTGAACCCCTAAGCAACTAGTCTAGTCTTGTTGCTAATGACCACCCTATTTTCAGTTTGCTTGTTCTTGAACACCATTTGGTCCCAATGACATTATGACAAGATGGAGGCTCAACAAGTTGCCATACCTTATTCCTCTCAAAATTCTCAAGTTCCTCATGTATAGCAATGGACCAAGATTCATCTGACAATGCATGAGAAACATCCTTTGGCTCAAATGAGGCAACAAAGGCAGAATAGAGGCAGAAAATGAGAAAGACCTGACTTTGAGCGTGTGACCCGCTCAAACAAATCACCAATCAATTGATCAGGTGGATTCACCGCTGAATGTAGCGAGAAGGTTCAGGAACAGAAGTGGCATTTACCTAATTAACATAAGAGATAGGAACAGAGCCACTAACTGTAGGAGAATCTGAAGGTAAGGGCTGGTATCCCTAAGGTGCAGAGATAAAAACAAGAGGCACCTTAGGTGTAGAGGGGACTGAATCAGGTGCAACACCATCATCTCCTTCATCCTCATCTTCTACAAAAATGGTCTTGGAGAGGGAAGAAGAACTTGATATATCGGGTCTAGCTCCTGGACTAGCCTCATCAAATGTTACCTCATAAATCTCTATGATCCTATTGGCCTCACAACTTCAGACCCTATAGCTATGAGAAGAAGTCGAGTAGCCTAGAAAGATACCGTCACATGAACGTGACTCGAACTTGTCTAAGTTCCTAGACTTCAAGATGAAATACTTGCAACCAAAAACCAGAAAATGAGAACACTGGGCTTTGGCCCATATCTCAACTCAAATGAAGTGTGGCGTAGATGTGCTCTCAAGAATACTCGATTAGACACATAACAAGTAGTAGCTATAGCCTCAGTCCAAAACTTTCTAGGAGTATTGTACTCATCTTGCATCATCGTGGCCATCTCAACCAAGGTCATGTTTTTTTTCTCTTCACTACGCCATTCTATTGAGGGATGTATGGAGAATAAAATTGATGCTCAATATCTAACTCCTCATAGAAACTCTCAAAGTAGGAGTTCTTGAACTCCATGCCATTGTCACTACGTATAGCTCGTAAGGCACTTGGGAGCTCAATAGACAACCTACGGACCAACAGTGTCCATATGCAAAAGCTATCCTGGTTCATCAGTCATAACCATGGTGACTGGGGGATGAGAAGTAGCAACCATCTTGCCATGTTGGTAAGGAGAACAAACTAAGTCTTTGACCATCTTGAGTTTGGGCAAACCATGAATAAGATCATGGCTTCTAACTCGAGTCAAATGATCAAAGCCAATACGACTAAGTCTCCAATGCCAGAAGGAGAGATCACAGAACTCTGAAGCAACTAAGTAACAGAAAGTATCACCAGAAGAATCAGCAAAATCAGTACGAAAGATAATCCCAAACTTAGAGATCCTGCAAATCAACCCTCTAGAAGAATCGAGAATTATACAGGCATTTCACTTAAAGCTTACCTCAAAATTGTCATTGATAAGTTGAGAGACTGAAAGCAAATTATACTGCAGCTTACTAATCAAGACAACATCCTTAAGAAAGAATTTTTTTATTAATATGTATAGAGCCTTTGGTGATGGTGTGACCTGAAGAAGCATCCCTAAAAGTGATTAGTTCATCACCTGGGACACGGGCTAAGGAAGAGAACAAACGGGAATCTCCGGTCATGTGATGAGAACAACTAGAGTCTATAAGCCAAACATCTCCCTTCCCAGCCCGATGAACCTGGATCACAAAAAGCAATAGATCGATGACTCAATACTGGAATAAATAAGTGCAGATCTAGAAACCCAATATTGAATCACACGATGAGCGGAAGTGCCAGTCACAGGAACAAAAGACTAGACTCTAGTGTCTCTCCGTGGCTCAACTCTCACAAACCTAGGAGCAAGGCCAACAGAAGATCTGGGAGCTGGAGCTAGGTTGGCTCGAGGTCATGCAAAGGCCGGACCACCCCAGTAACGCTGTCCAAATCTCTTACCATTAAAAAACTCACGCCACTGATATCTACCTCGATGGGAAGAGCGATGAATATCAAGAGGACAACGAAAAGACTGACCACGAACAACTCCAAGGAAAAAACCAGTATGAGCAGCCTGAAAACCAAGTCCTGGACACTGTCCAGAAACAGGAGACATCCTACCCTGCCTAGGAGCCGTGGGTGCCTTATGAGCACTCTGGGTTTGAGGATGACCCTAAATACCCCTAAGT
This sequence comes from Otatea glauca, assembly GCA_036346275.1. NCBI lineage: Eukaryota > Viridiplantae > Streptophyta > Magnoliopsida > Poales > Poaceae > Otatea > Otatea glauca. The sequence goes on from CM070719.1 coordinate 41,836,447, forward strand.
GAGTGACCACGCTCACATCATGCTAACTTGGCATGCCTAAAACAGAACTCGGCCAAATGTCCAGCCTTCTAACAGAAGGTGTAAGAATACTTCATCTTACTAGAAGCAGAAGCTGCAGGAGAAGCAACCTTCTCATCAAAAACCCCATGGACAACCCCAACTGACTGAAACATAGTGGTGCTCACTTTGGGAGTTACCAAGATCTCTCCACTCTTGGAGCTATGTACAATGGTGGGAGGATATGCCCGAGTATGCTCCAAGTAGTCAAATCCTAGACCTTGATGAATCGACTAATCTTGGACTGGTCTATTATAAGATTAAGCTTCTTCTTGCCTCCAACAAAATTCTTCAGAGTGCTCATAAGGTATTGGCACTCTTGGAAGAGAGAGACATAGGAAGAGCAAGGGGAAGGTGATGATGAAGATCTAGAAGAAGAACGAACAGCACATGCATAGCTCTCGCTATGCACGACTGTCTCAATCTTGAGGGCCTCACAAGAAACACACTGGACGTTCACAATCCTAGTGGTCTGGGCCTCTAGTTTCTTCCTAAGCTCAGCATGGACTCTACCCAAATCCCCCTCAATCTCAGCACAATGCAAACAACCTTCTTGTGATTTATCTAGTAGGTCCTTAGTAAGTTCAACACACTTGATATTTAGAGCATTATTGTCAAGTTTTAAGTTCCTACAACCCTCACATGAGCTAACTGGGTCCTTAGAATCATGCGATTCAAGTTCATCATTCCTAGCAGCAAGCTTCCTAAGATCAGTGCTCATGGTTTCAATTTCAGCAAGGAGTTTTGGGTAGTTGTCACAAGAAGGGTGCAAGTGTGAGCATGAAGAAAGCTAGCATCAACAAGAATAACAAGAGCACTACTACTAGCATTCTTCTCCTTAAGAACCTCTACTTTAGCAAGCACACTATGATATTTTGTCATTTAGTAATCAAGCTCCACAAGCAAGGAATCAGAGATAACACAATCATCAATGTCATGAGGGGACGTAGATCTAAGCGAAGCTATCTTCATAGGCATATCTTCTACCTTCTTCTGTAGCTTCAAACACCTAGCCTTAGCTCTAGCATGGAATCTTCCTAGCTTACAAAATGCGTCATTAAGCTCATCGTAGGAAGGTACATCGTCTGACACGTTGTAGAGCTCGGTGTTGGTGATGCCGTTCTCGTCGCCCATGAAGCACTTGCCGATCAGGTCGTCATCGTCCTTCACCTTCATCTTCTCTTGCAGATCATCCTCTCCATCGTCGCTGTAGATCTCGACGTTAGAGAGGGAGACGTCGAGGGCAGCAAGGACACGGTAGAAGAGCTTCTTGTTTTTGGCGAAGTTGCGGTGCTTCTTTTCGCGTGCAGGATCTCGAAGTGGAGGCTTCTTGTTGTGGTTCTTGTTGGTGTAGTCGTTCTTTCCAGCACCGCCGTAGTTGTTTTTGCCCTTCTCCAGCTTGAAGCAATTTGTCCGAATGTGATTGGGGCCATCACACTAGAAGCAAGTGATGAGACCACCTATCTTTCTTTCCCTCACCCTCTTGTAGGCGTGAGAGAACCTTCTGGCCAGCAAGGCAAGATCATTCTTGGGAATCCTCTCCAGCTGCTCATCACTCAAATCGCTAAGAGTGGAGAGGGATAGACCCATGGGAGCCTCAGGAATAGGATCAGTGACCAAAGCCATCGACTGTGACTTTGTCTTCCTAGAGACAACGTCGATCTCATGAGCCTTGATGTGGCCATTGACTGCGACTTTGTCTTCCTAGAGACAACATTGATCTCATGAGTCTTGAGGTGTGAGGACAGCCCATCAAGAGTCAAGGTTAATAAGTCTATGGAGTCCTTGATGGAGGTCACCTTCATCTCCTAGACCGCAAGATCAAGTGCTGTGAGGAAGTGCCTAGCATTCTCTGAGTCAGAGTATGTAGTACCAACTGCTCGGAGATCACTCAGGATCTTCGTGAACCGACCAAAGAACTCGTCGAAAGACTCTCCGGTATGCTGTTCGAACTTATTATAGTCACGCTTGTATTGATCTTGCCTCACGGTCTTGATTTGGGTGGTGTCCTCATGGTATGCACCGAGAGTCACCCAAATCTGGTGAGCAGATCGCAAGTGGGAGATCCAGTCATACTCACTATGGCTTAGCCCTTGTATGAGGATGTTCCTTGCCTTTGCATTTGCCTCAACATCTACCATATTTTCGGCATTGACGTCCTCATCGGCATGAACATATTAAGAGAGCTTCACCTTCTACCAAATTGAAAATCCTTGGGTAGTGATGTATGACTCCATTCTGGACTTTCAAAAAAGATAATCATCTCCAGAGAAAATTGGAGGCTTGGTGGAATACTTGTTAGTCACCATGGCTCTTCAGACTAGTCAAGATCTAGAAAGAGCAGAACCGACTCTGATACCAATTGAAAAATCAAAATGGAGACTAGAGGGGGTGAATAGGAGCAAAATAAAAAATTCCCCTTCTCAAAAGTATTCAAGCCTCTCTTCTGTAAAGCCCAATCGAAAGGAATAACTACTCCAGTACTAGACAGAAGACCAACAACTCTAGTACTGGATAAAAGAGCAAAGTCACTTTCCCTAAAGAACCAACTAAAGTGATCAATCAGGGAAGTGCTGGGTAGATGTCCTATGCTGTCAAATAACAGAAGGAACAGCAAGATCTCAAAACAAGAACTCCCACACATCCAGATAGAACAAGAGTAGTTCAGCTCCCAAAACAGCAGATCAGTTTTATGATCAAGAACTAGGAGAAAGGAGTTGCTGAGGGCCTAAAAGATTGATATGTGTTCCATAGATACACTATCCATCAATCACTCATCCTTGGCTCAAGATCAAACAAGAAAGATCAAAAAGAACCAAGAGAATGAAGAAGGAGATGATTGCAAACAAGTCAAAGCAGGAACTAGAATGAAGACATGAACCTGATTCTTGCGCTAGAGCTATTTTTATTTCTTGGAAGGATGATTTACAAAGCCTCACCAATAGGTGTGCAAAGCTCAGAGAGCATAAGGATACCAAAATCCTTCACAAGACTCACACGCCTTGTTCTTGAGGAGGCATCCCTCCACCCTTCTATTTATAGCACTCTGGGAGTTCACTCCTACACACATACATGGGCTAACCTGAAACCCAACAACATAACAGGTTTTAACCATACCCTTTAATACCAACTTAACCTCTACTCCACTTGCAAAACATTGATCCAACGATCCTTCTTCGCTTGAGTAGGGCTTAAGTTAGCATCTCAGCCATCCGCTTCACATTGACAGCTTTAGCTTTCTTGGCTGTTTTGGACCTAGACTCTTACCTGAGTCTAGTCCCAGTCCATACCGTTGCCTGCCATGTCCATCACTTTAGTTCCTTATCTTCCTAACTTGCAACCACCTCTAGGCCTCAATCATCTTATGGCGTTCCTTAACTGTTCTGGACCTCAACTCTCCTAGCCTAGTCCCGGTCTCCTCCGCCTCACCATCCTAGCACCGAAATCCAGCAACCAACACAAACAAGAAATCATCACATAGCAATGTCCAAAAACATATCCATACATCAAAAGATCCCACCTTCGATCATTTAGCATGTGACCACCTAAGACCTCAACCAAACTTGTCCATAACCACTTTAGAAATGTCTAGACCACTTACAACCACTCAAACAGAGGTCTAGACCACTCATATAGAGGCTTAGACCACTCAAAACCACTTACTGAGAAGTCATGATCATTCCCTAAGTGGTCACAGAGGTTCATGACCACTTTCTAAGTGATCATTGGAGGTCTAGACCACTCCCATGGAGTTTCAGACCACTCCCACAGTGGTCATGATCACTCCTAGAGAGGTTACGATCACTACCCAGATGATCCTTCGAGGTCTAGACCACTCCTATGTGGTCACGACCACTTCCTGGGTGGTCTACCTAGCTCACAACCTCTCCCATAGAGGTTTTAAGAGGTTGAAACCACTCTCATAGTGGTTTAGATCACTCTTACAATGGTCACGGCCTCTCTCATAGAGATCCTAGGAGGTCTAGACCACTCCCATAGTGGTTTAAACCACTCTTACAGTGGTCACGACCACTACCCTAATGGTCGTAGGAGGTCTAGAGCAATTTTACTGTGGTCACAACCACTATCCCAATGATGACCACCTTAAGGAACGACCACTGTAGAGGTCACAAAGGCCATGATGACTCACAGTAAGGCTATGACCACCCAAGACAAGACCAAGACCACCATGGGCAAGCTCATGACCTCTCAAACCAAATTGCTCGTGGCAAAGCAAGCTAAAATCAAACTCAAACATAACCACCACAGGCTCAAAACATAGTTAATTACTGATCACAACATGGATGGACCACCACATGGTCGATCAACGCTAAAGTTACTGTAGAGTAAAGGGAGGAAATGCTGAAAAAACTTACATGGAAAGGGAGGAAATGCTGAAAAAACTTACATAGAATTTGCAGAATGTACAAAATAGGATCAAGAGATTTGCGGATAAACTGAGATATTGGCGACAATTTGAAGCGGGAGATATGGCATATCTTAATATGCAATCCTATCGCCAAAATGCTTTTGGATTGAGAGGATCTCTAAAACTCAGATCCAAGTATTATATACCTTTTCGGGTTATAGAAAAATTGGGTTCAGTGGCTTACAAGCTTCAATTGCCCAAAGATGCTACTATTCACCTAGTCTTCCATGTAAGTCAGCTCAAGAAACATGTGGGTCACAATGCAGTTCCATTACCAGGATTACCACTTGTTGATTCTAAAGGTCAAGTGAAAATTGAGCCTATTGTTGTCTTGGATCGAAGAATGGTACCTAGAAAAGCTTTGGTTGCGACTCAATGGCTCATTCATTGGCTTAATCAACTGTAAGGACCCGAATCCACTGATTCGAACCCACTGTGTTTACCGCACTATTCCCAGGATCAACGCTAGTGCACACAGCTTAACATGGGTACATATCACATCATACTCAACGATAATAGAATAATAGTTCATTCATTGATATAACTAAAGGTATGATCTTATGACCAACTTACATTATTAAGCCACGCAGGGCAAAACTGAAAATACAACTAATGATTAAGCGGAAAGTAGAAAACGTAGATAGCTCATCGACCACCACAGGCAACCAACAAGGCTCGGACCCTAATGACTCGTGTCTTCACGGACTTCACCTTCCAACACAGGTGTAGATTCCTCAACTGTTGATTATTGTTGTTTGGCAAGGGTGAGTACTTAAAGCACTCAACAAGTTGTGCACAGAATGCAATTCTATGTATCTATATGTAAGGCTTATTCCAATGGATAGGCTATCATGGCTATTTTGCAATAAGCAGCATTTTATGAACAAATACAGTAAATAGATTGTAAAGAATGTAAAACAAATAACAATAGTAAATAAATTCAGGATTTCTCAAGTAAACCAAGTTTCCAATCCTAAGTCAAATTTCATCTTCCATATGGCATTCCGCCATCCCAACCATGTTGTCCAATTAATTAAGCTAACCCTTAACTGTAATTCCCGAGCATTGCTCAATACATGAAACGGCTATCCGAATAGTTTCACACTCTGCAGAGGTTATGCACTTTACCCACGTGATACAACCAAACACCACCAAGGCGAGTGATTATAACAAAACCTTTACAGTGCTCTGGCTTAACCCGATACTATCCGCTAAGGTTTCAACACTGGTGGGACTGGTCACCACATCCAGGGCCCCCCTCTTGCGCCATGTGAATTACACCATAACTCGGGAACTCACACCGACCACGATAGTACCAAAATTAAGACATTGCAATTTACTCAGCTAGGCTGGCCCATACCAGACATGTGGTTGCATGATTGACTCAGGTCAAAGGCTTGCAAGGTTAAGTCCTTAGTGTGATCAAGGCAAGACATCCACATACCCTCTGCCCATCGGGCCCACCTTGGCCTCCTCGCCCCTTGCCACTTGCCCCAATCTAAATTATCATCACCCAGTTGATTACCAAGCACCATGTGCCATTAACAATTCAACATCGTTGCGTGACCTGACTCGCCACAACAACTCAATCTCATCTTGTGATTCCACATGACACACAAGTTCATAACATTGTTCCATATTCCATTAATCAAAATTAATTATCAATGATTCTGACACATGTGATGACGTGGCATGGCTAAGCAACTAATACGAACTAATCCTCCAATGTCGATTATAATTATTAACCAACTATATTTAACCAATCTAGGGTGACAATGGATCATGGCATACAATGACAAGGTAGGGTGTAGATCAATCTGGTATATTAGCTAAACCCAATCTAATTTAAAACAATTGTATATTTGAAATATATGCAATAGGGTAAAACAAATATAGCAATTTTATAAACATGGGTTCAACATGATCAAAGCACAACTTGCCTTGGAATAGGTCCTGATCTGGTTCGGAACTTGCTCTTGAGTTGCTTGATCTTCCTCGAGCGTCGCACAATTCAACGTCTCACAGCGTCAAGGAGAAAAGCAAATAAATACCAAAACAGAGAACAATTGAACTCCAAAAATCAATTAAAATTCACCATTAAATAGATCTCAATTTTACAAATTTTTAGAAACTGGAATCACTCAAATCCGAGTTACGATGCAAAAGATATAGCCTTTTGAAGTTTGAAATAAATCTTGAAATCGAAAATCAAAATTCGAAATTAATAGATTTATTTTTATTCTGAAAATAAATTATTGCGTCAGCATGACATCACGCTGACATCAGCCCTGACCCGAAGCACCCCGGTGGTGACATGTGTCCCTCGGTCCATGGACCACGTCCACGAATTTCCTCGGGTTCACGGTGCACCCGGTCCACACGAACCACGCCCCGCGACACGCGGGTCCGCGCGAGCCGACTTCGGCGCCACCGCGGCGCTTACGTAACCCGCCACGCAGGCGCGACGCGGCTGCCACCTCGGACAAAAGCGTGACGAGGCAGCCACGCGTCGACGACGCATCTTGCCACGTCAAGCGGCGGCGCGCATGGTCCTAGGGTCGTCGACGGCGATCGTCCCGGCTATCTGGCACGCTCGCGACCGCCCTACCTTCCGACGCGATCGGATCGGAATTTGAGCACTCGGCGGCGGCGGCGACGACTTCTTCCTCGGCGGCGATGGCTCTTGGCGACCTCCTTGCCGTGACGCTCTGGCGAAACAACCGCGCGCACGAGGTTCTCGGTTGAAGGCGGCGGTCACGGTTGGTCTCGGACCTTGCGGCGGCTCAGCGGCGGCGAACGACGATTCCTGCGTGGCGGCGCTCGACCAAACTTTGCGAATTCACGGCGAATCGGCGGCGCTCTCACGCGAGCTAACGTAGGGCTTGGTCGCTTGAGGTATTGCGCGGCCCGTGCTCTTCTTTTATAGCGTCGGGCGGTGCTTCACCCGATTGCCTGCGGAGTCCATGGCGAGCACGGAGAAGTCCGCACGGACACGCGGGAAGATGAACGGATCGATGACACGCGGCGATCCGACGGCGTCAATAGAATCAAAGTCCGAACCGTGCAGCCGTCCTCGCTCATCCGATCTGGATCCGACGGCAGGATTAAACCTCTAGAAAACGGATTTGAGCGGGCGCGCCACTGGGCCACTCCGCAAGATAAATGGGCCAAGCCCACTCCTGTTGAAGCCCATTTTGAAAGGATTTTCCAATTAAAATAATTATTGAAATTCATTTATTTGGTTTTAGGCAATAAATAAATCAGGAAAAATTTCAAAAATACTTTGAGACATTCCGGACTCAAATAAAATATTTTTACCAAAACTTTATTTTAACTTTGCACAGATTTAAATACTTTTGGATAAAAAGCAATAAACTTGAAATAAGATTTAATTCAAATAAATCCAGAAAAATCTAAATAAATTCCAGAAAAATCATAAATGCACATTTAAGCAATAAAATAATATATAAGCAAATTTTTGGGATGTTACAAACCTCCCCCCCTTAACAGAATCTCGACCCGAGATTCAGGGCTAACTAGAGAATAGGTTCGGAAATTCTGACTTCAAATCTTCTTCTCGCTCCCAAGTGGCTTCACTTTCAGAATGATTGCTCCACTGAACTCTGCCAAAGCGAATAGACTTGTTTCTGGTCTTGCGTTCCATAACATCCAAAATTCTGACTGGTTGCTCTTTGTAAGTCAAATCTTCTTGCAGCTCTATTGCCTCCAGCGGAGTTTGCTCGGTTGGCACTCTGAGACACTTCTTAAGCTGCGATACATGGAACACATCATGCACTCCTGCCAAGGACTGAGACAATTCTAACTGATAAGCTACCTCTCCTCGACGGCTCAGAATCTTGAACGGACCAATATATCTTGGCGCAAGCTTCCCTTTAACGTGAAATCTTTTAACTCCCTTAAGAGGGGTAACCCTGAGATACACATGATCTTCTGGTTCGAAACTCAAATCTCGACGACGGTTGTCTGCGTAGCTTTTCTATCTTGACTGTGCTATCTTCAACCTCTCTCTGATCATTGCGACTTGACTTTCGGCTTCCTTGAGAATGTCTGGCCCGAAAACCAAACGTTCTCCTGTTTCATTCCAATTTAACGGAGTACGACAAGCACGTCCATACAATGCCTCAAACGGTGACATCTGCAAGCTAGCTTGATAACTATTATTATAACTAAATTCCGCATATGGCAAACACTTATCCCATGTCGCAGTATAAGCTAAAGCACAAGCTCTCAACATATCCTCTAAAATCGATTTACTCTTTCGATCGACCATCCATGCGGGTGATATCTTGTACTAAAATTGAGACGAGTTCCCATGGCCGTGCAACATATTCCGAATCTTGAGGTAAATTGGGTACCTCATGCGACACAATCTTCTTGGGCACTCCATGCAAACATACAATCTGGACATGTACAACTCGCTAAGCGATCTCACGAGTAAGTGGTCTTTCTTTGGGATCAAATGGCGACCTTGGTTAGGCGATCCACAATAACCCAAATGGAATCGTAACCTCTCGAGTTTTAGGTAAACCGGTGATAAAGTCCATTCGATTTCCTCCCACTTCCATTCCGAATTTTCAACTACAACAAACCAATGGTCTTTGATGCATAGCTTTTACCCTCTGACATACGTCGCATAAAGCAACATGCTCAGCCACTTCACGCTTCATGTTAGGCCACCAAAATCTCTCTTTCAAATCTTGGTACATCTTGGCACTTCCTGGATGAATCGAGTACTTAGAATCATGAGCCTCCTCAAGAATCAATTGCTTTAGTTCCTTTTATCCAAGCACACAAATTCGGCCTTTGAAGAACATGGTTCCTTGCTCGTCCCGAGTGAAATCTACAGCTAAGCCTTCTTCCTTTTTAACCTTGATCTTAGAAATTTTATCGTCATCCTTCTGGCCTTCTCTAATCTGACCTTCCAGCGTTGGCTTTACTTCAAGTGCAGCTACCATGCCTTGCGGAACGACTTCCAACCTTAGTTTCTGAAATTCCTTGCATAATTCTGGTTGATCCTCCATTATCAATGTTTTTGCGCTATGGCTCTTTCGACTCAGAGCATCTGCTACCACATTGGCTTTTCCGGGATGATAATGGATTCCCACATTATAATCCTTAATTAGCTCAAGCCATCTTCGCTGTCTCATATTCAGGTCTACTTGAGTGAATATGTATTTCAGGCTCTTATGATCTGTATATATCTCACATCTATTTCCTATGAGATAATGGCGCCATATCTTTAAAGCATGCACTCTGACTAACTCCAAATCATCGTTGGGTAGTTCACTTCATGCGGTCTTAAGCGTCTCGGCGCATAAGCAGCGACTTTGCCTTCTTGCATTAACACGCATCCCAAGCCTTGCTTTGAAGCATCGCAATAAATATCAAATCCATTACGCACATCGGCAACACTAATACGGGGCATGTTGTTCGCGCTTCTTTAATTCCATGAAACTTGTCTCGCACTCTGGCGTCCATGCAAACTTCTTTTCTTTCTTCAACAACTGCGTAAGAGGTTTAGCAATTGTCGAGAATCCTTCTATGAACCGACGGTAATATCCCGCCATTCCCAGAAAACTACGGATCTGGGTAACAGACTTTGGTTGCTCCCAATGCAACACTGCGTCCACTTTGCTTGGGTCAACTGCTACTCCTTTAGTAGTCATTACATGACCAAGAAATTCTACTTTCTCCTTCCAAAATTCACACTTGCTAAACTACTTAGCATACAGCTGATGCTCTCGCAGCCTCTCTAAAACCATTCTGAGATTTTCTGCATGCTCTTCCTCTGTCTTCGAGTAAACCAAGATATCGTCTATGAAGACTACAACAAACTTATCCAAATATTTCATGAAAACCTTATTCATCATGTTCATGAAATATCTTGGGCATTAGTCAATCAAATGACATGATTGTGAACTCATAATGTCCATATCGCGTAGAAAACGCAGTCTTAGGCACATCCTCGCTCGGATCTTCAGCGATGGTATCGAGCGAAGATCTATCTTGGAGAAAACTCCAGCTCCTCTTAATTGATCAAATAAGTCATCGATCACGGGCAGCGGATACTTATTCTTGATCGTTACTTCATTCGATGCGCGATAATCGATGCACATTCTAAGACTTCCATCCTTTTACGAACAAACAAAACCGGGCTCCCCACGGTGATGAACTTTGTCTATGAAACCTTTTTCTTGCGGTTCCTCAATCGCTTCTTCATTTCCACTAACTCGTCGGTAGGCATCCGATATGGTCTCTTTGATATCGGTCTGTCGCGCAGTGCTAATTCAATCACGAACTTCGATATCACGATGCGGTGGCAATCTGGCAAATCTTACGAAACACATCCGGGTATTCCACAGCTCTTGGCACATCTTCCATCTTGATGGCTTTCACGCTGTTGACCATTAATCGCCCATCGCGAATGCGGTCGCTTGAAACTCTACTTTCTTGCCACTAGGGCCTTCCAAAGTCACGGTCCTTCGCCACAATCCAAGACGACCTTATGCTTAGACACCAATCCATTCCAAGGATGGCGTCTAGGGATTGCGCATCTATCAAGATAAGATTAGCTAGAATTCTATCCCATCCATAAGCAACTTAGCTCCCAAACACCCAAGGCTAGATCTAAGTTCGGATCACGGGGCTTAGACTAAGAGCACACACTTAAGATTCACCACTTTAAATCCATTCTTGGTTGCAAAACTTTGAGAAACAAGCGAATCGAAGCTCGAGAATCAAACAAAGCGTGGCAGTCTTGAGTTGACGAAACTTACCCGATCACGACGTGCGTAGCTTCACGAGCTCCATCTGCGGTGATGTGGTTGATCCTTCCACGCCTTTGTTGATTGCGGGGTTGCTCGGCTTGACTGGCGCATGATTTCCTCCTGAGGTTGGTGCCTTGGCCGGTGTTGTTCCCAAGTTGAAACGAACTGGCGTGATGCCTCCCTTCTGTGGACACCTATTGGAAAAGTGCCCTGGCTCGTTGCAGGTATAACATCTTTTCACGGCAGATTGTTGATTTCCTCACGGGCATTGTTGCCTGTCTTTGGGTTTGAAAATTTTGATTGGCGGGGCGAGTACGGGGTTGATGTCTGTTCACGGTGGTGGTTGGAATCTAGCAAATTGTTGTGGTGACATCCTCAAGCGTAGATGGTTTGGGCGTCCACCTGATTAGTCATTAAGCGCTTACGGTTTCACCCGACTCTTTGCGCTTATCTTCTAGGATCAAAGCTTTATTGACTAGTTCTGAAAGTGCGGAAAATTGTGGGTGTCAGTCCCACTGCGATCTGAATTTAGTCCCTTCATGAAACGAGGCGCCTAGCTTTATCTGTCGATCGTCTTGAGGGCATAGTGAGCTAATCGAGTAAACTTGTTCGTGCTCGGCCACCGGTTGGCCTCCTTGTTTCAAAGCCCTGAACTCTTCCTTCTTAAGGTCCATCATTCCCTCGGGACATGATCTTGTGAAAGCATTAGTAAACTCTTCCCAAGTGATCTCTTGTGGGGCTCCATGAGCGGCACGATAATTCTCCACCATTCTGTGGCGGTTCCTTCCAATTGATGAGAGCGTGAGTACCTTCTCATTGCCTTCACATTGCGTGATATGCGACTTCTTCTCAATAGTTCTAAGCCGGTCCTTCGGCTTCCAAAGGGTTCACATTTCTGAAAAAGTTGGCGGCCTAGTCCTCATAAAATCGATAGCTTTGGTGAGGTCGGGTCCACCATGGTTGTTCGAGCTCTGAGGTTGTTGTTCTTTGGTCTGCTGCGTTGGTCATTTCTTTGCATCTGTTGCATCATAGTCTGCATTAGTTGAGTCTGCGCGCAAGAAAGCGCTCCCGTGTTACGCATGTCCACCGGCGGTGGTTGAGGGCTGCCTCATCGTTGGTGTTGTCGTTCGACGCGATCCACTTCTGAAGCTCCGTTGTTCCTCGAGTATTCACCATCGATGATTGCCTTTTAGGTTAGGGACGGTAGATGTAGCATAGATAAGAAGTAAGACTTTCTAAAGCGGGAGATAGGTTATACCCAACTGAAATAATTCTTTATTATTCTTGGTATGGTGCTTATTTAAGCCTACAAGCTTTGCAACACATCTTGCACACTCAACATTACAAAGAAGCAAACTAACATGAAACCTTAACGTCAACTAAAAGGTAAAGACTAACTTAAAGACGCGACTCACACTCGAGTCTCAACACGGCTCAAGGCGACACTCACTCATCCAGCCACCACAGGTGAGGCGATCCGCGCATACACGGCGGATGGCGGGCATAGGAGGCGAACCTATCACGATGACCTACTCTGGGTCCTCTGCGACAGCGGGTTCTGCACTCCCCTCTGGCTCCCACTCTCGCTCCTCTGGATCCTCCTCGGACTCCTCAACTGGCTCCTGAACTCCTCGAGTCACACGCTCCAACTCGTCCTCGACCGCCTCTAGGGCCTCTCCCAGCTCAGTGATCATCCCGATAGCTGAAGCACAGGTCACCTCAAGCTCCTGCTCTGCCACTCTGAGTGCCTCGTACACGATCTCGGCTCTGAGTAGTATCTCTCATATGATCCTCCCAGGCAAGGCGAACTCCGCAAGGTGTACGCGATGGCACACTCGTTCTCCACGATCCGTCGGCGTCTGCATGCTTGAACGTCTGGGTGAAGGCGGAACACTGAGTCGTGAAGCTCGTCGGCGTAGTCGCGGCAGACACGGCGAAGAGCAAGTCGGGCAACCTCCTAAATTGCAACCTCGTACGAGAATCTTCTGGCGGAGATGTTGATTGGCCTGCTAGCTTCCTCGTTCTTCCGAGCGTAGATAATCAGCTTGCAAATAAATCCCCGGTGTACACCATTAACTGACCAGCTGCCTCCTCGGTAAAGCGGATGATAAAAGCCCCCAAACGTCTGAAGTACTCTCCACAGCTCCATTGCGTAGCCACCAGCTGACTCCTCGAAGGTCGGAACAATCGGCATCTGCTCCACAAGAACTTGAATAAGAGCTCCACCCAAAACGGCCAGTAAAACGGTAAATTCAGCAAAGGCGAGAAGTAGAGAATGAGATGAGTCGAGAGTGTTTTATTAGTCAAGTTTAGATTTTCTTTTAGAAAATAGTTTGGACACACACAAGACAACTCCATACTATCTAGGGCCAAGACCTACAGTCAGTATGCTCTGATACCACCTCTGTAAGGACCCGAATCCACTGATTCGAACCCACTGTGTTTACCGCACTATTCCTGGGATCAGCGCTAGTGCACACGACTTAACATGGGTACATATCACATCATACTCAGCGATAATAGAATAATAGTTCATTCATTGATATAACTAAAGGTATGATCTTATGACCAACTTACATTATTAAGCCACGCAGTAAAAGCGAAAATACAACTAATGATTAAGCGTGGAAAGTAGAAAACGTAGATAGCTCATCAGTTCACCACGAGCAACCAACAAGGCTCGGACCCTAATGACTCGTGTCTTCTGGACTTCATCTTCCAACACAGTGTAGATTCCTCAACTGTTGATTATTGTTGTTTGGCAAGGGTGAGTACTTAAAGCACTCAACAAGTTGTGCCTGAGAATGCAATTCTATGTATCTATATGTAAGGCTTATTCCAATGGATAGGCTATCATGGCTATTTTGCAATAAGCGACATTTATGAACAAATCTGATAAATAGATTGTAAAGAATGTAAAACAAATAACAATAGTAAATAAATTCAGGATTTCTCAAGTAAACCAAGTTTCCAATCCTAAGTCAAATTTCATCTTCCATATGGCATTCCGCCATCCCAACCATGTTGTCCAATTAATTAAGCTAACCCTTAATCTGTAATTCCGAGCATTGCTCAATACATGAGCACGGCTATCCGAATAGTTTCACACTCTGCGGAGGTTATGCACTTTACCCGTGATACAACCAAACACCACCAAGGCGAGTGATTATAACAAAACCTTTACAGTGCTCTGGCTTAACCCGATACTATCCGCTAAGGTTTCAACACTGGTGGGACTGGTCACCACATCCAGGGCCCCCCTCTTGCGCCATGTGAATTACACCATAACTCGGGAACTCACACCGACCACGATAGTACCAAAATTAAGACATTGCAATTTACTCATCTAGGCTGGCCCATACCAGACATGTGGTTGCATGATTGACTCAGGTCAAAGGCTTGCAAGGTTAAGTCCTTAGTGTGATCAAGGCAAGACATCCACATACCCTCGCCCATCGGGCCCACCTTGGCCTCCTCGCCTTGCCACTTGCCCCAATCTAAATTATCATCACCCGCTTGATTACCAAGCACCACGTGCCATCAACAATTCAACATCGTTGCGTGACCTGACTCGCCACAACAACTCAATCTCATCGTGTGATTCCACATGACACACAAGTTCATAACATTGTTCCATATTCCATTAATCAAAATTAATTATCAATGATTCTGACACATGTGATGACGTGGCATGGCTAAGCAACTAATACGAACTAATCCTCCAATGTCGATTATAATTATTAACCAACTATATTTAACCAATCTAGGGTGACAATGGATCATGGCATACAATGACAAGGTAGGGTGTAGATCAATCTGGTATATTAGCTAAACCCAATCTAATTTAAAACAATTGTATATTTGAAATATATGCAATAGGGTAAAACAAATATAGCAATTTTATAAACATGGGTTCAACATGATCAAAGCACAACTTGCCTTGGAATAGGTCCTGATCTGGTTCTGGAACTTGCTCTTGAGTTGCTTGATCTTCCTCCGAAGCGTCGCACAATTCAACGTCTACGCGTACCGAAGGAGAAAAGCAAATAAATACCAAAACAGAGAACAATTGAACTCCAAAAATCAATTAAAATTCACCATTAAATAGATCTCAATTTTACAAATTTTTAGAAACTGGAATCACTCAAATCCGAGTTACGATGCAAAAGATATAGCCTTTTGAAGTTTGAAATAAATACTGAAATCAGAAAATCAAAAATTCGAAATTAATAGATTTATTTTTATTCTGAAAATAAATTATTGCGTCAGCATGACGTCACGCTGACATCAGCCCTGACCCGAAGCACCCCGGTGGTGACACGTGTCCCTCGGTCCATGGACCGCGTCCACGAATTTCCTCGGGTTCACGGTGCACCCGGTCCACACGAACCCTGGCCCACTGACACGCGGGTCCCGCGCTGAGCTGACTCAGCGCCACCGCGACGCTTACGTAACCCGCCACGCGAGCGCGGCGGCTGCCACCTCGGACAAAAGCGTGGCGAGGCGACCACGCGTCGGCGGCGCATCTTGCCACGTCAGCGGCGGCGCGCATGGTCTAGGGTCGTCGGCGGCGATCGTCCGGCTATCTACGACGCGCTTCGCGACCGCCTACCTTCCGACGCGATCGGATCGGAATTTGAGCACTCGGGCGACGACGGCGACGACTTCTTCCTCGGCGGCGATGGCTCTTGGCGACCTCCCTTCTTGGTGACGCTCTGGCGAAACAACCGCGCGCACGAGTTCTCGGTTGAAGCGGCGGTCACGGTTGGTCTCGGACCTTGCGGCGGCTCAACGGCGGCAACGGCGATTCCTGGCGTGGCGGCGCCGACCAAACTTTGCGAATTCCACGGCGAATCGGCGGCGCTCTCACGGGGCTAACTTAGGGCTTGGTCCGCTGAGGTATTGCGCGGCCCGTGCTCTTCTTTTATAGCGTCGGCGGCCGCTTCACCCGATTGCCTGCGAGTCCATGGCGAGCACGGAGAGAAGTCCGCACGGACACGCGGGAAGATGAATGGATCGATGACACGGCGGATCCGACGGCGTCAATAGAATCAAAGTCCGAACCGTGCGCTTCGTCCTCGCTCATCCGATCCGGATCCGACGGCGAGGATTAAACCTCTAGAAAACGGATTGAGCGGGCCGCCGCCACTTCGCCACTCCGCCGATAAATGGGCCAAGCCCACTACTGTTGAAGCCCATTTTGAAAGGATTTTCCAATTAAAATAATTATTGAAATTCATTTAATTGGTTTTAGGCAATAAATAAATCAGGAAAAATCCAAGAAAAATTTCAAAAATACTTTGAGACATTCCGGACTCAAATAAAATATTTTTACCAAAACTTTATTTTAACTTTGCATAGATTTAAATACTTTTGGATAAAAAGCAATAAACTTGAAATAAGATTTAATTCAAATAAATCCAGAAAAATCTAAATAAATTCCAGAAAAATCATAAATGCACATTTAAGCAATAAAATAATATATAAGCAAATTTTTGGGATATTACATCAGCCAAAGACCAGGGTGGCTTAGGAAGATGCAACCTTTATCCAAAGTACATTTCCTGGTTTCAAGCCTTTAGAATAAGTGCACACTCAAGCGGTGGTAATTGTTAGAGATCGAGAGGAATGATATGAATAGAAGAAGCAGGAGATGAAATGAACGTTTCGGCGACTTTCACTTATGTGGTGATCTACGGTTCCGATTCAAAGTGAAAAAAAGATAGAAGGTCCAAGGGCTGATCGGACGTTCGCTAAAAGAGTTTAGGGATTTTGTAGCCATCAAAACTTTGGTCGAATCCTTAAAAGTTATTGTCACACGTTTTTACTCTCGAACTTTTACTTACTACTTTCTTTGATCCATCGTTGTAACAAACTAAGGGATATATGCCCTGCTGTTTGGTGAAATGGATTAAGAATTGATCAAAAATATGTTCTGTAGCTTTCTGGTAGCGTAGAAACCCTAGCCGACTTCTCCCCTTTTGCCTCTGTTTCTACCCAAAAATTTTAGAATTTTTTTCCTTTAATATTTATTTTTATTCTTTTTTTCAAAACTATGCGTCTGAATGAAAATTTTGCAAAATTATACGCCCGTCGCCCGTGTATGAGGCGATCGCCCCATACACGGGCGATTTCTCCTGACTAACAATTGTAAATACCACCGTTAGGTGTGGGCCCCTGAGCCAGGCAGGCGTGAGGGTTGCAAAGATTTTTTTAGTATTTTCTGTAATTACTATATGCCTTTTTAATATGAACCACATAACTTTTGCTAGGAGTGTCCAAATGAAATAAAACTTGTTTCTAAATTTAAACTTTGGAATGAGGAATTAGATTGTAAAATAAAAATCTATGTGTTGTTTGTAGAAAAATAATTTTATTTGAGTTCGAATGCTAGGCTCTAACTATGGATTGTGAAGGAATTACAATGTGTGTTGATCCATAAATCATGAAATAAATAGAATAAGTTACTACAACCTTATGCACTTAATTTTTGCAAAAATATCTAAATATGATTGCATTTTGAATCAAAGATGGCTAGTTTAAACCCTTTATAGCATTCATTGTTCAAGTAGTTAGAATAATGTCTAAAGGACCTCAAAACTTGACAGAACAAGTTTTGTTGCATTCTTGGGCTTGCATAGGTTACAATTATGTAAAAATATTTAGATGTCACTTTAGGCTGCACTATTTTATTGCTGTCCGAACGTGCAATCGGTAAAACATCAAAATGGCCGTATCTTTCGCAAACGAGGGTCATACTCGATGAAATCAAATCTGATGAACTTAAAATGCTATAACCTATCTTGATGGACAAAAATAACATCATTTGGGACAATTGGAGCGATGGGACATATACGAGCCCTCGGACGGTGAGCATACACTTGAAGGGTAGGCCGCTCTTTATTACGACTTAAAAGCGAAAGGAGTACCACGAACAAGGAAAACCAAAGTTAACACGGGCGTCTCATGAGTGCTTGAGGCCACTTCCATTCGCCCATGCCTCGTGGCTTCTCTCAGCACGCCGCGCCTCTCTCGTTTCTCTCTCTCTCGGCCTCCTTCTCCTCCGCTTCCTTCCTACATGCCTCCTCGCGTGCGACATCGCGTTGTTCTTGAAGCCACCGTGAACTCGTCCTGCCGGTTGGCTTGGTCAAGAAGCCGTTGGTCCTCGGGGTTGATCTCCGTATCAAACCACTGCTCAAATTCACACAGTGGCGGAGGTGACTGCATAAAATGAAAATTAGCAAAGTTTCATTCACAAATATTATGTAACCCGTACGATTGTTACCATGCGGCGATCCTTCAGGCTCTTCTCCGGCGGATCGAAGGCGTAGTTGCGGCACTTCCAATACCTCCTCTTCCAAGTTGAAATTTCCCAAGAGCGGACAAGCCTGCAAAGATCTCCGCACATACACATGGGTGCTACAACTCCACGAGGTAGGAAGAGATCTTGGTACACTAAATTGCGCGGGCATGCACTTGCTTCTTCCTTTGCCTTCCCCTTTCCCTTTGCACTTGCACGCCTCGGCATTTTCGATTGATCCTGATTTTTTTCCTCCCTCCTCTATTCTTTGCGAGACCGCTTGTGAGAACGAATGTTATAAAGGGCAGATATCGCCAGGGTATGGAGCGATCGCCTCATATTAGGGCGATCGCCCCATATTAGGGCGATCGCCCCGACTAGAGGCGATAGGTGCACCAGGGCGTTGGTGTGTTGTCACGTCGTGTGGCATAGGCAAGCAATGCATACATGGATTTGCACAATTTAAAGTGATAAGGCTGTCATGTTACTAACTCGGACAGTTATACAATATGCTGTTGAACGTAAAGGCATTACAAAAATACGTCCGTACAACAAGTCAATCACGCCACGCTTCGATCGGCCCGTGGGGTAGGTGAGTGGCGACGGTGGGCGGACGTCCCTCTAGGCCGACCCTACGGCGCGTGTGAAGTAGTGTGGCGGCGACGAGGCGTGTCTGTGGCGGCGCTCAGGCCGAGAGGGTCGAGGTAGTCGGTTGAAAGGTACTCCTCCGGTCGAACTCGTCGTCCACGTGGTCGTCGAAACCCCAGGGTCCTTCGGGCGCGAGACGACGAGGAGCCTCCACAGCCATGTCCCCACTGCCGCTGCGTGGGGCGTAGCGAGGAATCGGCGGGGTAGGCGAGGCGCGGAAGGAGCCTCCGCGCCCACCGTCCTCCTGCAGTGCGTGGGAGCGTGGCGAGGCACCGGGGGTAGGGCGAGTCTTTGGCGCGAGGGCGTGGTGTCTTTGCATCCGCCGGCGTCTCCGTGCCCCGGCGGTGGCCAGCGAGCCAACCGCCTCATCCTATCGAGGACCCGAGCCCAAGCATCTCGGACTCGGCGGTGGTCACCGTATGCCCCGTAGGCGCATCAACATGGACACGACATCCACCTCAACCTCCCGATGAGCTGAGCACGCATGTAACGTTAGATTGTTATTACGTAATTTACATGAAAAAGACACGCCCATTTAGCCGATTGCGATACTTACCGAGGCGTTGTCCCTGCGGGACATCTGTGAAGAATGCGTGTCCGCTACCGATGCCTGTCGTGCGACATACGGTGCTGGTGTGTACCCCACCCTGAGGCGAGTGCGCGGGGCGAACCACTCTATGTACTCATCGTACATGTCAGGGTCGTACGGCCGGGTCTCAGTGACCCTCTCATCGAGTGCGCCGTCCCACTGCACGGCCCATGGCTGCATATGGTGCGCGAACTGAGTGCCCACTGCAGCACCCATTCGGATCATCTTGCAATGCAAAAATAGTAAGTACACACCACATTCATTTCGCAAAGATGCGGAGTAGTAGGATCAGGGCAAGTACCTGTGAGCGCCACGTGCGACAACGTGACGAGGCGGCAAGGGAAAGGACTGGAACAGGCCGAACTACCGCAGCACTCGATGCAGGGAGTACTCCTTGACACACAGGTCAAAGACGAGAACCTTACGGGTGAGCCAGAAGGCCTCATCTCGCGTGCAAAGCACGGAGACCCCGTGAGGTGCTCGGGCGTGGACGTCGTACGCGGTGTATGGCGTCCACCGCACGTCCTCGTCGTGGATGCGGTCGAACTCCCGAACAAACTCCAGGTAGGACATCCTCACGTGTCGGTGCGTGTACCTCTGCTGTGAGGAAGTAAGAAATGGCGGAGGTTATTCAAGTGCGTTAGTGGGGAAAAAGATACGAGGGAGCATACCTGTCGTCGGACCCAGTAGTGGCCCATGGTGGGCCAGTCCACTGGGTCATCTCTGTAAAGGTCCTGGGGGTATGGTGTCGTGTCAACAACAGGCCTGCCGATGGAGAAGCGCTCCTAGGACCACAACTGGAGGAGTAGGACGCAACCCGACATCGTCGCGTCGTGCTCCGCCCGAGAGACGGCGTCGCACAGACCTCTCTACGTCGCCGCTAGCACAGCTGAGGCCCACGACCACTGCATCATCTGTTTACAAGGGGGGGTTAGACGTGCTCCGCTGAGACGAGATTTGAACTGAGTGTGTTACCTCATCTACCGGGTGTCGGCGATGTCTTTGGCGTACTCGATGAGGTGGCGGTCCATCGTGTTCCGTGGGAGGGCGGGAACATCACCCAATCGAACAACAACGGGAGGTATGCCTCGGATGGCGAACCACGCCCGTCTCCTCCGTCGCGGTGGAGAAGCCGAGCTGTGGCGTTCGCAACAAACATTATCGACAACTTAGCGCTTCTCTTTTAATTCTCAAAGAAATAGGTACTCACCGTGGCCCGGCGACCACGCCTTCGTCGGTCCGTGGCGCTCACCTCCCCGAGGGGTGGTAGGGGATGCAGGGTGCCGGCGCACCGCGGCGAAGCGCGACAACTCGGCGTGCCACGTGACGGGCGTCGTGCGGCACGGCCGCCGGACCCGCACAGGAGGCCTAAGAGGTACGACACGTCTGCGGCGTCGAGCCATCTCTCCGCCGCGGAAGGTGGAACTTGTCGTCTCGGTCTCCACCGGTCCACGAGTCGCGGCCAGCCGACGGTCGTACCGAACCGCGGGACCTCCTTGCCCGCTTAACGGGCGATCACCTCCTCCACCATCCTACAAAGAGGAAGTAAGCCGGCCGCTCGCAACTTTGCATGTAGTGCATTGCGTCGTTAGAATTGCATTCACAGGTAAGTACATGTACGTAAAAGAGTGCAAGCGTTGACAGCTTACCGTGGAACCCAGCGTGGGTCAATGCGAAGCAGCTCGTTGGGCACCCGAGGTCGGAGTGTCCCTAGCTCTCGGTTCTCCTCTGCGGAGTACCTTGGCCGGTGGAGTCGCATCGGCCAGTCACGTCCAAAGCTCAGGGCAAGGTCGCGCCATCGTGGCCTGTTACAAAGCAAATACAACAAATTTGTCAGTAATTACGTGTGCACACAAAATGAAATGCGAAATAACGAATTGTACCATACTCAACAAACAATACAACCGAAGTGCAGAGAGCCAAAAAAAATCTCATATTACAAACATACAAAAGACAAAGACATGTTCGACAACTTACTAGTACATTGAAAATTACATGATGCGAACAACAACTTACTAGTACATTGAGAATTACATGATGCAAACAACGACTTACTAGTACATTGAAAATTACATCGAACATCACAACTTACATTACAACTTACTGGTCCATTGAAAAATACAAGATGGGAACAACGTGGAAAATTACATTATCCGCGGTTGTGACGCGCCTCGGACTCGTCCATATCGTTCGAATCGCCTTGTCCTTGACGCCCGACCTTCGGCTTCAACATTCGGATGTCCGGTACCCATCGATGGTCCGGAGGGCTGTTGTGAGCGATCCATCCACTCGGTACCGTACACCTCGTGATGCCACGTGTTGAGAACGCTCGCTTGTAGTAGTGCGGGGAGATGAGCGGACGGCGAGATTGATGCGTCTCGGCGGCTGCGGCAATGATGTGTGAGCACGGCAAGTGCAGCAGGCGTGGTTTACGGCAAGTGCACTCGCGCTCACCGCTCGAGTATGCCGAGATGGGAAGTCCTCTCCCGGTGGGCACCCCTGCGACCTCGGTCACCGTAGTGCACGTGGTATCTCCGTTCCACGCCACTCTCCGGTGTAACCCGATGTGTCTGCGTCTTTCTTGTTTTCTTGGACATGTAAGTAGACACAACAGTTGAGTACGACAGTCGATTGTCCGACATACACGCTGTGGAGGTCTTGTGTCGCTCAATGAAATATCTATGTGTCCCTAATAAGACACCTTCAACTATACCCACCAGTGGAAGGCATCTGGTGCCTTTCATTACCCGATTGTAAATCTCCGCGAGTTCGTTGTCATGATCCCATAACGCGAGCCGCCCTGCGTCATCGAAGGACCATTTCTCCAAAGGCTCATGTCGTATCCAATCGGTGAAACTCTTTATCTTTGGTACCCGACCTCGTCGGATGTTTGGGAGTGCAATCGGCGGCCTTACAAAGGCGTGGGTCCTCTCCTTGCTCATGGTACACCATCGGGTTCCTTGATGAACTAGCGGTACCTCTGGGATCCATTAATTGCTTCTTCGTTAGTTCGTCCAACGTCCTCCAAAGCGCGTCGAACTTCCTTCGTTGGTTCTGTTTGCACAGGCGCTTGAACATGTTCATAAGCTCCTTGTTCCTGAACTGACGAAAAAATTGGCACCCATGTGCCTCATGCACCACCTGCTCCTCAGGTCTGGCCACTTTGCTACTCCCACGACGGCGGACCCTTGTTGCATATCCACGATCGCCCTTAGCAGCCCTGCATGTCGGTCATGGATGACACAAACATCGAACTGTCAAGAACAACCGCCGACTTCACTCTTTCAAGGAACCGATGCAGACTCTCGTGTTTTCCCCCTCCGGGAATGCTAATGCAACCGGTAGAACACGGTTGTTGGCATCCACCGCGATCGCAGATTAGAATCGGCCCTTGTACTTCCCGTGAGAATGTGTCGTCCATGCAAAGGACCGGCGGCGATCTTTAACGCATTTATGCATGCGCCTGAGGCGAAGAATGCATGTAAATACCCACTTACGGCGCACACACCACCCGCAGAAACTCCGCAAGGTCGATGGATGTACCGGGGTTCCTCGTGCGATTGCCACGAGCAAGTGGGGAATATTCTCGTCTGAAGCCTCGTCGTCGAACCGTATTTCGGAGCTGTCCTTTTGCTCTCCATGCCTTTGCGTAGCTAATCTTATCTTGAAACCTCTCCTCCACGGTGTGATAATAGATCGAGGTGCGGATGGGGATTGTCCACGATCGACCATAAAACACATTTGCCACCTAAGTGGGCGACAGATTGCGGTGTCCTGCTCCGCTTCTTTCATTCATGATTATGCTCAACCACTATGGAGCATTTCGGTGAGTCCTTCCACTTCCCCTAGTATGCATGCACCCGCCATGGGCACGAATAAATACGCACTTCACGTCGTAGTCCTTCTTGCTGGACTTCACTACCCTGAATTGCCGTCGAAGAGACATTGCCCAGTATTTCACCGCATCCATCACAGCCTCCTTGTCTTTATATATGGCCCCCTCCATCACCTCGTTCTCACGATACTCCCATGCATCAATGTTCCCTTCATTCATTGTTAGGTCTTCAAAAGTGTAATTGGTCCACGCACCAGGGATAGGCACCTCAGGAGCGTTGTCCTCCTCGTCGGAGTGCTTACCATCAGGGACTTCCTCATCCGCACGGTCCTCCTCTTCCATCAGGTCAACAATGTCCTCCACCTCCTCCCCCTCGTTGGCCACCCCTCGTGCCTCCACCGCTGTCTCCTCTGCCACCCGGTCCCTTCGCCACGCCGTCTCGTGCTCCTCGTCTCGGGCTCCTCGCGCCTTCCTCTTCGCATCCTTCTACATTTGACGTCCCTCCCCGTAATGTCCACCCGACATCACGAACTTGTGACACCGATGGAGCTCTGGGTAGCACTGTACCAACAACATGGCGGCCAACCCGCTCTGCAGCAAAACCAACATAACTCCTCCATGTTGATGTCGAGTTAATAGGAATCAACTCTCCGTAAAAACGGTCTTGCGCTCGGCTCACTACTGCTCTGACCCGCAACCGAACACTCTGGGCATCCAAACTGAACATCTGAGACATCCACTCCAACAAACCCCTGTATGTCTTATTGCTCGGTCTACATATGCCCCGTACGACTCTTGAAAATGATGATAGATCCACCCCATCTGCCCCCTGTGCTATCTCCCCATCTCCATAAAATATTTGGAAATACAATTTCTCCGACATGCTGCAACGTCCACGGAAAAATATTACTCTAAAATACAATCTACAAAACGTACATTGACCGTACTACAAAATTATTTACATTGCCTAATACATTATTTACGTAATAAAATTAGGTATACACAACCCTAATAAATTAAATTTGTAAATATTGCCTATAGTTTCTACTGAACTAAATCTCTACATACAAAATACTACATTAAATTTGCATATACTGAAATACTATATTAAGTTTCTAAATACTAGATACTACATTAAGTAACTGCTACATTAAATTTCACGAGAGCTATACAATTCTAAAATTTCTAAACACTACGCAATCATAAAATTTCTAAATACTACAACAAAGTCCTAAATATTAAATGATACTTTAATTACACAACCTATAAAACAATTCTTACAATTATCTTTAAAAAAATTCTTACAGATAACTATACAAGAAAAATCAGAAATTTATCTTTTTTTTTCTTTTTTTCTCTTCTCTCTTTCTTTCTTCCTTTCTTTTCTTCTTTCTTTGCCTCGCTCGGCTCAGCTCGTTCTGCTCGGCGAATGGAGGCAGCCGTTTCTGAGAGCTGGTCGCCTTACATGGGCGATCGCCCATGTAAAAGCGATAGGCGTCAAAGTACCATTTTGCCCCCACTTAGCCGTTAGCGTAGTTAGCCAGGCGAAATCGCCCGTGTATGGGGCGATCGCCCCATACACGGGCGACGGGCGTATAATTTTGCAAAATTTTCATTCGGACGCATAGTTTTGAAAAAAAGAATAAAAATAAATATTAAAGAAAAAAAATTCAAAATTTTAGTGAGATTCTTTCGATCAAATGTCAGGATCTATCGTCCTGAGTCTTGACATGCCAGCCCATCGCAGAGCGTAGCCCTTTAAACCCTACTAGTCTGCAAGGCCCATTACCAGGAGAAGATACACGCGACGCGACTGAACGAGAGGGATGTGGCCCGTACCAGCCCGCTGTCTTAAATAGCAGCTGAAGCGACTGCTGCCGCTCATCCGTAGATGAGCGGTCAGGATTTGTCCCCATGGCCACAGCCGGATGGCGCTGGTCGCAGCGGATCCGGACTCCTCCGACGAATATCCTCCGCCGCGCTCCCACGGATTGGTCAGTCCCCTCCCGTCCTCTTCGGGCTCTTCCCCCCACCCCCCACCGGAGCTCTCGCGACAACCGCCGCTGCGGCCTCTAAGCCCGCCTACCCGCCGCCGCGTCTCTTCCGCGCTGGTATTCCCCGCTCTCCTCTCCGCGCTGCTGACGTCTTGTTCCTTTAGCTTGTGTGGCCTTGTAGCTGCTTTCTTTATTTGGCCTTTCTGTATGTGTGAAGCAAGTTGCTGCCCGAAGTCCTTGTCCTGATTGCGGTGCCTTGCTTGCTGGGCGCGTGCTTGGATGTGTGATTCTGCGATCTTGAGAGGGTGGGTGTTTGATTGATAGGACACTGAATCGAGATGCTTTTGCCCAGCCCCTAGAACCTAGCTTGTAGGGTTCATATCGCAGCGGTTTGCAGCTTGCCAATTCCTTTAGGTCAACAATGGGCACTGGTGCCTTTTATAAGGCCGTATACAAGGGTACGGCAGCCTTTCCGTTTCGATTATTGGCAAATGTTAAACCGGTTAACATGCAGTTTATAGGGTTTAGCAGGCGATTAATGATTATTCGGCGGTTTGTTGGGGTTGAACTGTGTGTGTGCTTAAAAAATGGAAATTGTTTTAGTGACAACACTAATGATGGCCTATAAACGCCATTTATTTTACTGATTTGGTGCATGTATATAAATAGGTAAAATTTGAGTGCCCATATCTTTGTGCTGTTTGCATTCTTGTTGGCATGGAGCACTCATATTCTGTGAAGGTGCACTGTTGCTTAATATTCCAGCCTATAACCGTGAAAAATTATGCATGGGATGTTCGTTTATGTAAATTTTTAATAATAAAACCTTAAATGAGACCACTTGCAGTATAAAGCACTAAAAGGTGGACTGTGCCTTTCAGTAGTATTCCTTCCTTAAAATGCCTTCAATTTACATGTTCCCTATTGCCTTGTCTTGAAATCTCATGAATTTTCTGTTATCTTGATTTGTTTCTTAAACTTCTCTGCGACTTCTGTTGACTGCGCAGTTCTGCAGACTTACATGTAGTATCACCAGCTGATAATAGATAATAGATAACGATTTATTTGTCATTACCCTCCTTGTTAAAGATACAACACATTGCACCCTTTATTATAATAGAAAAAACAAATATGGTTACACTAGAGTTTAGCAATACCGTTCACTAGTTACTGTGATTTTTTTCACCTACTTAATTATCATTTTATGTTGTTCATTTTGTGGTCACATTGCAATGAAATTATATCGTGCAACTACATTACCTTTTTGCTTTTACTAATTGTGAATTTTGTACATGCTGCTTTGTAGGGCATCTACATTGTTGAACTAGAAGAGGAATGATTATGAGAATGGCCCGTTTGTTCACAAACTGTAGTTTCAGCCCATCTCCTGCTGTTAAGACATACCCAAAATCTCCTAGTTATTGCCGCAATGTCGTTCAATTAAAAAACTCAAAATCTTCAAATCTAATCCTCAAATCATGTTCCAAGAGAGCAAAGAAGTCATATGTTACTTGTGCTAGTGCTGCTGTACAAACACCTCTTACTGGTAATCAGCAAGCATCTGGGCACTCATCCTCTAAACCTACAAAAGTTATGGTGATTGGTGGAGATGGATACTGTGGCTGGGCAACTGCTCTTCATCTCTCCAACAAAGGTTACGAGGTTGCTATTGTTGATAATCTTGTTCGACGCCTTTTTGATCACCAACTTGGCCTTGATTCCCTTACTCCCATAACCTCCATCCAAAATCGCATCCGTCGATGGAAGTCTCTCACCGGCAAGACTATTCAGATCTACATTGGTGACATATGTGACTTTGAATTCCTTTCAGAAGCCTTCAAGTCTTTTGAGCCAGATGCTGCTGTCCACTTTGGTGAGCAGAGATCGGCACCATACTCTATGATTGATCGTTCGCGAGCAGTCTTTACACAGCATAACAATGTTATTGGAACACTTAATGTCTTGTTTGCCATTAAGGAGTTCAGTGAAGAGTGCCATTTGGTCAAACTGGGAACTATGGGTGAGTATGGAACTCCAAATATCGACATTGAAGAGGGATTCATCACCATTACTCACAATGGAAGAACTGACACGTTGCCGTACCCAAAGCAAGCGAGCTCCTTCTACCACCTAAGCAAAGTGCATGACTCCCACAATATAGCTTTTACTTGCAAGGCTTGGGGTATAAGGGCTACAGATCTTAACCAAGGGGTAGTCTATGGAGTCAGAACAGATGAAACTGCAATGCATGAAGAGCTATCCAACAGGTTTGACTATGATGGCATCTTTGGCACAGCACTGAATAGATTCTGTGTTCAGGCTGCTGTAGGGCATCCACTTACAGTGTACGGAAAAGGTGGTCAGGTATGCCTTTGCTATCTGGCTCATAGTTCCATATGGTGAATTATCCATTTGATGTTGTTTTTCTTCCTCGGCGCATTCTGTTTTATATTAAGGTTTCCCCCTTTCACATTACTGCCTGTGGTTTAATTTTATACTTCCTGTGGTAGGAATTGTTAATATTCATTACACATTTTTGGAAGTTAAATTGCCAGCTAACTTTCAATACCTTAGAGCCTCAGGATGTTCTGGTCATTGCCATCATTTGCTGTTTCTCTAAATTTCATGGACTCGAAACCAGGGAGTGAATCATGCAGGCCATAGCTCATCTCAGCAAGTACTGAAAGTGAACAAATTTTAATGACTCAACTGCTCCAACCTGTAATCATTTAGTGACGCGTAGCCTAAATACCGATAAAGTGCAACATATATCCGTAAACTTGCGTGAGCATGGGTCCCTAAACTTGAGAATTGCGCATTTAGGTCTCTAATATAAGTGGGTCAACAAAGGTCCAAATTCCACTTTGTTGGTAATTAATACGTCCATGTTAAAATATAAGTCATTCTAGGATCCCTGTTGGCCAAACATTTTTAGGTTTGACCATTAACATATAAAGAATTACCTAGATTGACAACATAAAATTGATGTCACTAGATCTATCGTGAAATATACTTTCGTAATATATAATTATTTTATTTAAAATAACATGTTTTCGTAGAAATGGCTAGTCAAAGTGTCACCTTGGAGACCATGTCAATGTCCTAAACGACTTATATGTTGACACGGAGGTAGTACTAATTAGAGATGACATGACCCTTTAGCTCAATCTAAATCACAATTTGACCATGTGTTCACCATTTGAAATAATTGGAGAACTAATATTTTTGGATTTGAAGTAAATTTTTGCATGTTGCATGAGAGCTTTTATAAGCTTCTCATTGATGTAAATTAGCAAACGCATAGTTAAATTTTGGCTTAAATGGAGTCAAAGTGCCACATGATCATTAGTTGCTTACTTAGTGTGGTTTAAACCTCTTGACATACTTATAAGTACAGGCAGGGACCTAAATGTGCAACTCTCAAGTTTAGTGATCCAAGTGAGACATCCGTGCAAGTCTAGGGACCTATGGCACACTTAACTCTAGAAGTTATGGGTATGTTACCTATAAAGATCTTGCGGTTTTCTTCTTCAGGCCACCAAAAATAATAATTCCATAACTTTTGCTTTGCTTGTCCTGGTGTGATCATTCCAACTTGGAGACTGTTTTTAAGCTTTGGAATTCTCTGCTTGTCCCAACTCCCAAATTCTATGCATGTCAACCACGTTGTTTAAGATGCAACGTGTTTTTTACAGTTGCAAGTCCTGTCCTTTAGATATCGCATGTAAAAAAGAACCGTTTCATGAATCATTGGACAACTGTCTAGGACGTGAAAGTTTCACTGCATCGAGTACATTTAGCTACTGCTTGAAATAACTAGGTCAGCTACTCAGCATCATCTGATATGCAATATACGTACTGATCAAAGTTCTTGTTCCGCACTCTCCAGACCCGTGGATATCTGGACATCAGGGATACCGTGCAATGTGTTGAGCTAGCAATTGCCAACCCAGCCAAACCAGGCGAGTTCAGGGTCTTCAACCAGTTCACCGAGCAGTTCTCTGTCAACGAGCTAGCCAAGCTGGTCACAACCGCCGGAGCGAAGCTCGGGCTGGACGTGCAGACCAAATCGGTGCCCAACCCGCGGGTCGAAGCGGAGGAGCACTACTACAACGCCAAGCACACGAAGCTCATCGAGCTGGGCCTGGTGCCCCACCTGCTCTCAGACTCGCTCCTCGACTCACTGCTCAACTTCGCCGTCCAGTACAAGGACAGGGTCGACGCTGCACAGATAATGCCCAACGTTTCGTGGAAAAAGATGGGCGCGAAGCCGAAGACGGTCTCCGTTTAGAGGGGAGTGAGAGCTTCCCTGGTGGTAGCGTTAAATGTCAACCACGACATTGACATTATATTTTGGGTGTGTGTAATAATGATTGTGTTCGTTAGTGCAATGCACGCTGTAGTGAGGCGTGGTTAATGGTTACGACGTTAGAACTGCGATCGAAGAGCTATTATGTTGCTGATTCTGCTGTCCTCCTCCCCAGCTGAGTGGACTTTCCTGGCATGTTGTTATCTCCTGCCCTTGCTAATTGAACCTCGGTGGTGGAGATTGAATCATTGCAAGGGCGGTTAGTTGTAAAAGAGGCTGTTCAGAATTTCAGATCTAAACTATGAAGTTCTAGGGGGCATTCAGAGCCTCCAGCCTCTCTGTGCTGTACTGCACTCAGTAGCCATCGATCCCAACGTCTATCCTCGGAGCATTCCATCTGGGCTGTGCAGTGGCTGTGTGTCTGACTGAACCAATTAGGCCGTGTCCGGTGGGCTCCAGATTCGTATTCAACTCGAAAAATGGGATCGGTTTTATTGGCCGATCAAGTTGCGAAACGTGGCCTAATTAGTAGCGTCGCGGAGAAGGGGTGAGCTACCAGGCTGACGGGCGTCGGCCACGGCCGGAGTTCGCGGGCGGGGTGGAATTGCAAGCGAAAACTTGGCCCAGGCGCACGCGCGGCCTGCATCCCGCAGCTACGGAGATGCGGCGGGGGCACGTACACGGTAAGGCCCCGCCCTCCGGCCAGGAGAAGCGAGTCCCGGCACGTACTTGGAGGAGGCTCGATCTTTATGTTAAATATAGAGAATTAAGAGAGACAAAGAATTGAGAGAGATTGCTAATGATCCATTCTCATTAGTGTTTGATCACACATATATGTATATACAAGATTAGGGTGTCTCTTGGGAAAAGACATCTCTTCAAATAGACATCTTTTGGCAATAGACACCTTTTGTCAATTGATCACATGATTTACATGATTTAATTTCGTAACACTCCCCCTTGATCAATTCCTTCACTTGTATATATCTTGTAAGCTCCTCTAAAAACCCTGTAGGAAAAATATGCTTTTATCATGAGAAAAACTCCTCAAAACCATATAGGAAAAATAAGGAGAAATCATGATATATATCCAGCTTATCACCTTGCAAAAACCCTTATGGGAAAAATAGATGATAAGATATTTAAACTTGTGGTGATATTGCCTCATTAAAAACTTTAAATGAGGAAACCCTTTTTCAAGAAAAACCTCATAATAGAAAAGAGTACAATATAATGTGAAATAAGGTTACTGATCAAAGAGAGTCTCCCCCTGACCCCTGCAAATCTTTAAATCTTCTCATACCTATTCTTTCAACACATTTGTGGAAAAGAGAATAAGGTAGAGACTTGGTAAATAAATCGGCAAAATTATCACAAGATTTAGTTTGCAGGATGTTTATCTCCCTATTCTTTTGCAATTCGTGGGATAAAACAACTTAGGAGCAATATGCTTAGTGATGTTTCTCTTAATGTAACCTGTTTCCATCTGAACAACACAAGTAGCATTATCTTCATAGATAATAGTTGGTGATTCCAGAGAACCAAGACCACATGATTTTAAGATGTGGTTAATCATTCTGCGAAGCCACACGCATTCACGTGATGCCTCATATAATGCAATTATTTCAAAATGATTAGTGGATGTAGCCATTAGAGTCTGCTTTGAAGACTTCCAAGAAATGGCTATACCACTTTGTAAAAATATAAAGCCTGTTTGTGATCTGGCATTATGGGGATCAAATAGATAACCAGCATCAGTGTAACCCAATAATATTGGATCATGGCTCCTCATGAAGTAAAGACCAAGATCTCTTGTGCCATTAAGATATCGAAAGATATTCTTAACTCCCGTCCAATGACATTTAGTAGGAGCAGCACTGTATCTTGCCAGCAGATTAACTGCAAATGCGATATCCGGCGGGGTGCAGTTTGCAAGATACATGAGTGCTCCTATGGCACTGAGATATGGAATAGTAGGACCCAAAATATCTTCTCCATCCTCCTTAGGTCTAAATGGATCTTTCTTTATGTCTAGAGATCGAACCACCATAAGGGGTTTTGATGGATAAGATTTATCTATATTGAATTTCTCCAATATTTTTTGGATATAAGCGGCTTGATGTATAAAAATTCCTGAAGGTAAATGCTCAAGTTGTAAACCTAAGCAATATTTGGTTTGACCCAAATCCTTCATTTCAAACTCCGTCTTTAAATGATGACATGCTTCATTAATATCCGCTTCATTACCAATGATGTTGAGATCATCAACATACACTGAAATGATACAGAATCCTTTGGAGGATTTCTTAATGAAAACACATGGGCAATCATCATTATTAGTGTATCCCTTAAGTTTAAGGAATTCACTTAACCGATTGTACCACATTCGGCCCGATTGCGTTAATCCATATAATGACTTTTGCAATTTTATACAATACATGTTGCGATCTTCCTGAGGATTTGGTATACCAATTCCTTCTGGAACCTTCATGTATATATCCGAATCCAATGACCCATATAAATATGCGGTCACTACGTCCATCAACTGCATAGATAGACAATTTTTACTGCCAAAGATATAAGATATCGGAAAGTTTTGCCGCTCATTACGGGAGAATATGTCTCATTAAAATCGATGCAAGGCCTTTGCGTAAAACCGTGTGCTACAAGCCTTGCTTTATATCTCACAACCTCATTGTTTTCATTCCGTTTCTGGACAAAAACCCACTTGTATCCCACAGGGAAGATACGAGGAGGTGTGGGCATTACTGCCGAGAAAACTTCTCTTTTATAAAGTGAGGCTATTTATGTTTCAATTGCTTCTTTCCATTTGATCCAATCTGAGCGTCGTCTGCACTCTACCATGGATTTAGGATCTGGATTAAAGGTTTTAGCAATTTGTTCAGAAAAATAAGTGTCGACAAATGTAGCTCGTCGATCAAAAGACTCTCCAGTATCAATAAAATTGATGGCAATTTCATTTATCCTTAAAGATTCATTATTATTTCCCAATATGATCGATCTAGGATATTCCGATGTTCCAGCCTCAGTGCATAAATGCACTTGCGCTTGAGAGCAAGATTGTGGAACAGAATGTTCCAACTGTTGTTTTTTAACTATAGGTTGGGATGCAGTCACTGTTTTCTTCTTCTGTTTAGAAGAACTAGAATCCTGTTTCTTGGCCATACTTCTCCCCCTCTTTTTGCTAGTTAGGGGATGAGTGGTTTTGATTGGTACTTCCACTCTTTCTGGTACATTAATGGCAGGATTCAAAGATTTTGTAACACCTTTGTAATTGGTGAATGCATCTGGCATATTATTTGCAATATTTTGCAAATCAATAATTTTCTGAACTTGTTGTTTAGATTCAGTAGTATGTGGATCTGAATTCGAAATGCTTTGTGCATTCCAATCAATTTCCCGACATTCTTTCTGGTACTTGAAGTCTCCCTCTAATGCCGGAAAATGATCTTCATTAAATATAGAATTAGCGTATCGGGCAGTAAATAGATCCCCTGTAAGAGGTTCTAAATGCTTAATGATCGACGGAGAATGATATCCCACGTAGATCCCCAGTTTTCTGTGTGCACCCATAGTGGTACGCTGAGGTGGTGAGATGGGTATGTACACAGCGCACCCAAATTTACGAAAATGGGAAATATTTGGAGGATTTCCATGTACTAACGGCATGGGAGAAGATTCATGATATGCAGTTGGTCATAGTTGTATTAGATCAGCAGCGTGTAGGATTGCATGACCCCAACATGACGTAGGTAAATTACTATTCAATAAGATTGGTCTAGCAATGAGTTTGATTCTTTTAATCAAGAATTCAGCCAAACCATTCTGAGTATGGACATATGGTACAGAGTGTTGAACTTGAATTCCCAAAGCCATGCAATAATCATCGAAGGCTTGAGAAGTAAATTCTACAGCATTGTCCATGCGAATTGACTGAATTCGATGTTCAGGATAATGAGCCTTCAACTTGATAAGTTGAGATATTATCTTTGCAAATGCATGGTTACGTGTGAATAGAAGACACACGTGAGACCATCGAGTAGATGCGTTAATCAAAACCATGAAATACTTGAATGGTCCAGAAGGTAGTGAAATTAGTCCACAAATGTCACCTTGAATACGTTCAAGGAACTTAAGTGGTTCTGCAATAATTTTAAGAGGAGATGGTCTTAAAATCAATTTCCCAGTGGCACAAGATGTGCACATAAAATCAGAAGATTGAGGGAATTTTAGAGTACTCAAAGAATGACCAATAAAATTGGTAATAATCTTTCTCATCATCCCTATACCAGGGGGCCCAAGTCGATCATGCCAAGTTTGGAATGCATCGACATTTTGAAAGATTACTTTATATGCAACATTTGCAATGGGCTTAATGTATGTGAAGTACAATCCAGATTCGAGTGATGGAATTTTCTCACATATGTGTTTGCCGGATCCAGTAAGTTTAGTAAAGAGAAGAAATTCCTCTTTATTCTCTATATGGGTTTCAACATGAATTCCATTATTACGGATGTCTCTATAACTTAGTAGGGTGCAAGTTGAATCAGGATACAATAAATCATCCTCGATTATAATTTTCGTACCCATTGGAAGAGAGATAGTGGCTCGACCAGAACCAACTATCAACTCATCGCATTCGGCGATGGTCAAAACATTTCCTTCTCTTTTCTTAAGAGTTTGAAAATATTTGATCTCTTTAAGTATAGAGTTTGTGGTGCAACTATCCACAAGACATAATTCCTCCTCCAGCAGATTGACTTTATGAGGCATCTATAGTGAAAGAAGAAATAAAATTCTTTATTCAACATATAGAAGTACATACATTATATTCTATATTAAAACATCAAACATAAAAAAGTGATATTACAATATAGAAGAGTTTGTATAACTCCTAATTACAAGGAAGTTAATACAACTCAAATAAGTTTATAGGGCATGCATAAAATTACAACAAAATAAAATCATCATCATCAGGGGGGCGTCAACTGATGTCTCCAAACATGTCATTAGAAGCATATTCTATGAGCATGTCATCCGTGGATGGGAGATTCTCTTGTTGAGGTAAAGAGGGGATGTTCTGATTAATGTTCATCGGATCCTTTTGAGAACAACCAACCTCTGGAGCAACCTCAGAAAGATTGAAATGTGCTTCATAGTTCTTTGCTGGTGCTGGTTTTGCTTCCTTAAGGTATTTCTGGTACAGATCAACCAAGTGCTTGGGGGTACGGCACTTGTTGGCAAAATGTGAAGTATCACCACACTTGTGACAACGCTTGTTGTCATTTGATGGCTTCACATTACCTTTTCCTCTTGCATTATGTTTTCGCTTCCGGTTGTGGTTACGCTTACCACCAGGTTTCTTTGGATTACCAGAGGTAGATCCTCTGAAATTCTTTTTATTCTTAGATTGATGATGTACATTGTGGACTCCATCATGTTTTTCAGCCTGAGTCAATGTATGAATCAATCGAGAATAAACCTGGTAGTTTTGAGCACGGTATTGCTACTGCAATACACGATCTACCGGAAGCATAGTAGATAGAGTCTTTTCTATCTTGTCTACTTCGGTAGGTTCTTTTCCACAAAACTTTAGCTTGGAGCAAATGTTATGAACAACATGGTTGAAATCAGCGACAGATTTAAAATCTTGAAGTCGCAAATGATTCCATTCATGACTTGCCTCAGGCAAAATCAATTCCTTTTGCTGTTCATATCGCTCTTGAAGAGCGAGCCATAATGCACGGGGGTTTTCTTCCATAAGATACTCATATTTGAGATCTTTATGGATATAGAACGTTAAATATAATAAGGCGCTATATTTTTGTTGATCTGTGATCTGAGGATTCCCATCAACAGATTCCTCGATCGTATGCAGAAAACCTTTGGATGCAAAACTAATCCTGATATCTGATGCCCATGTAGGATAGTTGTGTCCGTCCAAGGCAAGTTCATCAAACTCCTTGACAGTCATTACTCCTACAAAGGATAACCATTGATTTAATTAATTTACCTGTGGTAAATTAAAAAAGATCTCTATGGTATTTGTTGTAATGAGTGAGGCAAAATTTGATCTTATAACACGTTGGATGTGTTTTGGAATAAAGAGGTAGTCACAAATAGTGTAGACCTCCAATCCTTTATATTTTATTAATAGTGGTATACATAGTGAGATAGTCTCTATGTCTCACATAGAGTAGATCTCCGAGCAGTTGGCAAGAAACTTGCTGCTATAGGCATGGTCTCTGGGCTGATATGTTCAAAAGATGAATATACAGCAGCCAATGCCTAAGACTCTACCACCATATGTATAACCAGAATTAATAAAATAAAATAAAATTTGGTAATCACCACAAAGGGTGTAGACCATTTGATTATTCCAAAATATACAATTTGGATGGACATAGTGGATGTAATCATCAAGTTTTGTGAAAACATGATGTAGACCAAAATAATGGGTGAATTTCATCACTGCTATAGGCATGGTCTCCGGGCTGATATATTCAAAATGTGAATATATCGCAGCCAATGCCTAAGACTCCATTACCCCTATGTCACCAAAAAGTATTATTTAGATAAAATTTTGTTTCATTATGTTGATGCAATTATTGAAATGCAAATAAATGCAAAACAATAAATATATGTGATTTAAAAATAAAATATAAATACACATATATGTAATGAATCCCTTGAATTGCATTAAACATAATGAAAAGTGGCCCACGGCCCATGCGCGCACTATAAGATGCTGCGGTTAGGGTTTTCAACCCTAACCGCCCGCATACCACGTATGCCGCCGGGTGCCGCAATACAGGCAAGCGCCACTGCCGCCGTATTCCACGACCGACGCAGGTGGCGCTGCCTTCCTCCATGGTTGTCGTCGCCAGCTTCCATGGCCGCCGCCTCCCCCTCCCCTCCCCTCCGTGCCACAGTGCCTAGGTATCCTCCTCATCGGAGGATACCCACCCCGGGCGGCCAAAGCCGTTGGGGAGGCGCAACCCAGGGTGGCGGTTAGCCGCCTCAAGGGCGTCGGCACGTAGAGAGACGGGGGAAGGTGGTGCGGCAAGAGTTGGGGAGAATCGTAGGGGTGGGGATCCACGACGAGCCGCCAAGGTCGAAAGAGGTAGCGACGGTGTGCATCCCATGGCACGGCAGGCGGAGTTCGGTGAGGGGGGGCGTTGGCGTCGGGAGCCGGACGTGGTCGTGGGAGGAGCCCACTTCCCTGTAGAGGAAGTGAGTCCACCCGTGCTCCGGGCAAAACTCGAATGCCATGGTGGCGGTGCGGCTCGGGCCGGCAGCATCAGCGCCAAACGGCCGTGGGGCGCGTCTGCCACGGCGACGACGACGACGGCCACCGCGACGTTCAGCCCTTTGAAGGGCGCGACGGATGGCGACTTCGATGTCGGTGCGACGGATATGCCCAACATCGACAGCGCGGCGGATCACCCGTTCAACGGCGAGGGCGAGGCGAGTTACAAGAATCGGTAACGAAGGTAAGTTGTCGAAATGAGGCATCTTACCGTTGATGTATCGCTTGTGCGTGCGTTCTGTTCTTGAAGAGCAGAAGTGCTGATAACGTGTTAAATATAGAGAATTAAGAGAAACAAAGAATTGAGAGAGATTGCTAATGATCCATTTTCATTAGTGTTTGATCACATATATATATACAAGATTGGGGTGTCTTTTGGGAAAAAAACATCTCTTCAAATAGACATCTTTTGGTAATAGACACCTTTTGGCAATTGATCACATGATTTACATGATTTAATTTCGTAACACTTTAGTAGGGGGAGAAAAGAGGACGACTCCTCCAGCCACGGTCCATGGCTACCGGCAAGAGTGACTGAGCACGACCGGCCGTGGCCCATGGCTAGTGGTAGCGTAGTGTGTCAATAGAAATTAGATCTAACTATTAATTTATTGATGATATTCTTGCTATTTTACTTTTTAGATAAAGTATAAATAAATAATAGCTAATTTGATTCATTGGATCGGAAAACATAAACTGATACATATTGAATTTAGTATACAAAAGAGCTCTTGTTCGGAGACCAAGCATCAATTCTGAATTTCAAACTCTCAACTTGTAACTCGGTTTTAGTTGATTACTACCGCTTGTTCTAAATATAAGTTATTTTAGCTTTGAGCACATGAATTAAGGAGCGAGAGAAAATGACTTTGGTACCAGCGTTTTAGTTGATTACTACGTTTGGGCATTGTTGATTCATACATGATTGGCAGCTCAGTTCTTTCGAAACGCATCCGTCCGTGTTCTTACGCTAGGGAACTTAAAACCAAGCTGCATCTACATCATCAACCGATCGATGATAGATCACTCATCAAGCGAAAAAGGAGAACCAACCAGCACGTATTTGCATGGAAACATATATAGGTCATTCTGATCCCGTTACAGGTACCTAAACCTGCTAATTAACTAGTACATTTTCCTCACTTTCATGCGAGATAGATGGCTGTAGCAACAAGCTAATAGCACGGCACCTGGGGCCTCGATCGAGGAATGAACACCCAATTCACCAACAATGCCATTGCCGTCGCGAGCAGTACCACCACCTTGCTCCCATCCATGGCCGCCGCTTATTGCATGTCGACTCTGCTGCATGCGCTGAACAAGTATATATATACTAGCCAGCAGAACCACACGAGCTCAAACAGAACATCCATCAGTAGCAGTCAAAAGATACTAGAATCAGGAATATATATATATATATATATATATATATATATATATATATATATATATATATATATATATATATATATATATATATATATATATATATATATATCTGTTTGCACCAAAATTTGGCGAGTCTGGTCAAAATCGGGAATAAAATCAAAAGATACGGAATTAACGGACAGGATGAAAAGGTTTGGAGATATTTTGGTAACGGCAAGATCTTTAAGGAAATAACTGTCCGAGATAAAGGCCGATACGGATTAGAACTTGGAACGTGTTGTAATCGGATACGATCGGCCAAAGGGTATAAAAGAAAGACCAGAACAAGCTGCAAGGAGGACAACACAATACAATCAACCAACTTTTACTTTCTTCCTTCCTGTCGACTAGGAGTAGCCTCTGTAATTTATATCTTTGTAATCGATTTTGATCAATAAAGTTGCGCATCGCCAATTGTTGATCTTCGTCAATTACACCCCAGGTTTGATTTGTTCTGATTTTGTTGCGTGTCGCCTTCTTCAGAATCAATCTACCTTTACCCTCTGATTAGCCTTAATCGGCTAATTAGACTTACCCTGTTACTTTGATCTTAATCGGCTTCAAGCTGATTGAGTCTAAGCCGATTGATAGTTAAGATCGGCTTTTGAGTAAATTTTATATTTTTACCTTGTCGGTTACAGGTCAAATCGACTGGCACGCTCTGAACCGGTGTTAAATGCGGTGTGCTCTTGTCGAAACCCTACATCAAGTTTTTGATGCCAACACACTCTTGGCACGCCCGGTGGGACCGATGTCTTCATCAGGAAAGTCAATTCCACCATCCGATCTGAACGCCGAGGCCATAATCGTCCCAACAATGGGCGATTTGACCGCGAACAACGTCGAGAAATAGAAGCTCGGAAGATGCGTTGGAGGAGATGATGCTAAGTGTTATCGAAAAACCGCGTGGCGTCACTCAAAAATCCGCCTGCCGATGGTCAGCGCCCGGGAGATGCGGGTGTCACGAACCCGAAGGTCGATATCTGCTGCTCAAGCCGAATTATCGGCTATGATTAATCGATCTGCACCACGCCTTAATAAATCAATCATCGGCTCGTGACAGCGCTCAAGCCGATGATAGCAAATAGCGTCAAGTCTATAGCCGAGAGTTAGCCTCGTCGAAGCACCTTGACCCATTACAAGCACGCCTAATTATCCGTTTTTGATGGCGCAAAACACGCGAGCTCAGCGATCGATCCTAAACCATCGGCCATAACCTCACCCCCTACAATGATGCCAACTCAACCGACCGTAATATTTCCTAGAGATCCTCGGTCAAGTGGGGGTAAGCCATTACCATTCCTACACCGATGCCGCGAAGTTAGACGCATCAATAAACCTGCCGCCATCGACTCCGTTCTATGCCTTTCCACAATCGGTCATGTGGATTGGCTCGAAGATTCTCTCAAGATCCTACCATGCTTAGAAACCCAGTCCACATAGGGTAGTAACATATTGAACCGTTTGTCCCAAATACGAACCTCAAAGCGAGCATAATCGGCATGATCAATATGATCGTGTGCCGACGATGCAGCATAATTGGCAACCCGAGCTTGCACTCGGGGGGCAGGCTGCCAACTATGACCAACATTATCAAGGGCCTGCTATGCCAATGACCGATAATGTAAATTGGGCGAATCGATTTTATTTATTTTGACGGGGCGATTCGGCATCTGACCCAAGGAAAAGGTTATCGGCTATAGAAAGTCGTATCCTGATTACATAGATCGTATGCCATACCCTCATAATTTCAAAGTACCAAACTTTGCGAAATTCTCTGGCGATGATTCAACTACAACGTTGGAACACATCGGACGCTTCATCGCTCAATGCGGCGAAGCGGCTCAGTCCGATGGACTGAAAATAAGACTATTCCCGTTGTCATTATCCGGGCGACTTTTACGGTTTACTGTTTACCTCGAATTCGGTCCACTTATGGAACGATTTGAAAAACCGATTTCACGAATATTTCTTTTCGGGCAGTTTGGAGCTCAGGATTTCCGATCTAAGCTCTGTCGTCGTAAATTTGGGGAATCGATGGCGATTACATTAAAAGGTTTAAGGAAACTAGGAATCGATGTTTTAGCGTCACTTTGCCCGATAATCAACTTGCTGATTTGGCGTTTCAAGGGTTGATTCCTCCGCTTAGGGAGAAGTTTGGAGGGCAAGAGTTCGCTGATCTGAACCACTTGCTTCATCGTGTATCGGCTCAAGAAAGCCGATTCCATGATAGTAAAGCATTTAAGGATAGATTCAAGAACAATAATAATAAGGAGAAGGACAAGGCCAAAGTTCATATGGTCGAATATTGTCCCAGTGATTCTTCAGAGGACGATGAGGCAGAAATAAATATAGCTGAATGGGTAAAGGGATCTAAAAAATCCTTAGTCTGTTCTTGGCTAAAGCCGACTAGAAATAAGTCGGAAATTAAATATGCCTTTGATGTTTCCAAATGTGATCGTATTTTTGATCTATTATTGCAAGAAAAGATAATTCGATTACAGGGACATATTACACCATCGGTGTGAGATCAAGAAACGCGGTATTGCAAGTGGCACCATTCTTTTTCTCACAATACTAATGACTGCAATATTTTTCGTCAACAGATCCAGTCAGCTATTGAGGACGGTCAGCTAAAATTTGCTGACGAGCCGACTATGCAAGTCGATGTTGACCCGTTTCCAATCAACATGGTTCAATGTTCGGCTAAGGGAAAGAAGCCGATGCATGATGGGCCAAAGAAGGATCGGCAGGTCGATATGCAGCTGAATTCAAACGCTGGTCAAACGCTAAAAATTACGATCGGCTCACTACAAATAGAAGCCGATCACGAGGGAAAAAATTCAAAGACCATTAAACCCAAGGGCAATCCTCGAGTGGGTAAATGATACAAAGCTGAAAAATCGCCATCAAAGCAATCGACCAAAAGGCCGGGACCAACTTTCTCACAACTGATGGATAAATACGAAAGGATGAATAGCCGACCGCGATATCCTGCTCATCGGTCGGATAATTTATATCACACTGAAAACGTAGAAAGGGCCCATAGAATATGTCCTTTTTGGCAGTTTTGTTGGGAAATGGGAGTAGCACTGCCATCCCGTACGTGCCGATGGAACATTACCCCGCGACGATTGGCCAAGGCAATCGGCTAAAGATAAGTATGCAGGGCGATTCGGGTTACAACGAAGGTTTGAAAGCCTGTTCACGAAAGGATATCGAACCAAAGCAAGAACCAAACCAGGTCAAATGCGGAGG
Source organism: Otatea glauca (assembly GCA_036346275.1). Taxonomy (NCBI): domain Eukaryota; kingdom Viridiplantae; phylum Streptophyta; class Magnoliopsida; order Poales; family Poaceae; genus Otatea; species Otatea glauca. The sequence continues at coordinate 41,878,412 of CM070719.1, forward strand.
TCAAACATTGACCAAGATAATCTCGTCGGCAAGATAAGAAAACCATTAGAGCCTAAGCCTAGATGGTGTCCGTGCAGCCTAAGCCGATCATAACGCCAAACGACTTGAGGCTAAGGGCTCAAGAGATTCGAAGCCGACGCAGAAAAAGCAGAGGGACGAAACTTTCAATGAGCCGTCAGGTCAAAATTGTCAAGAAAGAATGGAGGAAAAAGAACAAGTGAAGAAGATTTTGAATCGGCGGATGATCTAGATTCTCCTATGATTAGGGATGATACACCACCAATGGATATCAATATGGTGTTCACACTGCCAGCCGAATTCAAAATCAAAACTGAATCGGCTAAAGAAACTTTTGCCCAATCTTGTTCGGGAGTCCAAAACACAATCTTTGAGAAACCCAGAGATGATCATCGGCATTTAAAACCGTTATATCCGAAAGGATATATAAATGGAAAGCCGATATCAAGGATCTTTGGTAGATGGCGAACCACGATAAATTGATGCCTTACGACTTGCAAGAAATTGGGTAAGTCCGATGAAGACTTGATTAAAACTAACATGGTTTTAAACGACTTCACAGGCGATCCCACAGAAGCCAAAGGTGTCATGGTTACAGAACTAACCGTCGGCAGTAAAACTTTACCGACCACATTTTTTGTTATTGACACCAAAGGAAATTATAGCGTTCTGCTGGGAAGAGATTGGATTCACGCCAACTGCTGTGTCCCATCAACTATGCATCAAGCGTTTGTTCAATGGAATGGAGAAGAAGTTGAAATTATCACGGCCGACACATCAGCTCACATTGCCATGGCCAGTTCTGATGCGAATTGGCAACATGAAGAAGCAGGGTGTATATCAAGAAAAACATTAGAAGATTGCGATTTCATCTGCGTGAGCAAGACATGACTTATGTCGATCAGTGTCAAGCCAGGCACATTCGATCGAGCAAACGAAGTGCTACGCCGAGGGGACAAGAAAAGCAGTGAAGGCATTACAAGATAAAATGCAAAGCTATCGGCAAATAACGGATAGCTATGAAGCTATAGAAGACTTTCAAGAAAATGAAAAGTTGGGTCATGGCTTTACGTCTACCGATCTGCTTGAAGAAGTTGATATAGGTAGTGGTGATAGAAAAAGACCAACTTTTGTTAGTGCAAATTTAGATGTAAGATATAAAGAAAAATTGATCGAAATTCTTAGAAAATATAAAGATTGCTTTGCTTGGGAATATTATAAAATGTCTGGTTTAAGCCGACAATTGGTAGAACATCGGCTACCCATTAAACAAGATTATAGGCCGTTTAAACAGTACCCTAGGCGTTTTAATCCAGCTCTGTACAAAATCATAAAAGAGGAGATAGAGCGATTGTTGGAGGCTAAATTTATAAGACCTTGTCGATATGCGGAGTGGGTTTTCAACATTGTTCTAGTTATGAAGAAAAACGGAAAACTGCGAGTATGTGTCGACTTTAGAGATTTGAACAAGCGACACCAAAAGCGAATACCGATGCCTATAGCGATATGCTTATCGATCTTTGCGTCGGGAATAAGATCATGAGTTTTACGGGCGGAATCTTTGGATACAATCGGATATTCATGGCGAAGCGATATACCAAAAATAACCTTTCGGATGTCTGGTGCAATAGGGTTATTTGAGTGGGCGGTTATGACCGGATTAAAAACGGCTGGAGCAACATATCGTGAGCCATGAATTTAATTTTCCATGATTTAATCGGCCACATCGTTGAAATATACATTGATGATGTCGTGGTAAAATCTGCAAAGGACTTACAGCATTTGGCCGATCTAGAAAGAGTTTTCCAGAACATAAGATCACATGGCTTGAAGATGAATCCTTTCAAATGAGCGTTCGACGTGTCGGCTGGACAATTTTTGGGTTTTATGGTGCATGAGAGGGGGATTGAAGTCAATCAAACAAGGGTCAAAGCCATAGTCGATACAATGCCCCCGACGTGCAAAAATGAGTTACAGAAGTTGATCGGCAAAATTAATTATCTCTGAAGGTTCATCTCGAATCTTTCCAGACGAATCCGCGCATTTACCCCACTGTTGAAACTGAAGGATAATCAAAATCAAGAGTTTGTATGGGGAGCCGATCAGCAAAAGGCTTTTGACGATGTTAAGAAATATTTAGCCAATCCTCCGGTTTTGGCCTCGGGGTTCCATTCAAGTTATATATATCGACTGAAAAGGAGACTATTGGGTCTGTTTTAGCACAAGAAGTTGATGGAAAGGAGAGGGTTATCTTTTATTTAAGTCGACGCCTTCTTGATGTTGAAGTCAGGTACCCTTTCATTGAGAAATTATGCTTGTCTTTATACTTCTCATGTACAAAGCTAAGACATTACATTTTAGCATCGGCTTGCAAAGTAATCTGTAAAACTGATGTTATAAAATATATGTTGTCAGCTCCAATCCTACGAGATCACCTTGGCAAATGGGCTTATGCCTTGTTTGAGTTCGACCTGTCCTATGAATCGACCAAAGCAGTCAAAGGGCAGGTATTAGCCGATTTTATAACAGGACATGATACTACTAATGATTTGGTATCCGTAGCCCCTTGGCAATTGTTTTTTGACGGGTCTGTGTGCAGAGAAGGTGATGGAATTGGTATAGTGCTTATATCACCTAAAGGGCATAACTTCGAGTTTGCATTTCGGCTAAATAGCCGATGCTCAAATAATCAAGCAGAGTACGAAGCATTGCTCAAAGGTTTGCAGTTATTGGAAAATATCGGAGTAACTACGGTTGAGGCATACGAGGATTCTATGCTAATTATACAGCAAATCAAGGGAGAATACCAATGTCGAGGCGAGATACTGCTAAAATACTTGGAGCAATGCATAGAGATCATCGGCTCATTTACGTCGTTTTCTATCGGTCACGTCCTAGAGAGTTGAGCGATAGAGCTAATGCTGTAGCTCAACAGCATCGGTACAAAGACCTCGACCGATATCAAGTGGTGAGCTAATAGATAAAGCCGTCATGTGTGTGGATGTCGCGGATTGGAGGGCGCAAATAAAGAAATACGATCGATCCATCTGAGCCGACAGAACGCAAAATTAGGCAACGAGCTTTGAAGTACATTGTTATGGACGATACTTTGTACTATCGGACGATGGAAGGATTGCTATTAAGATGTCTTGAGACCGAAGAAGCGCGAGTGGCAATGGGTGAAGTACATGAAGGCATTTGCGGTTCTCATCAATCGGCCCATAAAATGAAATGGATGCTTAGACGGACAGGTTACTTTTGGCCGACAATGCTAGAAGATTGTTTTAAATACTACAAAGGTTGTCAAACTTGCCAGAAATTTGGCAATGTACAATTAGCACCAACATCAGTTTTGCACCCAATTATGAAGCCATGGCCGTTTATAGGTTGGGGAATAGATATAATCAGCCAAATATTCCCTGCATCGAGTAAAGGCCACAAGTTTATTTTGGCATAATCGATTATTTCTCAAAGTGGGTTGAAGCTATACCACTTAAGAAAGTAACCAGCGTTGAAGCCATCGGTTTTGTTAATGAACATATTGTTCATCGGTTTGGAATACATAAACAATTACAATCGATCAAGGCACGGTTTTTATGTCCAATGAGTTTGAGCTTACGCAACAAGTGCAGGGATTAAACTATTGAATTCACCCCATACTACGCTCGGGCTAACGGACAAGCGAGTCATCCAACAAAGCGATTAAATTGATCAAAAGAAAGATCGATGAGAAGCCGAGGAAATGGCACTCAACTCTATCAGAATCACTTTGGGCATATCGGCTAGCTTATCACGGAGCGACGAAGCTTTCGCCTTATCAGCTGGTGTATGGTCAAGAAGCCGTATTACCCATTGAAATCAATTTTGAATCTATACGAGTGGCCAGACAAAACGATTTGTCGGCTCAGGATTATGACACTTTGATGATCGACAATTTGGATGAGTTGGCAGAATTACGATTGTCTACACTTGATCGGCTTAAAAAGAATAAAATAAGGGTGGCAAAAGCGTATAATAAAAAAGTCGTGCCTAAATCTTTTGATCAAGCCGATTTAGTATGGAAAACGATTTTGCCTGTTGGTTCGAAAGATAACCGATTTCGAAAATGGTCGCCTACGTGGGAAGGACCATACAAAGTTAATCGGCTAGTCGGCGGAAATTCGTACGTACTAGAAACGTTGGAAGGATGTGTATTGCCTAAAGCTATTAACGGAAAATATTTGAAAAAGTACTATCCTAGCGTTTGGATTGGAGCCTAGCCGACTAGGATCACGTTCGAGCCAAGATTAACACGATGCTGTTAATCGGCTAAAAGGATTGCAAACTCAGAAAATACAACTAGTAAGCAAGATGAAAATCGGTTAAACGACCGATTATAAACATAACAAAAGTTACAAAGTATTCAGGATGCAAAAGTTACAAAAGCATTGAACAAGTGTTTTCTTAAAAGCAGTGACAAACTTTCATATCTCAAGTCAATTTTGGATGCAGAGCCGGGAGTGTTGCGCCTAGAGCCGATAGTGCACGGCGGACCTTTGCAATCACACATTGAACCGTCAATGATGCGATCGTCCTCCTTTGCGCTCCCATGCACTGCACTACCTTGGCGATTGTTTTTCACACTTGCCACAGCCATGGCGATACCAAGCTTTTGATCCTTTATCTCCGTGCGCTTTTTCCATGGAGTCTTGGCCTTCTTGGATTTGTTTTTACTGTCTTGGCCAACTCTTCCAAAAGAAATTTCTTCGTGTTTTCAAGTTTGGAGAGGACTCCTTGGTCGACTTAATTTGCGTGCGTTGGCATCAAATTTGCGTTTCTTTGCCTTCGCATCTGCGACCAGTTCGTCCAGAAGCTTTTGATCGGCTTCTTGGGCTTTGCGGCGATCAATTACGCTTGTGCTTCCTCGACTTGAGTCTTCTCGTCCAAGTGGCACCGTTGAAGTCTTGCCATTGCTACGGAGGTAAGTCGGCTAGCGACCGCCATGGCATCTCGGATTGGTGGTTATTCGCCAATATCTTGATTCGCGACCTCATGACCGGATCGAAAAGCTTGTTTAATTTTTCCTTCATGCAGGGGCAGAGGTGACAACGGTGATGCTTCCCGATACTTCGAGATTCTCGGATCTCGGCGTCATAATCATCAGTGGCCATGATCTCCGGGTCGTCGAGATCGGCCAAGGAGAAACCTAACAAATTGGTCGGGTCAGAAAGCTCCGGTAGGTCGACAGACAGAGCTGCTGGAGTAGGCCGTGGTTGAGGGACTGGTGCAGAAGTCTTCGGAAGATCGGCCAAGATCTTCGCAACTTGAACAGATTGCGTTGGCTAAAGGAAGTAAAATACAAAGTAAGCCAACGTATCAAAAATACATAATTTACTAAATCATGATGACCTACCTCTCCGATGGCAGCGCATGTGGCGAACTCTCGCCGCTCTGTTCATTAAGCTTGGGACCTTCTTGGTTGCGACCTTGGTATACTTTAGCTTTTACGAAAATTTATCGGCTTAGTAATCTTTGTCAAATAAAGATTGAGTAAATGATAAGTGAAAGCCGATAAAAGACTTCTTGGGTTGTTTCTGTTTTCTAAGTCCAGAGAGAAGGGCTCACGAATGCCCAAAGACCGGAGCGTGGCCGTAATAGCGACCGATTACTCTTGTTTCTGGGTTGGCCATCGCCGATGGGCTGAAGCCTTGTTCCCAATTACCTTGTTCTGCAAAAGGAAAAAAGTTAGATTCAAGGTACAGGTTCATGTAAGACAAAATAGGAGGTTTGGACTCTAAGCCGATACCTCGCTAGAGAAACCTAAGCGCGTGTTAGTGTATCCGGACGAAGTAGCCTCACTGCTAGAATCAGCGTCGGATACTAACGTCGGCTCCGGAAGATTCGGAAAAAATTCATTAATAATGTTTGACGGAGACTTTGACCGATACAAAGCTGCTGCAATGACTGACCACCACGAAGTGTAGCCTCCTGCCCGTCTGGTGTTCAAAAAGAAGTGTGACAAAGATTGAATTTGCAGATCATCGGATACTTCAAGAACGATCTCGGCCGACACAACATTACGGACTCTGGCCCTTGGCTCAAGCCGATCAAGAAGCTGAAGACTCGGAATCAATTGACCAAATCCCGGTTGTCTTGCATAAATGGATGGATGGTAGAATTCATATGATGGCTGGTATGTCTGATTCCTTGTGTAGAGACCAGCATGAAGAATATAAGGAGAAATAAAGATTCTATACAAACTGAGGGTCTTCGAAAACATCTCAGAACTGTCGGCTTCAAGTCTAAGGAATGAAGGCCATGGAAAATCGGCCACTTGGCTATAGCTGAAAAAATCTCGCTGCCTCAAATCCGCGTCGCTCAAATTAAGGAAAAAGGACATATATTTCTTTGAATCAATTTCTTTGTAATTTTTGTCTATGCACGAACACATAATGAAACGTTAAGCCAAAAGATCGGCTTGCTTGATACTGGGGAATGGCGTTCTCAGGATTGTCTTCTCTTGGGAAAGCTGTATCTTCGGTAGGTTCTAAGTCAAAAGGTTGGCTGAAGAAGCAACATAGCCAGACCTGAATAAACCATAAAGGACCTCCTATGCTACCCACGGTGAAGTCGGCAAAACCCGTGTAAAGCCAACTCCTAATGACATAATGTTTTTCCAAGTGCAAGCCGACGACCCTCTACTAATCCTTCAGCGATGGTCTGATACACTTGAGTTGGTCCCAATTAAGCTCCACAAAACAGAAATCGATCAAGCCACAGGTTAAGGAAAGCAATGTGCTCCTCATCCGATACTAATCCATTTACTCTGTTATTATTGGCTATATACTTGGACCAGCCTTCGCCTTTTGATCGGATAAGCTTATGTTTGGGTTTGGCACTAAAAGCCGATATTTGTTCTTCGTCCGGTCTCAAGCAGCAGAGCTGAGCAACATCCAGCAAGGTTGGGCCGATCATACGGTCACGAAACATAAAAGCATTAAACGAATCCGACCAGAAATAACAAGCCGTGGCCACCAAGGGCTCGTTGGCCTCTGGATCGGCTAAACTCAAGGGAATGCATTCTGCGATGCCCATTCTCTCCCAAGACTCTCTTTTCTGGGCTGCTACTCGATTGTACCTAGTTTTCCAACCTTTAAGTGCAATCGACCAAGCCCTAAAACTCTTACTCCAACCCTCAATATTATATCCTCTAGCCGATAAAGGGAGACGAGTTACTTCTTGATCAATGACTGTAGCTGCGTCTAAGTTTCCTAATGGACCGAGAAAGAATTGATCAACACTGTTGGGAATTGTGATAAGTACCTGAGAGGAATCCATTCAGCCGATCTTAGGTTGAAAGCCGATTGCAGTCAAAAGAGTTGGCGTGCTAGTGAGAACAAGGTGCAGAAGGAAGAAGCCGATTGCGAAAGGTGTGAGAGCTCGAGCGCGTGAGAAATGACTGAAGTGGGGGCCACATTTTATAGCGTGGTGAAAATTTGAAGCGGCGGGAAGTGAATCTCAAAAGGCGCGAGTAGTTAAAACGCACTACCTGCATGTCAGAGAATTACGGCGCGAATAAAGTGGTAGTTATTGAGCGAAGTTCAACAGTTAGCCGATTGAAAAAACCGATAAAATTGCGATTTTTGACAGATGACAAGTCATCTCTCAAAAATGGGGGGCATATGTTTGCACCAAAATTTGGCAAGTCTGGTCAAAATCGGAAATAAAATCAAAAGATACGGAATTAACGGACAGGATGAAAAGGTTTGGAGATATTTTGGTAACGGCAAGATCTTTAAGGAAATAAGCATCCGAGATAAAGGCCGTCTGGATCGAAACTTGGAACGTGTTGTAATCGGACACGATCGGCCAAAAGGTATAAAAGAAGGACCAGAACAAGCTGCAAGGAGGACAACACAATACAATCAACCAACTTTTACTTTCTTCCTTCCTGTCGACTAGGAGTAGCCTCTGTAATTTAGATCTTTGTAATCGATTTTGATCAATAAAGTTGCGCATCGCCAATTGTTGATCTTCGTCAATTACACCCCAGGTTTGATTTGTTCTGATTTTGTTGCACATCGCCTGATCTTCGTCAATTACACCCCAGGTTTGATTTGTTCTGATTTTGTTGCACATCGCCTTCTTCAAAATCGATCTACCTTTACCCTCTGATTAGCCTTAATCGGCTAATTAGACTTACCCTGTTACTTTGATCTTAATCGGCTTCAAGCTGATTGAGTCTAAGCCGATTGATCGTTACGATCGGCTTTTGAGTAAATTTTATATTTTTACCTTGTCGGTTACAGGTCAAATCGACTGGCACGCTCTGAACCCGATGTTCGTCTGGTGTCCTGCTGTCAGAAACCCTACATCAAGTTTTTGATGCCAACAATATCCTCTAGCCTTCGCGGAGACATATCAATGTCCCCTCTTGTGTTTTCATCGGGTCACCGAGGCAAAAGGATTTGATCTTGCCAATGCCAAAACTGACAAATTGGTCAAGGGTGGTGTGCCCAGAGACCGCGGTTTCGCGTACCTGGGGATGTGTCTGCCACACCCACACCTCGAAGGTTCAATGGACCTAAGGAAACGCCCGGCCGGATGCTCCGAAATCTCATATGTAGCTATTGATTTACTCAGATATCTTAAGAAGTATAAATAAATATTAGCTAATATAATTCATTAAATCGAAAAAAATGATCAAACCATACTGAATTTAGTTTAGCGTAAAATACCTCAATCTCAGACCACGGCAAACCAGCGGACTCGCGTGGCTGGGGAGGAGAATCATGCAGCCGCTGAAAAGCCGGTGTAGCGACTAGCGGTAGCACAGCGGCTAGCACACCTACTCACCGTCAACCTCCAATTAATCCACCATTGCTAGTCCAATGCATGATTCATCCTTAGTCTGTTGCTTCCAAAGAGCCCGATTGTTTTCTTCTATAATAAGCTAGCTGCTAGCAAATTGGCGTCTGAATTTCACGCGCTATCCATGCTCTTACTGGTTCGAAGCGAATGTAGCTGGGCACGCGTGCATATATAAAGCCGGATTCACCTAACCTCGTCAGCCCATCAGGTGTCGTCATGGAATACCCGCGACTAGACATGAAAACGGGTAAGATATTTTTTATCCGATTCATAGCTGGATTCGGTTGAAACTATATTTGAGAACACATTTTAGTGTGCGATCAGATTCGAGACTGTATCTGGATAGAACAATCCAGATTTGGGATTGTATTAGGAGGACGTAATATCTACTAAATCCGGATCAGGATCCGAATATCGGGACAAATTCTATCCGGATAGTCGTTTTGGGTTAGGCTGAGAAATGCTATTTTAGGCTGGACTACTATCTAAAGGTAGAATGGAATGTATTTGTGTACATTATGTAACAAACTACGAATCAATGTAGTATAAGCATATGCACCAAATTTGAATTGAACGCCTATCTCTTCCTAATATTATGGAAATGATTATTATTTAAAAATAATTATAAAAATTATTGCCATTCCTTCGCACCTTAAACTTTCAAGGTTTTACTATAGAAAGGTTTATATTAAACTTTTCATCACAGACAGTTTTTAAAAACCGTCTGTATTAAATACAATCGTAGACGGTTTTAAGAACCGTTTGTGATGTGTGAATTGCCGCTATTACAGACGGTTTTTGGCTGTAATGTGCATTGTCATTATCACATATAGTTTTTTTTGTTAAAAGCCTCTAGCATTGATATCACGTACGGTTTTAATAAAAAAAACGTATGTGATGCGTTGTTCACACCCTCTCCCTCGTTCTGTTGCTCCCTCTCCCTCGTTCTCGTTCTCGTTCTGTTGCTCCCTCTCCCTCGTTCTCTTGCTTACTGTCCCAGACGCCGCTCCCGTCTCTCCATTCTCCCCCAATCCCTCGCTCGCTCTGCCCGCCTCCACTTTCTTCCACTGCTCCGGTGCCCAGCCTCCCAAGCTCCCTCCCTCGGCCCCTTCCCTGCCGCGCCCCGTCGCCTTCCATCGACCCCCTCGCGGAGTCTCCTCTCTGATCCCGTCGCGAAACAAGGTCTCGCCATGGACGCCGGCGCCGGCGGTATGGAGGCGGCGAATGGCAGAATCGAGGAGTCCACCGACCCTTGCAGCTCTAGCGGCAACGGCTACCGACTCTCTGTCCAACAGATCGTCGGCGGCGAGAAAGGTACAATACTCTTCTGATTGGATCCAGTGGGATTCAGGGCCATGGGGGAAGATGCTTTCTACGTAGTGAGTTCTTATTGCTTGAGCAGCATGCTTGTGATCTGTGATGAGTGATGAGTAGGCGACTAGCTGGTGTCAACATTGTTTGCAATGTACATGGGCGGCTCAAAACTGCAATGTAGCATGTTCTAACCGTATATTATCTGGTTTTCCATTGGCAGTTGTCAATTTTCAACTCCAATTTGTATCTGCTTCACAAGAGTCTAATTCAATTATAATCTGTTCTTGATGTTGATTATATAGCTAAGTTGGGCTGCCTACTTTGTGTCAATACTTTCTACATTTGCATGAGGATGTAAACTTGCTTCTATCTTGAAGGAATTGAGGCAAAAGGAGGATCAGCTGGCTCAAGAATTAGAGAATTTGAAGCACAAGATCAGTGAGTTAGAGCGCCTTGCCAACTTGGATGAGAAAAATGCAATCCAAAATATAATACCAAAGTGGTTTGTTGCTCTCACCTCAGTGGCTAAATCCTGTCTCATATTTGAGCTATTTTTTGTGTGTGTGCAAGTATTTAGGACAGAGAGGCAAGTACATAATAAACTGATTTCTGGGGCTTGGAAGAGTCACCACAAATTCAAGTTGCATGTTGTTTCCTATTCTTTCTTTGGGTTATTCCCAAAAAAACTCACCCCATAGCTTCAAGGAAGGATTTTGTTATGTACAAAGGCTTTTCACTTGGATCATAAATTTCACCTTGACATTATAACTTTCCATTGTAGTTGGCCAAACCTATATTAGCCTGAGACCTTCAGCATGCATTTTGTGGGTTTTAATAAATTACAAAATGCCAAATGGAGTTGTTGATTAGCTTTTAATACTTAGTACGAAATGCGGAATGGAGTCCTTATGGGTGACGGTTTTTCCCGGTCATGTGCTCTCGATTAGCCGACCCTTTTGCCAGGTACATGACTTTCTAACAGAAACGTAATTCCAATACATTGATGTATTTTTTTTGCTGCAATTCCCACGTTAATTTGGTGCCATACCTCACCTATAAGTTGCAATGTATCTGATATAGTCTCTTTATTACTGAATCTTACTGTTACACTGCCTCAGCATGTATATCAGCTCCCTGATCCATCATGTACATATAACATTAAGATTTAGTATCACATATGGTTTTTGATAAGAACCGTCTGTGAGACAGCATATTATCACAGATGATTCTTGATAAGAACCATCTGTGATGTGAATTTCACAGAAGGTTCGAAAACCGTCTGTGATGTGCCTTATTATCACTGGCACTTGGTTACAGATGGTTCGAAAAACTGTCTGTGGTGTCATTTTTTTGTAGTACATTGCTCTTGTCCCATCCCATGAAAATTTAATACGTGCAGGACTTATATCATATACACATGTTGAAGTGATGATGGTATGTGTTTAACATATATTTTTTCTATATGTGCGCACTATCCGCATATTTTATTTGTTTTCGATCCAAACCCGTTGTGTATCCGTCCTATATCCGCATCTCGAATAGTCTGAATTCATATATGCATCCAGTTTGTCCGTATCTGACTCTGAATCCGAATAAAAAATATGAGTTAAAATAGATGAGTAATATCCGCCTATATCCTATCTGTTTTCACTCCTACCGGCTACAAAATTGTTATACATGCATGTGCCACATGCTGTTCTTGAAGGTGTTGTATCGGTGATCGGTCGAGCTTGTTTTCTCTCATCAGGGTGAGGTGCGCATGCACGCATGAAGCCATGAGCCGTCGCTGGTATAGGTAAAGAAAAAAAAACCCTTAAACAAGGTGGAAGGAAATGCCATCTAGAAGCTACCATAAATTATATTCATGACAGATAAAAAAAGGAATGAATATGACGTACATTTGTCTTTGTTCTTTAATTCCAAATAGTGAACCTCTGAAACTGCTGTCTTTCCAGCGAGAGATGTTGGGAAAAATGCTAAACATAGCCCAACCGGTGCCCAAGTCAAAATGAAGATCCCCATTTGCTAATTTTAAAAATAGACACGTACGATTTGGGTTGTCAACTTAGCAATGATCAAGCTCGTGACCAGCTGAGTCATTGATCGGACTCAAAAAGTGCGAAAGCTAAACCACAACAAAGTAGTTTGATTATTTGGTCCTAGCGAAGGTTTACATCGAGGATAGCTTAATCAAACTCAAACTACACTAGTTAAACAGCTAGCAAGATTATGTCATTGTTTTTATTGCGTAGCTAGCTATGTATGTTTCATTGTTAATTTCCTGTACATACAGTGATGTCTAATCATGATCTCATGGCATTGATCAAGCTGCGTTGTCTTGAAATTGTTTGTCTTACAAGTCACGATAGAGCTAGTTTAGAGATAGTGCAAGAGGTCAAAACTGTTTTTGGGCCTTCTACTAACACCAGCCCAAGCCATCGTTGAGGGTCTTAGACCTACGTACAAGTAAAATTAAGAAGAAACTGCTTATTTGTGATTGAAAGTTGCCAGTTCCCTCGTATATTATCGAAAACTGCTCATCCTGTCATGGTCATTTCTTTTCAACTTTTATCCCTCGTTTCCTGTAATCCCGTATTGTTAAGAAGAACACTACTACAGAACCGTCAGTGATATCTGTATCATTACCGGTTCGGTCACGCGATTTTCGCGCGAAATACGCGCGCGTACGATATCAGGATTCGAACCTGTGACATACTGTCTCGCGTGAACTCGCCTTACCATCTTACCATTGCTACACTTCTCAACTACTACAAAATATATTTTCCTTTTATCCCTTCATATCCGAAAGTTTCAACGATTATTTGGACATCTAAATGGCTTCAAATAAAAAAGTTGTCAACTACAAAGTTGTAGATCTCATCGAGAGCTACAATTTTCATATAAATTTTGTCTCCATCCGACTCTATGAAAAAGTTGTGATTTTTCAAAAATATTATCACTGCCGGTGCGGATTCCGAACCGGCAGTGATACTTCCTCCATTATCACTACCGGTTCTTCTTACAAACTGGCAGTGATAAATCATTATCACTACCGGTTTTTCTTCGGTCGAGCATTTGTGCCAATCTAGCTTATGAATCGGTAATGATAGCCGGCAAGAAAGGGATTTTTGTAGCAGTGGAATGGAATGAAGGAAGAAGCAATTTTCTGAGGGCATATTAGGGAACCGGCCAACATCCAATGGCAAATAAGAAATTATCTCTAAAATTAAACTCCATCATTTTTCATTTGTGCTTTTTCAAACGCGTGAGTTAACGTTCTAAAATTTTGAACACAAATATACATAAAAGTAGGTAAAATTTGTCATATGAAAATTATACCTTTTGATACTTCTATACCATCACATATTTAATAGTTTTTGCTAATATGTAATAATTAGAGGAAAAAAACAATGGTCGAAGATATATATATACTGTAGACTGTGTTGATGTCCTGACGATGAGTAGTAAAGGAACGGAGCTTTTGTGGTATGAAACTTTTGAGGCTAGCTTTGTGCTCGCTATATACTCACAGTCGTTGTGCAACGGGCGGGCAATTCATCACGGGAGCAACAAGAACAGTGGATGGATGGATGCGTCCTTTTTCGGCTCGGATTAATTAACGTGGTAGGACCGATAATTCGAACAAAATTATAGTCCATAAATGTGGATCAGTGGATGGATCAAGACTCTGGCTCACCAAACAAGGGTACCACTAGTTTGAGTTTATTTTACTAAAATATTTAAAAACATTGTTCTAATATGATATGTATTATCTTCTCTATCCACCTTCATCCTTCTTCCTTCCCTCTTCCCCCACCTCCCTTCCTTTCTCTCTAACATAAAAATTTCAAATTAGAAAATTGTAGATTTGAAAATTTTAAACAGGAAGTTTCAACTCAAAAATTTTCAAATCAAAAAAATTCAAATAGGATATTTTCAATTTGAAAACACTCGAATCACTAAAAAAAAATTGAATCAAGAATCTTTCAACTTACAAATTATTCAAATCGAGAACTTTCAACTCAAGATATTTCAAATCAGAAAAATTTCAAGTGAGAAAATTTCAGCATCAGAAATTACAAAAACTTTCGGTTAGAAAAACTTTAGTTCAAAAATTTTTGATTTGAAAAAAGTTTCGACTCAAAAAACTTTCAATTCGAAAACTATAGATTAAAAAGTTTTAAAAATAGTTAAAAACACTTATTCAAAAACATGGAGACAAATTTGAAAATATATATTTTTAGTTTGAGGGGTAGAGAATGGAAGAGGAAAGTGGGATGAAGGTGATGCGGCCAAGTGTCACGACGAGAAACCCTTTGAGGGAGAAGGGAAGTGTCGGCGTTTCGTGCACTGGCAAGTAAATTTATAAGTCTAAGGGGCCGCGCGTTCCCTCTCCTTGAATGGTTAGACTCAAGAGCCCAAGATGTATACTGGTTCGGACTGAATGTCCCTACTCCAGTTCGTGTGATGGTCTTTATATGCCTTGGGTGCGACAGGCCGCTCGCGTTTACAAGCGGGAGCCGAGGGCTCAGCAGGCGTGTCTTTGTCTATTCGTAAAGACCGAGAGAAGGGAGCCCCCTCTCCAGAAGACCCTGCCTCCCTTTATATAGTCGGAGGGGGCAGGTTACATGGAAAGTTGGGAGAGGGAAGGATGAGATGATCTGGGCAGTGCTGGGAACTCTGGCCCTCTGTCTCGGCGACTGGTCAGACTCCGCTTCATCCCTCGCTGGGTTGGTGGTCTCTTAGAGTAGAGCAGTTGGCATTCTATTGGGAAATAGCGCATCTGCCCTCTGCAAGTCTGTCAGGTGCTGACGTTGCCTCGGGAGGGAGCGCACCCTTACACTGTGCATGTCTGAACGATTGAGACTGGAGTCTTGACTTTGGCAACCTTCGTGCTACCTTGGGAAGGAGACACCTGCCCCCGCACAGTCACTTCTAGCGGCCGTGACCGAGGGCGCGTGGCTAATGTCCTGTGGAGGCCCGACACTTGGCCCTTGGTGGAGATTGCCTCAGTTTGGTCGGAGCTCGGGAGAGTCCGACCTGCGGTGGGGGTCGGACGTCCCACTTGGTCGGGGACGAGCCTGGAGCAGCTCGTTAGGTCGGAGTCAGGCTTGGAACGGATCGTTAGGTCGGGGAACAGCTTGGGGTAGCTCGTTAGGTCGGGGTCGAGCGTCCTTCGTGGTCCCGCGGGGCCTTAAGTCGGAGCCGGATTTGGGGCGGCCCGTTCGTTACTCCGGGCTATTGGGGTACCCATGGTACGAGTATTCGTCAGGAAGTGAGATAATAAAGGAGGTGTTGTCACATATGACAATAAAAGAGCATCCTTACCAAAAAATTGGTGATTTGGTGAAGACACCCTCAAATTAGCAATTCCGGACGTCCTCGTCAAATATTTAGTGAGGACACTCCCTTGTTGTGTCTCGTGGCTACACCTCTTTTCTTCCCCTACTCCCCTTTCCCCTCAAAGGATCTCTCGCCGTAACACTTGGCGCCTTTCTCTTCATCCTCAATTTCCTTTTCCTCAAACTCAAAATAGTTTTTGTTTTTCAAAAAAAATTTCCAAGTTTTTTAATAAGAAGTATTTTCTAACCTTTTTCAAAAGATTTTGAATCAAAACTTTTTAAGCCAAAAGTTTTTTGAATTGAAAGATTTCGGAGTTGAAATTTTATTATTTGAATTTTTTTTAGTACAAATTGTTCGAGTCAAAACGTTATAATCTGGGAATTTTTCGAGTTCAAACTTTCTCATTTGAAATTTTTCGAGTTAAAACTTTTCAATTTGAAATTTTCGAGTACAAGCCTTTTGATTTAAATTTTTTTCAATTGAATTTTTTTGAGTTAAAACTTTGTGTTTAAAATTTTCATATTTAAAATTTTCTAATTTGAATTTTTTTTAGAGAGGAAGAAAGAGAAAGGGCGGTGGGGAAAGTGAGTAGGGAAGATGGAAGCAGGGTTCATAAAACCGACGAAAACCGCGGTTTTTGAGCGTACCGCTGAGGTTCGAAATCAAAAACCGTTCGGTAAACCGGTCCATTCAAAAAAAATTAAAATATTTTAAAAAAAATTATGCGCTCGGTTTTTCGCCAAAAACTGCGGTTTTCGTCAAAAACCGCTCACAAAAACCGTTTTGCGATGAGCATCTAGTTGTCAGCGGTTTTTCGCAAAGACCGAGCGGTTTTTCGCAAAGACCACTGCGGTTTTTCTATTTTTTTTTTGAATTTTTCAGAAAAAATTTGATTTATTAACCCTTCGGTTTTTGACAATTTTTGAGCGGTTTTTGCGGTTTTCGTACTGCGAATTTCGAAATTCGGTTTTGTGAACCCTGGATGGAAGCACTACTACAGAATTGGGCATCACAATCGGCCTATTAGAAGCGGTTTGGTGCGAATCCGTTGTGATCTTCGCACCAGAAGCGGTTCATTGGCAACGGTCCGGAGAGGGCTTCCAGAAGCGGTTGGAAACACGAACCGCTTACGAAGGTTGCGTTCTAAGCGGTTCTTTTCTCAAACCGCTGATTTCGAAGCGGTTTGAGAAAAGAACCGCTTCTAGAACGCAACCTTCGTGCGGTTCGTGTTTCCAACCGCTTCTAAAGCCCTCCATGCAGCGTATTTAAACCCTTCTTCCTCCATGCGCGTGAGGTACGAATCTGATCGAGCAGAGAAGGCCGATCAAGCTGTTCTTGGGAGGTGCTGTCCAAATTTTTAATTGGAGGTGATTAGCTCTAAATTAAGTGTTTCAAAGTTAGTAACATCATGTGAACATCCTTCTCACCTAGATATTGCTATTTTTTTCAATGGATGTGGAGAAATCTTGAACTTTTTAAGCATTATCGAAAATTTGTTTTTCGTGCCTTGTTTTTGTTGTTGTATGAAGATGTAGGGTGGAGATCTAGTTCAAAATATGACATTACAAGGTAAAGGTGATTGGAAGCTTTAGATCTAGGTGGTTGTTAGCTTTAGAATCTTAAATATCACAATATTGGGAGAGATCTAGGTACAACATTGCAAGGAAGTAATTATTGGTGTATGAAATAAAATAGAAAAACATGTAGAAGGATAAAAAATAATTACAAAGGTAGAAAGGGATACAAAATAATTAGAAAGGTAGGTCTTTAATTGGATGACGGTGTAGGTGGAGTTTTTTTTTTGGGTTTAAATGTTACGAAATTTAAGTTAGGTTATAATTTTTCTAACGGAATTTGTTATAATTTTTAATGAAATTATAACTTGGTATAGATGAATCGGCAATGGATGTACAATGCGAACCGTCGCTCGAGAGAGTTCATTGATGGCGTGCGTGCTTTTCTCGATCACGGCCGTTGCATTCTTGCCTCGAGCGACTTCATATGTTGTCCGTGTGTAGATTGCAAGAGCGAGAAGGAGCACTCCCAGCGATGGCAAGTTATGAACCACTTGATCATGAGAGGTTTCATGCCAAACTATACCGTTGGACCAACCATGGCGAAGTTAAGGTGATTAGCCAGAAGGCGATGAAGAAGGCGAGGAAGAGGAAGAGGAAGATGGATTCAACGGATATCGGGACGACACGCATAATCTTGTTCGTGGAAGAAACACTTGGTGACTTTGGTGATGATGAGCTAGACCAGATCTTGCTTGACGGAGAGGAGACTACGGATGAAAGACGGTTCGAGAAGTTCCAGCGCATGTTAGAGGACCACAGAACTCCTTTGTACCCAAAGCGTGGCGGGGCCACAAAAAGCTGCGTACCACACTGGAACTCATGCAATGGAAGGCTAGAAATGGTGTGTCGGATAAGGGATTCGATGAGGTGTTATCACTCGTAAAGAAGTTGCTTCGAAAGATAACACTCTGCGAATCTACATATGAAGCCAAGCAAGTCGTCTGCATCCTTTGGGATTGGAAATCTGAAAGATACACGCATGTCCTAATGATTGTATCCTGTATCGTAATGAGTATGCCGATTTGGATGTTTGTCCGATGTGCGAGAGAATCACGGTATAAGGTGAAGCGTGGCGATCGGTGAAATAGATGGGGGCGTAAGAAGAAGAGACCTCCGGCTAAAGTGTTGTGGTATTTCCACGTGATCCACCGATTGAAACGTATGTTTGCTAACAAAGCGCATGCCGGATGATGCGTTGGCACAAAGAAGAGCGTAAGGACGACGGGATGCTCGGACACCTGCGGATGGCTCACGGTGGAGGAAAGTCGGCCGGACGTGCCGGACTTGCGGATGAGGTGAGAAACATAAGGTTTGGGTTGAGTACCAATGGGATGAATCCTTTCGAGAATTGAGCGTGACCATAGCACCGGCCCGTTACACTATGTATCTATAACATTCCTCCATGGCTGTGCATGAAGCGAAAGTACATCATGATGTCGTTGTTGATTCAAGGCCCCAAGCAACCCGAAAATGACATCGATGTCTACCTGAAACTATTGGTTGAAGATCTTGTGACGTTGTGGGACGATGGTGCAAGGGTATGGGATGAGTACAAAGGGAGTATTTCACCCTCGTGCATTGTTATTTATAACAATCAACGGCCTTTGCTCTCGGTAACTGTCCGGCCTAACTATCAAAGGATATAGAGCCTGCATCCAGTGCTTAGATGAAACAGACGGCACGTACCTGAAAAACTCTCGGAAGGTTGTGTACATGGGTCACCATAGGTTTCTTCTTACGAGTCACCCGTTGCGAAAGGAAGGCAGGAAATTTAACGGGCAACCAGACCTTCGTGCAAGGCCTCAGCATCGTAGTGGGTCACGTGTGTTTGCTATGGTAAAGGATTTGAAAGTAGTATTTGGAAAGGGTCCTGGAAGCAAACATGTGCAGAATGAGGATGGTCATGCACCCATGTGGAAGAAGTCAATATTTTGGGACTTGCCTTATTGGGAAGTTATGGAGGTTAAATCACTCACTTGACTTCATGCACATCACGAAGAATGTCTGCTTGAACTGCTAGGCTACATAGATATGTCTGAAAAATCGAAAGATACACTGCAAGCTCGGAAGGACCTTAAACTCTTGGAACTGAGGAACGACCTACATCCCGAAAAGAGAGAGAAAGGACAACATTACCTACATCCTGCGAGCTAAAAGCTTTTTCAGAAAATATAGAATGAAACTGAAGTGCTAAAAGCTTTTTCAAAAAATATAGAATGAAACTAAATTGCTAAAAGCATTTTTTAAAAATTATGAAATGAAACTTAAGTGCTAAAAGCATTTTTTAAAAATTATGAAATGAAACTGAAGTGCAAAAAGCTTTTTCAAAAAATTATGGAATGAAACTAAATTGCTAAAAGCATTTTTTAAAAATTATGAAATGAAACTGAAGTGCTAAAAGCATTTTTTAAAAATTCTGAAATGAAACTGAAGTGCTAAAAGTTTTTTCAAAAAATATAGAATGAAACTAAATTGCTAAAAGCATTTTTAAAAATTTCGAAATGAAATCAAGTGCTAAAAGCATTTTTAAAAATTATGAAATGAAATCAGTAGTGCTAAAAGCACTTTTTAAAAATCTGAAATTAAAGCTGAAGCGGTTTGAAAAAGAACCGCTTCTAGCGCAACATTCGAAGCGGTTAGTAATAAGAACCGCTTCTAGAGCGCAACATTGAAGCGGTTTTAGAAAAGAACCGCTTCTAGAGTGGAAGATTCGAAGCGGTTAGTAACACCAACCGCTTGTAGAAGTCATCCCTTCTAAAAGCGGGTTGATCTAAATCCGCTTGTAGAGATATTCTACAAGCGGTTGGTTCTACGAACCGCTTGTAGAAGTCCTCCCTCTACAAGCGGTTGGTTCTAAAACCGCTTGTAGAGATTTGCTACAAGCGGTTGGTTATTAGAACCGCTTGTAGAAGTGCTCCCTGTATAAATTTGAAACGCCCCGCCCTCTTCTCACACCCGAAATTTTCTAAGTCCCGCTCGAGACCCCACGCGCAAGGCCTCGCATCTCTCTCGGCCGCGGCCGTCGTCGCGCCGTCCGGACCCGCGCCGCCGTCCTCGTCGATGCCGTCGGCCTCCTCCGCCACCTCGCCGACACCTACTCGCCGACGCCAGTCCACCCCGCGTGCGCTAGCTGCCCTCGTCGCTGCCGTCACTCCACCCCGGCCGTCGGTGCCTTCTCTGCCACCCCGCCGACGCCTACTCCGCCACCAAAGCACCGCCACACCGCCGTCCACCCAGGAGGACCGAGGTATATGTGTGCACGCGTCGTCCTCCCTCTCTAGTTCCGGCTGCCCACCACATGTTCGGTGAAATGCCCACAAGTCTTTGTCTTTGTGCTTGTTACTTCTCATCCACTGACATGAAGAAGATGAAATTCCTATAGCAGACGCCTAGTTCTTGGAATTTTTGTTATGTGTTAGTAACATCTGTGAATATTTTCTTCTAATTATTGAATTGCAAAGGAGATATTTCGTTACACTGTTGAAAAATACTACTGCAGTTTTAAAGGGAAGGAAGAGTAAGAGTCCATTTCGACTGCCTTGTTGCGCCAGATCTTGCCTTTGTGAAATTCTATGTTTGTTACACGAATTTTTACTAGTTCTAATAAGATCTCGTTGTTATGGCTCCCAAAAAATATTATCCCAACCATCTTTTGTACCGGAAAGCCATCACAATGTCAAGCGGAGGGCATCTACAACGCAGCAATATATGTTCAAGATCATAAACTAGCATGTAGGGTTCTACGGATGGATCTAATCACCACGATCAAAGCGACTAACTAATACGACCTACTGATCTAATAGATCGGGAGAAAGAATATTGCATGAACTAGACAATTGCAAGAAATAAAAGAAGCTATTAGAAGTAGATGCTCTGTAACCATTAATTTAGTAGAAAGGCACATGATCCTAGCGTTGCCCCCGATTATAGTTTTATACAACACAAGGATCAAACACGGTCATGTTGCACATTTACTTTTGACATATAGTCCCTGTGTTCAAGTTTGGTGTATTTCTTGTTCTTGTGTCCACGAGTTCGTGTTTGATCCTTAGGCTAGTTCCAACACGCCGTAGTACTTAATGCTTGGTGTAGAAATTTATGTAATAATATGCTTGTGTTGTGTCTGTAATATGGTTGTTTCAAAGTAATATGATATTTATGTCAACATTTTTGAATTAGGATAGATGGCGCAACCGGGCGTGGTGACCCTACTTTCGATGAGGAGAACAGTTCTGTTGGACTCCATCGCGCTAGGTACCATCGAAGGTGATGCTAGCAGCTGCTTGCCGGGGGCTAATGGTGGTTCGGTGAGGCCGTTGAAATTGCGGTGATGAAGCCATTGGCGCGGAGCCACGAGTCCGATAACACCGGTTCGGCCAGGATGAGGTGCTGACGGAAGAATATAATCCCGTAGACATGTTAATTAATCGCAATTCATTAATATAATACACTCGACACGTTTGTACATATGTTTATGTATTTCAAGCCCCGTGCATCGAGCAACCAATCCAAGCATCGGGGACCTAACAAGAAGCCGTCCACGAAGCACGTGTTTACCGACGTTAACAACGAAGAGATGTCGGTTGCCCCTCTTTTAGCAGTTAGACCGTACAACAACGCTTGCGGTTACCACGTGAGGATCACGTCCCAATTAGCATCGAGAAAATGGGCGAAGTTCCTCAAGCTACCAAGGACTGCTGCGGCAAGATATTAAGGAAAATTTCACATTTCCTCAAGGGTCCAAGACAAGGCCAAGAAATTTACTTTGAAGAAGATGGCAACAATGTTTGAGACTTGGAAGGCGTCTCTCACCGCAAATGCGTGCGAGAAGGAGAAAGACCCGACCTCAATCAATTTCCTAAGTTGGCGGATCACCGAAAGCATTCGAGGAGTTCAAGGCGTCGGCAAAGGCCGGCCGCGAGTCGGAAGAACAAGGCCAATTCACGGATGAAGAAATACCACCACCATCTTGGCACCGGTGGTTACATCAAGGTCTGTACCAAAATGGGAGAAGCGGAAGAAGAATTAATGGCGAAGGGCGTCACACCGGCTACCGCTCAGGGAACAGCGCTGCGCAATTGGTTCATGAGTCATGGGGAGCCTTTGGATGACGGCGGTTGGTGATGGCACCAGAGTACAAGAGGTGGCCAAAAGATTGTACAAGCCGTGGAGCGGTCTCGGCAGTACATTGGTGCGGACAGGAGAATGACGAGCTAACATATGCCCTTGAAAACCACGAGCACCGGGATGGACACGAGGTATGGGCAAGGCGGCGCTGTGGAAGTATGGTTTCGCTAAGGATGCACATACGTCACAGAGCCGGCATAGAAGCAAATCAAGAGAATCACGTAAAGTGTACCAATTGGAACAAGAGCTCGAGCAACCCGGGCTAGCATCGGCGACATAGTTGCGCAACAAGTACAAATTGCCTCGGCAAGCTTCAAGGACTAGGTCAGAGCAATCGGTGGACGCCGTGATCGACCCTCCGCGCGCGGTAAGTAGGCTGCGCTTCCACGGGCCCTGAGGCGAACACCTTGCTATCCGTTATCCGTGGATGACATAAGGGTTCGCCGCCGTGAGCTACTGCGTTGATGCGCGTAACCTCTCCATCAAGGTGGCTTACGGTATGGCATATCCGGTGGAGTGGGCGGATGTTCCATCGCAACGAGATACCCCGGTTACTCAAAGGTCGCGGTGGAGGAGGTCTTGGCGGTTGAAGAACTTCACCTCGATATTCTTTGGAGGTGACGACGTGACCAAGCTTGGACAGGCCCTCCACAATATCATCCTTTGGCGCAAGCGGTACATCATATTTCCACCGCTATGGGCGCGTCATCTCCACTCACGGCAACCCGCCTCCTCCAACGTCACCGCCACGCAATGCCTCGCCAATAAAGCAGGCGAAGCCCTACTCCACCACCAGGCAGCTCTGTGTCTCCACCCGCTCCACGCAAAGCCCTACTCCACCACCAAATCTCAAACAAAAAGAACCCCCAGAAAACCACGCCTCCACCATCTCCTCCGAGGAAGAAGCTCGATACGAATTAAGGCTCCCCACTGCTCCCAAGAAAGCGGAGTCCACCAATCGACCAAGGTAAAGGAACTTCCAAAGAGGGCATATGATATGAATAAGGAGGAGAGTGACGCGTCACTAAAGCGTATGGCTGCACACTTCGCAAAAAGAAGGTAGAGCCAAAGGTACCAATGATCCAAAAGCGCGAACACTTCGCGACATGCCGTGCAAAGCATTGCTGTCTGGTCCAACTATGAGCGGACAATAATTAAGGCTACGGAAGAATAAGCGTGGTCGGTGGCGGCAAAGAAGAAGAAGAGAGACCAAGATCAGGAGAACCTCGAGAGGTTTATGAAGGAGGCAGGACTCAGTTCCACAGCTGCAGCTCTTGGATTAATAGATGATATCCCAATGGCAACAGAGGTCAAATGGCAATTTCGGTTGGTAGGAGCCGATTGACCCAAATGAGATAAAGGATCGCCAACCAAGATACGGCAATTTCACGAATGGTACATGACAGAGTCCGCTCAAGGAAAAACGATGTTCCCCCTCCGTATCAAAGAAGATGATTTTTATCGCAGGGACAGCACCATATGGCTCAAATTTGACGACTTATACAATATTTACCATGCCGACTCCATCAACGTGCCTCTCATGAGCTGCTGATGCCTGTAAGTGTCAAGCTCATACCTTTACCGTGTGCTTCCTCGTACAATAAAATTGCAACTATTAAACTTATACCTTTCTATGTAGAATGGAGATACAACGATGTAGAAAAGAGAATATCTTCAACGTGGGCTTCATCGACCCAGAGATTGTTAACGAGTTCGTCTTTGGATACAACCGAAAGGATCTTAAAGATTACATTCTCGATGCATTCTTAGGACAGACACTACAAACCGTACATACTACGCCCTTCAACCGAGTGCGTATATATACAACCTCTCGTTCTTATATTTTCCAAGGCATTTATAATACTACTAGCTAGTTACATATATGTTGCAATATATGAATAGGTTTCACTTGGATCCTTCTTGTCATCAAGCTTGATAGCAACGGATCATTGTTCAAGACTCAAAAGGACTCGGTGAAAAATATCAATTTATCATTGACACCTGAGCAATTATATAGCACATATATATACGATAGTTTTCCTTATTATATATATTGAAATACCTTGCTAATTCCAACTCGATAATTACCATTCATACTAACGCATCACACAGGACATTCGCACGGTTTGAAAGAAGCAACAAGGAGATTTCGAGAACGAATTTGATGTACAATTAAGCACTCGAGCGTATTAAAGAATATTAATATGCCGTAACAGTTTTCATCCCAATAATCGTATTCTTTTCAAATTTCATCACAGGTTCTACAGAGACGGTGGAAACAACCTATGTGGCTATTATGTGTGCCATTATATGCAAAGTATTACCCACGGTGATGTCCGACAACCAACGCCGAGGTAGTGTGCACATGTCAATTTCTTAGTACTTACACTTTAATAATTATATGTCCGAGATTTATTTACCTCCCGCTTTGTCACCCAACATCGATGTGCAAGGCGTGATCCCGCCGCACCGGTTGCGACAATCCAAGAACAACTCATCGGCTTTATTGTCGGCGAGATTGTATCCACCAAAGCGAGTTCCACGCAAATGGTTGGAGAGATTGTCTGAAATAAGGACATGTGAATGACATCAACGTCGACCAAGGGCACAAAGAGCGACGCACGCAAGAAATAAGCTCAAGATTCGCCCTTTTATTCTTTGAAACTTGTAAAAGTGGCTTATTATTTCATGTGTTCATCAACTTGTTCATTTTTTAGTCTGTAATTATCTGAATGAATACTCATGACTAATATATATATATATATATATATATATATATATATTTAAGTGTGTAAAAAAAACTCATGAAGTTCTATTTATTTTAATTGTCAAAATCTATATCAGAGACCCCTCTGAAAACATATTCTATATTGAATATAATCAAAACGTTACGCTGTCAAACTCTTCACAAGCGCTTGGTAACTCCAACCGCTTGTGGGGAGAGCCTCTTCACAAGCGGTTCGTAACACCAACCGCTTTTGGAGAGAACCTCTCCACAAGCGGTTGGTAACACCAACCGCTTGTGGAAATGTCGAACCACAAGCGGTTCGGGGAACCGCTTGTGATACCCGACGGGGTATCACTCCTGGTTGCTTACAAGCGGTTCTAAAACCGCTTCTGAAAGCGGTTTCGAACCGCTTGTGTATGCCCGATCCGCAGTAGTGAAGGGAGAAGTGTGGAGGTGGATAGAGAAGATGATATACTTCATCCTAGGCCGGTGTACTTAAAATTTTCATTCTAAAGACAACCTCAAACTATGGTGCCAGAATAGCCTTACTAATACTAGTTTAATTTGCTACAAGCTTAACTGTGTGTTACTGGGTATTCATCACAAGGAGTACGTAATCCTAGGCTCCTAGCTCGCAGTGAGCTATCACTTCACGAGCAGCGAGGGAATCAGCTGAGGACTTGACATGCCAATTGCCAGTGCTCATGCTCGCGCTGCGGCCGGCCGGCGGCTTTCAATCCTCGGCAAACCGTAGCTTTACGATGTTCGCTCGCCCACTTGACTCGCTTTCCAGTTAGTACTCTTGTGTCAGCCGACTGCGCGCGCGCGTCCGCTGCTTTTGAGATACCCTGCCGTCTCAAAAGGAACGCGCGCGACAGCCAAAGCTCACAGCAAAGCGTCTGAACTAGGGATGACAATCGGGTGCAACGGGTACAAATAGTACTCGCTCATATTCATACCTGCGAATCAAAATCTCTCCTATAGATATACCCGCGAAGAGTCGCGAGCAAAGAATCTTGCCCATACCCGTCGCCCGCGGGTATACCCGTCACCATCAACAATCTTTTCACAAAATGGTACTAGCAGCTAATGAGCTATGATACTAATACAATCATTTTGATAAAATTATAGGTGTCGAGGATCGGTACCCTCGTCACGTGTAAGCATCCTCGGGTCTCGTGGCAGCTTCCCACGAGCTCGGGGGCTTACCTCCGACCTAGAAGGTGCACTTCCCAAGCCCGAGCTCGGGCTCGGGCGTGACGACAAGGATCCGGCTCAACCTCTGCGCCTCCTGGAGTAAAAGGCATTTGTAATAATTTGTATATCTCGTGTAAAAACTCTCCCCTGCGTGGGAATCAGTACCAAACCCGCCCCTGCGCGGGAGTTAGAACCTAGCAACTCCCGTCAACCCCCAATAACTACCGACGCCTCTCAGCAACTCCCGTCGGCTCGCCACGGGCATCTGACGTCAGCCTCAGGACCAGGTAGCGAAGCTCCCAAAGAGCTATAAAAGGCGATGGATCACCCCGGCCTCAGGGAGGTCCTTCCTTTTTTCCTTTTCCCCCCGACCAAGAAGAGCAAAGATACCCAAACTCCCCCTTGTAGCTTCGTCTTCTGAGAGACTCCGAGCTCGGGTCCCGCTTGTATTCTCCTACAGAGCTTCATATACACCTTTCACCTCAGGGCAAGACTGGAGTAAAGCTGTTACCCGAACTCGGAGACTCGAACCAGTATAAACCTCGTGTTCATTGCTTCTTCCCCGACATACACCCCGCGACGCGTGCCATTCCCGAGCGAGCACGACTTCGAGCCTCGCCCTCACACGATCTATTCACATCCCCTCTCTGCGGTCGGCGGTTCCGATCGTCGACAATGGGTATTAGCTACATTCTGTGGATTGAAGAATGATTATCAATGATTCAAAATTTCAAATGTGCATGAGAATAAGAATTAAAATAATACATGCAGACAAATAACATACAGATGCTCAAGTTCAATAATTACTGAAATAAGGTACTACAAATTGGAGATCAAAGGGCCAACTGGACGCCGGTTCTAGCCCATATGTTAATAGAAAGTGGCGGGTAATCGGGCAGAATGGGTAGGGGTGAAGCTCCCCCATACCTATACCCGTTTGCTTGTCGGGTAGAGTTTGGCCCCCATATATGCCCGCGGGTAATAAAAAAGGAATATACTCATCTTTATTAGGGTTTTTACTTACGGGTACACGGGTAATCGGGTAAGATTGTCATCCCTAATTTGAACTGAACTGAAGCGAGGGTTTGAAAACTGGACCAAACACGCACGAGACATTCTAGCATTTGTGTGAGTTAATTGTGAGGCGTAGAAGCGAACAATCTTTCCAATACTTTCATATGCTGTAACTATTCCTACGAGGGAAAATGCCCTACCTACAAACATTCAGTTCATGTGTCCTACTTAGGCAAACATCTGTGAAATCACTTTCATATGAATGGAATTAGCCCTACGGGGCCTCTGACCTTAAAAAAAGAGCACAGCAAAAGGGTAAAGGAAATCGTAATCACACAACACGTTTGTTTTCTTCACAATTACGATGCCATCACTGCCAATTATCTCCCGGCGTGTTCTCCTTTTGGGTCTTGCCCGTGGTGTCGTGTCATTTCAGGTACGCTATCCACACACCGGCATGCATGGTTCAGCTCAACTACCAATAAATCCATCGACAAAACTGCGCTACAACCTCCAATTAGATGGAGACATTTTCGCGGAAAAAAAACACATGCACAACGACTGCGCCACACGGGTCGGGTCGCTGCGCCATGATGGGCGCCTTCAGCAACTCACGATCATGCCACTAGGGTTGGAAATTAATAAGCTCGAGGCTCGCAGCTTGGCTTGAGCTCGGCTCGGTGCGGCTCGGCTCAGCTCGATGCGACAGTGAGCCGAGCCCGAGCCTGCTGCTTGGCTCGCTCAGCCAACGAGCCGAGCCCGAGCCGGCTCGCGAACGGCTCGTTAGGCTCGTTAGTTCTGTGGTTAAGTTATGAAATAAATAACATTGATGGCATTATTATGAAACAAATAACATTGATAACTTTGAAATATCAACAAGAATGCAAACATTGAACAAGATAATGCAGAAATAAATATATTGTCAGCACTTCATGATTTGCATAATTGCATTACAATTTACAAACAACTGACTCGGCAGTCGGTACATTAAACAAAAGTTCAGAAGTCCGAATTGATCTGATCTCCTTGGCTCACTGATCATTTGATCAACACATGATGCAACAGACCGAGTGAGGACTGAGGAGTCTCAATTGAATACAGACTCAATCGAATGTGGCCAGCTCACGAGCTGTAACGAGCCGGCTCGCGGCTCTCCCGAGCCCGAACCGAGCCCAGCTTGTAGCTTGATTTACACTTCGAGCCAAGCCGAGCTCGGCTCTATTTTCGACGAGCTCAAACGAGCCGAGCCGAGCCTGGCTCGGCTCAATTCCACCCCTACATGCCACGGTGTCACTTGTCGATCGATCACCGGAACTAGACGAAGGGAAGGTTCCATTGAATCGTCGTCCATGCATGGGAGCCTTGGAAGCCTTCAGGAGTGGTTTTTTCCTTTCTTTCCTTGTTTCTTTCTGACAAGTCTGAACTCTGGAGACAACGTGGTAAATTCAGAGAATGGAAGCCTTGGATTTCACAAAAGAATCTCCACGTCTTTGGAATAAGCAAAGCTCGAGGAAAAAAAAAACTCAAATTTCTCACCAGCCAACAAGAAGTGCTAGTACAAGAGATGTAGTTTAGTTGCAGCAACGATACCAGACGCAGCACCAGATCAGATTAGCTGTATGCCTGTATGTATGCGGAGCAGGTGTGCTGGGATCGCCGGACAGAGCAGCACCAAGTACAGATTCCTTTCGTGCCGGCTAATCCCCTCCCCAATATAATAAAGAAGTAGGC
Source organism: Otatea glauca (assembly GCA_036346275.1). Classification (NCBI taxonomy): domain Eukaryota; kingdom Viridiplantae; phylum Streptophyta; class Magnoliopsida; order Poales; family Poaceae; genus Otatea; species Otatea glauca. Next base: position 41,907,311 of record CM070719.1, read on the forward strand.
TTAAAACAAACTGAATCCTTTGAACTTTCTCCTGCTCTATTCCTGCCTTCAAAAATCTAAGTTACTTGGGTTGCTGTCGCATGCGCCATCGTGTAGGCACTTGGATTGTGATCAGAATTGATTATTGTTCACCAATAAAAGAATACCAGTGCTTGCTGCTGCATTGATCCGTTCGTTCGGCTTCATTTCTTAAAAATGCCACATGTACTACAGCCACATTCTCCCGACTACGAAAGAGCAGCGGTTTGTTGCTAACACTTAGGGGCGAACCCACCATTCTGGTGAGATCTGGCGGACAGATACATGAACAGATATTTGGACGTCTATAGAAAAATTATTACTAACTGTTTAAAATAAGAAATAAAAATGTTCTGATAAAGACATTCCTTAGTAATATCATTATCACCGGCCGGGAAACCCCTACTGTTGAGCACCAGCTCTTGCCTCCTTGTCAAAGAGCATGTATATTTTTAACATCTGAAACAGGTGTTAAAATAAACACATCATTCCTCTCTACAATAATATTCTTAATAGCTTTTTTTTTACTTTAACCTTTAACATATAGGTGCTAACGACAGGAGAGACAAAGTTACAGCTGCTGATTAGCATTTAACTATTCAAACTAACGACCTAGCACCGGCTGCCTGAGATCGCGTCGACGCCACATGCAGCTCGACCCTAGCAGCGACTGCCACATCCGTTAGCATCAACCAATAATTTTCTGTTCCATCTGGCTTCTCGGCTCTCGCTAGCAGTGTACCATGCACATGCTCTTACCATCTAAAATAGGTGATAAGGTGTATATATATATATATATATATATATATATATATATATATATATATATATGTCATTTCTCACCACAAAAGCACTGTAAGCTAATTTTAGTTTAACTAGGGGTGGGCATTCGGTTTTTTTCGGTAAAATCCGTTCGGTTTATTCAGTTTTTAAATAATTCGGTTTTTGAAAAGCGCTTACCGAATTTCTCTGTCTAAAACGAAAAACCGAACCAAATTAACCGAAATAATTCGATTCGGTTAATTCGGTTTTTCGGGCAACCGAATTAAATACTCAGGATACTACAGGAGAACATCGTAGGTATCAAGCAGAAACACATAAGAATTTAGCACGATTCGTAAATGCAAAGCGCAATTTTTTCTTGTAACTGTGGATTGGGGAGCTATTTGTTTCACGACAACAAAAAAAATCATGCCAACAACAGGCCATACAGACTAAAGAAGCAAGGCAACCCGTTCAAAGATCATCAGTACCTAGTACTACTACCACTGTACAGCTACCATAAAGTACAGGGAAGAAGTAGAACTAAGCACACAAAGGAAAAAGTTACTCCTAGATCCTTCCCATCACAATTCACAAGCCTTGACTAAATTACAGAGATCAAATTAAATAGCAGAAGAATTAAGCACTCACTCTCGACGATAGCCAGAGCTTTGGAGTCCTCGACGGCCGGCTTCTCCTCCTCGGCGAGCGGTGCGGGTTGGGTAGCTCAGTGATGGAGATCTAGGAGAGGGATTTGGGGATGGAGATATGGGGGGAGAGAGAGATTGGGGGAGAAGGGAGAGGAAATGAGGAATCATCCGAACTGCTGAAAGGCGAGGCGGAGGTGGACTGGTGGCAAGGTTACAAAAACCGCCGAAATTCGGTGAAATCTCGCCGAAATCTCGGATTTCGGATCCCAGCGAGTTTGCATAGACCGGCCGGAGGTAAAAATCCGAAAAAAATTTGAAATTGCTACAATATATTTGGATTTTTATTTTTCAAGAGATTTGGCAAAACCGCCGAGATTTCGAATTTTAAACCGAATTTGAATTTTTGGCGGATCGGCCGGAATTATATCAATAAGTTCTCGAAGTGATCTTCAATGATAATGTTTCGAAAAAGTTTATTTTTTTAGACATTTTGGCATTTCGGCAGAAACACTCTCTGAATTCAAAAAAATTGAGAATGCATTTTCATGCTATGAAAAATTTATGGGAGTATCATAAGATATGTAGGATAATACATAAAATTTATGAAAATATTTTAACATCATTTGTTATGTTTTAAAAATAAAAATCAGAAATAGGATAAACATCAGTTCACGCCGGACCACTTGTAAGTAGTCCGGCGTGAACTGACTAGTATCGCTAACTAGTCCGGCGTGAATTGACTAGTATCGCTAACTAGTCCGTAGAGAAGCAAAAACTTCTGGACAAAGAATTCAAGTGGTCCGCGTAGAATTATGAGAAATTTAATTCTAGCGGTTATAAGACATTTTCGATGAACCTTTTCAAGAAAACATATAGAAGAAACAGGATGAAATTTGCACATGTAGCAAACTTGACTCCCCCTAAATGTGATATTTTGATAAAACCTTTTCAAAACACAAGTAGGATCAATGTAGGTCATATGAATAAGATTTCAATATACAATAAGATTTCCATATACAATAAGATTAGTAGGTCACGGAGTCATAAACTTCTTCATTTAAAGATTCCTATTACAACATATATAACATATAAGTTAGTACATAATTAAAACACTGCTGAATTACACCCCTCCATAACTTTGCCATAAGGGAATTCTGTATATGTGGATGTAGGGATCAGTTTAGGAACATGCTGGAGATGGCCTAACGAGTGCCAAATCTTACAACATTGTCACATTTCCTTAAATGTAAGATTATCTTGGTTTCTTCTGCAGGCTTACGGATGTGGCGCGAGATGAGGAGCTGTGGATGCGTTGAAGGACCGGTACCGTCGGATGCTTTAATACATCGTCAATCATTGAAGTTCCTTCACACTTCACTGGTTTTAATACATCGTCATGCCAATATACATTAATTGTTTGAATTGTGACTCTCAATCTTGATTTTCGATCAAAATCTTTTAGCGAAATTTCATACTTCACGCATACGTATACCCGAATTCCCCAATTTTTAAAAATTCCTCGAGCTTGAAGAACTCTGAAAATTTTATGGCAACATTATTCACATGTCGAATCATGCTATTAAAATTTCAAATATTTATAACATGCTTTGTCCCATTTTCATTCAGTTCAAAATTGCGTGGCGTTTCATTACGACAGATACCAATGTTTCAATTTTAAAAATTTAAATGATTCAAAAAATCTGAAATTTTATGACAACATTAATAATCGTCAGAACTCTCCAAAAAATTCGAAATTTTTCTCCATCTTTTGGACCAATTTTGGGCTTGTCAATCTGGCGAAATTTCGCCATTCTCGGCGAGATCTCGCCAATTCTCGCCGAAATTCGGCATTTCCAGTAGAAAAAACCGGATTCAAAATTTGGATTTGAATTTCGAGACGAGATTTGTCCGAAATTACCGAATTTCGCCGAAATTTCGTTTTCCGGGCATGAACGGTATTTTATCCGAAACCGAAATCCAAAACACTGACTGGTGTAGTGCTTCGTTGGGTACGGGAAATTACCCTTTTGCCTCTGCTGAGAGACAGCCGGCACGTACATGCACGTTGCGAGTTGCTCTTTTCGGTTTGTTCGGATATTCGGTTTCCGAACTGAAACCGAACCGTAAACCGAAAACCAAATAGTACTAAAATAAAAACCGAACCGTAAACTGAAAACTGAAAACTGAAAAAACCGAAATAATCGGTTAATTCGGTTCGGATCGGTTTTTCGGTTTCGGTTTAAAAGTGCCCACCCCTAAGTTTAACCTTTAGCACCGTCTATACCTACTAAACGGTTAGTTTTTTTGTGACATAGCACCAGCTACCATGGTTTGGTTTGGTGCCATGCACAATGTTTTCCAGGTCTCTCAGCTTAGAGCTTGTCTTAGAAAGCCTTCTTAGGTCTTGCCCAATCTAGATACCCCTTTACAACCAGATTTAACCTATGAAGAACACCCCCTAAAAATCCTCTCCACTAAAGAACGTCAGTTCAGAAAGGCTACTACGTAGTTTTACAAGGTCCAATGGAAGCACCACACCGAGAAAGAAGCTACGTGAGAGGAGGAAGTCCTGCGGGAAACCTATCCTCGTCTGTTTAGGTGAGTCGGATTTCGAGGACAAAATCCATTTTAAGAGGGGTAGGATGTGAGGACCCCCCCCCTAATCCCAATTAAGCTAACCATAATTCATGTATAATGAACTCTTAAGCATGATCATCATATTAAGCATAAGCATGGATTAAGTAAACTAATGTTAATCATGTGCATGAACATATAGAAGGCATTCATACCTACATGCATATCTCATATAGCCAGTTAGTAAGATGGTAAAAGGGTAAAAAGGTAGGAAGGTAAATGGGAGCAGTAGAGAGAAGGCAAGCAATAGATACACCTCCCCTGCTGACACCAAGCCCAATGCAGCACATCCCCCTTACCTTTTCCTTCCAGCAGCAAGCCAAAAAGGCAGCAAGCCAGGGAGATTCATCCTCCCTATCTCATTGTCAAAACCGAGGAAGCCTGAGGCGGCACAGCTAGTGCATCTCCTCTTTCCCCATTTCTCAGCCGAGCACGCTTCGCAGTAGAGCAAGTACAAGCCAAACCGAGAGATCACAAGAGGGAGAACAAGAGGCCAAGCAGGAAGGAGGACTAGGGAGCAGTCAAGGAGAAGCTCGGCCAAGGAGCTAGGAGGGGAGGCCAAGAAGAAGCAGGAGGCCAGTCACCCCTTAGACACCTCACCAACAGCTCCACAAGCTCACCAGCACCACCTCCCCCAAATCGAACCAAGTCATCAGGAGCAAGTAAGTAGTAGAGTAGCAGTAGAGCTAGCAAAAATAGTTGCTAAATCAATAGATCCATATAATAGCCAATAGATCAAGGTGGTCTCAGTAGGGAAGAAACTCTGGTAGCCCACGAGGAAGCATCCTAGTCACCACCTCACCCTCACCGGAGCTTGGTGGTGGCCAGTGTCGACATCCCCGCCCCCAACCTAGAGCCCAGACCCTTTTTGAATCATCATTGACCCATGCTTACCTTTACATCACAGCATCACCTCATATGTGCGCTCACCTCAAAAAGTTAACAACTAGTAGAGCAAAAATCACAAATCAAGAAGAGCAGAAATCAAAAGGGAAGCAAGACTTCCATTTCGGCCGATCTAGGGTGAAGCCAGCGTTGAGCTAGCACTCAGCCAGGGGAGGAGAGAAGAAGTAAGAGGAGTAGGACAGTAGAGGGAAGAGTAGCTGAGGGAGCATCAGCTGGCCAGGCTCGGGCTCAGCCCAAGGCCGAGCTAGGGTTCGGCCGAGAGGAGCTGCAGCTGGTCGGGTGGAGTGAGCAGCTGAGAAGAAGAGGGTAGAGGAGAGGAGCGCTCGGCCAGAGGAGGCCAGCAGCCGAGTAGCAGTCACTAGAGGGAGAGGAGAGTGAGGAGTTGGCCATGAGGGAGTCCAGAGCAAATAGATAAGGCAGAGAGGGAGTTTGGCTGAGAGGCTTCGGCCATAAGGAGAGCAAGGCCGAGAGCTCTCGATCGGCTGAATGAAAGAACCGAGAGCAGAAAGCAGAGTGGCCAAGTGGCTTCGATCAAAATGGCAAAAGAGGTAAAAGAGAAAGAAAAAGAGAGAAGAGAGGAAGAAAAAGAGGAGAAAAGGAAAGAAGAGAAAAGAAAAGAGAAAAAAATAAGGAAAAGTGAGAAAATGGATAGATTACCTGTATATAGATCAAAAAGGGCATCAATAGTTGCGTTAGATGAATAAATGGTTAGAAGTAGCAGTGATAATGCATGGCATCTAAAATAAAAATCAACTTCCATAAAGAATAAAAATGCCTAGATGGAATGGTTGGACACCATAACTCATATATAATTAAACTGTTGTAGATTAACATAGTGTAGGATCGATATACACTAAACTAGCAATCAGAGGGGGTGAATGATTGCGCGGAAGCTAAAATCAAATTTTTGATCTACTAAAAATTCACCCCAATTCGGACTCAAATAATTGCTTCGTATTCAACAAAACAGAGAAGATGTGTTTGGTAAATCATGAATTCCTGGAGATACAATGGTCGGATTGACCTGCAATTTGAACAGAAGAAACTAGATTCCAATACAAACCTAACACAAAAATAATCAGCTCAATCGGACCTACGGATCAAAAGTTATGTACCCCGCAATCTTACTGTGATAGATTATGACGAGAATCAAGCAAACCCTAATTTCTTGATTAATCACAATCTACAAAAGATTAACCAACAAAACTTTGAGGAACACTAAATTAATGCCCTAGGAAGGTTTTGGATAGATCAAATCAAGATTAAACTGGTTGAATCACGAGAGACAATGAATCAATCTATAAGAACCAAAACCAGACAAACAAAATTAGAAACTGATCACTGTAGCAATCATGCGTGAACAGTGATCCACAATTTACTGTAGCAATGAAATACTGCAGCACGTTGTTTACTGTATCTGCGCAAAACACTATATCACCGATTTTTCTTCGCTCGGGTGTCATCGCCGGTACTTATGGACGTGAGGAAAAAATCAGCCGTCGCAAGAAATAAAAACGTAGGGCACGCTCAGTCGACTGGTTGAAGAAGTTGATTTTTATTTCTTTTTATCTAATCTGGTTACATGTACTATAAACAAAAGAGTACAAACCCTCAGCACCAAAATCACCAAAATAAACAGGAGACATCCCTCTCCTATTTATAATGAGCAAACCCTAGAAGAGTTCGTATTCAACTCAGCTTGGCCCAACATGGCCCAATAACCAAAAACATGCACGCGTATGGCCCACCTGCCATACTCACGTAACTAACTAGCCTCAATGTGCACCGTTCTCTAGCCCGAACGTCTCGCATGACATCCTTGACCCCTAGGACCTCAGTTCCTCGCTGAACCTAGTCTCGAACATCGGTTCCTTCATGAACCTAGTTTCGGTCCCATCATCGACCATGTTCGCCCTCGAGCAACACCTGCACATGAACAAACAAGAAACGAATCCGAGCACAAGTCCATGACTTGACTCAACATCAATCCATGCAACCATTCACACGAGCGCATTGCATAAAACAAAACAAGTCAATCCATGTAATCACTCACACGAGTGCATTACATAAAACAAAATCATTATCATGCTATCACAAGCATATCAAATAATCATGTGAAACAACACATGCACAAGCACCACACATGCCATGAACACAACCACTTTGCAATGCCAATTTCATCACTAAGCTAATTTTTCAACACATGATCTCACACATATAGTTTGATTTTCAGGACAAGAACAGAACCCCCAAGTCAGCCAGAACTCGTTTTCGAGCAAGGTTGAACCTTTCGAGTTTACTTCAGGCAAGCAATTCTTGATCATGTTTTATTAAATGTTTTTACTGCTTTTATGTAATTACCTGTATCATCACTGCATAGGAAAGTCTATTTTTATGATGAAAATGTGAAATTGGAAGTGGTTGGTAAAATGGGTGGGTGGATTTGAAAGTGGATTGATGGATGGATAAGTGGAATTGGTGGTGGATTGGTATGTCTAGTTAATGGATGGATTGGCTTGTGCTAATTTGGTGGGTAGAAGGCACCGATGTGAAGGGATGTGGTCGACGGGGTCCTCTACATAGACTATCATATAAGATATAACCAACTAATACTTGGGCAATGAGTCATAAAACTAGTACCAACCATGGTGTGTAAAATCGGTCAGAAAAAGTTGTCTTATGAAGGTATTAGAAATCTCCACAATGGGTAAGTACAAAGGGCGTCGAGCTGGGAAATGCTGGTATGACCTAGGTGGACAGGGCCTATAGGGCCAATGTGAGGGTGGTATATTTGAAGTCCAGAGGTATACTGCTGGTAGTAGCCAGGTGTCGGTGTTTCGAGCACCGGCAAGTAAATTTGTAAGTCAGAGGGGCCACGCGTTCCCTGTCCCTGAATGGTTAGACTCGAGAGCCCAAGGTGTATACTGGTTCGGGCCGAATGTCCCTACTCCAGTTCGTTCGGTGGTGTTGTATTGCCTTAGGTGCAGATGGCTGCACAATGTTTTACAAATGAGAGCAGAGAGTTTGAGCACAAGAGTGTTCGCAAAGGCCTAGCGAGAAGAGGAGATCTCTCAGTGCCCTCTCTCGAGGCCCTGCCTCCTTTATATAAGCGGAGGGCGGGTTACATGGGAAGTTGGGAGAGGGAAATTGCTTCGGTGATGGGTCATCGTCCGGTTTGCCAACGCTGGTCGGTAGCCACACGGGCGAGCGATTAGGCTAACTGCTTGAACTGGCACACACGCTTCTGCGAACGGCGATGGTTGGCGTTGCGATCGTAACGTTAGTACCGCCTCGGGAGGGCGTGCCTTCGTATTATGCGTGGTCGTTGATGGGATGGAAGCTTGACTTGAGCCATTTATGCCATCTTGGGAAAGAGCCACCGCTCCGTACAATCACCGATTGTCCCGTCCGCGAGGCACGTGGCCGTAGACTGGCGGAGGCTTTGACACGTGGCCCTTGGCGGAGGTTACCTTAATTTGGTCGGAGGTCGAAGGATCCCGACCCGCCGCGGGGGTCGGGAGCCTTACTTGGTCGGGGACGCTAGTCCTGATCGGTCGGGGAGGGGTGTCCTTTGTGGTCCCACAGGTCCTTTGGTCGGTAATGGGCTTGAGGTAGCCTGCTTGTTATCCTGGGCCGTTGGGGTACCCCTGGTATGAGTATTCGTCAGTAGCCCCCGAACCCCCGAGCGAGTTCGTCAAATACGGTTGGGGGTTGATCTTGGTTTGTGAAAGGTAACCGCCCGGTGAGTCGGTCCGACCGACCGGTCGGCGAGTTTCCACAGTGTGCCCCAACGCATCCGATGGCTGCCCTGGAGCCTGGCCGGGGGCATTCGAACCGCCGGAAGCTTTTAATTGCTTCGCTGCGCGCGCTGCGTATGGCTTGGCGCGCCTTGACCGTACGCCTTCTTGGCTGCCTCGGGTTCTGGTGAAGGGCGCTTCGTTTTCCTGTGTTCGCATTTATTTTGAAGACGTTTGATCTCCCTCCGTCTGGGTATATAAGGGTACGACCGTTTACCAGAACAATTGTCCCTCAGACCAAAGTCCTCTTTCGTACTCCTCGAAATGGCTTCGAGGCATCCACTGATCTTCAGCTTTGGCGATGATGTCGAGGTAGAGGAAGAAGATCCCACGGTTGAGTTCTGGGCTGAGCGTGACCAGGCGATGGCTGAGCTCGGGGAGGAGGAAGAAACCGTAGCCCGAGGTATCGCCGCCATCGATGCGCTGCTCGAGGTTGTTCCAAGGCTCAAGGTGGTAAGGAGGACCCTCTTGGAGGCGATGGCGCGAGCGCGTCGGTAGCGCCGATGTGGCGTGGCGAAACCGATCTTGTTGATTACTGATCGGTAGCGGCGGCGGCCATGAACTACGAGAAGTGCGTCGCCGTTGGTGAGTGCATTGACGCCGCATCGATGCTCAAGATATAATACTTGGGGCAGAAATAGCTCCATCATATCTTGTAGCTCTGCGTAGCTTTTGAGCCTGCCGGGCACTTCATGTAACATTGTGTAAAGTTTTGAGCCTGTTGGCCTATAACGAAATCTTCTTTTCCTTTACAAATATCTTTGCGATGAGCTTGCTTTGGTTTGTTCCTTAACTCGGTCCTCGAGAATCGGCAATCGGCAGGTGATCGCTTCTTTCTGGGCGCGAGTAGTCGGACGTGCGAACTCATGAATGCTTGTTTAGGGGTGTTCAGTGCGGGCTAGGCGGTGCCTTGGTCGGCGAGGACGACCGGATGCCTTCGTGAGGTTACGGTGTCCGAAGTGCTCGTTTAACGTCGTAGCTAGACCGTGCCTTGGTCGGCAGGGACGACCGGATGCCTCTTCGCGAGGTTCCGGTACCCAAGTGCTCGTTTTACGTCGTAGCTAGACCGTGCCTTGGTCGGCAGGGACGACCGGATGCCTCTTCGTGAGGTTCGGGTGTCCGAGTGCTCGTTTTACGTCGTAGCTAGACCGTGCCTTGGTCGGCAGGGACGACCGGATGCCTCTTCGTGAGGTTCGGGTGTTCGAGTGCTCGTTTAACGTCGTAGCTAGACCGTGCTTTGGTCGGCAGGGACGACCGGATGCCTCTTCGCGAGGTTCCGGTACCCAAGGACGTGGGGCATCCATCCCGAGTCCTCGTCCGGCGAGGGTAGCTGCGAGAGGAGTGGCCGCCGTCTATCCCACACGATACCCGTCGCGGTGTGGGACGAGGAGGGTGGCGGCAGCGTTTACGCGTTGGTTTGAACGCCCGTGCTCGTGGAGCTAATAGCGGGTGGTCCGAGTGGGTCACGGGAGGTCCGCCCAAAGGAACCCTTCGGCGGACGGTCCCGAGTAGGGTGTCCGGCCACGCGGGGCGACCCATAAAACCTTTCTTTACTCGATCCCGTATCGGACTCTGGGTCGTCCGCCGACCCAGAGCACAGCTGGCTGTCGCCCATCGATGAGCTCCCGGGAGAGTGTGAAGTATGGTCTCGGACGCGAGTTGAGGTGATCGGGTCGTCAGCCGACCTAACCGGAGGCCCACTGGGGGCTCACCTCATACTCGCCCCTTGCTCGAATTTTTGCTGGGGCGGCCTTATGTCCATCTGGTGGAATAGGCCTTAAGAACCCACAACTTTCGGCTGGGCCCCAGCGCGAGCCACCGAGCTCTTGCCGTTTTGGGACCGCAGCGGCCCAGCGGGCCTCTCGCACGCGCCCCGGGGCAACCGTCCTGGCCTAAAGGCGAAGCCGAGGTCTCGGGGCCTTGGCCCGAGGAGGTGTCTTCTGGCTCGCTTGTCTTGTCGATTAAATGCAGTGGAGTTAGGCGGGCGTTACAGTGCAGCGCGGAGACGAGGATGTCTTGCGCGACGCCGTTCGAGGGGCGTCTGTTGGTGGCGCCGCTGGCCCTTATAAATAGGGTGAGGGTGCTCGAGCATACCTCTCGCCTTTGCTTCCTCATCTTCTGCGCTTGCAGGGACAAGAAGAAAGACCGCGAGCAAGAGAAAGAAAAAACTCCCAACTTCTCCCTTTCTCACCTTCTCCCTATTCTCCCAGAGAAGTCGTGGCCAACGTGCTCCATCCAGGCCAGCCGTGCGCTCGGGCCGGTAAAGAAAGGGTTCTTGCCTCCGGAGGAGGTCTCGAGTGGAGAGTGCGTGCAGGGCGCCTTCCCAGCCAGAAGTCGGCGAGGTCGTCGTACCCACCTCGTTTCTGGCGCTGGTTTGGGCTCCCGCTGCACCCGTTCGTGCGCGGGCTCCTTCTTCATTACGAGGCGGAGGTGCACCACCTTAATCCCAACGGGGTCCTTCATATCGCCATCTTCATCACGCTTTGTGAAGCTTTTCTGGGGATCGAGCCCCATTGGGCTTTGTGGAGGCATTTCTTCCAGGCCCGGCTGAGGAAAGACAAGTCCTCAGACGCGGCGGTGCCTGTCGGAGGTGTGGCTTTCCAGCTGCGTGCGGGGCACGCAGCGGATTACATCGAGATGAATCTGCCGTCGTCCAACCGGGGGTGGCACTCCAAGTGGCTCTACGCCACGAACTTGGGGGACAGCGCTCCCGGCTACTCCGGTCGGCTCCCGGAGATGAAGCCCTCGTGGGGCTGGGGCGCCGAGAAGAGGGAGAGGAACCGAGTGGAGGTGATAACGGACGGATCAAGGTCCAAAAGAGCGAGGGCTTACGGTGGCGTTGTTGTGCGCGCGTTCATGAAGATGCGCGTGCAGCCTCTTATGGATCTGCCTTTCCCCATGTTCAAATTTGAGGGGCCGATTGACCCGGCGAGGATGATGGCGGAGGAGCTCCCCTCGTCGGAGGTCCAGGCGCGGGTATCCGCCGTTCAGGCGGATCATGTAGCTGAGCGGCGGCGGCCACCCGAGCCATTTCGGCCGAATCTGCCAACACAGTAATTTGAGTGTAGCTTTCTTTCCCCTTTTTTCTTTTCTCCCTCGGCGTTGGCTCTCTGCCTGATCGTGGTCTTTACGTTCCCCAGGGGCTTGCCGGGATGGTCTCCCGGGCGCTGCTGCCAGGGGAGAAGGAGCTGAGGGCTGAGGCCCGCGCGAAGTCTGCGCAAATTGAGGCCGCGCGCAAGAAACACAAAGAGGAGAAGAGGAAGCGGCAGGAGAAGGAACGCACTGCAAGAGCCGCGCGTGGCGAGGACGCATCAGAGACCACTTCCGTGGTGTCGACCTCTACCAACAGTAGCGAAAACCGGGGTAGACACCCATACCACGGGTATCTGTCCGATTCGCCGGCCAGGGGCAACCAGGTCGGAGGTTCGGCGGGGGGTGAGCACATAGGCGCGGCCGACGCTGTGCCCCAAGTGGAGATGTCCCCAGTGGAATCATCCTCGAGGAAGCGGAAGGCTGACTCGCCCCCGCAAGGAGGATCGACGAAGAGGCGCGCTGCCGCCGCGTCACGATCGCGCGCAGATAAGTGTCCCCTCTTTGGTAGTAACGGTAGGGTAGTCCGAGCAAATTATTGATTGTTTGTGGCGCGATGTTTACTCGGGGCGGTCGCAATCGCAGCCCCGAGCATAGCATCGCGATCGACCGAGAAGGCGGAGCGCAGGTCGGGAGGCCCTGGTCGGTCCGATCGGGGACGAAGTTCCACGGGCGGCAGCGTCGGAGCTGCCAGTGGAGCAGACGATGGTTTCCGGGCCGGCGGTCGGGGCGGAGGGCGAGACGATGGTTTTCGGGCTGGCGGCCGGAGCGGAGGGCGGAAGTCAGGAAGAATTGCCGCCTCCGCCAGGGAGCCCGCCGGCAAATGCGGCCCGGCTTCCCAAAGCAGTGGTGACTCCACCGCCCCGGGACCAACCGGAGGAGGCGGTCCAACAGTCCGAGTCGATCCTCCCGGAGTCGCAGGGGGAGGTGCCGAGTGGCCTTCCCTTGGTGCAAGCCACTGGGGCTGGCCCAAGCAGCTCGAATCTGCCGCCCCCGCTGACGCTGACTTGGTCGGTGGGCGGCCAATCCGGCGGGCCGACCATCTCGATGGACGACCCGGCGGAGGGTCGCGAATGGGCTGTCCTCCGGGACAGCATTAAGTGCTCCGCGGTGGAGACCAAGCGGATCCAGGAGGAGCTGGGTCGCGCCTTCGAGAGCTCCGGCAAGGCGCTGGACGTGGTTGCCGAAAAGATTCTTCCGGTTAGCTGGGTAAGTCGTCGGGGCCTGGCTCTCATAACCTTCGGCAGATTTGTTGTGGGCTAACGGAGTATTGCGCCTTGTAGCACTTGCATGCCCGCTCGGGGGACAAGTCGCGGTTCATCATGGGCGTGCACGGCTATAAATTAGCCACCGAGGAGGCGCGTGACCGGCTTGGCCCTGAGTTGCGCAACGCCCAGGAGGCCCTGGGCCGTGAGCGAAAGGCAGCGGAGGAAACCCGCCAGGAGTTGGCTCAGTCCGGCCGGGCCTTGCTCGAGGAGCGCCAAACGAGCCAGTCTTTGGCCACGCGGGTGGCCGAGCTCGAATCTCTCCTGGCGGGGGCGAGCGACGCCAAGGACCGGGCCGTGGCCGGGGAGGCAACCGCGCGATCGGAGGCGGCCAACCTTCAGGTTGAGCTGGTCTAGGCTCGAGAGGGCGCTGAGCTAGCGCGGCGCGAGCGCGACGCCACCCAACAGATCAGCCACGCCGGAGGCCGATCTCATGACTTTGAGAGCTCTGCGGCGGTAAGAGCTCGATTCTTATGTTGATTACAGATCGCAGGTTTGCGGGCGCGTTTTTGGCTTCGACCCGATCCGCAGAAGTTGCGAAGAACCTTGGTGGCGCCGTGGAGGCGCGGGAGGACGCCCTGCAGGCCCGTGATGAGGCGGTCACGGCGCGGGACGTGGCGCAGGCAGCGCTGAAGGAAACCGAGGGTAGTCGAGCCGTGCTAGCCGCAGAGCTGGAGGCCCTTCGCAGGGTCGGCCAAGATATCTGCGACCGGGTTCTTGGAACCGTGGCGGGTCCGAGCGTGCTCGTCACCATGCTGGCTCGAGTGCCGGGGCACGTCGAGAGCGTGGTGGTCGTGGGAGCGACACTCGGGGCTTCCTCGGCGTTGGTCAACACCGTTTCCCATTACGACGGCATCGACCTCGCGGTGGTGAGTAGCGGTGTCACCGGGAACCGGACCGACGACGAGATCGACAGGCTCGAGCTCCAAGTCGAGCCGCACACTCGAGAGATTGCCAGCCACATCTCGCCGTGGAGTGCCCTCCAACAAGAATAAGGAGAAGTTAGATACATCCTTTTATTGTAAAGACTATTGTTCGTAAATAATCTTAAGACTTAGCAAGTTCCAGCATGCCTCTTGCCCTTGTTTACATTATGGTACGTGCTTGACCGGCCATAGCTTAAGGACCGCTGGGGTCGCTTATGCATAAGTCGGGTCATTTTTTGGAAGGGCAAGAAGGATGGGAACTTTGGCTGCACAGCATTCTCACGCACTTGTGAGGGATAGGAGTGTTCCCAACCGGCCAAAGATCGCTTCGCTCGGGCACTTCCTTCTTCCGCTAAGTGCTACTTCGCAACCGTAGCCACTGGGGCGTAGGCCGTAGTACTTGGGTCGAGAGGGTTACCGCTCGGGAAGGACCTCGTGGCCAGTCGGGTCATCGACCCGCATGAGCGCGTGATTTAGCTGTGTTTGCGCGGGAGAGGAGTGTTCCCGACCGACCAAGGGCCGCACCGCTTGGGCACTTCCTTCTTCCGCGAAGTGCTACTTCACAACCATAGCCGCTGGGGCGTAGGCCGTAGCACTTGGGTCGAGAGGGTTACCACTCCGGAAGGGCCTCGTGGTCGATCGGGTCACCTACCCAATGAGCGCTGACCGGAAGCGGCTCTGAACGGGGGGCGCCAACGGGCAGCCCCCGAGCATCACACGGCTACCGGGTGCTTGGAAGGGAGGGTAAAGACGATGCAAGAAATAAGAAAAGAACTTAGGGATAGAATCGTCTTAACTTTTCTATGTTCCATGCATTGGGAAGGACGTGACCATCCGCGTCCTTGAGTCGAAAGGTGCCAGGTCGAAGAACCTCCACGACGGTGAAGGGCCTTCCCGTGTGGCGAGCTTGTGCTGTCTTTGCTTTGATCGGACCGTAGCAGACCAGTCGCCGTGCCAAGGATCGCCTCGTGCCGATACCGTGGTAACGTCGCAGAGCTTGCTGATATTTGGCCGATCGCAGAATGGCCACATCGTGCGCCTCGCCGAGCTGGTCGACGGCGTCTTGTTGCAAGGCGAGCTCCCGAGCCTCGTCGAAGGCTTGTAGTCTTGGGGCGCCACATTCCAGGTCAGTTGGCAGGACAGCTTCAGCACCGAACACCATGAAGAACGGTGTAAACCCGGTCGCCCGAGTTGGCGTGGTCCGCAAGCTCCAGAGGACGGGGGGTAGCTCGGCCACCCATCGCCCCACGAAATGCTTCAGTCGACTGAAGATCCGCGGCTTGAGCCCTTGGAGGATCATGCTGTTCGCGCGTTCGACCTGGCCGTTAGTCCGCGGATGGGCCACGGCTGCCCAATCGACGCGGATGTTGAAGTCGTCGCAGAACTCGAGAAATTCCTTCCCCGTGAACTGCGTCCCGTTGTCGGTGATGATAGAGTTAGGGACTCTAAAACGAAAGACGATGTCACGGAAGAAGGTGGCCGCCTGCATCGACGTGACGCTCACAACGGGCTTGGCCTCTATCCACTTGGTGAACTTGTCCACCGCGACAAGGAGATGAGTAAAGCCCCCGGGCGCTTTCTTGAAGGGCCCGACTAGATCGAGTCCCTATACTACAAATGGCCATGTGTTGGGAATCGTCTGTAAGGCCTGAGCTGGCAGATGTGTCTACCGGGCAAAGAATTGGCATCCTTCACAGGTGCGTACAATCTGCTCGGCGTCGGATACGGCGGTCGGCCATGAAAACCTTGTCGAAAGGCTTTTCCTACCGAGGACCGGGCGCGGCATGGTGACCGCAGACCCGCCATGGATATCGAGCGCGATTGTTTTCCACGGTCGGCGAATGCACCTCGGAGGATTCCGAGGACTCCTTTATAAAGGTCCGCCCGACCAGATTTAATTTTCGCCCGACGGCGAGGTGCCGCCCTCGGTCGGTCGGAAGAAGCGACCCGTCCGTCAGACGGTCGATGAAGGGCTTCCTCCAGTCGGATTCAGTTGTTAACACGCCGCGGTCTGACCCGGCCGAGTCTACGCCCGACCGTACGGTGATAGGGGTAGCCGCGCCCGGCGGGTCGGAAGACCGCTCGGTCACTGGGTCCATCCGGACAGAAGGTAGCGGAAGGTCACAGACGAAGATCCCAGGTGGTACTGGCCCTCTGCTAGAGGCAAGATTGGCTAGGTAGTCGGCCTCACCGTTGTAGCGTCTGTAGCTATGGTGGAGCTCGAAACCTTTGAACCGTTCCTCGAGCTTGCGCACTTCTCGATAGTACGCGGCCATCCGGGTGTCTCGGGGCTCCGCAGCCTTCATGACCTGGTCGACAACAAGCTTGGAGTCCCCGTGGACGTAGAGTCAGCTAGCGCCGAGGTCAACAGCGATCCGGAGACCGTTGACGAGAGCCTCGTACTCGGCGATGTTGTTGGTCGCATCGAAGAGCAGCCTGATCACGTACTGAAGTCTGTTCCCGAGCGGGGAAACAATAACAACTCCTGTGCCCGCGCCATTCTTGGTGTAGGACCCATCGAAGTACATCGTCCAGTACTCGGGGTCTTCGAGCACCGGTGGCGCCTGGGCTTCGGTCCACTCGGCGACGAAGTCGGCTAGGGCCTGTGACTTGACCGCCGTTCGTGGAACGTATGATATGTCATGACCATTAAGCTCGAGCGTCCACTTGGCTATCCTTCCTGAGGCGTCGCGGTTGTGGACGATCTCGCCGAGTGGCGATGTGGTCACCACGGTGATGGGGTGCTGGTCGAAGTAGTGGACCAGCTTTCTTTTTGCGATGAGCACCGCGTGAGCGGCTTCGCACTCACGGTGCAGAGCCTTGGACTCGGAAAGCACCTCGATGATGAAGTAGGCCGGCCGTACCTTGAGTTCACGGCCTTCTTCCGCTGTTCCACCACGAGGGCCGCACTGACGACTTGGGCAGTGGCTGCGATGTAGAGGAGCAGTGGCTCGCCTGGTGCCGGGGCAACCAGGACCGGGGGTGAGGACAAGAAGGCCTTCAAGCGGGTGAGGGCCTCCTGAGCCTCCTGGGTCCAGCTGAAGCGGTCGGATTTCTTAAGCAGCCGGTAGAGCGGCATTCCGCGCTCGCCAATGCAAGACACGAAACGGCTCAAGGCCGCAAGGCATTCGGTTAGCCTCTGGACCCCTTTGAGGTTGCCAATCGGGCCTATCCTTGCGATCGCTGAGATCTTCTCCTGATTGGCCTCAATGCCGCGCTCGGAGACAATGAAGCCGAGGAGTTTCCCCTTGGGGACCCCGAAGACGTACTTCTCGGGGTTGAGCTTTATGCGGAACCGCTGGAGATTCATGAAAGTCTCTCCTAGGTCGACAATGAGGTCGTCGGCCTTCTTGGTCTTCACGACGATGTCGTCGACGTATGCCTCAATGTTGCGGCCGATCTGGTCGTTGAAACACGTTTGCATACATCGCTGGTATGTAGCGCCCGCATTTTTTAGACCGAATGGCATTGTTACGTAACAGAATGAGCCAAACGGAGTGATGAAGGAGGTCGCGAGCTGGTCGGACTCCTTCAGTGCTATCTGGTGGTAGCCCGAGTAGGCATCCAGAAAGGAGAGGGACTCGCACCCTGCGGTGGAATCTATGACTTGGTCGATGCGGGGCAAGGGGAATGGGTCCTTGGGACACGCCTTGTTGAGACTCGTATAGTCAATGCACATTCTCCATTGCCCACTCTTCTTCTTTACAAGTACAGGGTTGGCGAGCCACTCGGGGTGGCGCACCTCTTTTACAAACCCTGCAGCCAAAAGCTTGGCAATCTCCTCCCCTATGATCCTGCGCTTCTCTTCGTCGAAGCGGCGCAGGCGTTGGGCGACCGGTTTTGAGCCTGGTCGGATGCTCAAGGAGTGCTCGACGACCTCCTTGGGAATTCCTGGCATGTCGGAGGACTTCCAGGCAAAGACATCGTTATTGGCGCGGAGGAAGTCGACGAGCGCGCTTTCCTATTTGGCGGGGAGCGTAGCTCCAACCCGCATGGTCTTGGTCAGATCACCGGGATCGACCGCAACCTTCTTCGTGTCCTCGGCGGACTTGAAGGATCCCGCCCCTGACTTGCTGGACTCAGGGGCGGACTCGGAGGCTTCCCTCCGAAGGTTGGCGAGCTCGGCGGACGCGATGACCGCCGACGCTAACTCGCAACTGCTTCGCTCGCAGTTGTAAGCAAGCTGGAAGGACGAAGCCACGGTGATGACTCCTCGCGGCCCGGGCATCTTCAGCTTGAGATAGGTGTAGCTGAGGACCGCCATGAACTTGGCGTAGCACGGCCTCCCCAAGATGGCATGGTAGGATCCGGGAAAATCCACGACCTCGAAGGTGAGGGTCTCGGTGCGGAAATTTTCCGGTCCTCCAAAGGTGACGGCGGTCGACCGCCCGGCGGTTGGGCCTGCTGGCCAGGGATGACGCCGTGGAAAGGCGCCTTGCTCGGTCGGAGACCCGAGCGGGGGACCCCCATGGCGTCGAGTGCCTCAACATAAAGGATGTTGAGACCACTGCCACCGTCCATTAGCACCTTTGTGAGGCGCTTCTTCCCCACAATGGGATCGACCACAAGCGGGTATCTCCCAGGCTGCGGGACGTGGTCGGGGTGATCGGTCCGATCAAAGGTGATCGGGGACTCCGACCACCGAAGGTATTGGGGGACGGCTGGCGTGACGGTGTGGACCTCGCGGTAGGCGAGCTTGAGCCGGCGCTTATCGGCGTAGCATGCCGGTCCGCCAAAGATCATGAGGCAGACGTCGGGTTCTGGGAACTCGTCGTCCGCCATCTTCTCCGCGGCCCGTGGGGCCGGGGCCAGCTTCTTCCCTTTACCCCGCGGCGTCGTAGGGGTGCCGGAGAGGAAACGCCTTAGGACCTCGCAGTCCCGGTACTTGTGTTTGACGGGGAACCCGTGGTGTGGGCACGGGCTGTCCATCAATTTTTCGAAGTGGTCGGGAACAACGGCCGGTCGCCCCTACTGCTTGGCAGGGCAGTCGACGGCCGCGACCACTTGGGCCTCGCGGACCTGCTTCCTGTGCAGCTTCCGTTTGTCGGAGCGGTCGGAAGGGGACCCGGCTCGGACCCCGGGTTCTTGCTTGGTCTTGCCATCTTTGAAAATGGCCCCCACAGCCTCCTCGCCAGAGGCGTGGTTGGTGGCGATGTCCAGAAGGTCCTTGGTGGTTCTGGGCTTGACGCAGCCCAGTTTGTGCACCAAGGCCTTGCAGGAGGTGCCGTAAATGAATGCCCCCACCACGTCGGCGTCAGAGATGTCGGGGAGCTCATTGCATTGACGGGAGAATCGCCAGATGTAATCCCGGAGAGTTTCTCCCGGCTGCTGCTTGCAGCTCTTCAGGTCCCAGGAGTTCCCAAGGCGCTTGTATGTGCCCTGGAAGTTGCCGACGAAGAGGCTCTTCAAGTCGGCCTAGTTCCTGATGGTCTTTGCGGACAAGTACTCGAGCCAGGCTCGAGCCGAGTCCGCAAGGTAGATAGGGAGGTATTGGATGATGAAGAGGTCATCCGTCGCTCCTCCCGCCCGGCATGCGAGCCGGTAGTCTTCGAGCCATACGCCGGGGTTCGTGGCCCCAGTGTATTTGGCTATGTTGGTCGGTGCCCTGAATCTAGCGGGGAAATCTGCATGGCGGATCCCCTGACAAAAGCTCGTGGTCCCGGACCATCGGGGCTTGGGCTGCGATTGTGGCGGCGCCCACTGTCCGCAACACGCTAGTGGGCGGCTTCGTCCACCACTTTTCTTCGCGCCTCGAGGGTGGCGCGGACGTCGTAGTCGTCTCCGAGGCGCTGGCGCACCGGGGTGTGCGAGGCCTGGTGTTGTTCTTGATGTGTCGCCACCTTTGCCAGACCCAGCCGGGCCCAAGGGGTGGTGCGGGTTCGGCGCCCAGAGGTGGCGCCAGAATGGTGAGGGCCGGAGGCTTGCATGTCTTGTCTGACAAAGAAGACGCCCACTAGCCCCAAGATTACGCACGTGACTTTGGCCTCCGGGTCGTCAGGCTCGGGAAGGCCTCGGAGCAACATCGCAGTGCGATCCGTTACGCTTGCGTGGGAAAGAAGCGAAGGCCATCGATTCCTCCACCAGCTTGTGGCGCACGGCGTCTTGCGCGCGCAGCCGCCAATAATGATGGGGGCTCGGGCTCATCTTTGCTCGGTCGGCTGGAGCTTATCGAGCTTCGGCCCTTGATCCTCGACTCTTTCTGGCGGGAGAAACTCAGCGGCGAGCTTGAGCGCTCGGTAGCGTTGCGCTGGTATTCCTCCTCCTACGCCTCGGTCTTGGCTGGAGGAGCCCGTAGAATCACGGGGTTACGGTCAAGTTGACCGTGCCCGCCATGTTGCACTCACGAGAGTGTCGTCTGCGGGGGGTTTGCTCCGTGTTGGAGCTGGAGTCGTGGCTGGAAGAATCTTCCAGCAGCTCGTGGACAGAGGCCGGCATATAGCCGGCCATAGCCACGAATTGTGAGCTCGTGGGAGGCGACGCGGTCGTCCTCCCGAGCCCTCGGGTGCCACTGCCAAAGATGGCGGGGCGCTCGTTGGGCTCCGGCCTGGAGGCCTGCAGGGGGGCCTCAAGCCGGAGGTCGGCGAGGTGGTCGGAGATGGAGCCCTACCTTCCAGCGGGCTTCTGGTCTCTGACGGCGATGGGACTGAGCGCGAGCCCACCTGTTGGAGTGGCGATAAAGTCGAGGGAGCCGAAGCGGATTCGTCCCCCCGACGTAGACACGCCGTCGCCGGTGAAGAAAGCCATCAGGGAGATGAAAAGGGAATCCGGAGATGTCGATGAAGACGCGCGAAGCCCCTACCTGGCGTGCCAACTGTCGGCGTTTCGAGCACCGGCAAGTAAATTTGTAAGTCAGAGGGGCCACGCGTTCCCTGTCCCTGAATGGTTAGACTCGAGAGCCCAAGGTGTATACTGGTTCGGGTCGAATGTCCCTACTCCAGTTCGTTCGGTGGTGTTGTATTGCCTTGATGGCTGCACAATGTTTTACAAATGAGAGCAGAGAGTTTGAGCACAAGAGTGTTCGCAAAGGCCTAGCGAGAAGAGGAGATCTCTCAGGTGCCCCTCTCCCAGAGGCCCCTGCCTCCCTTTATATAACTGGAGGGGGCAGGTTACATGGGAAGTTGGGAGAGGGAAATTGCTTCGGTGATGGGTCATCGGCCGGTTTGCCAACGCTGGTCGGTAGCCCTGACGGGCAGGGCAGTTAACTGCTGCGCCGGGAACTGGCGCACCGGCCTTCTGCGAACCTGACGATGGTTGACGTTGCAGTGCGTAACGTTGGTACTGCCTCGGGAGGGAGCGTGCCTTCGTATTGTACGTGACTGGTTGATGGGACTGGAAGCTTGACTTCAGCAGCCATTTATGCCATCTTGGGAAAGAGCCACCTGCTCCCGTACAATCACTTCGATTGTCCCTGTCCGCAGGGCACGTGGCCGTAGACTGGCGGAGGCTTTGACACGTGGCCCTTGGCGAAGGTTGCCTTAATTTGGTCGGAGGTCGAAGGATCCTGACCCGCCGCGGGGGTCGGGAGCCTTACTTGGTCGGGGACGCTAGTCCTGATCGGTCGGGGAGGGGCGTCCTTTGTGGTCCCACGGGTCCTTTGGTGATAATGGGCTTGAGGTAGCCTGCTTGTTATCCTGGGCCGTTGGGGTACCCCTGGTATGAGTTTTCGTCACCAGGGTACAGTATTGCCGGTCATAGCGGGGGTACAACTGTATCTTAAGTTATGGGGCAGCCTGAGATAGGTGTACGCAAACTCAAGTGTAGGGTGGAGAACTAATATCGGAGTGTAATAAACGTTCTAGGGCATCTCTTTTGGGTATCACTATATGTAAAGTGGTACAAACCTGCGCACGGTAAATCTTGAATTCAAACCAGTCTCTTGGATTGGAGACTACGGAAAGCTTAGGCTATCTCATATATTGTATTAGTAGTATTTTCATAAATCTAAAATTTGACAACCTTTAAAAGTAAAATTTAATTCTTGTAAAGGTGTATTTTGGTGGGAAATGATCAGTAGGTGGAGTTGGTTAGGATTGGGTTAAGGGGAAAAATTCATCTATTACATTCTATATTAAATTGCTTACTGAGTACTTTATATTCACCTTTGCTTAAATCCCCTCTTGCTTAGAAGGTGAGCCCTATGGTCACTCCTTCGAGGCCTGGGTGCCTCTTGCTTAGAAGGTGAGCCCTATGGACACTCCTGTGAGGCCTAGGTGGAGGACTGTTCGCAGGATCAAGATCTTAAAGAGGACGACTACTACTACTATCAGGAGAAACAGTGGTATTAGTAGGCCTTCAGAAAGGAGGAGGTTGTAAGTTATATTTTGCTGTAATAGAACCTATGTAAGTTAAGGTAATGAACAATAGCCCTGCGTGGTTAATGGAATGTAATAAAGTGTTTCATTTTCAGTCTTTAATTATTGTTCTGCTGCAATACTCTAAATACGGTATAATAACTAATAAAATATCAGGATGCCCGATGTTTTGCTAGCTACTATGCCAAGATCCACTTAATTAGCTCAGTAGTAATGACAGTGTGACTGTCGTTACCTGGGGTTAATTAGGCGGGTCGCCACAGTAATGATACTCCTATTTTCGTGGTTTCTCTTTCTAATAATATCAATAGAAGAAAGCAGTTTAAATTTGAGGATTGGTGGTTTTATTAGGATGGTTTTCATGAATTCAGCAAATCTGCTTGGGAAAACTCTTCTCATCTCCCCTTCCGCAAAAGAACTAGCAACCTGGGGAAGAATCTTGTGACCTTGGTCGAGGAAAAACAAGAATTCACTCAATAATCAGCTTTTCATAGCCTAGAGCAGCAAATCAATATCTTTCAAGCTCTTCCTCCTAACTCCTACAATTACTTTCTAGAGGATAATCTTAGAACTGAGCACGCTTGGGTTACCACAAGATCAATGAATATTATCATCAGCGTTATAAAAAGAATTGGGCCATTTAAGGGGTTAGAAATACTTCGTTCTTTCATAGATGACACTGGTGTCACTCGTAGGAACAATGAGGATCTGCACCAACCACGACAATATCACATTGAGGATGAAGCTATGTCTCAAGCACTAAGAATGAAATCCTCAATACACTAAAAAGGAATGCGCAAGAATGCTGCGCTAGGACCTGATGGACTCAGTGTGGCTTTCTATCTAGCTGCTTGGAGTTGGATTGGAGATGATGTTTATAATCTCATAAGATCTTTTTATGTTAATAAGATGTTGCCCCAAGGAATTAATAACTGTAGTATAGTTCTAATTCCCAAGAAGAAAATCTGTCACTTTCCTGTCGACTTTAGACCTATAAACCTTTGCAATGTCATTTACAAAGTTGCAGTTAAATATTTAGCTCTTAAAATGCAAGGCTGATAATCTCTCACATACTGCTAGGCTTATCCTTATTCTGTTTTTTGCTTTGTTCCTATTTACTATATGTCCAATCTCTTGCCCCCCTAAGTGTTTCATTAAAAAACTTACTGCCATCATCAGGCATTTCTGGTGGAGGTGAGTTCTAAACGAGAACAGGAGAAAACCTCTTCACCTCAGGGCTTGAGACAAAATTTGTATTCCTAAATCTCTTGGGGGTTAGGCATAATAAACCTCTACACTCTCAATCAGGTCCTTATAGCCGGTTTAGCCTAGAGATTAGTACCTGAACCTCATACTCTTTGGGCCCAGATTTTGAAAGACATATTTTCCTCAATCTTCTTACTGGAGATCTACTGGTTCTGATTCTAAATCTTGGACTTGGGACTCTCCATTCTCCAAGTCAGAAAGTACATGATTTACTCTTGGCAACTTTATGAAGGCAACAACTCTATGTGAACAGAAACTTGATGTCCTATTTGGAATCAAGTTTATGATATTCTGCAGAAACAACCGCAGGGCTTCCAGATGCCGGACAAGGTCTCACAACTGTGGTTAGACTTCCCGAAAAGATGGAATATAAGCTTACTATCAAAGCTTTTTGGTCAACAAGCGGTTGAGATTATTGTTCAGACCCCCCATAGCTCAAGTGAGGTACCCAGACATAATCTACTGGACGCCGAACAACTCAGGTATGTGGACCGCACAAAGCGCCTATAAACTAATTCATCAAGAAAAGATTGATGAAACTGTACTTCAATTAAATCTCAGCTTTGAGGCTTCTTCCATCATTCATTACTCTGGAAAAACAAGAGAATTTTGCCAAGAATTCAAACTTTCATATGGAGGCTTCTTTCCAATTCTATTGCTACTGCCTCTAGAGTAAACAGAAGAATTACTGATATTTCATCCAATTGTGCTAGATGTGGTCTGTTAGAAACTGAAGAGCACTCTTCTTTCATTGTGCTTATGCTTAGGCTGTTTACTTTCTATCCTACGTAGGTCTTAAAACAGACGAAGAAAATCTCCTTGATAAAACTACTACTCAATTTCTTCATTTCCTCACCACTGTTCTGAACTCTGAAAATGATGTTGATTTCATTTGTTATCTTCTCTGGCACATTTGGAAATCTGGAGATGATTACCTTTTCAAAAAGAAGATACTTCTATTAATTCAGTTATCTTTCAAGATAGAGCAGCCCAATATGAATTTTCCCAAAAGCAGGACCTTCTTGACTGCAGCTTGTCTTTGCACAAGCCTCTTAATTTTCAGGATACTCTGCTCCTACTCTGGCCACAACAACGTTGGCTTGGGCATTGTCTTTTATACACATAATCTCACAGTACACATCCAGGCTACTGCCACTTATGCAGCCTCCGCTTTGCATCCGGAAGTTCTTAGCCTCCTGCTAGGAACATAATTTCTGAATGAGCTCTAAAAACGGTACACTAAATTCAATATGAGCTATTCATTTTTTCGATCTAATAGATCAGATTAGCTACAATTTATTTATATTTTCTCTAGTAGTAGAGTAGGAGAAATATCTTTAACAAATCAACGGCTAGATCTGATTCCTCTACTCACTATATACTACCAGTATAATGTACCGTAAAATCTCTTCTGAATTCTTTGCAGGTTCAAGGGTGCAACTTCATCTCAGACAATCAAAAGGCTATCAATTATCTTCAAGACCACAATACAACCACATGTGAATGGTCTATTAGACCACAGATCATGGAGCTGTTACAAATGCAAGAGCGCACAGGAGCGAACTTCTTCCACCTACCAAGGGAATTAAGTCAGGTTATAGACATTTTAGCTGAGGAGCCTTACAAGCGAACAATCTTTCCAATACTTTCATATGCTGTAACTATTCCCACGAGGGAAAATGCCCTACAAACATTCAGTTCATGTGTCCTACTTGGGCAAACATCTGTGAAATCACTTGCATATGAATGGAATTAGCCCTACGGGGCCTTTGACATCAAAAAAAGAGCACAGCAAAAGGGAAAAGAAAATCACAATCACACGACACGTTTGTTTTCTTCACAATTACGATGCCATCACTGCCAATTATCTCCCGGCGTGTTCTCCTTTTAGGTCTTGCCCGTGGTGTCGTGTCATTTCAGGTACGCTATCCACACACAGGCGTGCATGGTTCAGCTCAACTACCAATAAATCCATCGACAAAACTGCGCTACAACCTCCAATTAGACGGAGACATTTTCGCGGGAAAAAACGCATGCACAACGGCTGCGCCACACCTGCAGGGGTCGGGTCGCTGCGCCATGATGGGCGCCTTCAACAACTCACGGTCATGCCACGGTGTCACTTGTCGATCGATCACCGGAACTAGACGAAGGGAAGGTTCCATTGAATCGTCGTCCAGGCATGGTGCATGGGAACCTTGGAAGCCTTCAGGAGTAGTTTTTTCTTTCTTTCCTTGTTTCATTCTGACAAACACTGGAGACAACGTGGTAAATTTAGAGAATGGAAGCCTTGGATTTCACAAGAGAATCCAATTTCTCACCAGCCAAGAAGTGCTAGTACAAGAGATGTAGTTTAGTTGCAGCAACGATACCAGACGCAGCACCAGCAGGGTTAATAAAACCGCGGTAAATCGCTCAGTTTTCGCGATTTTTGACCGTACTGCTCCGGTTCGAAAACAGAAATCGAGCGGTTTACCGGTGAAATTTAAAAAAATTTGAAAAAATATTATGGGTTAAAAACTGTTGAAAAACCGCAGTTTTCGCAAAAAAAAACGCTCGAAAAACCGTTTTTCGAGAACGTTCAATTGGTCGGTTGGTTCGAAAACTGTACGGTTTTTCGTCAAAAACCGCGGTTTTTGCGCATAAATTTGACCAAAATTCAAATCTTTTGAATTTGCAAACCATTCGATTTTTCGCAGTTTTCGAACGATTTCTCGTAAAAATCGCTACCACTGGGTTAGCGGTTTTCGTCTTCGAAATAAAATCGTGAACACTGAGCACCCGATCAGATTAGCTGTATGTATGCGGAGCACGTGTGTTGAGATCGCCGGACAGAGCAGCACCAAGTACAGATTCCTTTCGTGCCGGCTAATCCCCTCCCCAATATAATAAAGTTGGCTTAAAACAAACAGAATCCTTTGAACTTTCTCCTGCTCTGTTCCTGCCTACAAAAATCTAAGTTACTTGGGTTGCTGTCGCATGCACCATCGTGTAGGCACTTGGATTGTGATCAGAATTGATTATTGTCCACCAATAAAAGAATACCAGTGCTTGCTGCTGCATTGATCCGTTCGTTCGGATTCATTTCTTAAAAATGCCACAGGTAGTACAGCTAGAGGTAGTCACTTGGGCCGAACTCTTTTGGGTCGGTCCGAGGCACAACGTTATGGCCCGGCACGACACTGTAGTACAGATCGTGTCGGGCTCGAGAATCGGACACGATGGGCGGCCCGGGCGGCACGACACTGTATAATGGGTCATACTGGGCCCGATGACCCAAGGTATGAGGAAGAAGTTTAGCTTGAAGATCACTGACTCACAGAGCATGACCACTATGGATGCACCCAGTAGCATTAACGCCACCTCTATCGCCGACATCTGAGAGAGACGGACAAAACAAGAGAGAGAGCTGCTTCTCGCTCGTCTCTTTTAATCTCTCTCAGCTCTCTCTCACCAGTCTCTCTCAATCTCTCTCGTTCGTCTTGCTCACTCTCTTTCTCGCCCATTGCCCCCTCTCTCGCTCATGTTGAGCACATCCCCCTCGTTCTATGTAACTGTTCAGGAATAAATAAATTTTAGTTATTTTCTCATAATATTTGCATTCACCGCCTCAATTCTATACGTCTCCGGCTCCTTTCCTCTCGTTGCAATAGTGCAAATGGGTCGGACCTGAACCGGCACGGCACGAAGCAGGCACGAAGCGCAAATGGGCCGTGCTGGCTCGCCAAGGCGAAGTCGGGCCGCACGACGCGACGACGGAACGACAGCCGTCGCGACCGACGCAGTTCGGACACGAAGCACGATGGGCCCGACCGGCCCAGCACGGCACGACGCCCACCTCTAAGTACAGCCACATTCTCCTGACTACGAAAGAGCAGCGGTTTGTTGCTAGAGCCCTTTTAAAGAGGATTAAAATTAATATAAGCCGTCCATTCCTTTAAATCTAATGGTTGAAATCAATTTAGATCTAGTTATACTACCACATGTAGTATAGGTAGTAAGATTCAGAGAGTGGTAAGAGGATAAAAAATTCCGTCATACTATTTGTCCTCTACGGTAAAAATCGTCATGTGATCCTGATGAATAGCGGATGAATGGATAAGAAGCCTCTGAAGATCACCAGATATTCGATAAATCCAAAACTGTGAACGAATTAGGAAAAATCCAAAATACCATTGATGAATAGATAAAAAAAGTTTAAAATACCCTTGAGAAATAGATGGCTAGATTTGATTTCCACTATCACTATTTACTACCTATATGTTATCTACTATAAAATTTCTCTTGTTGCTAACACTTTGGGGGCAGACTCACCATTCTGGTGAGCTTTGGCGGACAGCTACATGAAACAGATTTCGGGACGTCCACAGAAAAATTATTGCTAACTGTTTAAAATTAAAAATAAAGATGTTCTGATAAAGACCTTCCTCGGTGTATCATTTTCACCGACCGGGAAACCCCGACTGTTGAGCACCAGCTGTTGCCTCCTTGTCAATGGGCATGTATATTTTTTAGTGCTAAAATAAACACATCATTCCTCTCTACAATAATATTCTTAATAGCTATTTTTTACTTTAACCTTTAACATATAGGTGCTAACGATAGGAGAGACAAAGTTACAGCTGCTGATTAGCATTTAACTATTCAAGCTAACGACCTAGCAGCAGCGATGCCACATGCAGCTCGACCCTAGAAGCGACTGCCACATCCGTTAGCATCAACCAACAATTTTCTGTTCCATCTGGCTTCTCGGCTCTCGCTAGCAGTGTACGATGCACATGCTCTTACCATCTAAAATAGGTGATAAGGTATATATATATATATACACATATCATTTCTCAACACAAAAGCATCGTAAGCTACTTTTAGTTTAACCCTTCGCACCATCTATACCTACTAAACGGTTAGTTTTTTTTTTGACATATAGCACTGGCTGCCATGGTTTGGTTTGGTGCCATGCAATCTGAGTTTAGCACCCCCTCCGCTATCCGTTGGCAATTTTTTTTAAAAATAATATATTTTTTAATAATATTTGCGAAAATAATATGCCTAAAAATATAACATAAATACCCTCTGTCGTCATTTCAAATAGCGACAGAGAGTGTTACCGTTAGCGATAGCCAACACTCAGTGGCTATAAAGGCAACCAAGCGCCCCTCGGCCAGAACGACGCCCAGTTGTTTGTTTCTCATGACTTAATGACCAGATTAATTACATGAATAGCAATAATTGTGTAGACACATGTAACGACCATATTAATTACAGTAATTACATTTGTATGTAATTAGATGTGTAAAATAGCAATAGTTGTGTAGATACATAATTTAGCGACCAGATTAATTACATTTGTATGTAATTAGGTGTGTAGAATGGCAATACTAGTGTAGACGTATGACTTAGCGACAAGATTAATTACATTTGTATGTGATTAGGTGTGTAGAATAGTAATAGTTGTGTAGACACATGACTTAGCGACAAGATTAATTACATTAATTACATTTGTATGTAATTAGGTGTGTAATAGCAATAGTCGTGTAGACACATGACTTAGAGACCATATTAATTACATTAATTACATTTGTATGTAATTAGGTGTGTGTAATAGCAACAATTGTGTAGACACAGGACTTAGCGACTAGATTAATTATATTTATATATAAGTAGTTGTGTAGAATAGCAATAGTTGTGTAGATATAGGACTTAGCAATCAAATTAATTACATTTGTATGTAATTAGGTGTGTAGAATAGTAACAATTGTGTAGACACGGAACTTAGCAACTAGATTAATTACGTTTATATATAAGTAGTTATGTGCAATAGCAATAGTTGCATAGATACAAGACTTAGCGACTAGATTAATTACGTTTATATATAAGTAGTTATGTACAATAGCAATAGTTGCGTAGATACAGGACTGCGACCAGATTAATTACATTTGTATATAATTAGGTGTGTAGAATAGTAACAATTGTGTAGACACAGGACTTAGCGACTAGATTAATTACGTTTATATATAAGATGTTATGTATAATAGCAATAGTTGCGTAGATACAAGACTTAGCGACCAGATTAATTATGTTTGTATATAAGGAGCTGTGTAGAATAGCAATAGTTGTGTAGATACATGATTTATTACCATGAACATAATCGTACAAAGAATAGAAATATTAGGTCATTACATGTTCGTTAGGAATGTCCATTTTTTTATGCTTACGTTTGTATGTACAAATCCGTTTTGTATATCATTCATAGTTACTTTTTTTCGTCGTAGTAAACATAATTGCTTGGATTGCAGGTATGGTGGACGACAAGGCACATGCACAACCGTAGTATGAGCTACTAAACTAGATGACAGATGCGTCACACTACAGCCGCTTGGCCACGTTGGCCCCGATGGAGGGTGAGCCGCTGATCGAGCATGGCTCCCTCCACTTGCGCACCCCAATGAGGGCATGGCGGATCGATGCGCGATGGGTTCCGATATGAGTGCACTAATTTCACAGTTGTGTTAGGATATGGCGTTCATATCGCATAGTTGTACTGACAATGTCTTCCTGTAGGTTGAGAGCAACAGGGTTGCTTCCTCTAGCACAGATGGTGGAGGCAACCAGCGTCGACGCGCAGGATAGGCGTGGCACCTCCAGGAGGTTTTCGTATGACAGGTGCCTTCTGACGGTTCTTGTCGATCACTGGCGACTAAAGACACACGTTTCACCTGCCGTACGAGGATATGGTTCTGACAATTGAGGACGTCAGCTACTTGCTGGGCCTTTCGTGCATTGGCGACACGGTTCTGCCTCATGACATCGACCCAAAGTGGCGTACTGCGGTTTGAAAGAGTGCTACCTAAGGGGACAGCCTACGCGCCATTCTCTAGTGTGTACGGTCTGACGCGGAAGTGGCTGACGCATCTTTACGTAAGTGTGAATTTGTTTGTACATTTCTATTCCATTTTGTGTTTCTGTTATCGACCTGACCATTATGTTTTGCAGCCAGAGAGGATGACGGATGGAGCAAAGGACTACTTCTTGCGTCGTCACTTGGAGGCGTACCTACTTTGGTTCTTCGGCTGGGTCATGTTCTGCTCGTCCCATGGGGACAGCGTGGACAAACACATGATCTAGTATGCGAGGACAATAGCAGACGCGGACTTAGAGGAGATCCCGTAGCTAGATTGGGCCCAGCTATATTGGCGTGCACGTACCATGCCCTTTGCGACGGGTGTCATCGTGTGGCAGACGGCTCAACTTGTTGGATGCCCTCTACTCTTTCAGCTGTGGTCGTTCGAGCGCTTTCAGATCGGACAGCCACATATCAAGTTGTCACCTTACAGGTCAGTCCTCTACGAGGCCCCCGGTGATGATGTGGACCATTCTACCATAGGGATATTGTGATATCGTCGTCGGGTTAGTACTTTCACATTTATCATCAATTGTACAATACTTTCATATTTATCATCAATTGTATAGTACTTTACCATCTTTCTTACTAACTTTCACCTGCTTTCCTTTTTGCATCCTACTTTCACCCCAGTGACGTCGCACGCATCGTACCCCAAGTACATCACGATGTTCAACCAATTGACAGATGATTGCGTCATCTAGAGGCCATCATCCCGAAGGTTGTCACCGCGCGAGCACCTTAGGGCCTCTCTGTGCAATGCACCCGTGACACCGCCTTCTGGATCACGCAATGTCATCTGGTGTACGACATCTTCATCGAGACCTACGCTGTACACCATGTGATATGGCAATTCGATCTCAGGTAGGTTTTCCCCATCCCCACTGGTGTCGTCGTCCCGCTGACCATGCACATGTGAGTTCTACAGCACTTTACTTTTAATTACAACACACATTGTCTGTCCGTACTAATGCAGTCATATTTTTCCTGTAGGCACACATGAAAGGGTTTCATCGGACATGGGGGCAGGGAGCACACATGCTACCTCACGTGCAGCAGTGGGCGCATGTGCTAACGGACGTACACCAGGAGGCTACGCCTTACGACTATGCGACGTACGACAAGTACATCAGGTGGTACAATCCACGCACTTGCGTTCGAGTCATGCGTGTCGTGGATGATCCTTCGAGGCATGTCCCCTCTACGACAGACACCTACCCCACGCAGCTGGACTCCGCTTTTCATCGCTCAGTTAGTAATTATGTTCGCATGTCATCCAATATATCGTTCATGCAATTCTTACAGTTAACAACAACCCTTTCAATGTGTGCACAGAGCGACCTTGCCAGGGAGGTTTATGAGGAGGCTGCCTTACTTAGCGATTGACTTGGCACGAGGCACAGGTTGGAGGTGACCATGGAGTACCTCAGAGGGGCGGTGCAAAGTATCAAGGAGAAGGCATCGTGCATCGTCCACCTTACCTCTTGCAGGAAGCTTAGGGATGACAATGTGATACAGTTTTGTCGGGGATCGGTCATCCTGACACGCGTCCAAGCCCCCCCCCCCCCGGGGCTTTAGGCCGTCCTCCCCCGAGCTCAGAGGACTGTTCCCGAGCTCGGGCGAGGGTGGTCCCGAGCTCGGAAGACTATTCCCGAGCTCGGGCAAGAGCTTCCCCAAACTGCTGCAAACCTCGACGACCTCCTCGACCTCGGCACCCCCGGTCCAGACTTCAATGTAATAGATCTCCTCTTTTATGTATGGATGACCTCCATCCCCTGCGTAGGAACTAGGGTCAACCACTCTTGTCAGTCCCCCCGCGTGGGGACTAGAGGCTATCTGCCCCTGTCAGAATCCCCTGCGTGGGAATTAGGGTCAACCACTCCCCAACAGCTCCTGTCAGTCCCCCTGCGTGGGAACTGGGGTCAACTGCTCCCGTCAACTCACAAACGGCCACCTGTCGTCAACCTCGGGATCAGCGTCGGGAGCCTATAAAGCGCCCGACCGCCCCTGTCGGAAAGGGGATCCAGCATCCAAAGAACCGCAACGGTAACAAGATCGCACAAGACAACACACCAAGAAACCTAAGGGGAATGCACAGATACGTCTGCGGCAACACTGGTACATTCCACCGTTCACCAAGCCCCCTCGGCCGTTGCCTCCCAGCGACCCCGAGGCCGGGCTCCCCCTGTAGTTCTCTCCCGAGGAGCTCTTAGACATCTTTCGCCTACGGGCAAGACTGGAGTAGAGCTGTTACCTGACCTAGGGGGCTCGAACCAATATAAACTTTGTGTCCCCTGTTTGATCGTCCTTCTTCCCTGTGCTGCACGTCTCCTAACCCCTCTTCCCAGACAAACGCGACTCTGGGTCTCGCCCCTTCGTGCGATCCTTCCCCCCTTTTTTGCGGTCGACGGTCCCGATCGTCGACAAGTTTCATGCATGTTCCTTCACCGTATGTGGCCGACATATGCCGCATGCCGCAGCATGGACATCACACACGTAGAGCGCCCCTCCTCCCGACGTGCCGGGGGCCTCTAGTTGGCAACGTCTGTATGCTCACATGTTTCTAGGTACATCTTCGCGTATAACCTCTACTGTTACATTCGGTACATTCTATTGTACACTAATAAAAAAGTTCTTCAGCAGGTGTCAATGCACCACAGAAGGACAGCATGACCCACTCCGGTGGCCTACGCCGATGACCTAGTGAACGATTGGCTCGACATCAACCATCAGTCGCTAGGTGTCGTACTTGGTTCCTTGCAGCTCCTTGATGCACCTGGACCAAGCTAGCCATCGCAAGCTGGCAACGTTACTTCGCTAGCACCGGTACGTCTTGTTAGGAGCACTCAGGGAGTGGTACCGGACCAATTGACGTACCCATCCGAGCAAGTGCAGTGCCATCGGGCGAGTAAGCCTAACACCACACGGGGAGTTGCCTGACGGAAGAACCGCATGTAGTACTTGTTTTTCCTTTGTAAATGTACTTTTTATTGTGGACGAGTACATTCGCATGCTAGTGACTTTTGTTTCCTTGTTATTACGGTACTTTCATTTCTCACTTGCTCCACCGCAACGAAGTGACATCATGCTACGACAA
Organism: Otatea glauca; assembly: GCA_036346275.1. Classification (NCBI taxonomy): domain Eukaryota; kingdom Viridiplantae; phylum Streptophyta; class Magnoliopsida; order Poales; family Poaceae; genus Otatea; species Otatea glauca. The sequence goes on from CM070719.1 coordinate 41,940,935, forward strand.
TTCCACCGTTAATCGACAAAACTGTTAGGAATTTTTTCAATGCTTTTCTCGAACTTAAGTGACGTCCTCCTCCATTGCATTGTACGTTAATATTTTCAATCAAATTACTATTTTAAAAAATAAATTGCATAAATAATACATCGACAATTCTTAGCACAAAAAAATGCACAAATAATATGCAACAAAAATTGCAAAAATACCTGTCGCCATTTCATTTGGAGACAGGGCTTTGTTGCCAACTGAAATGGTGACTATTTTCTGCTTCGGTATATTATTTTTGCAAATATTATTAAAAAGTATATTATTTTTTTTAAAAAAATCATCCATTGGCGTTGATGTTAAGAAATTTATCTCTTATATGATATTGCCCTAGCACCTAGAGATGCATATGCTATGAGAAGACGTAGCCGCGACAACGTGAGCAAGTGTTTAGTTTGGTTCCCCACGTAGCCTGTTGGGTTGTTTGAAGATAGTGGGCCGCAGCTTGCTAAGGCCATTGCTAGGGCTGCCACTAGGTACCCAATACCCATATTTAGATCCACACCCATGTTATTTCGGTATGGTACGGATAAAAGAGTATTACACATTAAAAACTAAGCATAGGGAAGTAATAACCCATTACCCACAATTTTTCCATACCCATAATTTTTTTTGCATTATATTCCCTCCGTCCAAGTTTATAGGATGTATTTTCTCTTGGCACATAGAGCAAGGAGATATCGAAAATGACTAGACTATCCCTGATTATTATATCTAAGCATATATTCAATGCATGCATGTAGAGAATATCAATTAAATCTGGATATTTATTAAGGGTATAAAGGGAATATCACACTAACTTTTGCATTGAAACATGAAATATGCCTTATATTTATGGACAAAACCATTAAAAAATACGTCCTATAAACTTGGATTGAGAGAGTAATTCCCAATTGTCTCTCTCCTCTCGTCACTCCCTACTCAGTCTACCTTCTCTATCCTCCCACGGTTATGACCAATTCCTAAGCCCCCATCTCTCTCTTTCTCTCGTATCGAATGTCGGCGGTTATCCTCGAGACGATCGCCCCAATCCACTGCCTTTGGCAAGCCCCTCCGCCATTGCCTCGATCTGCTGCTCCTGACCTCCTCTTCTCTCTTCATAGAACAGCTTGGCCGCTGCTGCCCTGGTCAGCCATGGCGGTCGCCGACACCGGCCACTCGTGCCGCCATGTAGTGGCGAAGCCAGGATAAATATGGAGGGTGAACTTAAAGGATTAAGCTAAATTAAGATAAACATATTAAATAATTTGTGTTGTGTTCTCATCAGTTCGATGGTTACTACTAGACTTTCTTATTTGAGAATACTTGCGCAATGTTCGTTTGTCAAACTTTTGCAAATCACTGAACAAGTTAACACCAATCAATCACACAATTTGGCTATTGTCTCTATTCAACCCATGTCACAATTGCAATTGACAAAAAAAATCATATATATCAAAAGAGAGCCTTGCCTTGCCTATTTACTGTTGTGATCAACCAACTCAGCCAGATAGGCACTCGTCAACTCACGCTGCACTGCCTTCCTTGCTCACTCACCATCGTCATGGTGGGATGCTCATTGCCACACACTGGCTCTCTCGCCGGCTCCTCGGCATCCACTCGACACCCTCGCTGTGCCCTCGCAATTGCCGACTCTCCACGAAGCAGAGTCATCGAGTTGTGCCCTCTCTCTCTCTATGGTCTATGCGCATGTTTAGGGTCCAAATTCAGTTGTGCAGGCAACAAGCGAAGTTACTAATTATCAAATTAGACTTCCAACAAGCAGCGACCCGCCAAGCCACATGACCCAGGAAACAGCTCACCACCTAGCAAAGCTTCTTCTTCCTCCAATCGTGCCCGAGTGCATGTGTACTCGCCGCTGCTATGCCAAAAATTAAGCATCGATACTAAAGAAGGTACTTAAGATCCGACGGCTGAAAGATGGGCTCAAGCCCAACGAAGCTCACCTGTTGGCTATGCCCCTTCCACCATGTGCTCTATCATCGCCACGCTCGGTCGCTCGGGGTGCCGCATCGATTTGGTGCTCCACGCCCAGTAGTTCCACTAGTGCACATTGATAATTTGATATTCAAACCTTCACACTTTTTTTTTCATTTTTGGTCCTCTCTCAAACAAAATTACAAATCTAGTCCCTTTTCTGATCGCAGAAGCACTGGCAGATGACACGTGTCACATACCACGGTAGGTCACTGGTACAGAATCCACTGCAGGTAGCAGACAAGCCACCGTGTACTCGAGCTTGGTAGGATGGGGTACCGTGGTGTCTAAGCTCGGTAGGTACCTACCCGAGCTCGACAAGAAGGTGGGGCCCACCTTCTTCTACGCTTCTCGGGGAGTTGCCACGGTAGACAGAGCCGTTATGTTACCAGTGACCTGCTACGGTAGAAAAGCACGATATGTGATACATGTCGTTTGCTGGTGCATTTATAGTCAAGAATAAGATTGGATTTATAATTTCGTTCGGAAAAGACCAAAGAAAAAAAAGTGTGCAGGGCGAAATACACCGAGACTTCTTTGATATTTGTCATTCTATTTGGACTTGAAAAAAATAAACCGGAGTTTGTAGCTTCGGTTGGCGCAGAAAAACACAACTAGATATGGATACACTGTGGAAAGATAGCAGCATCTAAAACGAGAAAAAGGACAAAAGAGCAAAGATCGCATGCAGCTCCTAGCGGCTGGCCGCCTCTTGCTGTACTGCTGCTATCTGTCTGTCCAAGTACTAGGTGGGGCTCGCCGGATGCACGCACGGGCAAAAAGACCCAGCCCCGCTCTACGACCTTTTCCTCCGGCAAGTCCACCGAAGTAGACCCAACCACATTCTGGCCCATCTTGGCCACACGATTAATTAACTCGTCGTCGACACCTTTACGAAAAGCGTTCGCACGATCGAATTATCCAATCACCATCCCATGAGGCCATAATGCCGTATCAACGGCACTAATTTTCCACGACACAATAATGGATTATCCCACATCATTAAGCAATCCATCGCCGCGCCGTTTTAAAACTTAAAATTTTAACTGGATGCTTTGTACAAATATTAAAGAATGAATAAAATATAGATGATATTTTGTTAGATCCCAAATATATGTCATTTTAGCTTTCGAATTTTATTTATAAATACATATTATTCTATAATTTTTTACTAATTTTACTTATATACTCCTCGTTTTAGCTATTTTCAATACTATTTATTACTATAGAATAAATAAAGATACTATTTAAAATATTATAAGGTGGAGTAAGTCATTTTTTTATAGATATACTTCAATAAAAATACGAAAAAAATAGAATAACATCAAATCAGAAACGAAGGAAGTCTGTTCGTTTATTTTAAAAATTCATACGAAGGACGCCGTCCTGCCACAGCCAGGCTGCCGCTGAGACCCCGTTCCCCCAACCAAACGCCCCCAAAAACCACCAGAAACATCGACGCTACGCAGACGAAGCCGAAGCGAGCAACTCTCCGCGCTGCCGTTCCGATTCCACAACCCACACCTGACACCCCCATCTCGGATCCCCTTTTCCGCCTCCGCCTCCGCCCCGGCGGAGCGCGGCAAGACTATTCTATCTACCCGGCCCAAATGGGGTACCTCTCCTGCCGCGCGGACTCGTCCGTGGCCACGTGCCGCTCCATCTCGGCCATCTCGCCGCTCCCCATCTCGCGCCGGTCGGGGCCCAAGCCCGCGCTGCCCCCCGCCCGGGAGATCGAGCGGTTCGCGTACGCCGACCTGGAGGCGGCCACCTCCCACTTCGCCGACGCCGCGCTGCTCGGGAGGGGCAGCCACGGGGCGGTCTACAAGGCCGTGCTCCCCTCCGGCCGCGCCGTCGCCGTGAAGCGCCCCTCCCCGCGCCGACCCGAGGTGGACAACGAGATCCGCATCCTCTCCTCCGTTCGGGGCCCGCGCCTTGTCAACCTCCTCGGCTTCTCCGACTCCGGCGGCCCCGCCGACGCGCACCACCGCTCGCGCCTGCTCGTCGTCGAGTACATGCCCAACGGCACGCTCTACGACCTGCTCCACTCCAACCCGCGGCCCCCCGGGTGGCCGCGCCGCATCCGCCTCGCGCTCCAGACGGCAAGGGCGCTCCGCGCGCTCCACGACGCCGAGCCCCCCGTCATCCACCGCGACATCAAGTCCGCCAACGTTCTGCTCGACGCCAACCTCGACGCGCACCTCGGCGACTTCGGCCTCGCCCTCAGCGTGCCCAAGAGGGGGGACGGCTCCGTCAGCAATGCCGCCACGCCGGCGCCGGCAGGAACTCTGGGGTACCTCGACCCTGCCTACGTCACGCCGGAGAGCCTCAGCACCAAGACCGACGTCTTCAGCTTCGGGATCCTGCTGCTGGAGATCATGAGCGGCCGCAAGGCCATCGACGTCCAGCACTCGCCGCCCTCGTTGGTGGAGTGGGCCGTGCCCCTGCTGCGGAAGGGGAAGGTGGCCTCGCTGTTCGACCCACGGGTGGCGCCTCCGCGCGACCCTGTGGCTCGGAGGGACCTGGCTTCACTGGCTGCGAGTTGCGTCCGATCTTGCAGGGAGCGGCGGCCATCGATGGCTGACATCGTTGAGCGGCTCATGGTCCTCAGCAAGGCGGTGTCCGCCAAGGTGTGGAACGGCCTTGCGGTGGTCGGGAACCCCTGCGCGGTTGTTGATGTTCAGACGACAGTCTCGAAGCGAGCTGCTGCCGGCGACAGTGCTGCATCAGAGCGGGAGTCGACTTCAGCATTGGCATTTGATGACGATGAAAAGGAGGAGGCAGATGCAGGTGCCTTGGAGGGTCAGGTGCCATTGGTGGGTGCCAAGAAACCACCCCGGCCATTGAAGAATGGAAAGGTGTTCTCTGAGGCAGGGACTCGGGAGAGGAGAAATCTCTTGGAGCTGATGGCTCGGATTGATGGTGTTGCAGGCCAAAGATTTGGAATTAGTCGGGCAAGAACAGTGTGTGCCACTAGTGATCATATTGAAAAGCTGCTTCTGAGGAGGAACCAAACTGTAAGAGTAGTTGGATCAGAGGCACTTTCTAAAGCTGAAATGCTTTCACGTTTGGATGCAAAACTCAAGCATAAAGCGGGGAAAGAGCAAGAAAAGGCAGGGAAAATCCAAGACAAGGTGGATGAAATCCAAGAGAAGGAAGACAAAATCCAAGGGAAGGCAGGGGATATCCAATACAAGGCAGGGGAAATCCTAGACAAAGCAGAGAAAATCCAAGAAAAGACAGGGCAAAACCTTGACAAAGCTGAGAAAATCCAAGTAAATGAAAGGAAAATACAAGACACACCAGAAGAGATCCAAGAACATATGGGGGAAGTCCAAGACAAAGCAGAGAAAATCCAATGCAAGATGCGAGAAAGTTAGATTTATACTAGTACTGTTCTTGAGGCCAGCTTAATCAATTAATGCTTGCCGGTCTATCTCGGGCACAGAGCTTGTGAGAGACGGATCTTATTCCTCTGTTATTGCGATGGTAATTTCTGTTCTATCCTAATAGAATGGCCTGGTTGCGATGATTTATCAATAAGACCTTCAAATTCAAATCTAGCTATGTGATCCGTCATTTGGAACATCAGTATTGTGCGGCCAATGTCATCAAAGGCCACATTCTACTGAATCTCAGGTGATAGTGAATGCAACAGCTTACTGGTGATGTTCCGAACTCTGAAGTTTGAACAACACAGTTCGGTAGGTCATCAGATTATACAGCATTTGGGACTTGTTAATGCAATTGACATTCCATGTAAGCAACTGGTATTCATTTTGCTGCTTCAAATCAAATTATGTGGAGCTTCGAAATGACCATTAGCTGAAGGCACGCCTTAGTTGAAATAGATTGTTTTAGTTTTGCAGAGCTTCCTTGATTCTTTTTCCTGTCTGCATAGAAGAATCAACAAGTGTTCTACTGATTTGTGTGTAGACAGGACGGTAGCTGAAGTGAACGCGAGGAACATAATTATTTTGGCATTTCCTTCTTGAGAAGGTACATAAAGAAATGTTCTATGTGCTACTCCTTCTGTTGGTAATTTGGTACTGTTGCATTTTATTGCCTGTGTTGAACAAAACCTCTGCTGAAAATGTGCAGCTGCCCAGTTTTCTGTTTGGTTTAAGGCTATATAAGCTATGTGTTGTGTTCGTTCTGTACTCCTTAAGCCACACTGTTTAAATGAAGGGTTTACTAGAACTCTTCATCGTATTAGTAAAACAATTCCAGCATGTGTTCACTCTCCCTGTCGCTGAATGAGACTAATAAAACTATAGACTAGCCGAAGATATTCTTTTCACAAATGTGAAATCCTTAAACATTATTGTTCCAATGAGGTGCAAGTGTCTTGTTCTTTTGAAGACCATTAGTAGGTTGGGAAGACAATGATCAGCGGTTGCGTAGTCTTATCGACTTCTTTCGATAGATTTTGATAGGGTGCCTGCAGTAGCATCTCGTTCTTATCTACTCTCTCCGTCAAGATGTACTTTTTAATAGTCTTTGTCCTCGTATTTCATATTTTAATGTAAATTAGTACGATGTTCTCTTTATATCTATAATAAATATCTAGATGTACTTGATATTCTCTAATGCATGTATTGAATATAGTGCTTCGAGATAATAATTAAAGATAATTAAATTATTTTTAACATATTTATGTGAAAAAAAACTCAGAGAAATTACTTTGAATTGTGCATTCATTACTAATATATTCACCACGTGAACTGTGTGGAGCAACTGCATATTGCCGTCCGTCTGAATGTTTTGCCCAACTGTGCGCCGTCATAATGAATTTAATGCATTATTTAATATGATATGGGACATCTCAATGGTTTAAATTCTGGGAGAATAGTTTGAATTGTGCATTCATTACTAATATATTCACCACATAAACTGTGTGGAGCAACTTGCATATTGCCGTCCGTCCGAAGTTTTTGCCCAACTGTCTGCGCCGTCATAATGAATTTAATGCATTATTTAATATGATATGGGACATCTCAATGGTTTAAATTCTGGGAGAATATGACGGAAAAACCCAAAATGCTACAGGTTTAATTCATCTGGTAATTTTTTTTCTTCTTCTGTCATGCCTGTATAGCTGAGGAGCGAGGGCTTCGAGAGGCATCAGTTGGAGGTTGGAGTCAGGTCGATCCCCAGAAACTTGCATTTCGGCCATTGCCAATGGTTACTGTCGTTGCAGCCGCGAAGAGTGCCTTATCAACGTCATCACACGGTGTTGGCATGCTTATCCAAGGGCGCCCTGGCGCTGTCCATTCAAACGACAACCATCGGACTCGACGAGCACGCCCAAACTAGTGCATGGTCGGACTACGTTCCGGATGTAAAGCAAGTTACCCTGGATACAACTTTTCTTTAACGAGGACACTCCGAGAGCTTGATACCAAGTGATCAAGGTGCTTTGATAGCCGTATTGCTAGCGCTTAGAGTATGGATGAAAACAGAACGAAAACGGTCGGTAAATAGCCGTTCTGTTTGCGTTTTCACATCTTTTACCGGTAACGGAAAAGAAATCGGAAACTCCGGAAACGGATACGAAAACAAATAATGACGGAAACGGATGCGGAACGGAACGGAGCGGATACGAAAACGAAAGTGAAAAATTTCACAAGAACGTAGTACATGATCACAATATACATGACCGCAAAAACAATGTAACTCATTCCACCTCAAAGGCGGATATAAGAACAATGTTATGTTCACCGGTATCACTAGAAATTTTTTTCTCAAGTTTGTCAGTTGAAGGCTGATAGCATCTAGGCCCCCTCAATTTCTATTATCATGTTTTATTATAGTTTTGGTATTGATGACTAAGTTAATAATGCTTAAGTTTTGAAGAACATGCGCTGAAATCAATGATGAAGCAAGTTGGACTAACAAGATTAAGGTATTCGGTTACTAGTTTATAACTTGGGAGATGATTCAAGTCAAATAGCTAAAATTATTTTCAGTTTGACTGTCTAAAGAGGGACTTTGCACAAGTTAATGGATTGGATCATAAGGCAAAGACAAAGTCAGATTGCTCGGAGTAAAAACTCTTAGTCATTGCTCTTTGAGTCAAAATTCTCTTTCATTTCAATAGTCTAAATATGTGACGGACTAAAATTCAGCTATCTATTTCTTAAATCTGTTGCATATATAACCAAAATCCTTTTTTTAGTCAAAAGCTACTTTGGTCCAGCATTGAAATTCTTCTTTATCAAAACTCCCATCAAGTATCTTGTCATCGGAACAAATCTCTTATTTTCACATTCATTAGTCCTTGGTGAAAATTCCTTGAAGACATCTTGCAACCAAGTGATTGTCTATGTATGACGGACCAAAAATTTTGGTCCGGCATACATGTAAAAGTCATTCTCCTTTGACAGACCAAAACTTCTCAGATTTCCATCTACAGCAGACCAAATATTTTAGTCCGACACTCATTCAGATTATAAACCTTTCTGCCGAACTAAATCTTGGAGTTCTATTTATTAAATCCATAAATAGATATACCTTCTTATGCGAAGGATTTTTTTTGTTGTTGAAGGACCAAATCTTCTTGTCTAAAAATTTAGTCCGTTGATAAAGCAAATCGGTTGAATAAACTTATTTTTGTTGAAAATATTCCTTGGCTACTGATCTTAGAAATTCCCATGTATGACGGACCAAAATATTTGGTCCGGCATACATGTAACTCACTCATTCTTTTGCCGGACCAAACTCTCTGAAAATCCCATGTACAACAGACCAAATTTTTTGGTCCGTCGTAAATGTCTTAAATTGTTCCGTCATACACATGATCAGTATCGCTAGGTTCTGTTGTTCAGTCCGTTGTAAACGTATATTTTGATATTTTTGATATTCTGACACGTCCAACGGCTACAGTGGTAGGTGCAACAGCTATATTCATCCAAATAGCTATATAAGCATTTCCTGAGCCATCTAACATAAGGGAGAATGAACTCCTTGACCTTTTAGCATTGAAAATAGCTCTCATTCTCAAAAGGAGTCTGTGCTTCACTTTCAAACCAAAAATCCTCAACATCTCTAAGTGTTTTAGCTCCAAGCCGAAGTCTAATTGTGTGATTTGCGAGTGAACCAAGAGACAGAACTTGTGCAAAGTTTATTACTCTTGGATCTTAGTGACCCTAGACAGTTTGGAGGAAGTGGACAGTGCGACCTGTCCAAAGGTGATTGTGGAAGGCCACTGTGATTGTGAGAGGTTTGGAACTCACCTCACTGGAGCAGTGAAAGAGTTACCTGAGTGATCACCAGAGCTACTGCGACTAGCTTTGGAGAAGCAATACTTCGGAAGAAGTGCTTCAACGTGGATTAGGAGTGTGGCTCTGAACCACGGGATAAATCTCTTGTCTCATTTGTGTTTTATTTTGCTTTATTGCTTTCGCTGTGATCTGTATTTGCTTTTTGCTTCTGTCATAGATTTTGTTATGTGCTCTCTCATATAGAGAATAGTAAATTATCCCTAAGAAGTTAAAATTTGCAAAAGTTGCCTATTCACCTCCCTCTAGGCCAACTAGTTCTTCAAGTGGTATCAGAGCCTGGTTTACCTTTATTAGCTTAATAGCTTTGGTAAATGGCCGAGGGAAATGGATCCGTAACTATTAGTATTGGTAGAGTACCAGTTTTTTATGGTACTAATTATGCTTATTGAAAAATTAGAATGAGATGTTATTTAGAAGCTGTTGGGTATGATGTGTGGAGGGTTACATAGAAGCCTCTACCTCCTCGTGTCATGCTCGAAGGGCAATCTGTGTATGGTGAACCCACTCCTGGTGATATTCAAAATATGCAGTATGATTCTCAAGCTAGAAATATCATATTTTCTTGTCTTAGCTTAGAAGTTTTTGATAGAGTAAGTAATCTTACTTCTGCTTATGACATATGGACAACATTACAAGAAATTCATGAAGGTACTTCTGATGTAAAAGAAGAAAAATATTATGTTGTTCGAGAAAAATTTGATCAATTCAAAATGCTTCTTCAAGAAAATGCTAATGACATGTTCTCTAGGCTAAACCCTATTGTCAATGAACTAAAAGGCCTAGGAACCAAAATTTCTGATGTTGAGGTATGCAGGAAGATGATTAGAGTGCTTCCTCGAGTCTATCATAGTTTGATCACATATCTGTCCAATAGTGGTGATCTCAAGAAGCTTACTCCAACCGAGCTACTAGGTAAAATATCTGCTCATGAGCTCACATTAGCCGAAGAAGATGCTCCAAAGAAGAAATCTATCGCACTCAAAGCCAAAGAAGTTGTACAAGACTCATCTGACGAAGATGATGATGAGTCAAGTGAGGATGAGGATGAAGATGTGAAGAAGTTAGCCCTACTCATGAGAAGAGCTAACAAAATTATGAAAGAGTTAATTTCAAAGACAAAGAAAGGTCAAACTCTTACTACTCAAAGAAAAATCCTTTTGCTAATGTTATATGCTTTGAATGCAATGAAAAGGGACACATAGCTGCTCGGTGCCCCAACAAAAACAAGAAGAAGAGCAAGTTCAAGAGCAAGGATGATGAGGATGAGGAGAAGACTCGTGAAAATCCCAAAAAGAAGTTTTTCAAGAAAAGCTACTCCAAGAAATTTGCAAAGAAAGGAAAATGAGAGGCTCACATAGGAGAATGGATCACTGATGAAGAAACTTCAAGTGAAGATCCATCCTCGGATGATGAAAATACAAAGTCAAAGGGGCTAGCTGGACTTACTTTAGATGAGTCAACTCCACCACCACCTTCATTTCCTCTGTGTCTTATGGCAAGATCAGATGAGGAAAAGGTTAGTGACTCACCCTCTTATGATGAGTTAGTAGAAATAGTTGAAGAGCTAAATAATGCTTTGCATGATAAAACAAATCCAACAAGAGCTCTTAAGAAGACTATCACTGGCTTGTTCAATGACCAAAAGTTGCTAACAGACAAGTATGATAAGCTTATACATGAACATGAAAAGTCTGTACAAACTCATAATAGTCTAGTCACAAGTCATGCTTTACTTGTCAAGAATCATGAAGATTTACGGACTAAATATTATGAACTAGAAATTGAAAATGAAATGCTAGCATATGTGATGCATCAGTTTCATGTGACTTACTTAAGGATGAAATCATGACCTTTAGTTCTTCTGGTGCTTGTAATGATAATTGCAAATATGCTTCCTGTGCTAAGGAGCTTAAAACTGAGAATGAAGAACTAAAAGCCAAGGTAGCCAAATTTGATAAAGGTTTAGAAAAATGTTTTCTGGGTAGTGCTACTCTTGACAAAATTCTTGTTGAACAGAAATCCAACTTGGGCAAAAAGGGCTTAGGGTATAAACCCAACAGTGTGCCCAAGAACAGTGGATCAAGTCATTTCAAACAGATTTTTGTCAAGAAAAGCACTCAATGCTATTACTGTCATAAATTAAACCATGAATCTAAAAATTGCTATCTTGCAAATGTTTCTCATGCCAAAAGGGGTTGTTTGGTGGATGCCCATTACATGCTATTTAAGGATTTTAGGGGCAGTATGAATGTAAAATATATAGGTCCTTCAAATCTTGATAAGAAACTCAAAGCTGTCTGAGTACCAAAGGCCATGTTGTTAAACCCCTTTAGACCTAAACTGGCTATAACTAACATCAAAGGACCCAAAAGTATTTGGGTACCTAAAGTCAAGAAATGAATTTGTAGGTGAACTATAAAAGTGGAGGCAGACACTGGGTAATTGACAGTGGCTGCACTCAACATATGACCGGGACTTCAAGAATGTTCACTTCAATTGAAGGAGAAAGTGATCCAAGTCACAAAATCACCTTTGGAGACAATAGCAAAAGAAAGGTAAAAGGACTTGGTAAGATTGCTATATCAAATGATCACTCCATTGACAATGTTCTTCTTGTTGATTCCTTAAATTTCAACTTATTATCTGTTGCTCAATTGTGTGATCTTGAATTCCATTGTAACTTCTCATCTGATGGGGTAACTGTGTTTGATAAAAATGAAAAGCTTATATTCAAAGGTTTCAGATTTCAAAATCTCTACTTAGTAGATTTTAAATCTAACTCCTCATGCATCTCGACCTGCCTGTTAGCTAAAGTTTCTCTTGGATGGCTTTGGCACAGGCGTCTTGGGCATGTAGGTATGTCTAATCTCAAAAAGCTTTTCAAAAATGAGCTAGTTGTGGGTTTGAAAGATGTTAAATTTGAAAAGAATAAGCTATGTAGTGCTTGTCAAGCAGGCAAACAAGTAGCCAACTCTCATCCAATCAAAAATATCATGTCCACCACTAGACCACTTGAGCTTTTGCATATGGATGTATTTGGCCCCACTTCATATGCTAGTATTGGTGGTAACTCATATTGTCTGGTAATTGTTGATGATTTCTCTAGATTCACTTGGGTATTCTTCTTGCATAATAAAAGTGAAGTTGGAAAAATTTTCAAAACTTTTGCTAAAAGGGCCCAAAATGAATTTGATTGTCCCATCAAGAAAATAAGAAGTGATAATGGATCTGAGTTTGTTAATACAAATATTATTGAATACTGTGATGAATTAGGAATTAAGCATGAACTTTCTGCCACTTATACTCCTCAGCAAAATGGTGTGGTTGAAAGAAAGAATAGAACTTTAATTGAAATGGCTAGGTCTATGCTAGATGAATATGATACTTCTAATGCCTTTTGGGCTGAAGCTATCAATACTGCTTGACATGCTGTAAATAGACTTTATCTTCACAGATTGCTTAAGAAAACTCCTTATGAATTATTGGTAGGTAGAAGGCCAAATATATCATATTTTCGTGTGTTTGGTTGTAAAGTATATATCTATAAAAAGATAACTCATTTGGGTAAATTTCAAACTAGATGTGATACAGGCATCATGCTAGGATATTCTTCTAAGTCCAAAGCATAGAGTATTTAATAATACAACTGGCCTAGTAGAAGAAATTTATGATGTCAAATTTGATGAATCTAATGGCTCACAAGGTGAGCATGAGAATTTAGATGATGTAGGTGATGATGGATTGGTGCAAGCAATGAGAAAGATGGAAGTGGGTGACATTAAACCCAAAGAAGATATGGATGAATCTCCTACACAATCAATGATGCCACATGATGGAACCCAAGAAGGAGAGGAAGAAAAGGAACAAGATCGGCCAGTCATCATCAAAAGTCACCATGCCATTGCCAAGGATCATCTCACAAACCAAATCATTGGTGATATCAGTAAGGTATCCAAACTCGTTCTTGACAAGCTTCTTTTTGTGAACATTACTATTTTGTTTCTTGTATTGAACCTAAAATAGTGGAAGAAGTTCTAGAAGATGCTGATTGGATAATAGCTATGGAAGAGGAACTTAACAATTTTGAAAGAAACAAAGTTTGGAGCCTAATAAAACGCCCAAAAGATCACAATATTATTGGTACAAAATGGGTGTTCCGAAATAAGCAAGATGAAAATGGAGTGGTAATAAGGAATAAAGTTAGACTTGTAGCTCAAGGATTTATTCAAGTGGAAGGGCTGGACTATGGAGAGACTTATGCCCCAGTGGCACGTCTTGAAGCTATTCCGTTTCTTCTTGCCTTTGCTACTCATTTTAATATCACTCTTTTTCAAATGGATGTGAAAAGTGCATTTCTTAATGGATTCATTGATGAAACTATTTATGTTGAGCAACCACCTGGTTTTGAAGATCCAAACTTGCCAAATCATGTGTACAAGTTATCTAAGGCACTATATGGTCTAAATCAAGCTCCTAGAGCTTGGTATGAGCGTCTTAGAGATTTTCTACTTGATAAGAACTTCAAAATTGGGAAGGTTGATCCAACATTGTTTTTAAAAGACATCAATGGAACATTAATGATTTGTCAAATATATGTAGATGATATCATTTTTGGGAGTACTAATGATTCTCTTTGCAAAGAATTTGGTGACATGATGGCCAAAGAGTTTGAAATGTCTATGATTGGGGAGCTGACATTCTTTCTGGGATTCCAAACCAAGCAATTAAAAGAGGGAACCTTCATTTCACAAGAAAAGTATACCAAGGACCTCCTCAAGCGCTTCAAAATGGAAGAATGCAAGACAATAAAGACTCCCATGGCAACTAATACTCATCTTGATCAAGATGTGGGAGGTAAGCCTGTTGATCAAAAGCTTTTTAGATCCATGATTGGCTCATTACTGTACTTGATATCATCTAGGCCTGACATCATGTTTAGTGTTTGTATGTGTACTAGATTTCAAGCTGCACCTAAAGAAATTCACTTAAGTGCTGTAAAAAGAATACTTGGATATCTTAAGTTTACTTCTAGTATTGGTTTATGGTACTGAAAGTGCATCTAGGCACTTATGTTATTTTGGTGATTAATGACAAACACTCATAATGACAATCTATGCAATTAAGTAAATGCTTAACTTAGTGCTTAACAAATGACAAACCTCTAATATGATTATATTGCTATGAGACTAACATGTTATTGCCTAGTTGAGTATCAGTCTCATCTATTTAGAGGAAAATCAAATAGGAAGGTTAAGCAAAGATAAGGTATGCAATTTTGGTATCTATTCTATATTTGTTATTGCATTCCTTTCGTGCAAATGCATAGTGAACTCCAAGTAGCATGTTGATTATATATATGCACATTAGTTCATGTCATATTTATTTGTGCATATATATTCATTTGAGTTCATTATAGTATGCATGTATTAACTAGAGTTAAACTTCATATTGCTATAGATTGACTTGGTGCATGCATGTTTTATTTGTATATCTTCTCATGCAATTCACTTAGTGAAGTTTATCTAGTGTTGGATCACATATTTACTCTTACTCCAAATATTATTTGCACATGTACAATTCGTGTATATTCTATCATGTGCTTTATTTAAGTAAAGTCTGTGATCCTTGCCATGATTTAATTGATTCATCATATTAGCAATTATCTCTCTAGTGCATATAGATCAATTACATATTCATCATGATGTACTTAGTAGAGAACATTTCTTATGTCAAGTGTTTCCATTTATATTGTGCTTCTTTATATGAAACACTTGTTGTAATCAACGCTCACAAATATCAACTTTATTCATATCTATTGAGCTTTTGGGACTAATGTCTTTCATGAGTAGTTTGGAAAGAATTAGGTCTCGTCTGTATGATGACCAAGGTATCTTGGAGGATGATCATTGTCGAGGTCAACAAGACGGCGGTGTCACCAAGAGTTGAGGACTAAGTCAAGAGCGACTTGGCGTGGAGATCGTCGAGAGGATGATCAAGTCAAGGTTGATAGGACGAGAGTCTCATGAGGTGAATCGAGTCGAGTTGGACAAGGCGAAGATGTCATCAATTATATGGTGAAGGTCTTCATGCATCGACATCAAGAAAGAAGACGGCAAGTGACTAGTTCTAGACTTATATTATCTTTGATTTAATTTGAGTCTAAGGATTGCCGTACTATTAAGAGGGATGCGATGTCGAATGACTTTTAGATGTGTCGTGCTCAAGTGATCCATCCTTGTGAATCTTAGAAAGAGAGTGGTGTTGGTAGTGCTTGGAAAGTGAGGGTTGTAGGTCTCTCTTGATTTCTTTGTGAAATCTGTGGTTATCCTTTTAGTTTTGGGTAGTGAGACCTTGTTATTTGTGTAGCCCTCGTTCTTAAC
Organism: Otatea glauca; assembly: GCA_036346275.1. Taxonomy (NCBI): domain Eukaryota; kingdom Viridiplantae; phylum Streptophyta; class Magnoliopsida; order Poales; family Poaceae; genus Otatea; species Otatea glauca. The sequence continues at coordinate 41,956,614 of CM070719.1, forward strand.
TTTCGGAGAGTCCAAAATCTCTGAAATCGGTCCGAGTCAAAAGTTATGCTTGTTTTCGCCGAGCTGCTCGGTGCTGATTCGGACTATCCGGAGTTAGTCCGGACTATCCGGATAATCCGAGTATCCGGACATTTATCCGGACTCTCCGGTTGAGTCTCTCTGTTAGCCTTTCTCGCCAATCCGAGTATCCGGATTGAAATCCGGAGTCTCCGGATTGTGCGCAGTCTGCCCCCAACGGCTAGTTTTTGGGGAGGTCTATTTATAGCCCTTCCTCCCTCTTTTTGAAGAGGCTTTTGGAGTGGATTTTTGAGGGGCTGTGTGGGGGGCTTTGAGAGAGCTTTTACCCTTAGATCTAAGTGATCCCCTTGTGAGAAGGGTTGGGAAGAGTTTGGAGAGTGAGTTTTGAGTTGATTGAGCACTTGATTTCATCTCTAAGTTTGTTCTTCGTGAGCATTTGTTACTCTTGGAGGTTGAGGACTCCTAGACGGCTAGGAGGTCGCCTACGAGCCACCGGAGCTGTTGTGTGGTTGGCCGTGGGAAGTTTGTGAAGGTCGGTTCCGCCTCCGTAAGGGAAGGAATCAAAGGAGTGAAGACCGGCGAGTGCATTTGTGCAACACCGGGAGGAAGAGGGTTGAAAGAGACCCGGCTCAAGTGTGACCGAGCCGCCTCAACGGAGACGTAGGATCCTCAAGGATCCGAACTTGGTGAAAAATCATCGTCTCCAAGTTTGCTTCTTATTCTTGTTTTGGTATTTGATTTTGAATCTTGAAATTGCCCGATCTACTCTTTTGTTGTGTTTGGCTCTAGATCTACAATATCCCCATGTACCTGATAGCATTTAGATCTTTTGTATTCAAGTAGATTGTTGAAAAATTGCAAAGATTTAAAATCTCCATTCAAGTCTCAATCCGAGTATCCGGACTCCATAACCCGACAGATCCGGACTATCCGAGTATCCGGATTGAATACCCCGGACACTCCGGATTAGGACCCTCGGGATCGGACTATCCGGAGTATCCGGATTGCATAACCCGGACAGTCCGGACTATCCGGAGTATCCGGATAGAATAACCCGGACACTCCGGATTGTTCAGGACACTCGGGAGATTTTATTTAGCTGCAATATTTTTATTCCGCTGCATTTAGCTATAAAGTTTTTAATTCGCCTATTCACCCCCCCTCTAGGCGACATCCCCTGCCCTTTCAGGTACCCTAAAGGTGCTCCTTTTGAGCTTCTTGGCTACTCAGATTCTGATTATGCCGGCTGCAAGATTGACCGTAAGAGCACCTCAAGGGGTTGTCATTTACTTAGAAGATCTTTAGTTTCTTGTGCTCTAAAAGCGTAATCAGTAGCATCGCCCACCGTCAAGCCGAATATGTGGTCACGCCGCGCTTGTTGTGCTCAAATTCTTTTCATCAAACAAACATTTCTAGATTTTGGGATAAAATTTGATAATGTGCCTCTGTTGTGTGATAATGAAAGTGCAGTGAAAATAGCAAACAACCCGGTCCAACATTCCAGAACTAAGCATATTGAAATTCGACATCACTTTATTCGTGATCATGTTGCTAAAGTAAATATTATGCTTAGTTATGTAAGAATTGAGGACCAATTAGCTAATATTTTCACAAAACCACTTGATGAGGCCAAATTCTCAAAATTAAGAAATGAACTAAATATCATTGCCTATTCAAATGTTGTTCGATGATGTCACACTTAGGGGGAGCAAGTTTGCTTGCTATGCATCTCTTGATACCCAATGTGTGAATAAATAAATTCAAAAGTGCTGAATTAAGAATAAAATGCTTCTTTTCTAATTCAAATAAATCTCTTAACTAAAAATAAGAAAATGCTGCTATAAGACTTACCTTACTATGCTTCTTCCTTATCCAATCCAAAATATAGTAACTAAGTCAAAATCTCTGTTCTCCTCAAATTAGGTGGAAATATTTAGCTAAATATCTCCATTCAACACTTGAGTCCTTCGGCTAAGCTTAAGGTGAAATTACTTATGCTTATTTGGATATTAGACTCAAACATTCCCTGAGAACTCAATTCTTCTAGTTTATTTCTTCTTGTGTTGATTTAGTTGCTAATCTTAACTATATCCCTTATTTCTAATCTTCAGAAACTTACTCATATTGCAGACTAAGATCAATTGAAGTAAAATGGCAAGTACCCATTGGCCACAGACCAATCTAAAATGTACACCAGACTAAAAATTTTGGTCGGGCATTAAAGGAAGTTTTGGTCTCGATATTGTCCAGAGCAAAACCCTTTAATCACGGACCAAAATTAGTCTAGTCTGTAGTTGAATCGACTTGGTCTGGCACAATAGGTAAATTCTCTGATCTTTCAGTCAAAATAAGTTTGGCTTATGATCAAATGTTTCTAAGTCTAATTCTTATCCAAATTTAAATGGATTTTATCTATTTCATAAAAAAAATTCTTCTCTTCTCAAATTTCAAAATATGCTCAAAATCTTGCCTATTGCTTTAGGACTTATCTTCTGCTAACCTGACCTTGTTTTTGGGATTCCTTGTATTTGCTCAAACCAATATATCTCAAGGGGTCCCACTACTTTTTACGTGGACATTTGTTGCCCTCAACCACCTTGTTTAAAGGCATCAGTTTCCAAGACACCTTATATTCAATGCAGTTACCTCTTCCATCAAAATTTTCCCCTTTGGTACATTCGTGCTTGCGCAAACTCCTCAAAGCCAGAAAAACCATCTTAGCACCGAAGCAAATCCCTAATCGGATCTTGGCAACGGTGTTCATCTGGCATTCTGCGCAAGAATCTCTTTCAGGCTCAGTAAGTTTTTCTTAAACTCTCCTCTTCTCTCTTCTTGTCAAAAACCCTAGACCTAGATCTTAGACTCTAGTGTTTGTTTTTTAGGTCTGGTCATTGTGCTTGAAAAGGGTCTACATTTAATCTGTCTGAGCAAGAGCTGAACTTCAGTTGGTAGTTAAGATGAGGTCGAAGAACCCAGAAAAAGGAGACTAATTGGAAAAATTGTTGATAAAGTAAAAAGCAAGAAACCGAAGGTGTCTAGGTCATCTCCTGAAATAACATTACCTAGACAACCTCAAGGTCCTGTGCTTATTCAAGATGTTCATAATTCTGCCCGAGCAAACAGAAAAGTGGTTACTTCTCATCCCAGAAAAGGAAAACAAGCAATTGAATCTGAATCATCTTCTGAAGATAGTGCCTATGAGCCTAGCAGTGAATCATCTTCAGAAAATACTGAGTTGCTTGCTGAGGTCGATACTTTGAGCAGTGAAGAACTAGCTGACCTAAGAGGCAAGAATCGAGGCGTAAGATTGGTTAAGGAGAAAGTTTGGTTTCCTGAGTCAAGACCAGCTTTGGGTGAAAATTTTGTGTCTCTTCTCCACAAAAACATATATAATGGTTATCTGAATAGAAAAGTTGGAAAAGGTAAGATGGATTCAGTCTTGTCAAATCATCAGTATATAGATTGTGATCGAGTGAACTCCATAATTGACTCAACAAGATTGTTTGACTGCATAAATTCAACCCCTGGATTAATTCATATAATGTCTAACAAGATAATACCTTGGAGTATCTCAAGAACTCTTGAGTTCTATGCATCTTTATTAGTGAACAAACAGAGAAAACATATTATGTTCACTATGAATGGAAAGATAAGAAAAATCAGGTCTACTCAATTTGAGTCTGCTATTGGAGCCTCAAGTTCATTAGTGAACAGAACAAGAATATTTGAAAAGATGTATCCTTGTCAGAGATGGAGATTGGTTGGTGATATACCTGATTTACAAATTTCTGCACATATATACAAAGACACCACCAGTACTGATTTCAATCCCAATAGAGTTTCTTGTCTATCTGAAGAAGCAAAGGTACTGCTGCTAGTATTAAGGCATACAATTACTCCAAGTCTGGATACAAGGATGGTGTAACCCCAACCCTAGCCTGACTGTTGTATCTTATTTTGTCAAGACAACCTATAGACTTGGTTGATTACATCTTTGGGGAAATGGAGGAGGTTGTCTACAGAAGATTTGGCAGTCCTTTACCTTTTGCTCAACAAATCACTGAAGTTCTGTTGGCACAAGGTATAATTTCCCAAGATGATCTGAATAGGGAATTCAAGTGTTTCCCAAAGAAATATAATAAGCATAAATCAACTGGACAAAACTTGAGGATCACTGGTTTTCTTCGAGGATTGCAAGAAAATCAACCGAATGAAAGGGAAGAACCAGAACAGCCTGTTCAAGAAGGAGGAGGAAATAAATTAAGTGCAGAACCAGAAAATAAGTTTAACAACAACAACCGAAGTGCTTATTCACAGGCTAAAGGCAGTGACTGCTGGCATCAATCTTATGGAAGTCACATGCCCTCATATGATAGTCGTCACTCACATCATTCTCAAGGATATGATGGAGGTAATCAGAGTTTTGTTGCTCCAAGAGATTGCCACAGCCATGTCTCCAATTTCTCAAGCTTATGAAAGTCATCGTAATAGCAGTATGAACAAGTCTAGAGAAGGAAAAGAGCCAAGTGCTCACAGTGCAAGTAAGATCGAATCTAGAAATGATAGAGAGCCCAGTGCTCAAAGTGAAAATAAAAATAAGACCTCAAGTCATCATAAGTTTGCAAACTCTCCAAGGCCATTCACTCAACTTCCGGCCTCTACTCCAGAATTAACAGAAGTAGTGCATGGAAGTGAGTCCTGGAATGAGGAAGATGCTGCAACTCAAGTTCTTTCAAGTTCAATTGATAAGTCTTTTAATGAAGAACAACAACTTTATCACCTTCAAGAGTCAGCGGCAGTAGCAAGATTCATGGAAGCTCAAGGGTTCAGGCCAGGAGCAGATGACTATGAGGTAGGAGGATCTGGTATGCCCCAAAATTTTGAATCATATTATCCTCCATCAGTTGTTCATCCTGAGCATGATCAGAGGAATACTTTTCCTGGTTGGGAGAATCTATTTGATTTTCAGTACCCTCCTTCATCGCCTCAAAAGCATGCTGAGCAAGAACAAGAAGGTACCTTTCAGGCTCAGGAAAATATCTTTGACTCTCAACCTGCATGGTTTTCCTCTTTTGAACAACAATATTATGCTGACCAAAGAGGATTTCAAGCAAGATACGTGGAAGATCAAGCTACGGCAGCTCAGAGACATGAAGAAAACATGAAAAGTCTACAATGGTACAATGAACAAGTACAAGAGCAAATGAGACAACATTATGAAGAACAAGCTAAATTCAGAGATGAAATCTCTTCCAGATTTGATCACCTCAACAGCAATCAAGGGGAGTTAAGAAACTTGATCCAGCAGCTTGGTAACAATCAGGATCTTTTAAAGGACAGACTATATGACATGAATCAGAAACTTGATAAACATCACAAGAATCCAGTAAATGAAGTTGAGGCAAAGACAAAGTTAGATTGCTATATGACTTTGCACAAGTTAATGGATTGGATCATAAGGCAAAGACTATATGACTTTGCACAAGTTAATGGATTGGATCATAAGGCAAAGACAAAGTTAGATTGCTCGGAGTAAAACCTCTTAGTCATTACTCTTTGAGTCAAAATTCTCTTTCATTTCAATAGTCTAAATATGCGACGGACTAAAATTTAGCTATCTATTTCTTAAATCTGTTGCATATATAACCAAAATCCTTTTTTTAGTCAAAAGCTACTTTGGTCCAGCATTGAAATTCTTCTTTATCAAAACTCCTATCAAGGTATCTTCTCATCGGAACAAATCTCTTATTTTCACATTCATTAGTCCTTGGTGAAAATTCCTTAAAGACATCTTGCAACCAAGTGATTGTCTATGTATGACGGACCAAAACTTCTCAGATTTCCATCTATAGCAAACCAAATATTTTAGTCCGGCACTCATTCAGATTATAAACCTTTCTGCCGAACCAAACCTTGGAGTTCTATTTATTAAATCCATAAATAGATATACCTTCTTATTCGAAGGATTTTTTTTGTCGTTGACGGACCAAATCTTCTTGTCTAAAAATTTAGTCCGTTGATAAAGCAAATTGGTTGGATAAACTTATTTTTGTTGAAAAAGGTCCTTGGCTACTGATCTTAGAAATTCCCATGTATGACGGACCAAAATATTTGGTCTGGCATACATGTAACTCACTCATTCCTTTGCCGGACCAAACTCTCTGAAAATCCCATGTACAACAGACCAAATTTTTTGGTCCGTCATAAATGTCTTAAATTGGTCCGTCATACACATGATCAGTATCGCTAGGTTCTGTTGTTCAGTCCGTTGTAAACGCATATTTTGATTTTTTTGATATTCTGACACGTCCAACGGCTACAGTGGTAGGTGCAACGGCTATATTCATTCCAAATGGTTATATAAGCATTTCCTGAGCCATCTACCATGAGGGAGAATGAACTCCTTGACCTTTTAGCATTGAAAATAGCTCTCATTCTCAAAAGGAGTCTGTGCTTCACTTTCAAACCAAAAATCCTCAACATCTCTAAGTGTTTTAGCTCCAAGCCGAAGTCTAGCTGTGTGATTTGCGAGTGAACCAAGAGACAGTACTTGTGCAAAGTTTATTACTCTTGGATTTTAGTGATCCTAGATAGCTTGGAGGAAGTGAACAGTGCAACCTGTCCAAAGGTGATTGTGGAAGGCCACTGTGATTGTGAGAGGTTTGGAACTCACCTCAGTGGAGCAGTGAAAGAGTTACCTGGGTGATCACCAGAGCTACTGCGACTAGCTTTGGAGAAGCAATACTTCAGAAGAAGTGCTTTAACATGGTTTAGGAGTGTGGCTCTGAACCACGGGATAAATCTCTTGTCTCATGTGTGTTTTATTTTGCTTTATTGCTTTCGCTGTGATCTGTATTTGCTTTTTGCTTCTGTCATAGATTTTGTTCTGCGCTCTCTCATATAGAGAATAGTAAATTGTCCCTTAGAAGTTAAAATTTACAAAAGTTGCCTATGCACCCCCCCCCCTCTAGGCCAACTAGTTCCTTCAAAGGCTCGCTATTTGTCATCTAGATCAGACCATCATGTCCTCCTACATATCATTATCATCGACATCCTCTTGCTCCTTCAACTATAAAGATGTAATGCCCTAAAATTTGCATATCATTGTTTAATGTTCATTTATGATTTTCTGAGATTTATTCTGGATTTTCTGGAGTTTATAAATGCCAAGTTTCCAACGGAATTTCTGGTTTCACTTATACGGAATTTTCGATTCCGTTTCCATTTTCGACGGAAATGGCTCTCCCGTTTTCGTTTCCGACAAAAAAAATTCCGTTTTCGTATCGAAATATTTCGTTTCTATTTCCAAAAAAATGCTTCCGTTTCCGTTTTTCTCCAGAACGGTCAGAAATTCTGTTTCCGTTTTCGCCCCTACCTTAGAGAGTAGATTGGCTACTGAATGGATTAGACTTATCTCAACTAATAAAAAATAGGGTTATGTACCCCACGTCACCCCTTGACAATTTCCCACTGTGCGCGTAAAGAACACCCCCCCAACATTGCCCGGCCCAACCGCTGCCATCCCCCCCAACTTCTCTTGCTCCCAACAGCATCACCCTCACCCCTGTGGCCCACCTCCCACACAGTGGCGGACTTAGGACATAAATTTAAGAGGTGCTAAACCGATCTCTAAGTTTCAATCTTCTGGTCAGTTTCCACGACGACAACGCGGTGACGTCCCACGGTGGAAAGAGGTTACCTATGATATGATCGGGGTAAGAGATGCCCTACCCTCGACGGCCGTCTCCCACGGCGCCCCGGTGCGACTATTCATTCATCGGCTTCTCGCGATGAGCCATGCATATATTGTCCGCCGTGTCATAGCCTCGACTGTATTCGACGACCTCGCTGCTCAGGTGCCACCTTCTTCCCTGCATCTCTCCCCCATGCCCTCCCCCCACCTTCTATGAGAAAAATTGCGCCAGCAAGTTGCAGCCAACCAACCATACTGGCTGTTGCAGCCAATTGCCACGGTGTGCCTCATCGAGACCCGAGAGTTGCTATTCAAGCACCCTCTGCTGTCAGGGGCATCACCCGTTCTCTGAGGAGATGCGCCCGGGGAGTCCCTCGAGGCCGCCGTAGCCCATGCTGTCCACGATCGAGGAGCTCGACGAGCACGTCCACGTCTAGATCCTGGGCGGCGCGGGAGGTGCGAAGGTGTGGGACTCCGCGCCATAACCGCAGGCTCCCCGCTAAGTACATGCTGCACGCGGTGGACGCCGAGATGGTCGTGGGCGTCCAGGAGGACAGTGAGTTCGAATCGGAGGAGACCGGGGAGTACGAGGGAAGGACGACGGCGAGTAGAGGTGGGCGTCTTACCGGGCCGGGCCTGCCCGGCACGGGCCCATTTGCGCTTCGTGCCTGCTTCGTGCCGTGTCGGTCCAGATCCGATCCATTTGCACTATTGCAACGAGAGGAAAGGAGCCAGAGATGCATAGAATTGAGGCAGTGAATGCAAATATTATGAGAAAAGGAACTAAAATTTATTTATTATTGAACAGTTACATAGAGCGAGAAGGATGTGCTCAACACAGACGAGAGACGGGGCAATGGGCGAGAAAGAGAGTGAGCAAGACAGACGAGATAGATTGTGAGGGAGATTGAGAGAGACTGGTGAGATTGAGCTGAGAGAGATTGAGAGGGACGAGCGAGAGAGAGCAGCTTCTTGCACCGTCTCTCAATCTCTCTCAGCTCTCTCTCCTGTTTTGTCCGTCTCTCTCGGGTGTCGGCGATATGGGTGACGTTCATACTACTGGGTGCATCCATGGAGGTCATGCTCTGTGAGCTAGTGACCTTCATGCTAAGCTTCTTCCTCATGCCCTGGGTTATCGGGCCCGTTCTACAGTATCGTGCCGGACCGTGCCGCCCATCGTGCCTGATTCTCAAGCCCGGCACGGCCCGTGCTACAGTATCGTGTCGGCCCGGCACGTCCCACTTCGTGTCGGGCCGTGATGTCGTGCCTCGGGCCGGCCCAAAAGAGCCCGACCCGAGTGCCCACCTCTAGCGGCGAGGCCGTCACCAAGGTAATAATTCTTTTATTTATTTGTGAGTATTCAGTTGATGTGTTGGTTGATTGCTTTAGAGGACACGCGGGAGCAATGCACTTGATATATTTCTTTTATTTTTTTTTATGTATGATTTGGGTCCTATAATCCTATCAGAGTTCCTGAAGATTGTGAAGGCGTTAGCCGACTTTGACCACCTCATCTTTAACTAGCGTATATATATTTATTTATTGTACTCTTTTCCTTACCAGAGGTAACCCACATTGAGGTATAAGGTTTTTAAGAGGGTAATAACTCTGTACCTATTAAAAAATAAATAGAATTTAGTTCTTTTTATCTATATATTTGTGTTCGCTGCCTTAGTCCCGAGTGTCTTCGACTCTTTTTCTCTCCTCGCAATAGTGCAAATGGACCAGACTTAGGTCGGTATGGCACGGAGGTGGCACGACTTGTTAATAGGTCGTGCATGGGCTCACTGGATGTAAGTCGGACTGACACGGTACGACACGACGGGTCGGCTGGGTTATGATGACACGATATGGTCTAGATTCACGACGCGGGCACGGCACGACGACCAAGTCTAATCACAGTCTATTATCTTTTGTTGTCAAATGTTATTCTTTGGGAAGAAGTGCATGTTGAATCAAGGTTAGGAATTTGGTACGTAAGACTGAACATGGGAGGTAGGAACACGCACGATGCATAATGCTTTTGTCCCATAACCTTGTATACATTATACACTAAAAGTACATACGGAGTGTCAAGTAGGGGTGAAAACAGGTCGGATACGGGCGGATATTGCTCTTCCCGTATCCTAACCTATATTTTTGTCCCGGATTCGGAACCGGATACGGGCTAGCCGGATCCGGATACGAATTCGGATAATTCAGGATACGGATACGGGTCGGATATGTGACGGATTCGGATCGGGAACGGATAGGAATATACGGATAACACACGCATACATTGAGTAATATATGGTGAATCAAATTACATAAATAAATACCAATTATAACAAGTTATATATCAACAAAAGCAATCGCCAGTCGACACTTCATATTGGTAGCCCAAAGTAAATCTTGATGAAGTAATAAAAGCCATAGTGTACCACAGTCCACAGATCAAGCACCAATTCAAGAAACAAAATACAGTCATTACAATGCAGTCATTACATAAGGATCAAAGTTCACTTGAAGTGGACAGTGAACAAAACTTGAAGATTCCTTAAGCAGAAGTAGATGTTGTGCTGTGTTCTCTGTCCTCCGTCAATGCACAGGCAGACCGTCCATGTACAAGACCCAGGCGTCAAGCCGTTGCCTCACCGCCAAAAGATCATCGCTTTATATTATGAGTCGATTGCAGCTGATCTGACAAGCAAGAAGTAATCCTTGATTGAAAACAATTCATCATAAGAATGAAGCTATATTGTTATATTGAATGAAATGTGTGTATGTATGTGTACATGGGAAATTCCCATCTGAATGAAGTGTTTCTTGAATGCACTTAACTTTGCGGTGCTGGGCATGAGATGTTCTTGTTTTCACCATTATATGTTCTAGCTAGTGCTAACTGATGCTAAAGTAACAAGGTAAAGAAATGGAAACAATTTCTAATTTCTAACTTACCAATTCGAGTATGGTAATCTAGGACCATTTACTGGACTCCTCAATCCTCATCATCGCCTATTTCTTCTTCATCCTACAATTTTGTTATGCCAAACTATAAATAAACAATGCTAGTGCTAATCGATGCTAAAGTAACAAGGTAAAGACTGAAGAGCATTATCTTGAAAAAAAGATAAAAGATAGAAAGGTAGTGATCCTTTGCTAGTGATGTATGGATTGTGAAATTGATGTAGCAAAGATGAAGTTTTTAAGTCTCTCATGGCCTATTTTTTTCTGTTAATGGTCTTTTCATCAGATTAGCCCCCAAATGGGAAAAATATGCTTCACCTCAAAAGTTTTGAAGTTGATGAGAAATATAAATGGCTCACTTATTCAGCTTTTGCAATTTTTTGTGCACAAAATATTTTTTGTTTATATTTATTTCTCCTGATGATCATCAAAGCTGTTTTTCCCAGCTAGCTCAAATATGTCTAAAACAAATTGTTTCAACTATATGGTCCAAGAGATAGCCAAGTCAAGAATGTAAGCACAAAGACTATTAATGGAGCATTGAAATTGTCAATTGTGATGGTTCAAATTTGTAGAGTCTTGCTGGTTCCTTGCTGTTACTCACTACTTCTATCCATGATCTTACCCTAGATCTAACTGAAAACATTATGGCAAACAGTAAATAGACATATAAGTTAGAAGCAAATGTGAACTAAAGTAGAAAGGAGTGTCATACCACAGTCACCGTATTCGCAATAATGGTTTCCACAACATCAAGATCAATGACTATAGATGCAACCTTGTTACCAGAATCTAAAAATTTTAAAGAAATATACATCAGTAAATAATAGACTTCCTTAAACAATAATATTATGGACCGAGAAACAATATAATCTATCACCTTTTCTAGATGCTTTTACCCAATCCTTCGTACAGATCAATGCCTCTACAATCTCGGGATCTAAGCGGCTGCGAAATAGATCAATGACACGCCACCAAAGATCAACGCAGATTCGTATAACAGCTTGACACTTGCATGGCCAACACATCACGAGCAACTTGTGATAGAATAGGATATACATCTTGTTGATTTCTCCACCATGATAAAATATCAAATTTCTGATTGGATTTAGCAAGTCTTAGTGGTGGTTCTGCCATGTATTTATCCAAGTCATTTGCATCACCTTGATCGGTCCCATGTGTATCATATAAGAAGTTGTCAAGTTCATCATTTTCTCCTTCCATAGAGTCCTCTTTTGGTTCAGAAGTCACACTAGGTGCACTCGTACTCTTTGAGTAAAAAGAAACATATGTATCATACAACTGCTTGACAACCTTAGTAAATTCTTCAAGTTCAACTTCATATAACACCTGACCGTAAAAATTTTTCATGTAAAATTCTATACACTTCCTCTTTCTCCTAGGGTCAAGGAAGCAAGCCACAGCAAGAGCAATGTTTGACTTCTTCCGGTACTTTTCAAACTTAGCATGCATACAAAATGTCATCTTACTAATAGTGGTATCAGTGCTAGCACACCACTCATAAATCAAAAGCTTAATGTCACAAAAACATGGATAAAACATATTTGCTGTTGGATATAATGTACCAGATAATAGCTCAGTGACATCATGAAATTTCTTTAAGCACTTACAAAGTGTCAATGCCTTTTCCCATTCAGCAACTGATGGAGCTATATTCTCATACCTACGGCGTTCCATGCACACAAGCCGCTCAAAAGCTTTTCTGTAATATAGAGCATCCCACAACATAAGATAAGTGGAATTCCACCTTGTTGCAACATCTAATGAAACACCCGTCTTTGTATCTAACTGACATTGAGATGCACATTTCTGGAACTCCTCCCACTGCAATGGAGAACCCTTTATAGCTGCCACAAATGATCGAATATGATGAACTGCAGATGCAATTTCGTGCACCATCTCTAGCAACAAGATTTAATATGTGATTACCACATCTTGCATGGAAGAACATCCCATCACATATTAGGGACTTTGTGTTTTCGCTTGAGCAATTTCATCTTTAACACACACTTCATTTGATGATGCATTGTCCAAAGTTAGAAAAAATAGTTTCTTCTCAATGTACCATCTCATAATGATAGCGAGAAATGCTTCAGACAGCTTTAGCACCCGTGTGCCGACCTCCTACATGCATGAAATTGATAATTCTTTTCTCAATGCACCAATTGTCATCAATCCAAAGGAATAAAGACACACATATATCCTTTGTTCGATTTGATGTCCACATGTCCATAGTTGTGCTAAAACGGACCTGATGATTTAAAACATTCAAGTAATTTATTCTTTTCTTCTACAAAGATATCCATTAGTTCCTTCCTAACAGTGACATGACTCTTGATTGGAAAGTTGGGACGCAGAGATTTGATGAACTCAACAAAATATTCATGCTCAACAATATTGAAAGGATACTCATGCATGATTATGGCCAAATAAAATTTTCTCAAGCTGACTTCTTGGTCATACCTGTAGGGCTCAACAACACTTGAACAATCCTCATGATTTTTTTCTAGATTGAGCTGCTGTTGGCCTGGCTTCAAGTTATGTTTGTTCTTCAAATTGTTCCAAAAGACCTTTGTACCATTGGCACTCTCGCGTCTAGCTTTGTAAACACAATGGTTGCATTTGGCCCACTCTTGAATAACATTTTTGCCTTCCTCCGTAGTTGTTACAGAATACTTGGTGTAGTGATCCCAAACACGTGATGTACTCTTCTTCTGTCTCTTTACTTGAGGCTCATCATCTGTCCCTTCTGCTTGCATAATAGCAGTAGGGTTTGTATCTCCTGTGCCACTAGGCCCACTACCTATGCTTGGAACAGCTTGACTTGGTGCTGTCGATGATACACTTACACTTATACTTGCAGTAGCACTTGATGCAGATGCCATGTTCTTCCTAGTATAGAAAAAAATCATTGAAATAAACTATCTCTATGATAAACAAGTAAAAACAGCACATGCCAACATAGTCGAGGACAAATATAAGAGGCATGTGTAAGGACCCGAATCCACTGATTCGAACCCACTGTGTTTACTGCACTATTCCCAGGATCAACGCTAGTGCACACAGCTTAACATTGGTACATATCACATCATACACAACGATAATAGAATAATAGTTCATTTATTGATATAACTAAATGTATGATCTTATGACCAACTTACATTATTAAGCCACGCAGGGCAAGACTGAGAATATAAACTAATTATTAAGCAGCGGAAAGTAGAAACGTAAATAGCTCATCACTCACCACAGCAACCGACAAGGCTCGGACCCTAATGACTCGTGTCTTCTTGGACTTCATCTTCCAACACAGTGTTGATTCTTCAACTGCTGATTATTGTTGTTTGGCAAGGGTGAGTACTTAAAGCACTCAACAAGTTGTGCATGTAATGCGCCTCTATTTATCTATATGTAAGGCTTATTCCAAAGGATAGGCTATCATGGCTATTTTGCAATAAGCGATTTATGAACAAATACAATAATAGATTGTAAAGAATGTAAAACGAATAGCAATAATAAATAAATTCAGATTTCTCAAGTAAACCAAGTTTCCAATCCTAAATCAAGTTCCAATCTTCCATATGGCAATCCCGCCATCCCAACCAAGTTGTCCAGCTTAATTAAGCTAACCCTTAATCTGTAATTCCGAGCATTGCTCAATACATGAGCACGGCTATCCGAATAGTTTCACACTCTGCAGAGGTTATGCACTTTACCCACGTGATACAACCAAACACCACAAAGGCGAGAGATTATAACAAAGCCTTTACAATGCTCTATCTTAATCCGATACTACCCGCTAAGGTTTCAACATCAAGGTCTCAGAAACTACATCCGTGGCCCCTCTTGCGCCATGTGAATTACACCTCGACCCGGAACTCACACCGACCACAATAGTATCAAAATTAAGACTTTGCAAATTACTCAGCTAGGCTGGCCCATACCAGACATGTGGTTGCATGATTGACTCAGGTCAAAGGCTTGCAAGGTTAAGTCCTTAGTGTGATCAAGGCAAGACATCCACATACCATCTGCCCATCGGGCCCACCTTGGCCTCCTCGCCCCTTGCCACTTGCCCCGATCCATGTTATTATCACCCAGTTGATTACCAAGCACCACGTGCCATCAACAATTCAACATCGCTATGACATAACTCGCCACAACAACTCAATCTCATCGTGTGATCCCACATGACACACAAGTTCATAACATTGTTCCATATTCCATTAATCAAGATTAATTATCCATGATTCTGGCACATGTGATGACGTGGCATGGCTAAGCAACTATTACGAACTAAACCTCCAATGTTGATTGTAGTTATTAACCAACTATATTAAACCAATCTAGGGTGACAATGGATCATGGCATACAATGACAAGGTAGGGTATAGATCAATCTGGTATATTAGCTAAGCCCAATCTAATTTGAAACAGTTGTATACTTGAAATATATGCAATAGTGTAAATCAAACGTAGCAATTTTATAAACATGGGTTCAACATGATCAAAGCACAACTTGCCTTGGAATAGGTCCTGATCTTGATCTGGAGCTTGCTCTTGAGTTGCTTGATCTTCCTCCAAGCGTCGCACAATTCAACGCTCTACGCTGCATCAAAGAGAAAAGCAAATAAATGCCAAAACAGAGAGCAATTGAACTCCAAAAATCAATTAAAATTCACCATTAAATAGATCTCAATTTTACAAATTTTTAGAAACTGGAATCACTCAATTCCGAGTTACAATGCAAAAGATATAGCCTTTTGAAGTTTGAAATAAATATCAAATCGTAAAAATCGTAAAATCGAATTTAACAGATTTATTTTTATACTGAAAAATCGATTTATGACGTCAGCGTGACGTCAGCCCTGGCCTGGAGCTCTCCGGTGCTGACACGTGCCCCCCTCGGTCCATGGACTGCGTCCACGACTTCCTCGGGTTCACGGTACACCCGTTCCACGTGATTTCGGCCACTGACACGCGGGCCCCGCACGATGCTGACTCAGCGCCAGCACGCTGCTTACCTGACGTGCCACGCCAGCGCCACGTCGTTGCCCGATCCGATCTGGCATCCACGTGAGCGACACGCGGCGATTTAACCAAAGCCACGCCGACGGCGAGGCACAGGCCCTAGGGTCGCTTGGCGGCGAGGTCGAGAGTACCTTCGGAACGCCTCAACGCGGCGAAACCGATGACGCGGTCGGATGCTTCTCGATCACCGTAACGACGGCGGCGAGGACTTCTTCAATGGCGGCGGCGGCTCCACGGGACCTTCTTCTCCGGCGCCCTTCGCGGAAGTAAGGTGCGCGACGGGCTTCTTCTCGGCGAGACGGTTCTAAGGGTCTCGCTTGCGAACCTCAAGCTCCACGACGACGACGAAATCGCAGAACACGACGGCGGCGGCGCTCAGTATCTAGCCCGAAATCCCAAAGAACGGTGGCGGTTTTGGTCACGCGTTAGGGTTTTTGCTCATGACTTCTGGCGAACGCGCGCGCTCCTTATAAAGCACCACGAGTCCTCCTTGCCCGATTCTCGCGGTGTCCGCGACGAACACGGCGGCGCTTAGAGTCCGACTCGGACACGCCTCGAGAAGAAGATGCGTAACCATCCGATGCACAGATCAACGGCCACGATGCACTCCGCGCTAGGAAATCTGAACCGCAACTTGGAATCCAACGGAAACCTCCCCACACGATCTCCACCGCACACTAAAGATCCAACGACTAGCGCTCACTCTTCTAGAACTTGGGCCAAGCGGCCAATTGCAAAGCAATGGGTCACGCAGAACGGCCCCACGCCAAGACAAGACATGGGCTCGGCCCGACATCACAGTAACGAATTTCAAAAGATTTCTCATTTAAAATAATTACAGAAATTCATTTTATTTATTTTAAGCGCTAAAACTATTAGGAAAAATCCAATAAAAATCTCAAAAATACTTTGAGACATTCTGGACTCAAATAAAATATTTTTGGCAAAACTTTATCTTAACTTTGCACTGATTTAAATACTTTTGAATAAAAAGCAATAAACTTGAAATAAGATTTAATTCCAATAAATCCAGAAAAATCCAAATAAATTCCAGAAAATCACAAATGCACTTTTAAACAATAAAAACTTAATTAAGCCAAATTTTGGGATGTTACAAACCTCCCCCCCTTAACAGAATCTCGACCCGAGATTCAGGGATAACTATAGAATAGGTTCGGGAATTCTGACTTCAATTCTTCTTCTCGCTCCCAAGTGGCTTCACTTTCCGAATGATTGCTCCACTGAACTCTGCAAAAACGAATAGACTTGTTTCTGGTCTTGCGCTCCATAACATCCAAAATTCTGATCGGTTGCTCTTTATAAGTCAAATCTTCTTGCAGCTCTATTGCCTCCAACGGGGCTTGCTCTGTTGGCACTCGAGACACTTCTTAAGCTGCGATACATGGAATACATCATGCACTCGCCAATGACCGAGGCAACTCTAATCGATAAGCTACCTCTCTCGACGGCTCGTAATCTTGAACGGACCGACATATCTTGGTGCAAGCTTCCTTTAACGTGAAATCTCTTAACGCCCTTAAGAGGGTAACCTCGAGATACACATGATCTTCTCGTTCAAAACTCAAATCTCGACGACGGTTGTCTGCGTAGCTTTTCTCCTTGATCGCTATCTTTAACCTCTCTCTCGATCATTGCGACTTGACTTTCGGCTTCCTCGAGAATGTCCGCCCAAACACCAAACGCTCTCTGTTTCATTCCAATTCAACGAGTACGACAAGCACGCCCATACAATGCCTCGAATGGTGACATCTCGTAGGCTAGCTTGATAACTATTATTGTAATCAATTACGCATATGGCAAACATTTATCCCATGACGTGGCATACGCTAAAGCACGTGCTCTCAACATATCCTCTAAAATCGATTTACTCTTTCATCGACCATCCGTTCATGGGTGATATGTCAGATCTTGAAATTCAGACGGGTTCCCATTGCTTCATGCAACTTATTCCAAAACCTTGAGGTAAATTGGGTACCTCATGCGACACAATCTTCTTTGGCACTCCATGCAAACATACAATCCTTGACATGTACAATTCGCCAAACGATCTCCCAGTAAGTGGTCTTTCTCGGGATGAAATGAGCGACCTTGGTTAGACGATCCACGATAACCCAAATGGAATCGTAACCTTTCGAGTCTTAGGTAAACCGTGATAAAATCCATTCGATTTCCTCCCACTTCCATTCCGAATTTTTAACTACCGCAATGCATCAACCGGGTCTTTGATGCATGGCTTTTACCCTCGACATACGTCGATAAAGCAACATGTTCACTACTTCACGCTTCATATTTGGCCACCGAATCTCTCTTTCAAATCTTGGTACATTTTAGCACTTCTGGATGAATTGAGTACTTTGAATCATGCGCTTCCTCAAGAATCAATTGTTTTAATTCCTTTTATCCGGCACAAATTCGCCTTTGAAGAACATAGTCCTTGTTCATCCAGAGTAAAATCTAAGGCTAGGCCTTCTTCCTTTTAGCCTTGATTTTTGAAATTTTATCGTCATTTTGTTGACCTTCTAATTTGATCCTCTAGTGTTGGCTTCACTTCTAGCGCAGCTATCATTCCTCATGCGGAACGACTTCCAATCTTAGCTTCTGAAATTCCTTGCATAATTCCGGTTGATCCTCCATTGACAATGCATTTGCGCTATGGCTCTTTCGACTCAGAGCATCTGCCACCACATTGGCTTTTCCAGGATGATAATGGATTCCCACATTATAATCCTTAATTAGCTCGAGCCATCTTCGCTGTCTCATATTCAGGTCAGCTTGAGTGAATATGTATTTCAGACTCTTATGGTCCGTATATATCTCACATCTATTTCCTATGAGATAATGACGCCATATCTTTAAAGCATGCACTACGGCAGCTAACTCCAAATCATGCGTTGGGTAATTCACTTCATGCGGTCTTAATTGTCTCGATGCATAAGCAACGACTTTGCCTTCTTGCATTAACACGCATCCCAAGCCCCCGCTCAAGCATCGCAGTAAATGTCAAATCCATTCTGCACATCTGGCAACACTAATACGGGGGCTGTTGTTAAACGCTTCTTTAATTCCATGAAACTTTTCTCGCACTCTGGCGTCCATGCAAACTTCTTCTCTTTCTTTAACAACTGCGTAAGGGGTTTAGCAATTGTCGAGAATCCTTCTATGAACCGACGGTAATATCCCGCCATTCCCAGAAAACTACGAATCTGAGTAATGCACTTGGTGGCTCCCAATGCAACATCAAGGTCCACTTTGTCGGGATCAATCATGACTCCTTTGGTAGTCATTACATGACCGAGAAATTCAACTTTCTCCTTCCAAAATTCACACTTGCTAAACTTAGCATATAGTTGATGCTCTCGCACTGCCTAAAACCATTCTCGATGTTCGCATGCTCTTCCTCCGCCTTCGAGTAAACCAAGATATCATCTATGAAGACTACAACAAACTTGTCCAAGTAATCCATGAAGACTTTATTCATCATGTTCATGAAATATGTCAGGCATTAGTCAATCCGAATGACATGATCGTGAACTCGAATGTCCATATCGCGTAGAAAACGCAGCCTTAGGTACATCCTCCGCCGGATCTTCAATCGATGGTATCCTCGAACGAAGATCTATCTTGGAGAAAACTCAGCTCCTCTTAATCGATCAAATAAGTCGCCGATCCCGGCAACGGATACTTATTCTTGATCGTTATTTCATTCAAAGGCACGATAATCGATGCACATTCTAAGACTTCCATCCTTCTTGCGAACAAACAAAACCGGGCTCCCACGGCGATGAACTTGGTCTAATGAAACCTTTCTCTTGCGCCTCAATCGCTTCTTCATTTCTACTAACTCGTCGGTAGGCATCCGATATGGTCTCTTTGATATCGGTCTTGTGCTGGCGCTAACTCGATAACGAACTCGATATCACGGCCGTGGCAATCCCGCAAATCTTCCGAAATACATCCGGTATTCTCTCGCTCATCGCACATCTTCCATGCCGATGGCTTTCACATCGTTGACCGTTAATCGCCGTCCCGAATCAAGGTCGCTTGAAACTCCACTTTCTTGCCACTAGGGCCTTCCAAGGTCACGATCCTTCGCCACAATCTAAAATACCTTTATGCTTGGACAGCCAATCCATTCCAAGGATGACGTCTAGGATTGCGATCTATCAAGATAAGATTCGAGAAATTTATCCCATCCATAAGCAACTTAGCTCCCAAACACCCAAGGCTAGATCTAAGCTCGATCCCGGGCTTGGACTAAGAGCACACACTTAAGATTCACCACTTTAAATCCATTCTTGGTTGCAAAACTTTGAGAAACAAACGAATCGAAGCTCGTAATCAAACAAAATCAGAGCAGTAATCGAGTTGACCAGAACTTACCCAAGACGACGCCCAGTAGCTTCCTCGAGCTCCATCGGTGGTGATGTGGTTGATCCTTCCACGCCTTGTTGATCGCGGCGTTGTTCGGCTTGGCTTGGTGCACGATTTCCTCGATGTTGGTGCTTTAGCGGGTGTTGTTCCTGTGTTGAAACGAATCGTGTGATGCCTCCTTCGTGGACACCTATTTGAAAAGTGCCTGCTCATTGCAAGTATAGCATCTCTTCACCGCAGATCACGATTTCCCCACTGTGCATTGTTGCCTTGCGCTGGGTCCGAAATTCGATTGGCGGCGAGGTACAGGGTTGATGTCTTGTTCCCACCGTGGTGGTTGAAATCTAGCAAATTGTCGGGTGACATCCTCAAGCGTAGATGGTTTGGGCGCCCACCTCGAATGTTCATCAAGCGCTTACGGTTTCACCTAGCTCTTTGCGCTTATCCTCTAGGATCAAAGCCTTATTTACCACCTCACAAAACTGGGAAATTGTGGGTAATCACCCCACTGCGATCCTCAATTCACCCCTTCATGAAACGAGATCGCTTAGCTTTATCCGTCGCTCGCCCTCGGGGCATAACGAGCTAATTGAGTGAATTTATTCGTATTCGCCACCGGTTGGCCTCCTTGCTTCAAAGCTCAACTCCTCCTTCTTAAGATCCATCATTCCTCCGGGACATGATATCGGCGAAAAGCATTAGTGAACTCCTCCTGTGTTATCTCTTGCGGGGCTCCATGAGCGGCACAAGAGTTCTCCCACCACTGCTGCGGTCCTTCCAGTTGATGAGAGGCGAAAGCACCTTCTCATTTCCTTCACACTGTGTGATGTGCAGCTTTTTCTCAATTGTCCTAAGCCAGTCATCGGCTTCCAAAGGATTCACATTTCCCGAAAAAGTTGGTGGCCTAGTCCTCATAAAATCTGATAGCTTTGACATAGGTCGAGGTCCACCATGATTGTTCTGAGTTGCAGGGTTGTTGTGATTTATCACGCATTGGTCATCTGCTTGCATCTGTTGATCATTGTCTCGTGATCGCTTGAGTCTCTTTGCAAGGAATGCTCCCAGATTCTGCATGTCCACCGGCGGTGGTTGAGGGTCGCCTCCATCATTGGGATTGTCATTCTGACGCATCCCACTTCAAGCACCGTTGTTTCCTCGAGTATTCACCATCTGATAATTGCCTCTTAGGTTAGGAAAGGTAGATATAGCATAGATGAGAAGTAAGAATTTCTAAAACGGGGAGATATGTTATACCCAAACTGAACAATTCTTTATTTAACTTGGTATGGTGCTTATTTAAGCCTACAAGCTTTGCAACACATACTGCACACTCAGTACTACAAAGAAGCAAACTAAACACGAACCTTAACGTCAACTAGAAAGGTAAAGGCTAACTTAAAGACGCGACTCACACTCGAGTCTCAACACGCCTCCAAGGTCGACACTCACTCATCCACCACCACTCGGTGAGATCGATCCGCGCGATACACCGGCGGGTGGGTGGCATCGAGCAAACCTATCCCGATGACCTACTACTAGATCCTCTGCAACAACGGGTCTCACTCTCCTCTGCTCCCACTCGCTCCTCTGATCCTCCTCGACTCCTCGGCTGGCTCTGAACTCCCCGAGTCACGCGCCCACCGTCCTCAATCGCCTCCGGCCTCTCCCGGCTCGGTGATCATCCCGATGGTCAAGCACGGTCACCTCGAGCTCTGCTCGCCACTCTGAGTGCCTCGCATACGCCTCCGGCTCTGGGTAGTATCTCTCATGTGATCCTCCCGGCAAGGGCGAACTCGCAAGGTGCGTCGCAGAGCACACTCGCTCCCTCAATCCGTCGTCTTCGCATGCTTGAACGTCTGGTGAAGTCGAACACCGAGTCGTGAAGCTCGTCAGCGTAGTCGCGGCAGACACGGCGAAGAGCAAGTCGAGCGACCTCCTGAATTGCAACCTCGTACGAGAATCTTCTGGCGGAGATGTTGATTGGCCTGCTAGCTTCCTCGTTCTCCCGAGCGTAGATGATCAACTTGCAAATAAATCCTCGGTGAACACCATTCACTGTCCAGCTGCCTCCTCGGTAAAGTGGACGATAGAAGCCTCCAAGCGTCTGAAGAACTCTCCACAGCTCCATGGCGTAGCCGCCAGCTGTCTCCTCAAAGGTCGGAACGATCGGCATCTGCTTCACAAGAACTTGAATAAGTTCTCCACCCAAACGGCAAGTAAAACGGGTAAATTTAGCAAAGGCGAAGTAGAGAATGAGATGAGTCGAGAGGGTTTTATTAGTCAAGCTTAGATTTTCTTTTAGAAAATAATTTTGGACACACTCAAGACACCTCCAAACTATCTAGGGCCAAGACCTACAATCAAGATGCTCGATACCACCTCAGAAGGACCCGAATCCACCGATTCGAACCCACCGTGTTTATCGCACTATTCCTGTGATCAACGCTAGTGCACACACTTAACATTGGTACATATCACATCATACACAACGATAATAGAATAATAGTTC
The DNA here is from genome assembly GCA_036346275.1 of Otatea glauca. NCBI lineage: Eukaryota > Viridiplantae > Streptophyta > Magnoliopsida > Poales > Poaceae > Otatea > Otatea glauca. The sequence continues at coordinate 41,979,223 of CM070719.1, forward strand.
ATTTATTGATATAACTAAATGTATGATCTTATGACCAACTTACATTATTAAGCCACGCAGGCAAGACCGAGAATATAAACTAATTATTAAGCAAATGAAAGTAGAAACGTAAATAGCTCATCAGTTCACCACAGCAACCGACAAGGCTCTAATTCTAATGACTCGTGTCTTCTTGGACTTCATCTTCCAACACAGTGTTGATTCTTCAACTGTTGATTATTGTTGTTTGGCAAGGGTGAGTACTTAAAGCACTCAACAAGTTGTGCATGTAATGCGCCTATTTATCTATATGTAAGGCTTATTCCAAAGGATAGGCTATCATGGCTATTTTGCAATAAGCAAGATTTATGAACAAATACAATAATAGATTGTAAAGAATGTAAAACGAATAGCAATAATAAATAAATTCAAGATTTCTCAAGTAAACCAAGTTTCCAATCCTAAATCAAGTTCCAATCTTCCATATGGCAATCCCGCCATCCCAACCAAGTTGTCCAGCTTAATTAAGCTAACCCTTAATCAGTAATTCCGAGCATTGCTCAATACCGCGAGCACGGCTATCCGAATAGTTTCACACTGCAGAGGTTATGCACTTTACCCACGTGATACAACCAAACACCACAAAGGCGAGAGATTATAACAAAGCCTTTACAATGCTCTATCTTAATCCGATACTACCCGCTAAGGTTTCAACATCAAGGCGGTCTCAGAAACTACATCCGTGGCCCCCTCTTGCGCCATGTGAATTACACTCGACCCGAACTCACACCCACCACAATAGTATCAAAATTAAGACTTTGCAAATTACTCACTAGGTGGCCCATACCGCACATGTGGTTGCATGATTGACTCAGTCAAAGGCTTGCAAGGTTAAGTCCTTAGTGTGATCAAGGCAAGACATCCACATACCATCGCCCATCGGGCCCACCTTGGCCTCCTCGCCCTTGCCACTTGCCCCGATCCATGTTATTATCACCCATTGATTACCAAGCACCACGTGCCATCAACAATTCAACATCGCTGCGTGACATAACTCGCCACAACAACTCAATCTCATCGTGTGATCCCACATGACACACAAGTTCATAACATTGTTCCATATTCCATTAATCAAGATTAATTATCCATGATTCGGCACATGTGATGACGTGGCATGGCTAAGCAACTATTACGAACTAAACCTCCAATGTTGATTGTAGTTATTAACCAACTATATTAAACCAATCTAGGGTGACAATGGATCATGGCATACAATGACAAGGTAGGGTATAGATCAATCTGTATATTAGCTAAGCCCAATCTAATTTGAAACAATTGTATACTTGAAATATATGCAATAGTGTAAATCAAACGTAGCAATTTTATAAACATGGGTTCAACATGATCAAAGCACAACTTGCCTTGGAATAGGTCCTGATCTTGATCTGAGCTTGCTCTTGAGTTGCTTGATCTTCCTCCGGCGCCGCACAATTCAACGCCTACGCGCATCAAAGAGAAAAGCAAATAAATGCCAAAACAGAGAGCAATTGAACTCCAAAAATCAATTAAAATTCACCATTAAATAGATCTCAATTTTACAAATTTTTAGAAACTGGAATCACTCAATTCCGAGTTACAATGCAAAAGATATAGCCTTTTGAAGTTTGAAATAAATCTCAAATCGGAAAAATCGAAAATCGAATTTAACAGATTTATTTTTATATTGAAAAATCGATTTATGACGTCGGCGTGACGTCAGCCCTGGCTGGAGCTCTCCGGTCGACACGCGCCCCCTCGGTCCATGGATCGCGCCCACGACTTCCTCGGGTTCACGGTACACCTGCTCCACGTGATTTCGCCATCGACACGCGGCCCCGCGACGATGTCGACTCGGCGCACGAAGACGCCGCTTACGACGTGCCACGCCGGCGCCACGCCGCGTTCGATCCGATCCGCATCCACGTGAGCGACACGCGGCGACGAACCAAAGAAGCCACGCCGACGGCGAGGCACGAGGCCCTAGGGTCGTCGCGGCGAGGTCGAGAGTACCTTCGGAACGCCTCAACGCGGCGAAACCGATGACGCGGTCGGATGCTTCTCGATCACCGAACGACGGCGGCGAGGACTTCTTCAATGGCGGCGCGCCTCCACGGGACCTTCTTCTCCGCGCCCCCGGGCGGAAGTAAGGTGCGCGACGGGCTTCTTCTCGGCGAGACGGTTCTAAGGGTCTCGGTTGCGAACCTCAAGCTCCACGGACGACGAAATCGCAGAACACGACGGCGGCGGCGCTCGGTATCTAGCCCAAATCCCAAAGAACGGTGGCGGTTTTCGGGTCACGCGGTTAGGGTTTTTGCTCATGACTTCCTGGCGAACGCGGCGCGCTCCTTATAAAGCACCACGAGTCCTCCTTGCCCGATTCTGCGCGGTGTCCGCGACGAACACGGCGGCGGGCTAGAGTCCGACTCGACACGCCTGAGAAGAAGATGCGAACCATCCGATGCACGATCAACGGCCACGATGCACTCCGCTAGGAAATCGAACGCAACTTGGAATCCAACGGAAACCTCCCACACGATCTCCACCGCACACTAAAGATCCAACGACTAGCGTTCACTCTTCTAGAACTTGGGCCAAGCGGGCGGTGATTGCAAAGCAATGGGTCACAGAACGGCCCCATCGCCAAGACAAAGACATGGGCTCGGCCCGACATCACAGTAACGAATTTCAAAAGATTTCTCATTTAAAATAATTACAGAAATTCATTTTATTTATTTTAAGCGCTAAAACTATTAGGAAAAATCCAATAAAAATCTCAAAAATACTTTGAGACATTCTGGACTCAAATAAAATATTTTTGGCAAAACTTTATCTTAACTTTGCACTGATTTAAATACTTTTGAATAAAAAGCAATAAACTTGAAATAAGATTTAATTCCAATAAATCCAGAAAAATCCAAATAAATTCCAGAAAATCACAAATGCACTTTTAAACAATAAAAACTTAATTAAGCCAAATTTTGGGATGTTACAGCATGACAGATGAAGGGGTAACAGATTATTTTAGAAATGTTTAAACTTTGAAGTATACAAGCACTTGAGGCATAAAAGAACCTGCAAGGAAAAACAGACCGAAATGATGACACATTGCTACGAAATGCAAACTTCAGCTTGATAATTATCCTTAATTGTTGAGGCATGGCAAGAGAAATGGTTGTAACAAAATATCTTATCCGGCGTGTTCATTAAAGAGAAACAAATATGCCCTGCAGCCTGCAGGTGATACAAATGTACAAATGTGCCTAGATAGCATTGTATGAAGTGACCTAGATGAACTCGGTATCCCGAAGATATAAGGTACAATATCATCACTACATGCATCACAGGCGCAACAGAAGTAAAATTGCAATTTATCCTAGATACAGTATGGGTGGTCTCAATCGATATTCATAGATATATGAGTTGAAACATAACTTTGAGACTGTTTCAAGTGCATTGAACAACACAAGGTCCTTGCCACATATTGCAGTTCAGGAAACATGATTGAAATTCTTCACTATTGATTTGTTTTGAACATGTTTTTGCTCCATATAAAACCATTTAGGATCATATTTCACTGTTTATGACTAATGTTAACTCATAAGACAAAGATACTGCAGAAGCTTCTGTACATGTGGCTGTGATTGCGTACACTCCAGAAACCGAGCATCGCAAAAGCTTGCTTGTCTTCGTATTAAGCATGAAAAAACAAATTCATTACAAGATGATGCGTCCACCAGAACACAACAATGAGCGCCAAGCTGCTCACTGGAAGGGGAACAACAGAACAAGGAAACTACATGGATTGGAGGGCACCCCCACAGCAAGTCAGCAATTGTCAAAAAAATTGCTGCTCAGACTGAAAAGCTAATGGTAAGGTTGCAAACAAGTATTGAATCAGTTCCTACTGTGCTTAGTACCAGTTTCTAGCCAATTACTTGCTGGACGGGGAGAGACACTACCGGCGGAGGGGGAGCGCTGGCCGGGGGAGCGCCGGCCTGAGGACGGGGGAGTCACCGTCGGGGGAAGGTGGAGTAGCCGCTGGAGGAGCGTCGACCGGGGGGAGGGGGTAGCTCCTGGGGAAGCGTCGGCCGGGGAGAGGCGGATCGCCGAGGGAAAGCGTCACGGGGGGAGAAGTCGCCACGGGGGGGGAGAGAGTCACGGAGGAGCGCCGCCCAGTGAGGAGCGCTGGGGAGTCGCCGCTAGGGGCTTAGGGCGATCGTCGGGAGATGCTGGCCATCTGGATCTGGGAAGGGAGGTGCTAGTCGGGAGATCTTTGCCGGATGAGGGAGGCGGTGGTCGGGAGATGCTGGGAGGGGAAGCGCTGGCCGGGGCCGGACGGGAGGAGATCTGGAGACTCTGGGCGAGGGCGAGTGGGCGACTGAGCCTGGGGCTGGGGCGGCTTGGGGAATGGCTGAATGGGGACACTGCAGACCGCACGTAACAAGAGTACAAGACGTAAGACCTGACCGGTTGACCGAGTCACCGAGACGAGGCTGCCAAATCCGGATATCCGAATTTTGCTACTATCCGGTATCCGATTCCCGACCCATATTTTCCGGATAGGTTACGCTCCGAATCCGATCTGGTATCCGTTTTCAACTATCCGGGTCCGGATCCGAATCCTACCCGATATCCGATTTCCTTCCCGGATTCGGTTTTAATCGGATCCGGCTCCGGATCGGACGGAAACTATCCGTCCCGTTTTCACCCCTAGTGTCAAGGAACACAATTCAACCCAGTTGTCATGGGCAGGACCAGCTGGGCAGCGCTGGCACCCTAAAAATTTAAATTTAAGAAACTTTAAAATTTCACCTCTTTAATAGACTAAGTTTATTGATTGATTTGTTTTGATTTTGATGATTTGGGTTTTTTAAGACCTTAGAACTATTTGTATTATACTTTTAGCAAATTTCAAATATATATATTTGATTTATGATGATATCAAATTATTGTACAAAACTGTAGAATTATATGTGTGAAGTGTGCACCTCCATCAAAAATTTTCTAGTTCTGCCACTCCTAGTTGTAAGCCTGCAAGACTGCAACTAAGCCATTGCCACTTTTCCAGGTTGCAACGTTGCCACCAAGAATTAAAAGTCAAAAACGTGGTACGAATTTACGGCAGCAAACTTAACTGTTAGCCCAAAAAAAATGGAGACAAACTACCTGGTGATGTTGTCAGTTATCATAAACTCACAATTATGCCATCTATATAGATAATAAAAACACTGACCCGACAGCGTTGCTAATGAGAATAGTATCTATTCTTCCACAGTTGTGTTGAAAAAAGAATGTGTAACTACCATTTAGTAGCTACATCCACAATAATTCTTATCATATGCTTTTGGAGCATAAATTTCAAAACATATCTTTTTCGTCGTCATAATACGTACCTGCTTTTTTTTTCATTTTTCATACTCCCTTTGTTCAGAAATATAAGATATATTTTGACTTTGCATAAGGATTAAGATTACGGTGAAATTGAGAAATGTACGAAGAAAATTACTTAAGTACCCTACTTAATTTTCTTGCAAGATGAGAGATAATAATTTTTGTTTGGGTGGTAATAAATAAATACATATGGTTGAGAGAGAATAAATATGAGTATAGCAGGAAAAGTCTCGTTGAATCTACACACAAATATTATATTTTTAAATTAGACGATTCAAACTATATGCCTTATATTTTTAAGCGGAGGTTTGTCTAGTCATGTGTAGTGAAACCCTTGTGACATATCTTCCTTTGACCACAAAAAAAAAAAAAAAAAGTTGATTTTGTACACTTTAACAGTTCAACTTCTCTACCACTTCACTCCATCTGTTACAATAAACTTCAATAATCCTAAGAGTAGCACGCAACAGGCTTATAAGCCTAAGCTTACCCTCTCCTTTCTTCTCCTTTTGTTTTCTGTAACTGATGAAAATCACGTCGACTTGCCTGGAGCAGATAACACCAACAAGAACATTGTTTTGATACTTTCAGCTGTCACTGGTTCTTTCTGTGCACATCTGCTGCTCTTTATTGCGTGATAAACTGAGATGATGAAATTGTCCCCCAAATTCCTCCAAGAATGTGGCTGGTGATCTTCAGCTGTCTATGGTAGGAGAAACCGATAGCCTCCAGAAAATGTATCCGGTGGAATCTTTTTCTTTTCTTTCAAGGTCAGAACTTTGTATTGTTGCAGTTGGTTCTATGTGCAAGAACTTCTGGTACCTAGTGATGAACTTTCCAGTAATGATTTTGAAATAAGGTAAAACAGCAAGGCCCCGTTTGTTTAGGTTAGGCTTTTTGGCTTGCATGTTAAAGTCAGTTTTTTTTCTTAACCAACTTAAAAGTAGTCCACTTTTATACATAGTATAGGTGAGGAATGTTTACATAACTTCAGTGACATTAGTCTAAAATCAACAATCAATAAACCAAAAAAACACATCTCTTGTGACTTTTGATTTTTAGTTATATGAAGGCTTGATGCTTTGAAAAAGACCGAGTAAAAAAGCCACTCCTTTATTTTGGTTCTTTGGCTTTTAAGTTGGAGAAAAAACCGAAACAAATAGAGCCTAAATATGTCATTGTGAACATGTTCAAAATTCTACCTGATATAACTAGCAGGTGTAGAATAGTTGATAAAGTAGCTCGCTTTTTTTTACTTTTGATGGAATGGAAGTGTTAGGGCATGTACAATGTAAGATGGGTAGACATGAGTCCTTAAAAGAGAGAATATACCACATCATCAATCGTCTATGTAATGGTTATTTCCTCTAATACAAGCATATCTATTCTAGGTGCTTAGATGTTATATTATCTATAGGTATAGTTATACCAATAATAAGCACATGTGCCTATTTAAACATCGATGCTACAAAAGAAACACTTTATCTATTCTATATTGCAAAAAAAAAAAGTTTTCATTGATAAGCACCTATATTGTACATTGACTACATTCTCTTGCCATCTCACGGGTGACAAACTGCTAGAACGCTACACTATCAATTCAGAAAGTTGAGCCCCACTTGTGAGCCAGCAAGTCTTTTTCACGGTCCCAAAAAGAAGCAAATCTCTTTGACCAACTGATGAAACTTGGTAGATACAACCCATTGGTGTCCAATAGTTCAAACAATGCTTCCCCCAATAGTTTCAGCATTGCAGTTTGGAGTAACTCCAACAACCAAAATATAACTGCAAAAATACTGTGTCAACTATGGCCTGGTAAAGCATCAGTAGGCAAGCGCAATACCATCATTCAACTCCCCCAGGTGCCCCCTGCAGTTAATTCATAAAAATTTCGTTGCTTCGAGCATCATGGTAACTCAAAGAATCCGTTGTTAAGGATCTTGTCATTCAGGCAATCGAGAGGATCTCGGGCATCATCATCTCGTTTATCACCACACCATGTTTGTTGGAGCAGACATCATTAACCATGCTTTCCAGGTCCCCCACATCATCCATAGACATTGCCATGTGTGCTCATTCAGGTAATTGGTGGTTCCATCTGGAACACAGAAGTTTAATGTTACTCGTAAGTGATAGTAGGATATCGGTGGGCTGGTAAGGAAACAAAATCGTCTGATATCTCAACAATCTACTGTCAAGATATAAAGAGTTGGAGTGGTTGTATCTAATTTTGTTTCTAGATAATGCGAATGATTTTAGAAACAGATCGGTGGAGGTGCTGTAAGACGGAGAAAATGCATTTGTAATATGAGGTTAGACCTCGTGTTAGAATTCCTCCAAAGTATGTATGTACTATCTGAATTTCCTGCAACATTGCGCGACTCAATACAATAGGTATGTTTATTTTTTAAGATTAAGCTAAATTTGTTATACAAATCTAATGACGATGAGTGAACATGGTGGGCCTTTTTTTTCTCTTTGCTTTAATAATATAATTACTAGTGGAATTTTGTGCGGCTAGATACTGTAATACGTGTGCCTATATTTAATAGAGTCAAGGTTACAAAAACCGCCGAAATTCGGCGAAATCTCGCCGAAATCTCGGATTTCGACCCAATGAGTTTGCATAGACCGGCGGATGTAAAAATCCGAAAAAATTTGAAATTGCTACAGTATATTTGGATTTTTATTTTTCAAGATTTCGCAAAACCGCCGAGATTTCGGAATTTTAAACCGGATTTTGAAGTTTTTGGCGGATCTGACCGAATTATATCAATAAGTTCTCGTGAAGTGATCTTCAATGATAATGTTTCAAAAGTTTATTTTTAGACTTTTGGCACTTCTGCAGTAAACACGCTCAATTTTAAAAATTGAGAATGCATTTTCATGCTATGAAAAATTTATGGGAGTATCATAAGATATGTAGGATAATACATAAAATTTATGAAAATATTTTAACATCATTTGTTATGTTTTAAAAATAAAAATCGAAATAGGATAAAAAGTCAGTTCACGGACCACTTGGAAGTAGTCCGGCGTGAACGACCTTTTGCGCCGGACTACTTCAAGTGGTCCGGCGTGAACGAGCTGTTGCGCCGATGGAAAATCCGAAAAAATTGAAATTGCTACATGAAATTTCAAATTTTTATTTTTTCATGAGATTTCAAAAACCGCGAGATTTCGGAATTTTAAACAGAATTTGAATTTTTTGGCGGATCTGACCGGAATTATATCAATAAGTTCTCGTGAAGTGATCTTCAATGATAATGTTTCAAAAGTTTATTTTTAGACTTTTGGCATTTCTAGAAACACTCTCTGAATTTTAAAAATTGAGAATGCATTTTCATGCTATGAAAAATTTATGTGAGTATCATAAGATATGTAGGATAATACATAAAATTTATGAAAATATTTTAACATCATTTGTTATGTTTTAAAAATAAAAATCGAAATAGGATAAAAGTCGGTTCACGCCGGACCACTTGGAAGTAGTCCGCGTGAACGACTTTTGCGCCGGACTACTTCAAGTGGTCCGCGTGAACGAGGTTTTGCGCCGGATGGAAAAATCCGGAAAAATTGAAATTGCTAAAACTTAGGTAAAAACTTAGGTAAAAATGTAACATTTAAAACTTTGTTCTAAATGCAACTTAGGTAAAAACTTAGGTAAAAATCTTAGGTAAAAAACAGAACATTTAAAACTTTGTTCCAAATGTAAGCATTGAACTTTGTTTGTTATATTATATTTCTAAAAACAAAAGAAAAAAACATAAATGGTAGTGTCCCTTGTAAGAATTTTATAAATTCACTGGAGTGTGATCATGAATCAAAATTTTTATGGGATATTAAGAACTTCCTTATCACCATTCTGTAAATTTTAAAAAATTAAACTTTTTTACTGCTAAATCAAATCTATGTATTGATCATCGACTTTTATCGGGACGTAGCACTCGTCTGAATTTTCAAACATTATTTGAGAATGCTCATCATCTAAAAATTTTAAGAAAACATTAATGTTATATCAGGACCATTCACAAAAAATTTCAAAAGTTTTTAACATGGTTTACATAATTTTTCATGTTTTTCAATTTTACCGTAAGCATTTTAACAGGCGAGAGACCAGTAGTACTGTTAGAATTTTTAAAAATTCATACAGTTTGATCATCATCTGAAAATTTTATGAGAGCATTATAGATACATCATAACCATGAAAAAAAATTCAAATGTTTTTACCATGGTTTGAACCATTTTGCATTCGGTTCAAAATTACGGTCAGCGTTTTATCTGGACAGTTCTAATGTTTGAATTTTTAAAATTACACACACTTCATAATAATCTGAAATTTTTATGGAAACATAATAAATGTGTAATGACTCTTCAAAAAAATTTGAGCAGTTTATAACTTGATTTTTACCATTTTTCGTTCGGATCAAATTTGTCGGTCAGTGTTTAATCAGGACAGTACCACTCTCTGAATTTTTAAAATTCCTCAGATGTGATAATCAGATGAAATTTTTATGAGAACATCATCAATGTGTCAGGAACCTCCAAAAAATTTCAAAATTTTTCGTTAACGTTTGGACCACTTTTCTGCCAGTGCAAAAACCCGAAATTTCGCAATTTCGCCCGAAATTTCGCCCAATTTCGCCAATTTCGCTATTTCTCGGTTTCAAACAAGCCGGATTCAAATTTTAAATTTGAAATTCTGGACGAGATTTCTCGAAATTACCGAATTTCACGAAATCTCGATCCGCCCACGACGGTATTTTATCCGAAAACGAAATCCGAAACCCTGAATAGAGTTGTATTTGTTAGACAACTTTAATATGTGTGATCCAAAATAAAATTGAATTTCTTATACAACTGTAGTAGCCCTAGTGTGTGTATATATATATATATATATATATATATATATATATATATATATATATGATCGATCTCCACCATTATAATCTAGTCGCACCATAATCGACGAGGTGGATGTTTTTCCTCTGATTAATATAGTAATTACTAGCCCTTGAGGGAGAACAAGTGACTTCTTTTGCCTTTGTTTTAATAATATAAATAGTCGAATTTTCTACGCAGTTACACCACTCGATGTTATGATGCATATACTTATATTTAAACATAATGTTGTTTTTGTTATACAACTATAATGCTTCTGATGGAAATACAGCTGTATTCAATTGTAACAGCTCTCGTACATATGTAATTAATCTGCATCGTTATAATCTTGATCACTAAAATCGACTGTGTAGATCTTCTTCTTTTTTTCCTCCGATTAACATGAGAATTATAGCCCTTAAGAGCAAACACGATAGCTTTTTCGTCTTTTTAATAATATAATTGATAGATAGATTTCTCCATGAAATTCTTTGAAGCATACAGTCTAAACTCCCCTTATAAAAAACTTTCCTTTGCACTGAATTGTTTTTTATTTTTCCTAAGAAATTCCTTTCCTCTAGCTAGTGGCAAAAGCCCAAAGCACTTGTACCAACTGGGGCCCGTTTCCAGCCTCTTGACGAGTGAACAACGGGTCAAAGTAACAGGAGCTTAGCTTACCCAGTCGGCCAGACACGAGTCCCTGAACTTTTTTTTTAAAATAATATATTTTTTTATTCAAATTGCAAAAATATACCATGATCTTAAAAAAATGCAAAAATATACCTCTGTCGCCCTTTGAACGGGCGACAGGGGCTACAGAGGCCTCTATCGCCCTCTGATTGAGCAATTTTGTCACTTATAGCTCTTTGAATGGGCGACATGTCCCCTTTCCTGTAGTCAGTTTCTAAAGAAAATCATAACTTTTTCATATGATCTCAGATGAAGATGATTTTTATATTAAAATTGTAGCTCTCAACGAGATCTACAACTTTGGTATATAAATTTTTTTAATTTGAATCTATTTGGACTACCAAAAACGAGATAGAAGTTTCAGATCTAGTTTAGATCTTGTTTTTAGATTTGAACTTTCCATCCCATTTTTGGCCATCTAAATGGATTCAAATGAAAAACAATTGTATACGAAAGTTGTAGATCTCGTTGAGAGATACAATTTTCATATAAAGTTCATCTCCATCCGACATCAAATGAAAAAGTTATGATTTTCTTTAGAAACTGGCTACAGGAAAGAGGATATGTCGCACATTCAGAGAGCGACAAATGCCAAAATCTCTCATTCAGAGGGCGACAGAGGTATCTGTTGCCCATGTCGCCCATTCAAAGGTTGACAGAGGCATATTTTTGCAATTTTTTGAGATCGTCATATATTTTTGCAATTTAAATAAAAATATATATTATTTAAAAAAAAAATCCCAGTCCCCTTATCACAAGACGGGGGCGACCCGCCGCCGCTGTCGCCGCAGCCGCCATGCTGCACCTCCGAAACCACCTTCTCCCTCTCCTCCGGGTCGCCCCCCGACCCTCCTTCCCTCTCCACCGCCGCCGCCTCCTCCTCTTCTCGACTTCCACCTCCCCCGCCTCCTTCTCCCTCGAGGACTACCTCGTCACCACCTGCGGTCTCCCCCCGGCCCAAGCACTCAAAGCTTCGAAGAAAGCGTTCAATGAAGCATCCAGAACGTACACGAGATCATTCAAGGAAGGGGAACTCCCCTGCCTCCGCCTCGATTCCGCCTCCAATCCCGACGCCGTCCTCGCCCTCCTCTCCGGCGCCGGCCTCTCCCGCCCCGATATCGCCGCCGTCGTTGCCACCGACCCGCTGCTTCTCGGCGCCAGGGTGGAGAGCGTCGCTCCTCGCCTCACCGCACTCCGCGACCGCCTCGGCTTGTCCACTCCCCAGATCGCCCGCTTCCTCCTGGTCGGCTCCCGCATCTTCCGCTCCCGCGACGTCGTCCCCAAGCTCGAGTTCTTGATCTCCTTCTACGGATCATTTGACCTGCTCCTCGCGGTCATGAAGAAGAACAACAGAATCCTAACCACGAGCCTTGAGATGGTGATCAAACCTAACATCGCGCTTCTTCGTCAATGCGGGTTAAGTGTTTGCGATATTGTCTGGCTGTCTTCAACTGCCGCGTGGGTGCTTGTGTTCAACCCAAAGCGCGTGGAGTCGTTTGTGCTGCGCGCCGATGAGCTTGGCGTGCCCCGCAGCTCCAGGAAGTTCAGGCAAGCGGTGGCAGCCGTCGCCTGTGTCAGTGAAGAGATGGTCGCCTCTAAGATCGAGTTTTTCAAGACGACTCTTGGTTGCTCCGAGGCCGAGCTTGGTATCGCGGTGTGCAAGCAGCCAGCAATTTTGAGAATCTCTAAGGAGTCTTTCCGCCGCAAGGTACAGTTCCTGATCAACGAGATCGGTTTGGAGCCACAGTACATTGTGCAAAGGCCTGCGCTATTCATGTACAGCCTGGAGGAGCGGCTAGTTCCCCGGCATTATGTCATGAAGGTCCTGCAGGCTAAGGGATTGCTGGAGAGCAAGTCTGTCTTTTACACATTAGCTACTGTTAGCAAGGAGAGATTTAAATCAAGGTTCATTGACCACCACAAGGACAGTGTTCCTGGGCTTGCAGATGCTTATGTTGCAGCTTGTGCTGGGGAAGTGCCCTGTCAAATCCAACTTTGACATCTTGAGATATGAAAGATTTATTGTATCCTTCAGGCCAAAAGCTATTCAATGGTAACATTGCAGCTCATGCCCATTTGCTGCATACTGTCCATGGTACAGACTTTCTTAATTCTTAGTCTCAGCAATAGAACCACTAATGATCTGATTGCTCATAGTCCAAGCTTGAATTATGGATGTGTATGGAAGAACTGCATTGTCTTATTTTGGTGCCTTACTGCTCGTCTCTCACTAATCACTGCTGATGCCTGCTATAACACTATCCTTAAGTTCCACTGTTTTGCTACAGATAGGTCCTTGTTAAGTTGTTATCAGCTCTTGCTTGAGCTAACAGGATTTTGACAGTATTAGCTGCCTCTTTTCTCTCCTGTGTTTGCTCCTGTCTTTGAGGCTTTGCCTTTTTTTTTTTTGCTGAATGGATTACTTCCATTTCAATTGCTGCTTGTTTATCCATTACTTCCATTGAGGCTTGGCTAGTTTGTCTTCGGGTTGTGGCCAAAATCACTAGAGGAGGAACTTTCTATCAAACACTAGTGTAATATTAGTGTTGCAAGGAGCAATTAAATATTCATGCTTGTTAATGAACTAGTTTGGTAACCCCAGATATTCTACGCAGTCTAGGACATCACAACCACAGTATTTGTGCATTGCCGTGTCTCTTTTCTTGATCCTTTGCCATTTGCTAGTATCATTATTTGTGGCATGTGTACTGTATCCCTGCGCATGGTTGGTGCCTAGACTTGCATATATGTTTCTTGGGCATCGACTTGAAGGGAAAATTCCATCTAAAAACGCTTACAGAAAAAAAATACAGTATACAAAAATGAGGACATATAAATAGACACTTCAAAACAAGAAAATTTTCTTTCAGTGCCACTACGTAAGTGGCATATCTCCCACCTTGTTACTACATTGAATCATCTCTTAGTTTTCGCTTAAATATTATTGCTAAAATAAACATAGAAAGTGAGGAGGAACAATAGTCGGACTACAAATGGACGCACCTGACTCCACGAGTGCCAGGGCAAGTCCAGGACTCAAACCCGGATGGGCTGCGCGCTCGAGGCCGCGCTTCCATCCGAGCGGGCAGTATGATCACCAGCACATTTTGATTGAAGGGTAGGCAGGCTTGACGAGAGCATCAGCCAGTAGGCGCCAGCCACGATGGATCATATGCATTTCACGAGTCATCTATTTTGATTAGAATTTGGTAGGTCGGATGAGACGGTAAATCCGTCGTCGTGAACATATCCAACTTGATCTAACCAACTGGCGTAGATTTTTTTTTATCTAACTGGTGCGGAAAAGTTGATAAAAAATAGTTCGCTTTCAAAATCTGATGCGATGGAAGTGTTACCATCTTAAGGTGAAAACTGCTGGAATGCTACTATTAATTCAGAAAGTTAAACACTGTTTTTTTGAACTCAGAAAGTGGAATCCTACTTGTGACTTGTGAATACTTTTTTTTATACAAGTCTTTTTCACTGTCCTAACAAGAAGCAAATCATTTTGACCAACAGATGAAACTTGGCAGATACAACTCCTTGGTGTTCAATAATTGAAACAACTTTGTCAAAAAATAAATAAATAAAATAAATAAAATAAAATTGAAACAAAGCTGCCCCAATAGTTTCAGCATCGCATGTTGGAGTAACTCAACAGCCAAAAAGTAATTACAAAAATAATGAATTAAATTAAGGCCTGGTACGACATCATTAGGCAAGCGCAATACCATCGTTTAAACTCCACCTGCCCCCACTACAGTTGGTTAATAAAATCTAACTAAATAACGAAGAGAGTCAATTGTTGGAAGGAAGATAATACGCCACAAAAGGAAATTCTGACACTGCTTCGAGAATCAAGATAACTCAAAGAGCTCTTGTTAAGGATGTCATCCAGGCAAGCGTGAGAAGAATTCGGGCAGCATCATTTCGTTTATCACTACACCATGTTTGTTGGAGCAGACATCATTAACCATACTTTCAAGGTCCCCCACATCATTCATAAACATTGCCATGTACTCATTCAGGTTATTGGTGGCTCCATCTGAAACAGGTAGGAAGCAAGTAAAAAAGAATGAGATGCGTGCTACAGCAATGCATTTCAAATTCTTATAAAAGACAACAGAAAACCTCAAGTCCAAATTAAATGTGGAATAAAACGTTTTCATATAAATCCAACAGACCACAAGGGATAATGTCAAATTTTCAATAAACCTGTTAGGCTGTTACTATTTACTGCTACCTGCCCGATTGTGTAAATTTCTATCCACGATTTCAAGTTTTCAACTTATCATTTTGGCAGCGGCTTGATACCTAGGAGACTAAGGCAGTGCAATGAATTATCACAAGAAGATTGTTAGGACATATAAACTGATACCTTCAGTGACAATTGGTTCATATTTAGGTGGCAACTCAATCCAATTCCCCATGGGATCCTTCATGTGGCTTCTATCTGATGCAAATGATCGAAGAAATACAGGAGTGTGAATCACGCGGAATAGTCTGTAAACAATAGATGGCAGATTATTAGTAGGCTCTTCCGCAAAAGAGCTAGTGTGCATGCCCTCATATATTTTCATATGCTGATATGCACCCCTACTTATATACACACAGATGAAATGGAAGAGCCTTGGTCTGACCTGACCTGGGATGGAAAGATAAGTAATCACATCTGCATTATCTTGTGCATAACCAACCTGACTATGCTGCCCCCCAATGATCTTCACAAAAAAAAGAAGGATAGCAAACCCAACCTGGTATGTAAATAGATTCCATTCCATCTATATGAAGTTGATGAAGCATGCAGTTGTAATCTTGCATGGACACAATCACGATTTGCTAGCACTTATGTTATCTAAATAAGGATGCATCTATATATCATTGAGGGCCTCTAACCACATGCAAAAAGATGCATGCTAACTCCTACATGCTGTAAAAATAGCAGCACACTGTAGACTCTGTAACATCTACATGGTAAATTTTAGATTCATTATAGAATGTTTCAATGTACTTGCGTTATTTAAGGGCATCATAAACTGGTTTTGCAAAAGAATTACACCAGTAGCAACAAAAGCAACAGGGCATTTACCTTGTATAGATGGAATCACCAAATGATAGTGGTTGAATGGCGTCAGAAACATACTGGAGGAATGGACAAGGGAAAGGAAGATTGGAGTCCAAATCCCAAACAAGATCAAGAGCTTCTCCTTTGTTTCGCCTAGACTTCGATATGCACATCAAGAAGTAGGTACCATGAAATGCTACTTGATACAAAATGTACTGCTTTTATGTTGGCAATACATAATTACTCCCTCCGTTGATAAATATAAGGCGTATTTTGACTTAACACAAGGATTAAGGTTGTGGTGAAATTGAGGAAAACATGAGAGGAAATGACTTACATATCCCTCTTAATTGTCTTGGAAGATGAGAGAATACTTTGTTAGGTGGTAATGAATAAATGCATATGGTTGAGAGAAAATAAATAAGGGTATATGTGGAAAGATTCATTAAATCTACATGCACGCCTTATATTTTTCAACAAGACCATTCAAACTATAGGCCTTATATTTATCAACAGAGGGAGTACATACTAACCCAAACAAAAATGGTACGCTAGTCTAATTTAGCTTTTACCTGGATACAGATCACATGATAATCCCACAAGACAAATCCATCATCGGCATGACTTGCTTTTTGATACCAGAGAGGAACCTGGTGATGCAAGGAAGACATCACACACCCACTGAATACATATATAAATATGGGGGGGTAAATGCAACCCTAATTAAAATATTGATCTAAAACAATAAAATAAGTAATACACACACACGAACACCCGCCCGCCCGCACGCACACCCAAAGCACACGCACGGATGCACGTGCACACACACCCCGAAAGAATAGGGGGAGAATACTGAAGATAGGATAACATCACCTTCTTTTCCTCATTCGATATGAAAACAACATAGAGGTCAGTGCCCCCAGGATCAGCAATTCCACTTCTAATCAGTTCCTTACATAGCAAGTAAACATTTTCTTCACTACATGGTGGAAATGAAATCCAGCTGTTACTCAATGAATAAAAACAGCAAAAATACTTTTAATTTTGACTGCATTATTTATCCACAAGAGAGAAATAATTTAAGAGACACTGAAACAAAGGGACGATTAAAAGAATTGAACCACAAGAGAGAAATAATTTAAGAAACACTGAAACAAGGGGAGGATTAAAAGAATTGAACCACAGGAGAGAAATAATTTAAGAACACACATGAACAAAATAAACATAAATCTATGAATTACACTTAATACATGATGGATTAGTAGGTATGCTCTGCTCCGCGACATAGATAATAATTGCAGTTAAAGAAATCCTCCCAGATATGTATAAGCTTCTTCCAAAGCTTATGGTGGTAGACAAGCTCAACTTTTGAAACAATCTCGCATCAGTATTTAATAACCAACTAAAATCAAAATGCTCACTGAAATACTGAATAACTTAGACAGATTTAGCAAAGAAGATAAACCAAATTATAAGAGCAAAAGAGTAAGTCCATTGAATTAACATTTAAATTCACAAGTTATCCTACGTAGAAATACTTCTAGCTTGATGAGAATCCACTGAAGCTTGATACGTTGTACGTACAAGTAACTAGTTTATAGTTACGATTTCAAATCTCAAGAGCGAGCCACACATGCTTGGGAGCTGCACAGGAAGTCTGGTTACTTCTAGGGGGAAAAGGAGATGTTTTGTACTTAATAGCCTGTTTATTGTGTAAGTGTAAGGACACAGCTTCATTTTTCTACTGTTTAACAACCATGGTTACCTGCACACACACAAGTATATACACAACAATAGATAGAACAAAAGGAAATTACATAAGTGCCTAATTCAACTTCAAATATGATTTGAATCCCAGTAATGAATAAAGCATCAGAATTGATATTACAACAAGTAGTTGGGGATTCCTATAGTAGGGCTGTGAGTGGTGGGCTGCCATCACAGTACCTATCTCAAAGATTTGTACGCACATGGCTAACACAGAGCGATACTGCCAGCAGTAGTATGGAAAGTTGCAATAGTATGGCATTCTCATAACACATTGTATATTTGTTTCATCTAGTTACCAGACTCTCCTGACTTTAAAACTTTCCATTTCTAGTATAAAAAAACAAATGTAGTGGAAAACATCGGTGACTTCACCCTCTATTACTAACCAAACCACATTCAAACACCGACAGTCAGTCAGCAATTACAAGCAGAACCATGTTGGCTAACTAAACTTGCTTGTACCATTATCAACAGGTTCTTTAACCACTGCTGCTAAATTCTTCGCACGAGAGATTAGAATCTTATTTTTAGGGATCACTATCCTTCAAACAAGAAACAATCATGGGTGGCAAACCGGGAACAAGTCTGTGGTGCTTCCACATCCCATCCCAATTTAGTAAGTAGAGACAATCTTATCCTAACCTCGTCTCTTTGTGAGGGTTTCCAAACAATGGCCATCAAGGGGCACAAGATGAGATAGTGCGAGCATATTTCTCCTAACTTTATGTAAACTAAGGTATACTCAATTATTGTTACAAAGACTAGAACTTCTTACCGCATGAAAACACAAATACATGACATGAAACTGGTACTGTTGGGGTTTTAGGCCTGGACGTACTTGTATTCTAGCTAGTCCCTACTCCAGGCAATGGGCTGTGCCTTCTTGGGTGGGCCCTCAGAACAGTTGGCCCAGCACAGCACGAACATCTTCAGGCTGGGACGGCATGGTACGAATGATGGGCTGTGTCAGGCCTAGAAACTCATAATGATGGACGGCCCGGCCTAGCACAACCGATTGGGCCGTGCCTAAACAGACCTGACCTGAAAGCGGCCTTTTCATAAAAAACATCCTATCTAGAACCCAACCCATCATCAACTACCTTAGCCCAGCGACCCAGCCTATCATCAAATATTATCTCTCCCCTTCACCTCCTCCCATCCAGCGCATCTGCCGTCTCCCCACGCCTCCTCCCATCCAGCGCAGTCGTTGTCTCCCCATGCCTCTATTGTCTCCTCTCTCTCTCTCTCTCTCCTCTCGCCCTTCTCCGCCTTTGCTACCTCCCCACACCACCACCTACCCTACCACCAGCTTCGCTGAACTTCCCGAGGAAGAAGACAACGGCGATCGGAGAGGAAGAAGACGGCGGCGGCGACGGATCTTGACGATTCTCACCTCCTCATCGGCAGATCCAGTGGTCTTCAACCATGCCATCACCAGATCCAGCCTTCCCGCACAATGCCGCCACCGTCCCCGGCCACCATGTATGCTTCTTCCCCGACACCGGTGCTTTCCTCGCCTCGATCGAGCTGCACTCCGTCCTTGCGACCACGCCGGTAGGTGCCCCGCTCCCCTGGCTCCTTTCCTCCTTGCAACAGTCCAAACAGACGGGACCTGGCACGATCGTTGGCTGGGCCATGACAGCATGGCACGGTCTAGGCCCAGGGCCCATCAGACCCGTGCTATGCTGGTCTAGCACGGTCCAATACCCAGTCATGTCCCATCTAGCACAACGCGAAGTGATAACTTTTTAGTCCTATTTGCCTCATTTTTTTTCAAATCTAGCCCCTTTAGAGTGGAATTGCAGATTTAACCCCGTCCCAATAGTGGAACATGCCTCCCATGCTCCCCTGCCGCGGGAGGAGCCACGACCGCGGCAGCACGCTCCCCGGGTGTCGCCTACTGTGCCTTTCGCGGTGGGGATGGAAGCTAAATCTGCAATTTTGCTCGGGCATGGCTAGATTTGAAAAAAAAAAAACAAGTCAAAAAGGCTAGAAAAGTGATAGCTTTGCACAAAGCTCGCATGCAATTTTTCACCTCCGTGAAATTTATATGTGAGCTCCAAAACTAGGTCAAGAATTCACGGATCAAGAACGAGCAGAGGGATCGGTTCGGTTACCAGTAAAACGGGGTGTGGGTGAAGGAGGAGGCATCGGGAGGCGGATTGCTCGGCGCCGCGGAATGAGGAGAGGGTGGAGAGAGGCTTGCGCCGGTGGCTGCTTGGTCCTCGGCCATGGCGAAGCGGGTGGTCGGCGGCGACGGCTCGCCCAAAAGCTTGTGGCAAGCCAGCCCACCAGAGAGTGTTTTCTGTTTGTCGAGACTCAAGCCCAGTTTGGCCGTGTTGAGCTGGAACAGCTTGGTGGGGCGAATTTTTTTTCCTTTAATATTTTTTTTAATCTTTTTTTCAAAACTAGACGTCGGGGCAAAAAAAAAATTACAAAATTGGGCATCGGTCGCCCGTATATGGGGGTGATCGCCCATATCTGACGATCGCTTCATATCTGACGCGATTAATCTTACTTTACGCGCGATTTTTCCTCTGTCTGCGGTTAATTTCTAAAAAAAATCATAACTTTTTCATATGATGTCGGATGGAGATAAACTTTATATGATAATTGTAGCTCTCAACGGGATCTACAACTTTTGTATATAAACTTTTTCAATTTGAGTCCATTTAGATAGTCAAAAATGGGATAGAATGTTCAGATCTAAAAACGGATCTATTTTTAGATCTGAACATTCTATCCCGTTTTTGGATATCTAAATGGACTCAAATTGAAAAAGTTTGTATACAAAAGTTGTAGATCCCGTCGAGAACTACAATTTTCATATAAAATTTATCTCCATCCGACATCATATGAAAAAGTTATGATTTTTTTTAAAAATTAACAGCAGACAGAGTAAAAATCGCGCGTTTAAAGCAGTACTAATCGCCCGTATGTGGGGCGATCGCCCGTATATGGGGCGATCGCCCCATATACGGGCAACCAGCGCCCAATTTTGTAATTTGTTTTGCCCCGATGCCTAGTTTTGAAAAAAAGATTAAAAAAAATATTAAAGAAAAAAAAATTCCTGGTGGGGCTCCGGGTCGTTCCGATGCGATGATGAGCCTGCTCGGGCGTGGACTTCTGAGTTTCTGATTTGCCGAGGAAAACCAACAAAACTTTGTAAAACGTAGTCGTTCGTCCACGATCAATCAACAGCATATCAACAGGATCACATAAATAATAAAAGAGTACACAGAATATAGGGTGGAACTCTCTCACGCTTTATTAGATTGATCTTTTACATGGAGAGAAAGCCCAATATATAGGAGAAAGCATAAGAGATGAGTTCGGATTCGCCCACAATAAAGAGATAGAGTCTAACCGAATACAGTTACGAAATCTTATCTCATAACACTCCCCCTTGGGCGAATACCACGTAATGCACATGTCTCGTTAAAAACTCCACTCAAAAATCCAGTGGAAAAAAGGAGATGGAGAAAAGAGTACATTGCACTCGCATTTTATATTGCACTAGTCGCCTCGTTAAAAACCTTTATATGAGAAACTTCATGAAAACTCACTAAAGGAAAAGAGTATAACTTATAATCTTCTAGATTTAAATTAGGATCTTTAGGATCACCATAAGGGTTATGGTTCAAGGGTTCACTCCCCCTGAACTTGGCATATCTCTAAGTCTTCTCATTCCAATACCTTTAACACATCTTTGAAATGTGGATTTAGGCAAGGACTTAGTGAATAGATCTGCAAGATTTTCACATGACTTAGTTTGCAAGATTTTTATCTCACTGTTCTTCTGGAGTTCGTGAGGATAGAATAACTTAGGAGCAATATGCTTCGTGATATTACTTTTTACATAACCCAATTGCATTTGTGCAACACAAGCAGTATTATCTTCATAGATAATTGTGGGAGTATCGACTGTTTTAAGGCTACATGACTTCTGGATGTGGTTAATCACATGTCGTAGCCAAATACATTCACGTGAGGCTTCATACAAAGCTATGATCTCTGAGTGGTTGGTAGAAGTAGCCACCAAAGTCTGTTTACAAGACCGTCAAGAAATGGCTGCACCACCGTAGAGAAACACAAAACCAGTCTGTGATTTAGCACTATGGGGATCAGACAGATAGCCAGCATCCGTGTATCCCACCATGGTTAAATCTTGGTTCTTCTGGAAAAATAACCTAAGATCTTAAGTACATTGGAGGTATCTGAGTAAAGTCTTAATACCAGCCCAATGTCTTCTGGTTGGGGCTGTACCGTGTCTTGCTAGCAAATTTACAGCGAATGCAATATCAAGTCTTGTGCAATTCGCGAGATACATAAGCGCTCCAATGGCACTTAGATATGGAACTTCAGGTCCTAAGACTTCCTCATTTTCCATCCTTGGTCTGAAGGGGTCTTTATCCACTTCAAGGGATCTCACGACTATGGGGGTTTTCAAAGGACGCGATTTATTCATATTAAACCTTTCCAATACCTTCTGAGTATAGGAAGACTGGTGTACAAGAATTCCTTCTGAGAAATGCTCTAGCTGCAGGCCTAAGCAAAATTTGGTTTTACCCAAATCTTTCATCTCAAACTCCGTCGTGAGGTAAGCACTTGCTTCCTTTATCTCCTATGTGGTTCCGATGATATTCAGATCATCGACATATACTGAGATGATACAGAATCCATTCTGGGGTTTCTTTATGAACACACAGGGACAATCATCATTATTCGAGTATCCCTTCTTCAGGAGGAACTCACTCAGCCGGTTATATCACATTCTCCCTGACTGTTTTAATCCGTATAGCGATCTCTGCAGTTTGACGCTATACATGTTGCAATTATTAGGATCCGGAACTTTGACTCCTTCAGGGACTCTCATATAAATGTCCGTATCCAGTGACCCATATAAATATGCGGTCACTACATCCATCAACTGCATTTTTAAATTTAAGCCAGCTGCCATTGATATTAAATATCGGAATTTTATTCCACTCATTACAGGAGAATAGGTTTCATCGTAATCGATGCCAGGTCTCTGCGTGAACCCTTGTACTACAAGCCTCACTTTATATCTCACCACCTCGTTGTTTTCATTTCTCTTCCGGATGAAAACCCATTTTGATCCTAAGGGAACACTTTAGGAGGTGTTCGGTCAACAGGACTAAATACTTTCCTTTTATTAAGCGAGCGTAATTCCGCCCCAATTGCTTCTTTCCATTTGACCCAATCTGAGCGCTTCTGGCACTCTGCCATGGACTTTGGTTCTGGATCCAGTTCTAGAGTTTTAGCAATTTTAGAGGCAAAATAAATGTCGACAATTGTAGTCTTTCTTTTATATAATTCTCTTGAATCCACATAATTGATGGATATTTCTTCATTCATTTCTTCCAGCTCGTCGTGATTTCCCACAACGACAAAGTCTGGGTGTTCCGACTTCCCAGCGTCAGATTGTGCGTGCAAATTTTCGCTGGAATTCCCATCTTCAGGATGGCTCACTTCAGGGAGGTTACCATCTACAGGATGGCTCACTTCGGGGATTTTCTCAACATCAGGTTGAGCTTCTTCAACTATCTCAGGCAGTGATCTCACTTGTTCGGTTCTCCGTTTCTGCGGACTTCTCCGCGGAACTGAGTCCCGTGCACCTGGAGGCATCCCCCTCTTTTTGTCATGAGGGGCAAGAGTGGGTTCATTAACCTTCTGGGGTATTTCCACTCTTTCAGGTGCATTTACTGCAGGCATATGAGATTTTGTCACTCCCTTATGATCTGTGAAGGCATCTGGCAGATTATCGGCTATTTGTTGCAGACTTATTATCCTCTGAACTTCAAGTTCGGCTTTTTAGTGCGTGGGTCTAAGGACCAATGGCGGTGGCATTCCAATCTATTTCCGGCATTCTTCAATGTGGTACTTATCTCCCTAATGCCTAAAATTGTCCTCATCAAAAATACAATCAACAGATCGAGCCGTGAATGCAGATCCTGTCATAGGCTCAAGGTATTTAATAATTGACGGAGATTCATAACCTACATAGATCCCCAACTTCCGTGAGGTCCCATGATGGTACTGTGAGGTGGAGAGATTGGCACGATATCAAGACAACCAAATTTTC
This sequence comes from Otatea glauca, assembly GCA_036346275.1. Taxonomy (NCBI): domain Eukaryota; kingdom Viridiplantae; phylum Streptophyta; class Magnoliopsida; order Poales; family Poaceae; genus Otatea; species Otatea glauca. Next base: position 42,003,144 of record CM070719.1, read on the forward strand.
GCAGATGGGAAATGCTTGGTTCTTTCCCACGCACTAGCCGCAAGGGGAAGTTTCATGGTATGCGCTTGGTCCGAGTTGAATTAATGATGCAACAAGCAAAGACCGCATGGCCCTAACAGCTGGTGGGTAACCTACAATTCTGCAAAAGCGGCCTAGCAATGAGCTTTACTCTCTTAATTAATGACTCTGCAAGGCCATTTTGTGTATGGACATGGGGTACAGAGTGCTCTACATTAATGCCCAGAGCCATACAATAATCATTAAATGCTTTTGAGGTAAACTCGCCAGCGTTATCCATGCGAATGGATTTAATCATTTCTTCTGAAAAAGAGGCTCTCAATTTAATAATTTGGGCGATTAATTTCGCAAAAGCATGGTTCCTAGTAGATAAGAGACATACATGGAACCATCTAGTAGAAGCATCTATTAGAACCATAAAATATCTAAAGGGACCCGACACGGGCTGAATTGGTCCACAGATATCACCTTGAATTCTCTCCAGGAAATTCAGTGATTCTTCCCTAACTTTGAGATGAGCGGGTCGCACTATCAGTTTTCCTTTAGCACAAGCAGGGCATATAAAAGCTTTAGGTTTAGGAAAGACGGTAGTTTTTATGTTATGGCCAGTAGAACTTCTCATCATATTCAACCCAGGATGACCCAGACGATCATGCCAGATCTTAAATATTTCTGGGGTTTTAACTATAGTTTTCATCGCAACATAAACTTCAGGTTTTATATATGTGTAATATAATCCGGAGGAGAAGGAAGGAAGTTTTTCGACTACACGTTTATTACACCCGTCAAACTTAGTCATGAGTAGGTATTCTGTACCATCCTCATTTTCAGTCTCTATGTGGAAACCATTTAGACGGATGTCTTTGAAACTTAGAAGAGTGCGACTGGACTCGGGGTATAATAGGGCATTCTCTATAATTATGCGAGTGCCCATAAGGAGAACTATGATGGCTCTTCCGGTGCCAACAATGAGAGCATCGCTTCCGGCGATGGTCATAATATTTTCAGTTTTCTTAATCAAGGTCTGAAAATATTTAGTTTCCCTGAGAATTGTATTTGTGGTGCAACTGTCTACAAGACAGATTTCCTCTGCCATTAGATTTTACATGTGTTCTATATTAAAGATATAAAAACAATCAAACATTTGCTACAACAGGAACAAATAATATAGAACAAGCATGGCATGATTAAATAAATTTTCTGAAAAATTACACTTTATTGAATTTAACCGATAATCGCTCAACAGGAGTGTAGACCATTGTTCATTCAGGAACACAAAAACTAAACTGATAAAAGAGACTCTTAAGGAGACTCTAGCAAAGGATAATATGACATTGACTCTAAAGGAAAGACTAAGAGACTACTGCATGTCTCCGTACAAATCATTTGTATCATCCTCCTGGGATTTATCTTTATTCTTCTGGAATTCTTTTAGCTCATCTTCAATAAGATCATCCTCTTCCATGGGAGTATCATCATATCCAAGGAGGCCCTTTTTGAATTCTTCTGTGGGGTTGGAGACTTGATCATCATCTAATTCCATTCCATTGTCAACAACAGGTTGAGTAATGAAATGTGCCTCCGCCTTATTCCCTTGATTCTTCTGGAATCTCCCAGTGGATTTCATATAAAGTTCTACCAAATGCTTTGGGGTGCGGCATGTACGTGACCAATGATCAGTACATCCACACCTAAAGCATGGCTGTTTAGGATCATTTGCCTTATTTGTTGGTCCTTTCTTCCGAAGCGACGGATCCATTTCCTTTTGTTTTCCACTGGTATTTACCTCTTCCTTTATGATTTTTATCATTCTTCCATTTATCCCCTTTCTCTCTTTGGCCCTTTCTGCGGCCTTGGTTATTGCTAGCCTGCTGAGCGTTTGCATGTGCTTCAAGCAATGCATGACTCCCACTAGGTAGAACTTGATGATTCTTCATTAGAAGTTCATCGTGCTTTTCTGCTTCTAGCAGAATGCATATCAGCTCAGAGTACTTTCTGGTACTTTGCATGGCGATACTGTTGCTGCAGTATCCTCATATTGGGGTGGAATGTGCACAATATTTTGTCAATCTTTTCAGCTTCTGTAATCTTCTGGTCACAGAATGCTAGTTTGGCAATAATCTTGTGCATGGCAGAGTTGTACGCTGTCACTGACTTAAAATCTTTAAATCGTAGGAGGGTCCATTCCCGTTGTGCTTCAGGCAACAAAACGGATCTTTGCTGATTTTATCGCTCCTTCAGGGAATTTCATAGAGCCAGCGTGTCCTCCTTCATCAAATATTCAGCCTTCAGGTCCGCATGGAGATGGTGCCTCAGGAAGTGTAAAGCTGTACATTTAGCTGCTTCAGGGAGAGTAGGGGTACCAGCTTCAGGCTGGGAAATTGCAGCTCCAAGGGATCGGGCTGTCAAGTTAATCTTGACATCCATTGCCCAAGTCAGGTAGTTGCTGCCATACAGGGCAAGCTCAATAAATTCTTTTTTGGCGATGTCAGACATATCCTATATGCAAGCAAAACAGGGATTTTACTTAAGGTAAAATATTATTTTGCATGCTTATTATTGAATCAGTAAAGTTTTGGTCTATATCTATTCAATAGATAATCATCACATTTCTTTCAGGATTTTCCTAGCATTTTTCATGATTTTTGCTAATTATTAAGCAATTTTCAGAATTACCAATTAACTGGAAATAAATTCCAACAAGAAATAATAATGCTAAGAAAATTAATCTAGCAACATGACACATAGAAAAGGGTCATACATAATTTTCCATAATTTTCTAGCATTTTCTGTTAATTACCAAGCAATTTTTGGAATCACTTAAATAACAGAAAATAAATATCAACGCATATAAAACATGGCATATAGCTAGAAAAAAAATCCAGAGGATGGAACTTCCAAAGATGCTCAAATATTAATTTTTTCCGTAATTTACAGAAAATCCACAACCTATAAGATTATTTTCTTGGATTTAATCATTTATTTCAGAATTTATTAATTTTCAAAAAATGGTTATTTGGTTGGCCGCACTGTTTCTGGGCCGTTCGGCCAGCCCATCCGGAAACAACCCCCTCAGCCCATAATATACCGCTCGACCCATGGGAAAAACGGCCCATGAGCCGATTTGGCCCGTCGCCCGAGCACGTCATGATGGCTAGGGTTTACCCTAGCCGTTGCAATCCATCTCCTCGAGAGCTTGTCGCGCGGAGACGAGGCAACACGGTGGCGGGCGCATGTCCGGCGGGGACGAGGAATGCGCGGCGAGCACGGGACGGCCTCAGCGCGAGCTACGGAGGGGCGCCTTCGGGCGCGGGCCTCGGCGTCTCACGGCGGCGAGCACGAGACGGCCTCGGCTCGGGCTACGGAGGCGTCTTGAGCGCGGGCCTCGGCGTCTCACGGCGGCGAGCACGGGGCGGCCTCGGCGGGAGGCCGAACAGCTCAGCGATGGCGCGCGACGGAGGAGCCGAGGTGGCGTGGCCTCGCGAGAACCCGAGCGCCCGCGCGGGGCGGAAGCCGAGGCAAGACAGGAGCCAGGTGGCGCTACCGTCGAGAACCCGAGGCGGCGGCGGCACGAGAACCAGCGCCCATCGGCGGGCGTAAGCGAGGCGGCATGGGGAGCTAGGGCGGCGCGCGGTGCAAGAACTCAAGGCGGCGGACAAGGCGACTCCAGAACGGCCGAGCGGGCGCGGCGGCGATGCCAAGTGCGGCGGTGCTTGGGCACGGCGGCGGCGCCAAACGTGGTTGGTCGGGTGCGGTGGCTATGCCCAGCGTCGTTGTGTTTGGCCGTTCTTCCGGCGGCCAGACATGCGGCCATGACGGCGAAAAGCTTTTTTTTTTATTTGGACAGCGAACATACGATGAACAATAGCTCAGATTTACATGTAAAAGAACGATCTGCAGGATCGAGGATTTGCGAAAAAATCGCGATTAGCTTACGTAGGGCTTGACGTAGGGTGATCGCATGTAGCAGGCTGTTGTCGATGCCGTGTAGATTGTCGCAGGCAAACGATCACAATTTGGCCTCGGTAGAACGCTCGTGCTGATAACGTGTTGTAAAACGTAGTCGTTTGTCCGCGATCAATCAACAGCACATCAACAGGATCACACGAACAATAAAGGAGCACACAGAATATAGGGTGGAACTCTCTCACGCTTTATTAGATTGATCTTTTACATGGAAGAAAGCCCAATATGTAGGAGAAAGTATAAGAGATGAGTTCGGATTCACCCACAATAAAGAGATAGAGTCTAACCGAATACGGTTACAAAATCTTATCTCATAACAAAAAAAAATAGCATTCACATGTTACACGTCACTCGTGCAGGTCCTCAAACGCACGTAGAGGTCGTTGATTAGATATCCGGCTTTCTTAAGGATGTGTTTAGTTGCTTGTATCAAGTGGTACATGTATGAGATAGTTAAAAAAAATATTATACATGTGTTTGGTTGCTTGAATGGAACGATCTCGTCCTGGACGGTGTGATACAAATTTGAGGAATATTCCCTATAGATACTGAATCATTCCATTCACCCAAAACAATTAAACTAAATGATACAGAATCATTCTATCTTATTCAATCTCATCCCACCAATCAAATACACCCTAAATTCCTCGCGTATGATGCGGCATGTACTGTATAAGCTGAGCATGAGTTACCGACAGAACATATACTACCCACGAGGTGGAAAGCTATACTACAGAAACGTCTTGGTGTAAAGCTAGAGCAGTCTAAGCCGAAGTATACACGGCCAATCCATGCTTGGGCTGTATCACGGCGTCTTGGTCCAGTATAACTGACTTCTTTAGTACTAGTTAAATGTTTTTATTTTGCTACGCATAAAAATAATATTACTTAACACATTAAGCTATTATTGTTAAACTTAGCTTGTGTCATACTTTTGGCTCTGTCGTAATGCCTGGTTGAGTTCCGTCTAAGACCACATCGTGCTTGTACTGTTGAGTTTGTTTTACACCGTACTAGTAGCTTCGCCATTTTTGTTTGTATTGTACTTTGCCGCACATTATGAATAGAGGGAAGAGGGGTTGTTAGGATAATTATTATATTTGTTAGTAATTGATTTGTTTGTTATGAGGTAATTTTTTTGTTTTTTTATTAGAGATTTGTTAGGGATGGAAGAGGAATTTGAGAATATGTAATGTAGGTAAAGGTAGGGGAGGTGGAAAACGCGTCATTCACCACCGATTCTTTTACATCTGCGTCAGTGACATACTTGCATGCGCGATATGGTGTATTCAGGCTTTGTGGACTTCATTTTCATGAATAGGCCCCTCCTACCCCTCCTGTTCTTTTATCTTTTCTTACCGTGTCGACGTGCTGTAGATTTCTACTCCCTTGGTCATGTGGTGGCATGCATAATTAACCCAGGGTAACGATAGTAACACCACTTTTATTCTAAGGTAATTACATTGATATTGGCATATTAGCTAACAAAATATCGAACGCATCCGACACTTTATCAGTTAATACATCGTGTTCAGAGTGTTGCAGCAGAACAATAATTAGATACTGAAATGAAAATTTATTACAATCTATTGTCACACAGGGCTACAAGTCCATGAGTACAATTTCGTACATCAAATCTAGTACAACAAAAGTTAATATACATAAATACTAGAATACCCAATGGATCGACGGTCGGTGCCTTACGGTCCATCACTTCAGTCAGTCCTCTTGGTAGTTCTCCACCTCCTCGTCACCCTGACCCTGTGAATGATCCTCAACTCACGCCTCGCAGGTGAATTCATAAGGCTCATCTTCTAAGCAAAGAGGGAGTTAAGCAAGAGTGAGTACTACGTACTCAGCAAGCATTAATAACACAATACATTATATCAATTTTTCCGTCATCCATCTCAGGTACATCTCTCTCTCAAATCTATTTTTAGGAAAATAGGATTTTCTTATGAAAGGGTTTGTTTTATGTTTTAATTTCTGAAATTGCTTAGTTCATATATGAGGCAGACTTAGCTTCTGTAGCCTCCAATCCAAAACACAAGTATGAATTCATGATTTGATCCTACGCAGGTTTGTACCTCTTTACTCATAGTGAATCCTACTTCAGTTGAGAATCTAGAATATTTATCACTACTCAGATATTAAGATCTCCATCCCTGGCAGCTGATGAGTCGTGGTGTCCTTCACTAATGTTCTCCACTCACTCGCAGCATAATAGTTGTACTCTGACTTCAATGCACATCGGCGGTACTCATCTCATGGCATTTAAATATAGCCTCGAAATCATCAACCGTAGTTGAGTTCCAAAACATTGTTCCTTACCGAGCCTTCCGACCTATCAAGTTTCTCACTCTTAGTTATCTACTCATACTCAATATGAAGATCATAACATCCTCATAAAACAACCTTTTTTGGTTGTTTTCACACACTATGGTTGATACGAATATACGGCTCATTACCCAAATGTAGTGATTTATCTTTATGTTCTACCCTATGTAGAGGGCCCCTCTGGCAATACCCTTCTCCATGGCGCATACATACATATCATCGGCTCTATTTGTTGGATGAGTTATTCACAATCACATCAATAATTAATTACTGTCTCAGTAGTTCATCATCAATCCATACTTTCCAACAGCATTCGATTTAGAGTTTTCTTTAAAAGAGATTTTCCGATGAACCAATGATATCATGTATAATCAAATATATTTCATTGAAATTATTTAAATATGATCAAGAGATTGCTTGCCTAAAATAGGATGAAATAGGCGATCTCACACGGTTGCTGAAGATGATCGCCGGTCGGATTTGATTTACTTCATGAAATTATGGAAAACTATATTTCAAACAGTTATCAAATTATTTACGTGTTTTATGATGTCCAACCTTTTCTTAAATTTTGTTAAATTGGTATTTTATATTGTTCATTTTAATTTTTGGGTATTTTTTATTTTGACATCTTTTAACTAGATGTATATTAGTTCAGAATATTTTAACTTATCGCATTTTATTTTGGCGTATTTTATTTTGGATGACGCATCGACCTAGGTAGGATTCTCTCTATCTCTCTTCTTTTCCCCTCCACCTGGCGTCCTTATCCTCACCCGTCTTCTCCTTTCCCCTTTTTACGCCGCCTCCTCTCCTCTCCTCACGACGCCTCCGCTCCACTACTGACCTTCATTGAGCCGACCCAGCTGGACTCGCCTGTGCCAACAGCCTCCCCATGCTATCCTTACCTGCGCCAAGCGCCTCCCTGTGCTGCCTGGTTTGCTGGCCCCTGGGCTTCTCATGCCACCCAACCCCTTTGTGTCGCCCTCGGCTACTAGGCCACTCTCGAGCCCCTCACGCTGCCCAGCCTCTTCGATCGTTGACCCCATCGACTTCCGTTTCACTACCCTTGGCTGTTGCCGCGTCGCTCGACCTCTCAGGACACATCACCACTCAGCTCCCCCATCTATTCAGCTCCTCAGCATCACCTCCCACGCTTGTTCATCAAAATCCCCCTATGATGCTAACCTTAATCCCCATTTTTCCTTTCCTGTGATGTTAGCTTACTAGCGTGGTACTCTAGATGATCCCTTATTACTTAACCTGTATGGGATGATGATAATTATTTGGGTGTATTTGGGTTGGCTGTGCTGTGACGACACCTGATGAACCCTTGTATGCTAGGGAGTACAACGGTTTGTCGGTCACGCACGGCGCCACCCTCTAATGCGTCCCTTCTTAAACCCCACATGGTCTCTATGGCAAGTCACTAGTTAACTAGTTCATGCTTAACTACATTAGTCATATATCCTATGTTCTTGGAGCTAGCATGAGTTGTATGACGATCACCTGGAATATGGAATGATGGGAATGGGAGGTGTAGGATGGTGAGGTCATCGGTGAGGTTGCCGTGAGGTGGCCTGATTTTTGGCCCCCTTGCTCCTGGTCTCCTTGCTCCAGGCTCCCTGGTCTTCTTGCTCCTAGCTTCTAGGGTCTTCTTTGGCTTTGGGCGTGTGTGGGGAAATGAGGTGTTTGGGGAAGGCTCGACTGGATTCACCCTTTTTAACCGTGGTGGTTTTACTTTTTAATATGAGAGGTTTTACATTTTACCATATGATATTTTGGGAACTATTTGAGCATAGCTATGGTTACTTGATGAAAACATCTTTGTTTGCTGCCGAGTGATGAAACCCTAACTAGCAAAAGGTGTTGACTAGCCTCGGATAGTTTGGATCTCAATAAGTGATCTCAATATCATACGGGTTTGACGGCACACACCTTATCTTACAAGTTTTACAATACTTGTCTTTCATTTATATGCATGAATAACGATTTCAGGGGATTGAAATCGATGATCTTCAAAAGTTTAGATCTTATGACACTTTTAAAATTTATTGTATTTCTTTTTGTTGTAATTTAATATTTGTGTACATTGTAATATATGAATTTGTATGATATTTTGTTAAGGAATGGAAATGATGATTATTCTTTGTTACATGTTTTATTTACATGTGTCATTAATTTGTTGATGATCTCTTTTGCACTACTAAACTTTAGGGTTGTATCATATCACAAATACATATCATTTTAGACAAATGTGAAACCAAACTTTTGAAACTTTAATTTCACTATGAATATCTTTTAAATGTTAAAATTGCATACATGAAAAAAATTATGTGTAGATTTGTTTTGAAAACTCAATTCATAATATTATAATTTTGCTGGATTTAATGAATATATTATAATAAAAAATACTGATCAAAATTGTATTTTAAAGATCATATCGATACCTAAAACAATATGTATTTACGACCGAAGAGCCAGAAGAACATGGACCAATGGAGAATTTTTTTTTCTTTAATATTTTTTTAATCTTTTTTTCAAAACTAGACGTCAGGTCAAAAAAAATACAGAATTGGGCACTGGTCGCCCGTATATAGGGCGATTGCCCCATATTCGGACGATTAGTGCACGCGATTTCCCTCCGTCTGCGGTTAATTTCTAAAAAAATCATAACTTTTTCATATGATGTCGGATGGAGATAAAATTTATATGAAAATTGTAGCTCTCGACGGGATCTACAACTTTTGTATACAAACGTTTTCAATTTGAGTCCATTTAGATGGTCAAAAACGGGATATAATGTTCAGATCTAAAAACAGATGTGTTTTTAGATCTGAACATTATATCCCGTTTTTGACCATCTAAATGGACTCAAATTGAAAAAGTTTGTATACAAAAGTTGTAGATCCCGTCGAGAGCTACAATTTTCATATAAAGTTTATCTTCATCCGACATCATATGAAAAAGTTATGATTTTTTTAGAAATTGACCGCAGACGGAGGAAAAATCGCGCGTTAAAAGCCGCACTAATCGCACGTATGTGGGCCGATCGCCCGTATATGGGGCGATCGCCCCGTATACGGGCTACCGGTGTCTAATCCTGTAATTTTTTTGCCCTGACGTCTAGTTTTGAAAAAAAATTAAAAAAAATATTAAAAGAAAAAAAATTCGACCAATGGAAGCCGTCCGGAAACAACACAAAATGAGCGGTAAAAGACCGGGTGGACGTACAAGTTCACCGCCCGGTGGGCATCACTAGCCAGGGCCCGCGTCGAATCGCGTCCCCCACTGCCACTAGGGCCCCACAGAAACTCCGGCCTCACTCGTTACCCTCCCAGTCCCAGCCGTCACAGTTCACAGCCCTCGGGCACCCACAACGTCATAAATAAACCGAAGACAATTAAAAACAAAACACAAACGCGAGGAGAAGAGATCGACGGCGACGGCGAAGACGCAGTTGGATCGTGAAGCCATATCCGCGGACGAGGCCGCGCGGAAGGTACACACACTCCTGCGAGATTTTCCCTGATTTTTTTGGGAGATTTGTGCAATTGGATCACCCGAAATTTTAGGCGCGTTTTGGGTGATTCGTCTCCTTTACCTTTCCCTATACACACAAGGTTGTATTAATATATTTAGGTGTAGGCTTGTGCAAAGTCCAAATATATGATCACTATGCTCATTTACAGCAGTTTTCTGTGAGTAGAAGAAGCGATGTATAAGTTGCAAAGAAGAAACTCTAACCCAAAATTCCAAATCCTGACCAGAGTTCTTCCTTACCGTTTGTTTTCAGAGAAGAGGAAGCAAGGTTTGAAAATTCGGTTTTGGAATAAATTTCGTCCCTGGCTGGATCGCGAAATTTTGAGCGAAATACCAGAAATTTTGGGTTTTTTTGCACCGGATGAAAAGTGGTCTAAATATTAACGAAAAATTTTGAATTTTTTTGGAGGTTCCTAACACATTGCTAATGTTCTCACAACAATTTCAGCTGATTATCACATCTGAGGAATTTTAAAAATTCGGAGAGTGGTACTGTCCTGATAAAACACTGACCGACAAGTTTGATCCGAATGAAAAATGGTACAAATCAAGTTATAAACTGTTGAAATTTTTTGTGCATGGTTATGATCCATAAATAATGTCTCACAAAAATTTCAGCTGATTATCACATGTGAGGAAGTATTAAAAATTCGGAGAGTGATACTGTCCTAATAGAACACTGACCGACAAGTTTGATCCGAATGGAAAATGGTACAAATCAAGTTAGAAACTGTTGAATTTTGTTTTGAATGGTTATGATGTATCTATAATACTCTCATAAAATTTTCAGATAATGATCAAACTGTATGAATTTTTAAAAATTCGAACAGTACTACTGCCCTGTTAAAAGGCTTACCGGCAAATTTGAACAAAATGAAAAATTATGTAAACCACGTTAAAAACTTTTAAAAAATTTTGTGGATGGTCCTGATGTAACATTAATGTTTTTTTAAAATTTTTAGATGATGATCATTCTAAAATAATGTTTAAAAATTCAGACAGTACTACGTCCTAATAAAAGTCTGATGATCAATACATAGATTTGCTTTAGCAATAAAAAAAGTTTAAAATTTAAGAAAATTTTACATAATGGCGATAAGGAAGTTTTTAATATCCCATAAAAATTGTGATTCATGATAACACTCCAGTGAATTTATGCAATTCTTACAAGGCACAATACCATTTATGTTCTTTTCTTTTTTATTTTTGAAATATAATATAACAAACGAAGTTCAATGCTTACATAGATTTGATTGACCAAACAAACAAATTTTAATTTTTTTTAAAAATTATATAATGGTACTGAGTCAATTATTAATCTCTCACAAAAATTTTAGATCATAATCACACTCAAGAAAATTTATAAAATTCTGACAATATAACTATCCCAATTATGTTAATTCTGCTTTTGATTTTTTAAAGATAACAAATGAAGTTAAATTATTTTTAAATTTTTTATGTATGATCCTAAACTACTAAGGATAGTACCATAAAATTTTCATCTTATTATAAATCTTTTACAATTTTATAAAAATCTGAAAGTTTTTCAGCCAAAATTTTAAAATGTTTAAAAAATTCGTTTTTTCAACAAATTTTCACAGGAGATGACTTTCCTAAGGGTTATTGGACCAAATCCGGTCAAATTTGGCCCTAAAAGTTTCAAAAAAGGCCAAAAAAAATATGAAATTTCGTCGAAAAAACCGAAATTTCGGGTTAATATAGCAATTTCAAAAAAATTTAATTTTTTTTCGGCCGGTACTTTAGATTTTAGGGTGATCCGAAATTTGGAACCCTGAGAGGAAGAAGCTAATTCTGATCCAAACATAAAGGCAGGGTTCATCTTATTGATGCCGATGCCTAATGATCAGTAACGCTAGAATACGTCATTCGTGATCTCAGTCGAGGTATAAAATCCCCCCTTACCGCATATGGTATGTAACTACTATATTCTGTGTTGATAAAACCTGATTACTGTGATGCCACACTGCCTCGCAAATGCATTCGAGTACCGAAAGGAAATGCCAAACGTGCACTTCGTGTGCACGAGCCTTCGAGCCTAAACAGATGCGGCATGGAGTGAGCGTGCCAGGCAGCCTACCATCTGAACTACACAGCATTCGGCGTTCCACTCCAGAGCACGCTGACAGTAGTGCGCCTCAGGCAGCTGTGCACGAGTCCACTCCTCGCCTGATCGGCCGCCCTGTGCTGTTGCAGCTTCCGCGGCTCGCCGCTAGTAACCAAAGCTTTCACGAGTGTCGCACCGGTTAGTGCGCAACTAGTGATGCCCAAATAAGCGGCCCGGCTCTCGGCCCTATTAACGGATGGCACGGTCCGTATAGACACGGACTAATAAACGGGCTATGCCGGAATACGGGTCGGGCCGGTCCGTTAGCGTCAAAAAATTCAAAAAAAATCAGAAAAAAAAGTTAGAAAAAGAATGAAAAATTCAAAAAAAAAGAGAAAAATTAGAATAATTAGAAAAACTCGAAGGATGTAGATTTGTTTTAAAAAAATATATGTAAATTAAGAAAAGCTAAAATACAAAATAAATTCTAAAATAAAACAAATAATTGGAATTAAATAATGAGCTTTATTAATGTTTGACTGCCTCCTTAAAAACTTTACAAGTAAAAAAAACTCAACACGAGAAAACCTTGGCAAAGAAAAAAGAGCATAGCATGTAGCTCAGTGATATATGAAAAAAATGAAGATTACAATTATTCTTCCTGATTATCTATAAAAAGATTTTCAAACGTCTCCGAAAGCTTAAAATTTTCTGCAGTATGTTGAGCTCGTTGATCAGCTTGTTCCCAATCTTTCACAGTGAGAAGTATTTTCATCATGTCACTTGTTAGATTTGTTCTTCTCTCCTCGATTATTCTTTCGGATAGACTGAAAACAGACTCCGAAGAAACTATGGAGACATCAATTGTTAACACATCCCGTGCTAATATGGAAAGCACCGAATATGTTATCTTGTGCTCGTGCCACCACTGTAAAATATTGAAGTCCTCCTCTTGCTGCTCTTGGTAGTTGACAGTATCACTGTTGAGATAGACAGCTAGCTCCCCACTACTTGTTGTGTTCGCACTTGACTTTGTTGTAGTCGAACTCCTTGAGGAAGAGCCACCTGCACTCCATATCTTTCCCCACGCAGTTTTCTTTTTACCTGTTGTGGGTGCTGGTGGAGGTCGTTGCATGCGAACTCCAGCAAACTTCTGATCATACTTAGCATAAATTTGAGATAAGTTAGCACGGACATTTGAAAAATAACTAGAGTAATCAGTATCTACCGCATCACTTAGAAGTGAGAATATTAGAAAATCCTTGAACTTTAGCTCTAGGATCTAAAATAAATGCAAATGCATATAACATAGTAATTTCTTGCCAATATTTTTAAAGAAAAATAATTTTCATAGCATAAACAGCTTCACGCAAGATATTATTATTTTTGCGGCTCTTTAAGTGGGTAGCAATTTTTAAAATATGATGCACAATTAAAGGAGAGGTTGAGTAATAAACTCCAGATAAAGCAACAATGGAATCAAAAAAGTTCTAAAAATGACAGAAAGTATTTAGTAATATACTAATGTTGCTTTGTGAGTAGCGGTTGATCATCCTGTCTACGATAGTGCGTGTTAATAAAAACAGAAAATATGCTCTCATAGGGTATGAGAGACTTAAGCATCAAGCAAGTATAGCTCCATCTAATAGGCATATCCAAACTAAACTTACGCGGACGCATCTATTGCAATACAATAAGTTTTATGTGTTGCTATTCGTTGATTAGAGTTATTTAAAAAAGATATTGCAGTGCGAAAAGGTTCAAGATACTGATATAACATTTTCAAACCAGATTTAACTATAAGATTAATAATATGGCAAGCATAACACTGATGTAATAAGAATGATTCAACATACGAATTGAAAAGAGGAGTAAGAATGTTCATAGAAGAAGTATTTGTTGAAGTATTATATAATGTTATTGCAAAAATCTTATCACTAAGGCCAAAATATTTCACAACTTTTACAATACAATCAACAATATTTTCACAGGTGTGTGCTACATCAATTAATTTGAATTCTATGATTATCTTTTCTAGTTGCCAATAATTGTTTACATAATGAGCAACTATACTAAGGTAATCCTCTTTAGCCTACCACTCCATATGTCAGATGTCAAGACACAGAAAAAGTACAAGTTCTAAATTGCTCTTTTAGCTTACTATGACAATTATTATAGTATTTAATTAAATCTCTAGTTGTTGTCTGTCTAGAAACTAAAGAAAATCTAGGATTATGAGCTGTCCTAATATAGTTTTCAAATGCAGGTGACTCACTAAAGTTCAAAGGAAGATCTTGAGAAGCGATTAAATGACAAAGAGATTCACGAGCTAACTTAGGATTATAGTCCCAGCTACATACCGTACCGTCAGGGTTTGTACTGTAGCTGCGTCTGTCTCAAAGCCACCCCTACTTTTCTTTTATAGATCTCAACATACCTCTTCAAGTGCCCCATTCCACCTATAGATTTCGTAGTTAATTTGTGCTTACAATATTTATAAATAGCATACCTGCTCTGAGCATCGTCTGATGTCTCAAAAATCTACTCGAAATCTTCCCAGACTCCCGATGTACTACGTCTTGATCTTTTCGCTCCGATGCTTGCCGATGCAGTAGCACTTGTAAAGCCTGAAGATGGTACAGCTCCTACAGCTTCTTGAGCTTCATAGGATGCAAGAAGCTCCTCGTGTGAAATCCCGAAATCAGAAGCTGGGAAGGACGAAAAATCGTCGTGCTCTATAAAGAAAAATACAAGAAATAATTACGCTATTAGTACTTTAATATCATTTAAAATACTAACAAAATAAAAAAATTAAATCATAATTATTACCTTGATTTCTTGACAGAAGCCGAAAGCCGAATTTTAGATTTTTGGCAAAACTAATTTGAATTTTGCCAAATTACCACCGAGAGCAAAGGAATTTCCACAAGAGAATTAATAGGAGAGAATGCAAGATTGCTGGTGTGAAAATGAAAGGGTCATCCACCTATTTATAGGGAAAAATTTAGGATTTTTTCAAAAAATTTTAAATTTTTTTAAGGATTCAACGGCTATTTTTCAAACTAAACAGGTTGTATCGCTCGTAATCGTACTGTGCTAGGGTGCCAACCAAGCACGGCACGAACTCATGGGCCGTACCAACACGACACAATTAGCGGTGGGTCGGGTCATGCCAACAATGACGTGTCTCGAACCGGCCTGTTAGGCACATCCCAAGTGGCATCTCTATACGCAACTACGCACTAGGCTGCATGCTATCGATTATCATCATCCCTACAGTCGTTCTCTTGAAAGCTACCACCAGGTACCATGCTAGTCCCACCAAGATTTCAAATTTTGTTTTTAGTTCGCATCTCATTATCCTTCGAAATCCGAAATTTCAGCGAAATCTCGTTATTTCGGATGAAATTCAAACCAAATTCAAATCCAAATTTTTTGAAATGGGATTTCCGAAATTTCGAAAAAATCGTCCAAAATTGCTCAAATTTTGGCAAATTTCAACAGAAAGAAAAATGGTTTTAACCACGTCGAAAAATTATGAAATTTTTTGCAGATGATTTTGACACATCACTAATGTTCCCGTAAAAATTTCTCAAGCATGAGAAATTTTAAAAAATTCTGAAAGTGATACTGTCCTGATAAAAGGTTGACCGGCAAATTTGAACCAAATGAAAAATGAAACAAACCATGTTATAAAATTTTGAAAAATTTTGTGGATGGTCCTGATACATCAATAATATTTTCATAAATTTTCAGATGATGATCAAGCTTGAGAAATTTAAAACAATTGTGACAATGCTACTATCCTGATAAAAGCCTTACCGACAAACTTCAACTAAATGAAAAATGGTTCAAATCATGTTAGAAATTTTTTAATTTTTTTTATGGTTCTGATATATCATCAATGTTTCCATAAAATTTTTGGATGATGATCAGGCTTCAAAAATTTAAACAAATTGTGGCAGTGCTACATTCTGATAAAAGCCTGATGATAAATAGATAGATTTGATTGAGCAACAAAAATGGGTTAATTTTTTAAAACTTTTAGAGAAGGGTGCTGAGGCAATACTTAATCTCTCATAAAAATTTTGGATCATGACCACACTCCAGTGGGTTTATAAAATTCTTACAATGGTAATGTACCATTTGTGTTCCTTGTATTTTTTTTATTTTTGAAAGATAACAAATGAAGTTCGATGCATCCATAGATTTGATTGAGCAAACAAAAAAGTTTAAATTTTTTAAAAATTTTAGAGAAGAATTATGAGGCAATTCTCAAGCTCGTATAAAAATTTATAAATTCTGACAAGGTACTGTCTTAATTGTGTTCATTGTGTTTTTTATTTTTCAAAGATAACAAATTAAGTTAAATTATTTTAAAAAAAAAATCTGTATGGTTCTACGCTTCTAGAGATATTACCATAAAGTTTTTAGAGTATTATAAAGCTTTTAAAATTTTATAAAAATCTGACAGTATTTCTACTAAAATTTTAAACCGTCTCAAAAATTTGATTTTTTCAATAAATTTTTGTCGAAAATGACTTTCTTAAGGGTTATTGGGCCAAATCCTATCAAAAAGGAGTTAAATTTCGGTTAAAAATAACTCGTGGTTTGCAAAATTACTATTGTAATTTTTTTTATCTCACGGGGATTTTGAATCTCATCTCGACCGGAATCTGAGATCTCACCGAGATTTCGTGAAATTTCGTCGGGATTTGAAACCTTGGTCATAAGCGCTTAGCATCACACGAAGTGATGGACGAGACGAACAACTCCAAACAAAAAAAACCATCACGGATAAGCTTGAGCCTCTCTCCATAAATATTAAAGCACAGGTGAAAAATAGATAATAATTATTTATTCTTTCACTTGCTTCAAAATCTGTATAATTGATGATACATAGAATCTCCGCAAAAAAATATATAAAAAATACCTGCTAGTCACACTAGCAGGTCTCGAGGGCTAGAGAAACCAAGGTGGCTTACAATAACGATCGTGCGAGATGAGAACTCCAAGAGGAGGAACAGAGCCTGCTTAATTACAGGCTTAGAGTAAATACAATAAAGTCATTTCAGCTTACTTTTAGTATGTACACGTCAGCTCATATTTAGTAGCAAGTATCGGAAACATAGGTGCTTTGCCAATAGTCACAAAGATGAAGTTAGTGTTGAATGTCCAAATTAAATGCTTCAGTGTTTATCTAGAGACAACATTTATAGATGTTTATTGTATAAACTAACCCTATATTTACTCTAGATGATATGGATTTAAGATAGAGTAAACAATAAACTTTGTACACTTACTTGCTCTTACATCCCACCACCGCCTGTTCGTCCATAGCTCGCAGCCACACGCCGTCTCGCCACTTGCCCCCGCATGAGCACTGCGGCCATGCACCTGTTCGGCTGCCCCGTGCCCCTCGGCACGTGGCAAATCATGAGAACACCCCACGCTGTGCGGACTCGAGCCCGACAATCTGAACAACGTGCCGCGCGCGCACCCCCATCAGCACAGGGCTTGGGGTCATGCGGATGAGCCAAATTGCAGTAGTTTTGCCCACGTCGGGCGGACTCTAACTCGATAGACCCACAACCGCCCGTGCGCCGCCTGCTCCCACCGCCACCGGCACGCGACTCGACCGAGCCAATCCAGTAGTTTTCGTAGCACTAGCTTTTTTTTCCCCTCCTTGCATAATTTTTTTTAAAATCTAACCTCTCTTTAATAGAATTACAAAATTAGCCGTGTCACCTAAGCTTTCATGTATCACGGTAGGTGGTCAATCATACGTGTCGGGGATCGGTCGTCTTGACACATGTCCAGGCCCCCCGGGGGCTTTAGGCCGTTCTCCCCTGAGCTCGGAGGACTGTTCCCAACCTCGGACGGGGGTTTCCCCGAGCTCGGAGGACAGTTCCCGAGCTCTGGCGAGAGTTTTCCCGAGCTCGTGCTGACTCCTGCGACTTCTTCGACCTCAGCGCCCTCGGTCCGGTCTCCAGCGTAATAATCTCCTTTTTATGTGACCTCTCTCCCCTGCGTGGGAACTAGGGTCACCGACTCGTGTCAATTCCCCTGCGTGGGAACTAGGGTCACCAACTCCTGTCAATTCCCATGCGTGGGAACTAGGGTCACCGACTCCTGTCAGTTCTCCTGCGTGGGAACTAGGGTCAACCACTCCCAGCAACTCCTGTCAGTTCCCCTGCATGGGAACTAGGGTCAACTGCTCCCGTCAACTCACAGACAACCACCCGATGTCAGCCTCGAGATCAGCGTCAAGGGTCTATAAAGCGCCTGACTACCCGGCCGAGGGGCAATCAAACAGAACCAAAGGGGATGCGCAGACACATCTGCAGACACACTCGTACGCCACACCATCCATTGAGCTCCCCTCGGCCACCACTTCCGAACGACCCCAAGGTCGAGCTCCCCTTTTATTCTCCCCCGAGGAGCTTTTAGTCACCTTTCGCCTACGGGCAAGACTGGAGTCGAGCTATTACCCGACCTAGGGGGCTCGAACCAGTATAAGCGCTGTGTCTCCTGTCCGATTGTTCTTCTTCCCCGAGCTGTGCACCTATCGACGCTCCCTACTTCCCGGACGAGCACGACTTTGGGCCTCGCCCCCTTTCACGATCCTTCCCCCTTCTTTGTGGTCGACGGTCCCGATCGTCGACAGCTGGCGCCCACCGTGGTGCCCGAAGTTTCGTTCGTCCGAAGTTCTCCGACGTCCCGGCCCGGTCCCCTTGGACCGGGAAAGGAGCTTGCTCGGTTATAACCGGGACTCCTAGAGGAAGAGAAAAGACCAAGAGAGGCCAGGTCAGCAAACAAGCTAAGTAAAGGAGGACGAGAAATAGCGAAAGCAGGCAAAATCTTGCCTAGCGCCCTTCCGGGCACGACGACGGCCAGGGTCGTCCGTCTCGCGATGACGGCCTGCCCAGACTCGACCTCGCCCGCCACAACGGAACCCCCAAGGCTGGCGTCCAGCTCGAGGGCTCCTTGGTCGCCCTCGGCCGCATCCCCCTCGGCCGCGTCGTCTTCCTCGAGAGCCGTGATGAGTGAGACTCGCAGCGCCCTAGACCGCGGCACGAGGTGAAAGTCGTCCTCATCCTCCTCCTCCTCCTCCTCGGCCTCGCCCTGGACCACAGGAAAGGTCGGTGCCCCTCGAACGCTTGAGCGCTGCGGCAGGGCGAAGTAACAGAAAATAAAAGAAGACCGTACCTGGCGCAGCGTCTCCACGACGGCGGCAGGAAGGCTCCTTCCCCGGGTGCTTAGCTCGGGGCGTTACTCATTGCGCGTCAGATCCGGCCCGAGCGATTGCCGCCGCTTCTTTCTTGCGCGAAAAACAAAAATTAGTAAAGAAGTTGAGGGGAAACATCAGAGGGGTAAGCCCGGGCTCGAGTGTTCCCGAGCCCGGAGCGTTTGGCTTACCATGGTTCGATCACCCCACTCGACGTGGGGCTTCTTGGTAACCTGCTTCGGGGCATCTGGGGCCAGCCTCTTGCTCCCCTTCTTGCCCTTGCTCAGCCCGAGGAGCGGCAGCATCCGCTTGGCCGTGTCACAGAGCTCCTTGGTCTCCTGCACGAGCTCGTCACAATTAGCGCCCAAACCCGAGCTCTCAGGGCCAAAATCAAGGTGAGATGCGTTACCTCGCCGCTCTGCCTCAAGATATTCTTGGGGACATCGCCGTCGAGGTCATAAGCGGTGACGGCCTTCCCGAAGATCTCCTGCATCCTCGCGGTGATCCAGGACGCCTTCGGTGCTGCGAGGAGCCGAAAGAAGACCGCCGAGAGCAAGAAACTTCGATCGGGCCCGAAGAAGCTTGGGGTTGAGCAATGCTTACCATCATGACCTTCTCGGGTGGCATCATGCTCCCCGGTAATCTCGAAGAAGGGGTGCAACCTCTTCCATAGAGGGAACACCCGGCTTTGTAGGTAGTCGTAAACGACTGCCTGCCCCTTCAGCCCGCGCGTCGCGTAGATGTGGACGAAGGCGACCGTCGAATCTTCGGGCTCTGGGGTTTCCCGCTTGCCATCGACCGCGGCGCCGTGGTATGCGAGGCCGCTCCCCTCGCCTTTCTTCAAATAAAACCATTTCTCTGACCACGGTCCGAGCGAGTCCCGGGTCGGGATCTGGAGAAAGGCGCAAGGAAGTCCCGCCCGCAGCCAGAAATAGAGACACCCGACGACGGGGTCCTTTGCGGTGCGAGACATGGAGTAGAAACGGGAAAACAAAGAGGGGTGGGAAGGATGCCCAGAAACCCCTCGCAAAGATGCACGAAAATAGAGAGGTGCAGAAGAGAGTTGGGTACCAGGTTCACAAGCTTGATCTCGCACTGCGTAAGGACCGCAGCCAAGAAGTCGCTCTCCGGGGTCCGCAGGCCGAAGAGCGTGTCTGCTCCGTGCTCACAATCTCGTCGTCCCAGGGCCGTGGCACGTTCTCCCTGGCTGGAAGTCGCCAGGTGAACGGATCCAGCAGCCCCAGGGTCTCCAAGTCCTTCATCCGATCCGCGGTGAGTGTGCTCTTCCCAAACTTCGCCATGGAGTCAGAGGGGAGGATGGGATCGAAGGCGAAAGGCAGACGCGTCGGCACAAGGGGCAGAAAGGAAAGGAAAGGGACGGAGAATGCGAGCACTGAGGAAGAAAGGTTTCGAAAGGTAGCGTCTCCCGGTTTAAAAGGGGCCTCGACTGCCGACATTATTGTTGCCTTAAAAGACATGCCCGTAGCCAGCGGGCAGCAACCGAAGCATCGCGGCCCTTCGAAATCCTTGTGCGGACACGTCTTTTCGACGTCTGCTAACCATCCCCCCGACTTCTCCGCTCGCGAGGCCCGAGCGCTTCTGGCCCCCTTCGTCCCCTCGTGGCAGAGAATCCTGAGTGTTCCAGATGTCATCAAGTCAATTTAGAGACAAAGCATTAAAGCTCGAGTGTTTTCGAGCGCGACCATATCGAAGCACCATGAGGGGATCTCCCGGGCGGAGAGGAGCTCGAGAGTTCCCGAGCTCAACCAAGGGGACGATCCCTCCTCGAAGACTTCAGACTCAAGAACGCCTAGAGTCTCAGACCATTTCTTGAGCCTCGGGGGCTGGTTGTCAGGGATCGATCGTCCTGACACATGTCCAGGCCCCCCGGGGGCTTTAGGCCATTCTCCCCCGAGCTCGGAGGACTGTTCCCAAGCTCGGAGGACGGTTCCCGAGCTCGGGCGAGAGTTTTCCCGAGCTCGTGCTGACTCCCGCGACCTCTTCGACCTCAGCGCCCTCGGCCCGGCCTCCAGCGTAATAATCTCCTTTTTATGTGACCTCTCTCCCTTGCGTGGAAACTAGGGTCACTGACTCTTGTCAATTCCCCTACGTAGGAACTAGAGTCACCGACTCCTGTCAATTCTCCTGCGTGGGAACTAGGGTCATCAACTCCTGTCAGTTCCCCTGCGTGGGAACTAGGGTTAACTTCTCCCGTCAACTCACAGACAACCACCCGATGTCAGCCTCGAGATCAGTGCCAAGGGTCTATAAAAGCGTCGGACTACCCCAGTCAGAGGGGCAACACAGCATGAACCAAAGGGGATGCGCAGACCATCTGCAGACACACTCGTACGCCACACAATCCATTGAGCTCTCCTCGGCCACCACTTTCGAACGACCCCAAGGTCGAGCTCCCCCTTTATTCTCCCCTGAGGAGCTTTTAGTCACCTTTCGCCTACGGGCAAGACTAGAGTAGAGTTATTACCCAACCTAGGGGGCTCGAACCAGTATAAGCGCTGTGTATCCTGTCCTATTGTTCTTCTTCCCCGAGCTGTGCACCTATCGACGCTCCCTCTTTCCCGGACGAGCACGACTTTGGGCCTCGCCCCCTTGCACGATCCTTTCCCCTTCTTTGCGGTCGACGGTTCCGATCGTTGACAATACGATACACTGGTAACACGGTAGCAGATCCCTACCACTCTAGGGCACCGCGACAGCATGTCCCTACCGAGTTGGGATAGCGGTAGATTGCTACCGAGCTAATCTAACATGACACCCCTCCTACCGCGGTGGGATCGAAGCTACTGCTGCGGCTAGTCGCGGGATCGACCATCTGCCACGGTACACAGATGCGACAGTAGATGTTGCTTTCACGATGGAGAAGGTGATATTTTTATAATTCTATTCACACGAATGAGATTTGAAAAAAAATATGCCCAATTAATAATAAGGTAAGGCTTCACAGTTTTTCCCCGCGCGCGGGCGTGCTCGAACCAATGATTGAAATCTCGTTTTCGCTCGAAATCTCGCAGGTGGCCAGAGAACGAAATCTCGGCGATATTTAGAAATTTCGGACAAATTTCGGACGAACCGCAAAAACAGATTTTCAAATCCGGTATTTTTTCGACTGGTAGGGTTGAAATCTGGTCGGTTTTGTTGAGATCTCTGCAAATTGGATAGCATGAAATCCAGGTCAAACGACGTCCAAAAATTTTGAATTTTTTGTGGAGGTTCCTGACACATCAATTATGTTATCATAAAAAGTTCAGATCATTATGAAATCTGAAGAATTTTTAAAAATTCAAACATTGTTACTATCATAATAAAACGTTCACCGGCAAGTTTGAACAAATGAAAAATGAAACAAACCACTTTAGAAAATTTTAAAATTTTTTGTGCATGGTTATGATGCATTACTAATATTCCCATAAAATTTTCAGATGATGATCAAGCTTCATAAATGTTTAAAATTCGGACAGTGCTACTGTCCTGATAAAAGCCTTACCGGCAAGCTTCAACCAAATGAAAATAGTACAAACCACGTCAGAAATTTTTTTAAAAAAATTGTGGATGGTCCTGATGTATCATTAATGTTTGTATTAGATTTTCATATGATGATCAGGCATCAAAAAGTCCAAAAATTCTAACAGTGCTACGTCGTGGTAAAAGTCTAATGATTAATACATAGATTTGATTTAGCAATAAAAAAAGGTTTACATTTTTTGAAAATTTTGCAGAAGGGTTCTGAGGAAATTCTTAAGATCTCATAAAAATTTTAAATCATGATCACACTCCAGTGAATTTATAAAATTATTACAAGTGCATTGTACCATTTATGTTTTTTCTGTTTTTGATTTTTGAAATATAACAAATGAAGTTCAATGCATACATATATTTAATTGAGCAAAATAAAAAAGTTGATTTTTTTTAAAAAATTTAGACAATGGTAGTGAGGCAATTATTAAGCTTTCATAAAAAATTTGGGTCATTATCACACTCGAGAAAATTTATAAAATTCTGACAAAGTTACTTTCCCAATTATGTTCATTCTGTTTTTGATTTTTTAAGATAACAAATGAAGTTCAATTATTTTAAAAACTTTTATGTATGATCCTACACATCTTTGGATGGTACCATAAATTGTTAACATCATGATAAAATATGTACAATTTTATAAAAATTCGATAGTGTTTCTGCAGTTTTTAAAAAATATCTCAAAAATTCGATTTTTCAACAAATTTTCATAGGAAATGACTTTCTTAAGTGTTATTGGACCAAATCCGGTCATCAAATATCAAATTCCGGATTAAAAGACCGAGATTTTGGCGGTATATATACAGAGATCTCGTAAGATATAGCGAAATCACTGTAGCATTTCAATTTTTTTTGAATTTTTTTCACTCCGATCGATATTTTAAAACTCGTCCACGTCGTCCGGTAAACTATATCTCGCGAGAAACCGGCGATATTTCAATCCATGGCTCGAACCCGCAAAAGCTTCCACCCGGCGCGTCGCGCCCCCATCCGGTCCGACTCCGCGCGGGCCCTATCCGGTGCGCGTCCAAACCCCATCGGTTATAACACTCCACACTTCCACTTCGGCGTCTGCTCTATCCCTCCACGCCCGCTCTTATCTCCTTCCCCATCGCCACCACCATGGCCACAGCCGCTTCGCTCTGCGCCACCGCGGCATCGGCCTCCGCCTCCTCCCTTCTCGCACCGGCCGCCGCCATCACGGCGCCGGCCTCGTCCGGCGCGCTGTTCCCCTCCTCCCTGCCGTCTCTGCGCGCGTACCCGCGGCTCCTCCTCGCGTTCCGCCGCCCCGCCGCCGCGGCCGTCGCGGACCCGCAGGGGGCGGTGCTTGAGGAAGAGGAAGAGCAGCAGGTCCAGTACGACGACGACGATGACGACGACGGGTACGAGGGAGGCCGTGGCCCCGCGTTCACACCCCCCACCCGGCCGCGCACCGGCAAGGCCGCCCTCCCGCTCAAGCGAGACCGCGTATGCCACGAGACCGCTCCTCCCTATTTCCCATTTGTGTAATTTTGGATGGATAGTGATTCTGTGGTGGTTTTGAGGGTGTGCAGACGAGATCGAAGAGATTCCTGGAAATACAGAAGCTGAGGGAGAGCAAGAAGGAGTACGACGTGCCCACCGCCATCTCGCTGATGAAGCAGATGGCCAGCTCCCGCTTCGTCGAGTCGGCGGAGGCGCACTTCCGCATGAACCTTGACCCCAAGTACAATGACCAGCAGCTCCGCGCGACGGTATTACTTCTTCGTTTGTGTTATTGTTCTTTAGTTGTTTGTTTGTTTTTTTCTCTTCCGTTAGTTAATTTGGATTGGTGTTGGCGTTCGCAGGTGAATTTGCCCAAGGGGACGGGCCAGACAGTGAAGATTGCAGTTCTCACACAAGGTGGGTGGTGATTATATGTTGTTCGGAGAGAGTTATTGCGGAATTCATGTCCATTGCAGTCCGATGATCTGCGTGGCTGTGCTGTTTAACCATATCTTGTTCGCCGAAGTGTGACGATTGATTGAAGGCAAAAGCTAACACGCGAGATGGACTGTCGGCCTTCTGCGCCTTCTCCTCCCTTCTTCTCCCGTGCCTGTGGCGACGGTGGCTGTGCAAGCCCAACTCTCCCACAACTTCACTTCTCAGGCGACGGTGGCCGGCCGGTCGGGGTTAGGGTTCACCAAGGTTAGGAAGGGGTTCACCGGGTCCCCAGGGTATAGAGGGAGGGGGGAGGTGGTGGTGGCGGCGGCGCCGCCGACCATGGGTTTGGAGGAGAGCAGTGGGCGGTGGCGGGCAGTGCAGCAAAGACGGCGACAAGTTAGGGTGGGCCATGGGCGGAGCTTGTGGCGGCTGCGGGCGGGGAGTGCAGACGGCGCGGCGAGGCGGCGGTGAGGCGCCGCCGGCCACTAGAGGTAGCGGTGGGTGATGGAGGAGGAGGCGCGGCGGGTGGCGAAGGCGTCGGGGACGGCACCAGGAGCTGTGGGGAGGCGTGGGGCGGGGCGGGTGGAAGGGGACCGGAAAGCAAGAAGATGGGCTCGACGACAGTGGCGGCGGGGAGCGCAGCGGCGGAGGGCGGTGGCCGAGGGGGAACCGGAGGTGGAGAAGATGGGCAACCGAAGATTGAGGTGCTGACACGCTGTGGGGTAGCGCGATAGAGCTATAGCGCTTCTGGGACGTTAGCAATGTCCTTAATTGAATCAGAAGCACGATGAGTTGATGACTTGCATTTTTCCATATTGATATATTTGGAGTCTATTGGTTATGCAGTACTGCCTATCATAAAGCATCACTTAATGTTTTATCAGAATGAACACTATGTAGAATTGAGAGTTCTACTAAACCCTTTCAGTTTCAAGGAGTTGTAAGCCGTGAAACTGCATTCCACTTAGGACAGCTGATGTGAGTTCATGTCTGATTCAATGGGTAAATATAAAGTTTAGAATTATTGTACTCTTCTTTGTAATTTTAAAATAATCATTGCAAACTTTGGGAGCTGTGCAATTCATATTGGTTGGAAGAAATTTGTTGGCTTAGGGAACCTGTAAGCAGCTTTCAATCAGTCTATTATGTTTGTGATGTTTCTACTTCTGTTCATATGCATAAGATGTCAGTTGGACATATGGCATTGGTGTTATTATTTGGGCTGGTCATGGTGCATGAGCTTGTTGAACGATTTGAACTTATCTTTCACAATCTTTTTATTACTTTCTTATTCTTACCTTGTTGTGCTGATAAAGTTGGCTGCCCATATGTAGTTCGAATAATCATGACCCTTATACATTAGTGATTGTCTGATGTCCTTGTAGGTGAGAAGATAGATGAAGCGAGAGCTGCAGGAGCTGATATTGTTGGTGGAGATGACTTGATTGAACAGATAAAAGGAGGATTCATGGAGTTTGACAAATTGATTGCATCACCTGATATGATGCCTAAGGTATGAAAGTGGAACTAGCTGTGTGAGTCATGTTTGAAATATTACCTTGCTTGTTGAATGTGTCTATCACATGCAAGGTTGTTGGGCTTATTTAGCTAATAATTTGGTCAACACTTCATCATGCGCCTCACACCAAAACAACATTTTAGGTTTTGAATGTTACCAGGAACAATACAGTTAGCCATTTATTGGTTATGTTTGTCAGGTACATACCCTTCAGATGGATTCTCTTTGTTGTACTTTTGGTCCTGTTCTTTTTGTGAAAGAGTTGTGTACTTACTTCAGTTCATATTGGAGGTTGGATTCTTCCACAGTAGATTGAAGTGGACTATTAGACTTGTTTCTACTCTTAGGTCTCATTAAAAATAGATTATCTAGAACAAACGAAGTTCTGAATACAGGAAATCAGGTGTTTCATTCTTTGAAAGGTAGGCCTGAACTAAATGTAGGGAATGCTACATTAATTTGTCACAGGACCAGCCATGCTCGTGGAAACTTTCACAGTATACTCCTCCTTCAGTTGATTGTCAAGCTGAGTTATTTCCATTTACTTTTCAGGTTGCTAGCTTGGGTAAGATTCTAGGACCAAGAGGACTGATGCCTAACCCCAAAGCGGGTACTGTTTCTCCGAACATTACTCAGGTCTGTGGAAGTCCTACAGATTTTTTTTCGTCAGATTTTCCAGCAATGTTGCTTGTCAATCATCAATCATGTCTAGGCTGCTTGGATTGGGTATTGTGACAATGACACAGTGAAAAAATGCCATCCACTTAACTTCGGTATTTAGCTGCACTTCTAGGATTTAGATATTCATATATTGATATCTCACTACCTTGTTTAATTCCCTTTAATTGCTTGCATTGAATAGTTGAAGGCTTAGGCATGGTGATAGGCACAACTTGAATTTGTAGTTTGATTTTGCCTACAGAAAAGTTTAGAAAGTAGGAAAAGATGCTTTAACTGACTGAAATGGAGAGAGGAAACTTGATGAGGTGGAGGTAGGATTTGGAGGGCTATCAGTTTATCGTAGTGAACCGGTGATAATGTTAGTTAACTCATCAGTCCACAGGTTGTCTTGGTAAGGGTAATGCAAAGCATAGTAACAGCTATAATCTGCTGAAGGCGGAGTTACCAGTAGACTGTAAGATTGATACTATTACTAACATTTAACTTAAGGGATTGACCATGACTGGAAATCTAGCCCAATTTACATTCTTTTAATTTATTTGGAAGCAAGGTTCTAACTACCCAAAACTCGTAGGATTGCATTGTTGTCATTCATTGGAAAATGGACTTGGTTTTGTTATTGAGTACTTGAATGTTTATCTACATTCATCCTGGCAAGAAGACTACCTAAGCACTTCATCAATCGACACAGTACAGGACTGCAACATACACATATAACCTTGATACAAATTGTGATGCTAATAAATGCTTGTAGTGAGCTATCCACAATTAAACAAGGAACATTATCATCATAAAGTCTCACCTTTTTTTGTGATGTTGCCAAATCCGTCTGCCGTTGTTCTGGCATGTGTTAGTTTTGTCTAATAGTCATCTGGAAAGCAAGTTTATGCATGAACTTGTGGTCACATGAAGCTTTTTTTTCAGGCTTGACCATCAATATTTTCAGGCCTTCCTATATAAAAGTTACCTTTTACTTGCCCCGAATGCAAATATAAGTTATGCTAGAATCTTCCGACCAAAATTTTTTGGTTTGACCATTAATATGAAAAAAGCATATAGATTGGCCACATGAATTTAATATTACTATATTCATTATGAAATATACTTCCATATTGTTAATTTTTTATGGAGTAATTACACCATATGTTCCTAAACTTGCGAGATGGGTGCAAGTAGGCCCATGAACTAAAAAATTGGACATGTATATAGCAGAATTAGTGGTTGAAGAGGTACCTTGAAGACTGTGCTTTGGGGGTGCAAATGGAGCATATACTTCCCGTCCGTCCTATAGTTACCAGATTCGCTGTGAAAATTGGAAGAAAAAAGTGGCGAACCACGAACCCGAATTCTGTACCGCGACTCGGATGAACCACGTTTCTGGTAACTATGATCTGTCCATCCGTCCGAAGATGTTTGGAGTGACCTCAAAGTGAGATTCCAGATATTCGGCTAATTTTCTCAGATATGGGATCAGAGTGGGATAGTTTTCCTCAGATATGAAATCGGATTCGGAATAGAGGTATCTGTCGGATTCGAAGCTATCCGGGAATTTTGTCGGAGCTATCCGGAGAAATTCATATCGGATATCAGGGATACTTGGGCTGGCCCGAGAGAGGGGGGAGCTATGGGCTGCAGCAGCTGGTGGCCCAAGAGAAAGGGTGAGAGGGGAGGAGAGGTGGGCTGAGGGAGAAGGAGAGGGCCCAAGGGGGAGGAGGAAGATTGGGCTACTGCCCAGGTGGGAAAGGAGAGATGGACATGGGCTGAAGAAGATTCAACCCACAGGGAAAATAAAGAAGAAAAGAAACGATTTTCGAATTAAAGAAAACGTTAAGAATTCAAATAAGCTCCAAAAAAAATACCAAACGAATTCCAAAAAAACCAAGAAAATTCACAAATACATATTTGAACATTCCAAACCAAACAAAATACTTTCAACTTGATAGTGAAGTTTAAATTAATCAGATTAAATCCTCTCGATATAGGAAAATTCCAATTAAGCTTTAAATTAATTGCGAAAAATCCAGAAAATTCTCCAAAGCTATTTAGAAAATAAAAGTTTTTGAAATTCCCAAAAATTGGGGTGTTACTATGTCCTTCCAATAACTCTTTTGCAGCCAAACACTAGCAGCCCATAAATGCCCGTTGAACCCCTAATATAGTTGCGTTTTGGACATCCTTTGTACTTTGATGTCCTGCTATGTCTATGGATTAAATTACATTGTTGAACTGCTAATGTAGTTGCATTTTGGACATCTTGTACGGTTGATTGATCTTTACATGTGCGATGTATATTATGGTTTCTATTTTCACACAATATTCGGCTAAATATTCGTGACCGAGACTATTTGTATGCGATGTGACATGTATTCGCTCTGTATTTGTGACCGAGACCATCCGCATTTGTATTTGTATTCAGCGCTATCTGTGGCTGACTCCAACTCCGAGAAAAATGTGGAATAGGATGCTGGATAAGCGATATCCTTGCGTATCCACTCCAATTGCACCCCTAATTGTGTTGTGTCGAAATTCCCTAATGTGCAAATGCTGTACTTGTGTAAAATTGAACCATTTCAATCCCATGCTTATAGCAATAAACTCCAATGGAGATTGATGAGGTAGATCATGCTAACTGTGCAAATGGTTCCAGGCTATTGAAGAGTTCAAGAAAGGTAAAGTCGAATACAGAGTTGATAAGACAGGGATTGTTCACATCCCTTTTGGCAAGGTTGACTTCCCTGAAGAAGACCTTATTGCAAACTTCATGGCTATTGTTGTAAGATATCTGCTCCTATAAACATCTCTGTTGATGTTACTGAGAATTTATGTTGACTAATTTTTTCCCGTCTCTTTCCAGCGTTCTGTCGGAAGAAACAAGCCCTCTGGTGCAAAGGGGATATACTGGAAAACAGCATACGTATGCTCGTCAATGGGACCTTCAATCAAGTTAAACATAAAAGAAATGCTTGATTATGGCACAGAATCATCTGACTGAATGTCACCACAAGCACCAGTTAAGTCATCTGGCATTTGCTGCAAACTTCACAAATGTAACTATCCATCCCTTGGGATAAATGAACCGAGAAACATGATTGTGGGGGAAGACTGGAAGGAGCTTAGGTACAGTTTTTCAGTTTCACGGGCATCCGACATCAGTAGTTAAACAATGCCCAGATCGACACAGAGGCGATCTTGTTGGTCGTATGTATTTATGAGCAAATTATGCATGCACTTATAGATGTCTTTCTCTGAGATGTTTGTTGTATTTCTCAATATTTTGTCAATAGTCATCCTTGAGCTTAAGGCAGAATTTATTCTCACCTGCCATTCTCGCAAGTACTTACAGTTCCTGAATCATACTATTCTCGACTGATAGTTTCAGCTTGAGCATAAGAACGGTAAAATAAGTAGTCCCTGCTGTATGAAATTTTTTTCGAAGCAAACTTACGTATCACTCAAATCCATATTCTGCGGCCTATGGTGAGCTGCACTGTGATTTTCCTCCTTTGAACTGAGGGAGAATTGGGACTGAAACCCATGGTTGAAACCAGTGTTCACAATATCGAAATTGCGATTTTTGAATGATTTTTTATTTTCTATTGGTAAAAACCGGTCGAAAATCTTTAGAAACCGAAAGGTTAAAAAATAAAAAGTTTTAGAAAAAATTTCAAAAAAGTAATAATAAAAAATCGACCGGGTTTCACCGATAATCGAATGATTTTGATCGAAAACCGACCGGTCAATTGAATTTTTCTTATGATTTTATTTACCAATTATTGATTGATTTACATTGTATAATTTTTTCTAAATTTTTAATTTTTAATTTTTTTTAAAATTAGACCGGTTTAAAATACCGAACCGACTCGATCCGATCGATAATCACGATATTTAAGTGATTATCGAAGATAATGGGAACAGGTGAAAACCTTGGTGAGAAGCTCACGATATAGACAATCATTTGTTCACTGTGTAGAACTTGTTTCAAGTGTCAATTCACTAGTGTACATAAGCTTTACGCTAGCTAGTTGTCTGCCTATCAGCTACTAGCCTACCAGTTGTCAATATTCACATTTAGAGCTGTATAATAGTAGAGCAATAATTCAGATTGTGGGCTAACATGACAAGTGAGCTAATTAAAAACGATAACTCGCGTGTGGTAGCGTGTTTGCTTTCGTGCGCTACCATGTTTACGGCCGTCCGATTTTAGTTAGACCCAATAGCTTTGCATCAGGTATTAGAAAAATCTTTATCTTTACTAATATATAAATACGAGATAGTGTTAGTCATTTATTCTCGCTCTTCATCTTTAAGAAAAGCAACGAGCCAATATATATGATACGAGATAAAAAGAAAATCAACTGCATCCCACACCCTCTAGCTAGGCCATTACCACTTGTCCCTCTCTATAGCAACTAAAGAGTGTAAATTTATTTTTTTATACACGTGCTATACTTTGATTATTTAGTTAAAATTATATTTCCGTTGCAACGTACATGCACTTGACTATATGAATAAAGACAAAGGGTCGTTTTCATCCTAACGTAGGAGGGTTGTGGGACATCGGAAGATTAATAAGTATGCGATATAATTCTATACGTGTTCATTGTTTGATCATTAAATGACTATATATCTTTTCAATTGAGTATCTATTTTACATTTTGTTTAAACTGTTGTGTTCCATACAACAAAGTGAATAAAACAAGATCCATATTGCATATATTTTAGTGACATAATGGTAAGCGGAATTTTTAGTTGCAAAAACCTTAGAGTTGTTGGTTGCTATTACTGAGGGTTGCTAGTTGCCAGCACATAGATTCTAACAACTATAATTTGGTGGCATGTGAGACTTGCTGGTTACTAGGTACTTTAAAGTTTTTAGGTAAATGTAACATCCTAGCTTAAAATCCGCTCAAAGCATATCCCAGTGTAGGGTAGACTCACATGTATAGCACCCTATACACTTTTGCTCTCATTTCGTGTAAAAAAGTTAACTTAGAGGCGCTACGTTTGAATCCAACAGACATTATATGCTACTACAACTCACTTTAGACAAGCAACGTGGGAACTAAATCGCATACATGACGGATACCACAACTAGCATTATATACTACTAAAATTCCATATGGACCACATGAGCCACCACATTAATGTGCTGGTGTATTACACTCATTCCCCTTAAGAGTGGCATCTTCGGCAGCACACTGCATAAGGATAGATACACAGAACCACCCAACGACGCAACCTTCATGACATGGGTACACGCTAAGGGCCCACACGTACATGTACCTATACAGCTGAGGGCACTGAAAAATGTGACGAATGATTGATCGGCTCAAACACTGGGTTTAATTTGGTCCGTGGCATGCCAGCCGATTTGATCCTGCAATCGACAAAAGAAAATATAACCTAAACAACTATTTCAGCTGATTAAGTTTTCAATATAGATCTGATCTAAACAGCTATTTAGCTGATTAAATCGTACGTAACGATAAATCTGACCAGCTTATTATGGCTGATCGGATGGTTTGGCAAAGGTAGATTTTCCTGAAAAAGATGATGCGCAATAAGATCGGAAAAAATCAAACCTGGATAAATTGGCGTAATCGAAGATGATCAACAATCGGCGATGTGCAACTTTATTGATCAGAAATGAATTACAGAGTCTAAATTACAGAAGCTACTCGTAGTCGACAAAAAGTAAATAAAAGTAGATACAAGTTGTTTGATTGATTGTTATATTGTTCATCTCGCCTCAGGTCCCTTTTATAGTGCGTAGGCCAATCATATCCTTCTCCGATCCATCACAAACTATGATCCATATCGGCCTTTATCTCTTGCAGATAAAATCTCGATGTCGGCTAAATATCCAATTTTAACTTAGCCTTACATATCAGTCATATACTTCCAAATCCTGATACTGATAGTATCGGCTTCAATTTTTGAAATACAAATCCCTTTTCAAGCCAATATAAGTTAAAATTCTTTATCCATATTTAACCTGATCCTTCCAAATCCGCTCTTCCTGCCAAATAGGCCGTATCTGTCAAATCGGCTACTGGCGCCAAATCTTGGTGTAACATATGCCCCCAATTTTTGGAAGATGATATGAATCTTCCAAAAATCTCCTTCGTTGGCTTAGCAATGAATTCCCATGATATTCTCACCTCTTCTTGGTAACTGCTCCATTTATCATGCTATAAAATCATAACTGCACCTATCGCTCTGGGAAAACTTTCCGCCTTTTCACTGTTTTTTCATCCCCCTATAATTATGGTCCTTACCCTCCTATCATTTTAACATGCTCAAGCTCTCAGATCCCTCATTATCGGCTTTCTCCTTTATTTTCCTTGTCTTCAACACTTTTCCCTGCCAACGTTCCATCTCATCGGCTCAAGGACAATGGACTCAAAGCAGGTATTTATCCCTATGCCCAACAGTGAAAACCAATTTTACCTAGGTTCGCTAGGCAATCTAGCTCCGTCAATTATCATAGATCGGGATATACTTAGGCTCCCTCTTCATGCTCCCGAATATAATATAAGCAAATGGAGTAAGAGCTTTAGAGTTTGGCCGACGGCTTTAAAAGGCTCACGTGATTGGTATAATCGGGTAGCAACATAGAAAATATCCTCGTGGGAGCAAATGGGCATATCGGAGTGTTTCCCTCTTTCCTTAGCCGATCCAGAAGTCAACAAGCCCTTAGTGGTCATGGATTGCTATTTTTGGTCGGACACCCTGAACGCTTTCATGTTCAGGTCAGGTCCCATCGGGTCAACCCTCCTTGATGTGGCACAACTATGTTGCCTACGACAGGATGGAAATTAGCTATAAGCTTTTAGCGCCAAGCCACATTATAAGTTAGTCTCAACTAAAGGAGAAGGCTGGAGCAAGTACATGGAAAATAATAAAAGAACCGGTCCTGTATCAGACAAAGTGCATGTTGCTTTCTTAAATATGTGGCTTGACTGATATATTTTTTGCGAAACTTCTCTTGGACCAACACAAGTCTACCAAGTCATAGCCGAGCAATTTGTACAAGGTCATCGGCTTGTCTTAGTTAAATTATTTTTGGGAGCAGATTATCAAATTATGCATATCATCCGGAGTCGGCTTTTCACCGGACTAGACCAGTACTCAGTCTGCAACGTTGGTGGCCCATTATGGTTCATACAAGTCTGGCTTTATTACTTTTAGCCATCAATTCTAGATCGACTCATCGGTGACAACCTTGTTTCCCTATGAAGAATATTTGGAGCACCAAAATAAATCTTTCAGGATAGCCAATCATTCGGGGAGAGATTCATTCTCTGCTCATCGGATACAAAAATGACTCTAGCAGGGGCGGCCAAGTACTTATCTTTCTTCTTTGAATTGGACAGCCAAGATTACCCATATAAGGAGTTCTTTAGATACAAAGATGCCGATGGATACCCCTACCCTTCCTTTTTGAACTTGACAACCGACAGTTCGGATATGCCTGAGGAGACACTGGACTTGTACAAAATTTTCTTGTCTCCCTGCGTATTCTCTGTCAACTTGCACACCAAGGGTCGGATATTTCAGCCATCATATGAATTCTATCATCCGACAGTTTACTCTAGGTAGTTTGGTTTTGGCCAAGTTCCTCCCAACTTCTGCCTCTTTGATCGGCTACGCCCTAGAGATCAGGTACGTCGTGAATCAATGGCTCAAATAGCCATGCATATAGCCGACAACCTACAGCTCCAGGACTTTCCTCATTTCTTGTTGCATCAACGCCAAGTCAAGATGTTTAAACAATGGTGGTCAATGATCTCTACCAGACTCTACCACGAAGGATGCACATTATCGACCGTAATATCTGATTTCTTGTTGAATTGTCAACCAGAGTCGACAGTCGTTTTTGAATCCGTTAGCATGAGTTCTAGCTATGATGCTAGTTCGTCGAGTTATATTAACTCAAGCTTTGTCGATATCATTGGCAATGAATTAGCCAAGGTAGCTTACTTTAATACCTTGCATTCTTTCTCCTTTTCAACCCTACTGATTGGCTTTATTTGAACATTTTTGTAGGCAAAGCAAGTTGGCAAGAAACCCATCGAAGGTTCATCAGGCACCGGCCAATCGAGCAAATGGTCTCGCCCGGATGTCGGGATTGCAATAGCCGGCTATTCATCGGCTATCCTAAACACCCATACACCCTCTTTGTCGGACTTGGATAAGCAACAACTGATGAGGCTAATGGAGGCCCGATCTTTCCGTGAGATGGATAACTCTCGATTACTGGAGACGACCCTCACGATCCAGGCTACCGACTAAAACACGACTGACACCAAGCAATCGCTAAACCAAACTCCGAATTGTTATCAACCATGCCAAAATCCGGTTGACCTGATCAGGAAGATAAATTCCTGCAAGCAATTGAAGAACAAGCAAGAACAAAGCAAAAGCAATCTAAAATTGCAAATATAATTGAAGTATTGATGTGGGGTTCCGAAGCACGGTATTGTTGTTGATCTAGCCGAACAAGAGAATATCTAATAGTTTCACCAAGGAAAACCACGACTAAATAAATCCCAAGTAATTTTGGGGGACTCCCTATCTATATATAGGTAAAAGAGAAGGGGGGTTTTGCCAGCACAAAGGAGTGGCCTTGACCTAGAATGCATTTTATTGGGTTTCTTGTCCAAAGCATGGAACTCCGCCGGGGTCTCATCTGAAGGGAGGCAGGCCCTCGTTAAACGAATCCACCTTTCCCGAAGGGAGTCAAGCCTTTATTTTTGAGTTTATATCTATAATGTATTTGTAATCAAGGAATAATCTATTTGAGAAACAATTTTTTTAATTGGTATTCCTCTTTCCCCATGTCAGTAGCTTTTGTCTTATGATTCCCTTTCACAACCCATTCCAACAATCTATTCGTCGTAAGCCCTTCTAGTAGCAATCCAAACGTTCTTCCATCTGCATCTCCCTAACAGTCTCTGCACATGGATCTCTTCTAGTAGTGATTCAATTGGGGCAATCCTACCACATCCACTTCCATCAATTAGTGAAATACAAAGCCCAATGCCCAAGTTTGACTCGGACTGGAAAGTTAACTCGACTTGTTTTAGTGATTGCGGAGTGTTTCAAACGAATTTTTAGGTGGGGTCAAATCCATTGGAAATATATTGAAGTAAGCTTTTCATCAAGTGCAAGAACTCACCAATCGGACATCATATGCAAAAGTTATGCTCATTTTACTTCAGACTGGTATCCGAAGGCCAAATTGGGCTTCAAAACGTGGCACACTTGACCTCCGACTTTGCTTGATGTAGATGTGCATCCTTGTTGATCCAAACCATAGTTTTTAAGTATAAGCACATCACACACATCAGGTAGTGGATTATTCCCAAAAGCATAATTAGATACGCTTAAGAACGACTTTACCTGATAATTGAGTTGACGAGGACGTGCTCTGGTAATTGGTCCTTGTATATCTAGTTGAGGAGCAGTAGGTATGGTTGTA
The DNA here is from genome assembly GCA_036346275.1 of Otatea glauca. NCBI lineage: Eukaryota > Viridiplantae > Streptophyta > Magnoliopsida > Poales > Poaceae > Otatea > Otatea glauca. The sequence goes on from CM070719.1 coordinate 42,039,421, forward strand.
TCAGTGGAAGGGATGTCCTCATCAACAACCAAGATATTATCAACTATACTTTGTTCGTATTTCATTTGTCAATCAACACCTTTAACTGATCAATCAATTTGTTTACGGAGAAGAAACGTGGCCGACTGAAGAAGATGGTCATCACATCCAAAGGTGTGCCCCAAGAAGGATCAACTGACCATTCTCCACAAGAATCTGCTTCTAATAAGATAAATGCATATTTCGGCCGATTCGATCCTTGATTAATATTTTGCTAATAAGAACCCTTTGCAGCCTTCATTGCCTTCACCGATAACAAATGCTATATTGCCTCCTCCGTTGACACAGCCTACTCCATCGCCCCCAGTCATCACCACCGACACCCCACCCGCACAGCCGATCGACCAGTTGACTCAGTCCTTGTCCCACATATTGGGATTCGATATGTCAGATCAGGAGGACGAGGAGGAAAGGGCGCCTAACGTCATCGAGAAAATCATCTTAGTGTCGAAGGAGGCGATGGCTCATGCTACATCGGCTCCCGGGGCCAAGGAAAAAAATCAAATATTTCTTTGATCTGCTTCACATCCAGTCAGCTGCACTGGTTGAAGATGCATAGCCAATTCATAATGCCGTGGATGCAGTCAAGGCAAAGAACTGCCTGCAGAAGCTAATGCAGTGCTACTCGATCTCTGCTTCCTTGATCATTGAAAAGAACAAGCTCGGGTGGCAAGGGCAAGGACGGAACAATGATTGGCTCAATGTGAGGACAAGAAACTTCTTGATATGGTAGTAGCCGACGCCAAGGCTCACAAAGCCAAATACGATGAACAACTGAAACAACTCAATGCAAACAAAGAGGCATCGGCCAAGCTGCAAGCAACCAAGCAACACCTTGAAGCGGAGTTGACCAAAATCAACAGTCAACTGCTCGATACTAATGGAAAAGTGGCCAACTCCTCGTCGACTGTTAAGGCACAAAAGGTTGTAGTAGCCTCATCAGTTGCAGCTATCAAGGAGCAATCAACTAAAGTTGTCCAAGTACCAGGAAGCCGATGAATGCTATCTCCAGGACATCGAGAGGATAATTGCTAAGGCTATTATCGCCTTGTTTGGCCTTCTTCATGAGTAAGTCCTCTTAATTCTATTGGTTTAACTTTATGAATACCGTAATTAAATGTCTAGAATGTCATGGCATTTTGAAACAATGCTTCATGAATGCTTGTAAGTATATATAATCGGCTGTTTAACCGATTAATGTTTTTAAATTTCATTTCCTTTATGCCTGTGATGACTTTAATTAGCTTTATTTTATCTCCAAAACATTTTATAGCCAGAATTAAGTGCAATGAGTTAATTTGGCTTTTTCTAGTCCAATAGTTACCTTTAGCCGATCAAGACCCTATCCAAAAACTTGGATAATACTTATTCAAATACTTACCATTAATTGCTTTAGGAAATATCACTCCTTCCATTGTCTATAAAATATAAGAATTACCATCCACAAGCTGATGCACTTCATACAGTCCTTCCCAAGTTGGAGACCATTTACCAAAGCAGCTATCCCTTGAGCCAACAAGCAATATAGTTTTCCAAACTAAATCACCTTCACAAAATAATTCTGGTAGCACTTTTTTATTATAAGTTCTAACAACCCTTACCTTATTTTTCTTTAGCTGATCCAATGTATGCAATCGTAATTATACCAAATCGTCCATGTTATCGGTCATTAAATCCTTATAATCCTGAGCTGACAGTCTATTTTGCCTAGCTATTCTTATTGAGTTGACATTGATCTCCACAAGCAATACAGCTTCTTGTCCATAAACCAATTGATAAGGTGATAACTTTGTCGTGCCATGGCAAGCAATCTGATAAGCCCATAAAAACTCTGTAATTTTACATGACAATTCCTTGGTTTTTCTTCGATCTTCCTTTTAATCAGCTTGATCAATATTTTATTTGACGACTCGGCCTGACCATTGGCTTGTGCATAATAAGGCAACATGTTAAACAATTTGATCCCCAAATTTTGAGCAAAACTTTGAAACTCACGAACATAAACACTGTGCCCTGATCAGTTATAATAGTTTCGAGAATTCCAAAGCGATGGGCAATATGCTCTGTAACAAATCCAATAGCTTCAACAAAAGTTACTTTTTTCAAAGGTATCGCCTCAACCCATTTAGAGAAATAATCGGTCGTAGCCAAAATATATTTATGGTCGTTAGTCACACCCCCGAAAGCACTGGCTTTAAGCTCAACGCAAAAACACCTTCTCCGGAAAAGGCACACTGGCCCTGAGGGTCGATAGTATCGGACCTCCGGTACTACCGACCAACTAAGAGCGGTAGCAGCCTCAGGGCGGTATGACTTTCCAGAACAAGTTTGATTTCACACAGAAATCGAATCAACTCAAATCAAAAACCACTTTAGATCAATTCTTTGAGCCATGTGGTGATCAACACATGATCACACCAATTTGCAAACACTCAACACATGCTCCAAGATTGCATTTAAATTTCAACTTATTTGCAAAATACATTTACAAATAAACCAAGAACCTATGAGATCAATCCTCTTAGCCACATGATGATCAACAGATGATCAAGTCAATTTGCAAAACCCATTTGCAAACCCTATTCATATGCTCTAGGATCGAAACCCATAACCTCCAGCTTATTTGCAAAACACATTTGCAAACAACAAATCCATTCAATTTAAAATCAAATCTTGAGACATGAGATGATCAACACATGATCCCAACACTTTGCAAATGCTTATCTCATGCTCCAAGATAAGAAGCGTAAACATCAATATTTCGCACAAATATGTTTTGCAAACACAAAGCATAAACCTGTCTTAGTCTTGTGATGATCAACACATGATCAAGTCACAAGCTAAGACTCTGAGGCATGAGCTTTCTATTTGCAACACATGCAAATATCTAGCTCCATGCAAATAACATCTTAAACCAACTTGCATGAGCTATCTCCCTTTTGCAACACATGCAAATCCATAGCTCCATGCAAACTCCAAATCATTTAAGATTCAATAAGAAGCAAGCATGAGCTCACTTATTTGCAACACATGCAAATACTTTGCTCATGCAATATCCAAATAAGAGAGTGAACTAGAGTGAACCGGATTGAGTTCATCAACACATGATGAAGCTCAAGCTAACTGACTCTGTCGAAGGTTAGAATTTCAACAATAAACTTATGATCACGGGTATCTTCGGTGTCAGAGTGAAGTACGAAGATAGCGGCACACAATGTGTACAGGTTCAGGCCTCCAAATGGAGTAATACCTTACGTCCTATGCGGATGATGTATGTATTTGGTGTATCGAGTACAGAGCGAGTTGTCTAACCCTAGTTACAATGAAGATTGATCTAAACAATGACTAAATTATGGCTGGAGGTTGACGAAGCATGGTCCGTCGGCTCCTGGTTGCTCTACTAAAAGCTCTCTCTAAACGTCTTCTCCCTCCTTAAGGATACCTACCCTCGACCTTATAAAGTCGGGGTAGCCCTGCCTCAGGTTGAGTCATAGTCGGTTTGGGATACTAGATTGTAGCGATGAGTAGTCCATCATCGCGTGATCTTCGCAGCATATCCAAACTTCCCTGGATACCAGGCGTACTCGAGTCGGTTTCCTCGTAACGGGAAAGTGATTGAGTCCTTCCTAGTATGGAGATATCCCCTCCGCGTATATCTTATCTCATAGAATCGGGCCCGTGATATCCGGAGTTTCTAGATGCCTGCTTGAGCATATATGGTATAGTCTTCGTATTTTCGGTTTGTACTCATACCCCGTTGAAGCGCTTGGTAGATTACTGCCAAGCCCTGGCTTAGTCGAGTAATGCCTCACCGGCTTGTGGTCGAACGATTCGAGTAGATTGGGAAACGCTAAGTATCGAGTAGGGATGTTGTCGGGTCGAGCGCCCTGCCATCAGCCCGTTTCGAGTCCTTAGGTTAGCCACAAGTTACTCGATGTCTTATCGACTCAACTCTGAGCAAAGTTAGTGAAGGACCATGTGGAGGTCCATCCATGTTTGTGATGAGTATTTGACTTTATTTGAGCAAGGTGTGCTCAAGTTTGAGTTTGATTTGGATTGATTTTCAAAATGAAGCAATTTTCAGTTGCAAAGTCAAACTTGGTCCAAAGATAGAAATTAGAACCATGACCAAGTTGACGAAGAGGAATTCAGATTTTAGAGTTAAATTTAAGAAAGAGCAAGTTTTCAACAAAAACTCTAAAATCCAACTAAACATGTCAAATGTGATTATGAGATTATGATCCAATGTAGTAGTAGCATAGTTTTACAAAGATCATAATAACCAAATAAGCATTCACATTTTTATCTTTTTAGTGATGCCTTTTCTACGTTATCTCCCCCTTTTGGCAATATAGGCATCAATTTTTTTTATGTATGCATGAAATGCAATCGAAAGAGCTTTGAGGATTATCCAATTGATCAAAATGGAAGGATATTACACCAAGCTTGTCAATTTGAAGATGACTAAACTAAGACATGTCCAAGTGCAAATACGAGCTTAGTTTTGAATATTTCATTTTAGCAAGATTTGACAAGTGCAACACTTAGCTTTAGTTTCAAAAATAGAAGAATAGCCACTCTAAGGATCAAAAGGAAAACCTAGAGTTCAACCTACTCAACACGTTGGGGAATCTAGAAGAGCATACAAGGTCCTTCGGGCTCATTTATCACTTAATGCAAATTTTGATTTATCATCATACAAGACATAGCGGGGTGCAAATGTTTGACATTATTTGCATTCTTTACCCACATATGTCTTTGTTTTTAATTTATTTGCATTTTCTTTTGACAACCAATTGACTCAAGCCGTATGCGACCATCTCAAGATGAGCTCTTAAGAGGATGGTCTAGGTCAAACACGATGTATTCCAAGTTCATCGCAAGTGCAATGGGAAGCGGTCTTGTGAATACAAGGTGTTGAGTCGTATGTGCACAAGAAGAGTCAATTTTGTTTAATTTTCATTTTTAGCATAACGATTCATGAGCAATTGAAGGACTCTGCATGGATCAAACTAGTTTCACCCAAGTTGCTATAGGGACTCTAGAGAACTCCTAAATTTCTCAAATTATGGCACAAACCTCTAGAGAAGAAACCTAGCAAGTAAAAGCAACAAGTTTCATCAAGTTTTTCATTTAAGGCTTATTTCATTTTTAAGCTTAGCAAGTTAAATGAACTTGGACATACCTAAGCTAGTGATTTTCTTCAAATGATGTAGCATGGTGTATAGCATGAAGAAGAAATCAATTGCATAATAGACAAAGCTCATAAAATGAAAATGCAGTCTAAATGCAATGCATGAACAGATTCCCAAACTCCCCTCAACAAATGAATCAATTTTAAGCTCAAATCTGGTTAAAGTTGAGTTATTATCAAGATTAGGCATAAAGAAAACCGAATGAACTCAATAATAACCAAAAAACAGAATGAGGAGAAGAAGTCGAAACTGCAAAACCGGATGGCTATAGAGCATAGAAAAGATAGAAGAGACTCACTACGGCTCGGACTCGCTCTTATCTTCCCAAGGATCGACATAGGAAGTCGACTCTAGATCCCAACTAAGGAGTGCACACGCACCTGTCTACCAGGAGGCCCAATACCGCTAGACTTATAAGACCGTGAGGGAACTCAACCTAGAGAGAAGAGAGAACAACTAATCACGCATGATAGCAACCTAAAGCACAAGATAAGAGGTCAATGCAAGGCATGCGAAGTCTAAGTGAGTGAACTCAACTCAAGAAAACAAGCCCAAAGTCACCCGGAAGAAACACAAAGAAAAGAAAAGTCGAAGAAAACATATAATACATAATATACAAACCACCCCCCCCTCACGAAAGGTCGTAAGGGCTCACGACTCAAGCTCACTCCTCAAGGCAACAAATCTGGAGCTATCCAAAGGCTTGGTGAAAATATCGCTAATCAAGGTCACTCTCTCGAATCGAAGCGCGATATCTCCTTCTCCACATGGTCTCTAAGGAAGTGATATCTAATATCAATGTGCTTGGTCCGAATGTTGCACTTTGGGTTTTTAGCAATGCAAATAGTGAAGTGTTGTCACGAGAAAAGTGGCACACTCTCTATCTCTAACCCATAGTCCCGTAAGGTCGATCTCATCCAGAGCACTGCTACAAAGAATCGGCTGCAAAGAACATACTCGGCCTCGCCGTGGATCAGTGCAACTCCTGACCGCTTCCTAGATGACCAAGAAACAAGAGAAGTGCCAATGAATTGGCAAGTGCAGTGCTCTTCCTATCTATCCTACACCAAACAAAGTCGGCATCGAAAAGGCTCTAAGAGATAGACAAGAAGACGAAGAGTACCAAATACCATAATCGGTGGTAGCACGAAGGTACACAAGATGCGCTTGACCGCCAAGCGGTGAGAGGCGCGAGGAGAATCTTGAAATCGAGCGCCGCACACACAAAGAAAATGTATGTCCGCCTCAAGCGGTGAGATACAAGAGGAGCCGATCATGCTCAAACTCCTTTTGATCGTGAGCTCACCATCCTCATCGGGCTCGAGGACAGCGGTGGTGGCCATAGGAGTCATCACCGCTTCCCATCGACATGTCGAAGCGCCTCGGGAGGTCACGGGTATATTTGCCTTGATGCAAGAAAGTGCCCTCCAGTCCGCTTGATTTGGAAGCCAAGAAAGTAGCTCAACTCGCCCATCATACTCATCTCAAACTCAGGCTCATCACCTCGTAAAACCGAGACACAAGCGAATGAGACGAGCCACCAAAAATGATATCGTCCACATAAATCTGGACAAGAAGAAAATGAGACTCATGGTGTCTGATGAACAGAGTTTTGTCTACTATGCCCATTTTGAAGTTATGGCTAAGAAGATAAGACTTGAGCCTCTCATACCATGCTCTGGGGGCCTGCTTGAGTCCATACAAAGCTTTGGAGAGTTTGTATACATGACTCGGAAACTTGGGGTTCTCGAATCCTGGAGGTTGTTTGACATAAACCTCTTCCTCAATATAGCCATTGAGGAATGCACTCTTGACATCCATTTGATAGAGCTTGAAGCCTTGGGATGCAGAGAATGCAAGCGGGATCCTAATAGCCTCTAGTCTAGCTACGAGGGCAAAGGTCTCCTCAAAGTCAAGACCTCAACTGAGAAAAACCTGCAACTAGCCTAGCCTTGTTGCGAATGACAACCCCATCCTTACTCTGCTTGTTTTGAACACCCACTTGGTCCCAATGACATTATGACCGGATGGGGCTCGACAAGTCGCCATACCTTGTTCCTCTCAAAGTTCTCAAGTTCTCATGCATAGCATTAATCCACGATTCATCGGATAATGCATGAGAAACATCTTCGGCTCAAAGGAGGCAACGAAGGCAGAGTGGAGGCGGCTCGGACAAACCCGATTTTGAGCGAGTGACGCGCTCAAACAAATCACCAATGATCCGATCGGTGGATGAGCTTTCGGATATGACGGGAGGACCGTATGCGAGTGGCCTCTACCTCATGCACGTAAGAGGTAGGAGCAGAGCCACTCGGCTGGAGAGCTCGGAAGGCAAGGTGGTCACCCGAGGTGCGTAAATGGAAACAGGAGGCACCTCGGGTATAGAGGGAACTGGATCCGGTGGAACACCATCATCTCCATCATCCTCATCTTCTACAAAGATGGTCTCGGAGGGATAAGAAGAGCTCAAACATCGTGTCTAGCTCTGGCTAGCCTCATCGAAGGTCACATCACGGTCTCTATGATCCTATGCGCATCAACACCTGCACTTATATAGCTACGAGAAGAAGTCGAGTAACCTAGAAAGATACCATCGGAAGAGCGAGACTCAAACTTATCTAGGTTACGGACTTCAAGATAAAACACTTGCAACCGAAAACGCGAAAATGAGACACACCGGCTTTCGCCCATACCTCAACTCATAAGAAGTGCGATGCAAATGTGCTCTCAAAAACACGCGATTAGAAACATGGCAAGCAAGAGCTATAGCCTCACCCAAAACTTCCTAGAGTCTCAGACTCGTCTAGCATCATCCCGCCATCTCAACCAGTGGTCCTGTTTTTCCTTTCTACTACGCCATTCTACCGAGGGGCGAGGGAGAAGAGAACTGATGCTCTAAACCGACTTCACACAAAAACTCTCAAAGTAGGAATTCTTGAACTCCGTGCCATTATCATCACAGATAGCTCGTAATGCACCGGGAGCTCAATAGACAACCTCTCGATCAAACCCTCAAGTGAGAAAAATCTCATCCTTCGAGGCCATGAAGAATACCCAAGAGAATCTAGAAAATCATCAACGATGACAAGAACATACCACTTCCCTCCTGCGATCAGCACTCTAGCCGGACCAACAAAGTCCATATGTAAAAGCTGTCTGGTGCATCACCATCACTACGGTGACTAGAGGATGAGAAGCAAGAACCATCTTGCCATGTCGGCAAGGAGAGCAAACTAAGTCTTTGACCATCTTGAGTTTGGGCAAACCCGAATGAGATCGTGGTCGCTAACTCGGGTCAAATGATCAAAACCAATGTGACCAAGTCTCCTATGCCGAAGGAGAGATCACGGACTCGAAGCAATCAAACATCGAAGAGAGTCTCCGAAGAAGCGGAAAAATCAGCACGAAAGACTCTCCCAAATCTAGAAATCCATAAACTAACCCTCCCGATGAATCAAGGATTCTACAGCATTACTCTTGAAGCTTACCTCGAAAGAGTCATCGATAAGTCGAGAAACAGAGAGCGATTGTATTGCGACTTACTTACTAAGGCAACATCTTTAAGAATGAAATTTTGGTTAATGCAGATGGTACCTTTAGCAATGACTCTACTCAAGATGCATCCCCAAAAGTGATTAACTCATCACGGGGCTCGGACTAGGAAGAGAACCAACGAGAATCTCCGGTCATATGACGAGAACAACCGAGTCAACAATCCAAACATCGCCCTTCCCCATCCGAGCGAACCCGATCAAGACACAAGAGAGAAAGATGACTCAAGATCGGGATAGAGTGAAGACTTAGGAACCCAATATCAACCATACGACACCTCGTAGTACCACCACGTAAGAAGATCGACTCGAGTGTCTCTCGACGCCAACTCTCACACGATCGGGAGCAACTCGTAGATAATCTAGGAGTCAAAGCGGGTTGGCACGCTGGGTGCAAAAGCCGACCATCCCAATAAGGCGCTCGGATTTCCTACCAGAACACCTCACGCCGCCGATATCTACCTCGATGGGAAAAGCGAGGAATATCAAGAGGACGGCGGAAAGATCGACTACGAACAGCTCCGGACTAAAACTCAAGAACTAGCATGAAAACCAAGTCCCGGACGCCCAAAAACAGCGACTCTCTAACTCGTCTAGAAGCGGTGTGTGTCTTAGGAGCACTCAAAGTCCGGGATGACCACGAATACCCTAAGAGCAAAACACGCTCCACGCCGAGTGATCTTGGCGCTACCAAGCGTAAATCTACTAGGTGACCATCCTTCTTACGGAAGGTGCATGTGTACTTCGCCTTGCTAGAGGCGTATAATAGGAGTAACACCCTTCTCGGTCAAGTCCTATGGACAACCCCAAGCAGACCTAAACACGGTGGTACTCACTCAGGAGCTACCACAATCTCACCACTCTTGGAGCCGCAGACAATGGTGGGAGGATGCGCCAGCGTGCTCCAAGGGATCAAATCCTAGACCTTGATTGAATCTACTAATCTTGGATTGGTCTAGAATAAGATTGAGCTTTTCTTGCCTCCAACAAACTTCTAGAGAGTGCTCATAAGATACTGGCAATCTCGGAAGAAAGAAGCACAAGAAGAACAGGGGAAGGAGAGGAAGAAGAACCGGAAAGATGAGCTCTCTCAAGACGTGCATTTTTCTCCTCAAAGACGGCCGCCTCAATCTTGAGGGCCTCACAAGAAACGCAAGGAGCATCTCTAATTCTATGGGCTTGGTCTTCTAATTTCTTCCTAAGCTCGACATGGATTTTATCCAAGTCCCCACAATCTCAAAGACATCGCAAGCAATATTTTGTGACTTATCTAGTAAGTCCTTAGCAAGTTTAGCACACTTGACATCTGTGGTTTCATTGTCAAGTTTTAATTGCTTACACCCTCACATGAGCCGACTGGGTCCTTAGAAGCATGTGATTCAAGTTCATTATTTCTAGCGAAAGCTTCCTAAGGTGTTCGCCATGGCATCAATTTCGCAAGCAATTTAGGGCAATTAGAGCATGATGGAGTGGAGTGAGCATGAAGAAAACTAGCCTCAACAGAATAGCATCAATAGAACTAGTGCTAGCATTCTTCAACCTAAGACCATCAAGTTCAACAAGCACACTATCATGTATGGTCCTTAGGTTCTCCAACTCCACAAGAATAGCATCACACAAAGAGCAATCATCAGTGACTCGGGAGGAGAAGATCTAAGTGAAGCTAACTCCCGAGTCAAGGTACCTACTTCCTTCTCAAGCTCCGTACACCTAGCTCTAGCTCTAGCATGAAATTTTCCTAATTTGCGTAAAGCTTCGTTGAACTGGTCATAGGAGGGTACTCGTCCGAAGTCAGAGAGCTCTGAGTCGCTGATGTCGTTGGTGTCGGCCATGAAGCACATGCCGAGAAGTCATCGCCGCTTTCTTCTCTTGCGGATCATCCTCGCCTCGTCGCTCCATGTCTCCGTGTCGGAGAGGTTGATGTCGCAAGCGCGGCGAGGACGCGGTGGAAGAGCTTCTTGTTCTTGGAGAAGTTGCGGTACTTCTTCTCGTGCGCCGATTCACGAACCGGAGGCTTCTTGTTGCGTTCTTGTCGGTGTAGTCGTTCTTGCCCGAACCGCCAACGCCGTTTTGCCCTTCTCCGCTTGGGACATTTCGCCAATGTGGTTGGGGCCACCACACTCAAGCGGTGATCATGCCACCTCTCTTCCTCTCTCTCACCCTCTTGTATGCATGAGAAAACTTGCGGCGAGAAGAGCAAGCTCATTTTCCGAAATTTTTCCAGCTTGGTCATCGCTAGCTCGCAAAGGGCGGAAAGAGAGAAACCAATAGAAGGATCAAGAAGAAGATCCAATGGGATCGGTGACCAAAGCCATCGACTGAGATTTCGTCTTCCGAGAGACGACATCGATCTCATGAGTCTTGAGGCGGGAATAAAGCCCGCCAAGAGTCGAGTCGATAAGTCGGTGGTGTCCTTGATGGTGGTCACCTTCATCTCCCAAACCCAAGGTCGAGTGCGGTCAAGAAATGCCGAGCATTGTCCGAGTCGGGTATATGCAACCAATCGCTCGGAGGTCGCCAAAATCTTTGTAAACCGACCAAAACACTCGTCGAGACTCTCACCAGCGCGTTGATCAAACTTGTTGTACTCGCGCTTGAACTGGTCCTGCCTCACAGTCTTGATTTGAGTAGAGCCCTCATGGTAAGCATCGAGGGTTACCCAAATCTCGTGAGCAGGAGCGAAGGTGAGAAATCCTATCATACTCACATGGCTAAGACCTGTATGAGAATGTTCCTTGCCTTAGCATTCGCCTCAACGCCAACCATATTGATGGCCGTGACATTTTCATCGCCAGGAACCTCATACGGAGTTTCACCTTCCGCCATATCGTAGCCCAGGCGTGATGTATGACTCCATCCGGATTTCCAAAAGGAAAATCAACTCCATTAAAGATGGGAGGCTTGGTGGAATATTTGTCCGTCGCCATGGCTCTTGAGACCGGTCAAGATCTAGAAAGAGCAGAACCGGCTCTGATACCAATTGAAGGACCGAGATGGCGAACAGAGGGGGGGTGAATGGTCGCAAATAAAAATTCCCCCAAAATACTCCAACAAAAACCTCGACAAGATCGTTTAAAAGGAATTGTGAAAAACCCGAAAAACTAGACAACTATGTGTACCCCAAGCTTGCATGGATAAGTACCATAAAATATGTGGGGATTTTGAGTCACAATCCTGGTTGTCTAGTGTCCAAAGAAGAGGAATCAATTCAAACTCTTGCTTTTAGAAAGGACATCAATTCAAATCACAAAAGTCACTTTCAGAAAAGCAAAAGCAGGATTTCCAGAACTTGTCCTCAATTTGCACAGGAGGTTGGTGGGTTTTTGTAGCTCACAAAATTTTTAGACTTTTTCTCCCTGTGAGCATTAGAGTCGTGAAGAACTCCACCAAATTTCTCCTCAAAAATAATTACAGAAAAAACAGGAAAAATCGAAGAACACAGTCTGGTCAAGAACTTCGAGCAGAAAGTTTGGGGCTCGGTTTTCACCTCATGGCGCCCAAACGGTGCAACAAGTGAACTCAAATTTTTTTCTGCCAGTGGATATCAGAGTCTCGCACCTCCTCCAACAAGAATCACTCAAAAAGGATTTTTCTATATTTTTACAAAAATCAAACACTGACTGCTGCGCGAAGAACAAGTTCAGAACAAAGTTGGAACTTGAAAGAAAAGATGTTCTCTACTCAATCCAAGAGTGCAAAAGAGATGTAAAACCATATGAACACACTCAAAACATCCAAGAACAGCAGCATTTAGAAGGAGGGGAGGCAAATCCAAATTACTTGAAAGTAAATTGCGGGAATGTAATTGCGGGAAAGTAAATACTGAATTTGAATTGCGTAAAGTAAAGACATAATGTAACTGCGCAAAGTAAATTCAGAGGTGGATGAATAAAACTTTCATTTCTGGAAGGGGAGGTTACAAAGCCTCACATTCATGTGGGCAAAGCTCAAATGAGCATCAAAAACCTCAACACCTTCAAGGGAAGGAGGCTACCCCTCCACCCCTATTTATACTACTCTTGGGCCACCTACCACCCTTGGATGAGTCCCTCAACCCTAGAGCACTCATCTAAGGGCTAGGATTAACCCACACACACAGCCATGCAAGGGCTAACCCAAAACCCACACACATACCGGGTTTTCTTGCACGGTTTTCAAAGCATACTACCTAGACCCGCTAACCTATCAACTAGACCTCAATCCGACGGTAACTTGCTCTTTCTTAAATTTAACTCTAAAATCTGAATTCCTCTTCGTCAACTTGGTCATGGTTCTAATTTCTATCTTTGGACCAAGTTTGACTTTGCAACTGAAAATTGCTTTCTTCTTCATTTTCTTCAAACTCAAATTTATGCCTTTTGTATGGTTTGTCAATATACTCATCAAGGGGGAGATTGAAGGACCATGTGGAGGTCCATCCATGTTTGTGATGAGTATTTGACTTTATTTGAGCAAGGTGTGCTCAAGTTTGAGTTTGATTTGGATTGATTTTCAAAATGAAGCAATTTGAGTTGTCTCTGCCAGGAGTGGCAGATGCTGGTCGTATGGACGCGGTAGTGATGAGTTGGATGGTTTATTGCACATCTTTGTGGGCATTGCTATGTGAGGAGTTTCCTTGTCTTTGATGGTTGCAGGACTACGGTGCTAGGTCATGGTGAGGCGAAGGATGACCGGGACTAGGCGAGGAGCGCCGAGGTCCGTGACGGTTGGGAGATCGCCGGAAGATGATCGGAGACGGAGTCCGGCAAGTCAAGAAGACAAGGAAAGGAGATGATGCTAGCTAGATGCGCGTGGATCAATGAGGACCGCTGGATTGAGGTCTAGTTGATAGGTTAGCGGGTCTAGGTAGTATGCTTTGAAAACCGTGCAAGAAAACCCGGTATGTGTGTGGGTTTTGGGTTAGCCCTTGCATGGCTGTGTGTGTGGGTTAATCCTAGCCCTTAGATGAGTGCTCTAGGTTGAGGGACTCATCCAAGGGTGGTAGGTGGCCCAAGAGTAGTATAAATAGGGTGGAGGGTAGCCTCCTTCCCTTGAAGGTGTTGAGGTTTTTGATGCTCATTTGAGCTTTGCCCACATGAATGTGAGGCTTTGTAACCTCCTTCCAGAAATGAAAGTTTTATTCATCCACCTCTGAATTTACTTTGCAGTTACATTATGTCTTTACTTTACGCAATTTAAATTCAGTATTTACTTTCCCGCAATTACATTCCCGCAATTTACTTTCAAGTAATTTGGATTTGCCTCCCCTCCTTCTAAATGCTGCTGTTCTTGGATGTTTTGAGTGTGTTCATATGGTTTTACATCTCTTTTGCACTCTTGGATTGAGTAGAGAACATCTTTTCTTTCAAGTTCCAACTTTGTTCTGAACTTGTTCTTCGCGCAGCAGTCAGTGTTTGATTTTTGTAAAAATATAGAAAAATCCTTTTTGAGTGATTCTTGTTGGAGGAGGTGCGGGACTCTTATATCCACTTGCATAAAATTTTTTGAGTTCACTTGTTGCACCGTTTGGGCGCCATGAGGTGAAAACCGAGCCCCAAACTTTCTGCTCGAAGTTCTTGATCAGACTGTGTTCTTCGATTTTTCCTGTTTTTTCTGTAAGGATTTTTGAGGAGAAATTTGGTGGAGTTCTTCACGACTCTAATGCTCACAGGGATAAAAAGTCTAAAAATTTTGTGAGCTACAGAAACCCACCAACCACCTGTGCAAATTGAGGACAAGTTCTGGAAATCCTGCTTTTGCTTTTCTGAAAGTGACTTTTGTGATTTGAATTGATGTCCTTTCTAAAAGCAAGAGTTTGAATTGATTCCTCTTTCTTTTGGACACTAGACAACCAGGATTGTGACTCAAAAATCCCCACATATTTTATGGTACTTATCCATGCAAGCTTGGGGTACACATAGTTGTCTAGTTTTTCGGGTTTTTCACAATTCCTTTTAAACGATCTTGTCGAGGTTTTTGTTGGAGTATTTTGGGGGAATTTTTATTTGCGACCATTCACCCCCCCTCTATTCGCCATCTCGGTCCTTCAGTTAGAAAAATTCCAGAAAATCTAAACATTGGGCAGTTGAGCATTTATTGCTCTCGTCTACAATGTCAAGATTGGTACAGTGCTATCATTCCGCTTTTCTCACCGATCAAGGCGTCGCATCGCGGGGGAGTGAACCGTTTGTTTGGAGAGAAGATTTTGGCTTATAAATTCCCAGATCTGGAACTGTAGCCGTTCCACCCTTTTTTGCCTCCAGTCTTATTCTCGAAGTCTCTGTTGCACTCTTTAAACCCTAGCACCGTCACCTTCAAAGAATCTGTCCCCCATCTTTCTCAATGGAGTGCAGCCCGTCAGCCAGTGCCAGAGTTTCCCCGTCGCCAGAGAGGAATCCTAAGGTGGCCGCACCCGCTTTCCGCAGTGGTGAAGCGGTCTTCGAGGACGAGAGCCTCCAAAGGGTGTGGCAAAAGTCGATGATGATGGTGAAGCGCCTTGCTGAATTGGCGAAAGATGGCTTCGTTCCTCCTCGGGAGTTCTTCCATTGGAGGCCGTCACAAGGTGAGCTATATTCCACCCCCCAAAATGAGAATGATACCATTGTGTTTGAGGCCTTCTTCTGCTGCGGACTCAATTTTCTCTCTTCTCTGTTCTTGCTCTCAGTTCTTAATTTCTACAAGATCTAGCTTTTCCACCTGAGCCCCAATTCGATTACTATGCTCAGTGTGTATATCCATCTTTGTGAGGCCTATCTGGGTATTAAACCCAGCCTCAATCTATTTCTCTATTTTTATAATTTGAAATGGGCGACGAAGAACGATGCTGTTGGGGGTGCCGGTTTCCACCTCCAGAGCGGTGCGTCGAAATCATGTATT
The DNA here is from genome assembly GCA_036346275.1 of Otatea glauca. Lineage (NCBI taxonomy): Eukaryota > Viridiplantae > Streptophyta > Magnoliopsida > Poales > Poaceae > Otatea > Otatea glauca. The sequence goes on from CM070719.1 coordinate 42,055,061, forward strand.
CCTATCCCTGTAACTTCTTCCTAGCAGTCAGACTGAAAGAAACGGTGGTTTTACATCACCTCTCCGGACAACGTGAACTGCCCTCTTACTTATCGACCACTCCTCCCCAATTTGATTGACCTCTGGATGAAAGTCCCTTCTTCGACCGCCCACAACGCTTATTACATCCGAAAGATCGAGGAGTTGAGGAAGACCGGGTTGACTGGGTGGGATGTAGCTAAAGATTTCATCACGCGCCAATCGAGTTTGCTAAAGTGTTGGGATCACTTGCCCTGGGACTGCTCCGGAGTCGACAATACCACCAGGGACAATCTTGGAAGTAAGCACTTGTAATATTATTGCTCTTTTTTGCTTTAGTCGGTGAGTGGTGAACTGACTCATATCTTGCCAGATTTGTTGTACTCGGACATCTTCTCCAGGCTAAGCAAGATGTTCTATGGCTCAGAACCTGGCGCTTGAGGCATTGAGGCATACTCGCTCACCAGTCCTCAGCCAGAGGTGAGTACTATGTCATGGTTTGTAATGCATCGTTTGTGCATCTGCCTTCCACTTTAACCCAGTATTTCCTCAGGAAGCCAAGTTCAACAATGAAGTTGGGTCGATCACGGGAGCCATCGGTCTAGAAGATGACGAGCTGACCCTAGACGATGATCAGGCATCGGGCTCTGTCCCCGCCGATGACGTCTTTCCCTTGAACGATTCGACACCTACCATTGTCGCCAGTGATGGTGAGGCGGCTCTGGAGCAAGAGGCGGCCGAGTCCCCTCAAGCGAGGAGGTATGTGTCTCTAGCACCCTGTCGACCAGCCAAGCATCCTCGCACCTCGTCGTCGGAGGTCGGGGAGGCAGAGTGAGCGAGATGGGAGACAGTCAAGCGAAGCCACAACTGAAAAGCTCCTCCTCAGTGGTTGCAGCTTTTGGGGGTGCTTCTGTTGTAGCTTAGCTTCCTAGCTGCTTTGCAGCTATACTGTTTGGAGGAGCTTTTGGCCCAAAGCTGAAGCACAGCCCCCCAAACAGCCCCTTAATCGCTTGCTTGGATGTTATGAAGTTCCTTCTGACGTGATCACAGCCCCCCAAACAGCCCCTTAATCGCTTGCTTGGATGTTATGAAGTTCCTTCTGACGTGATCCAACAGATTCTGGACGACCAGTGGCCCGCCTGGGGGGCTGATGTGCTGAAGTCAGTGGCTAGCACGCAGATGCCTCCTAGTGCGGGCTCTCTATTGACTAGGGCGGTTGAATAGGTAATACCACTATCAGGCAATGCTATTTGAAATCGTTCTCGGCGAACTTTTGTTCATAGTAACCACTTGTTTGCAGGTTTCATTGTCAGCCACTGACCCGCCGGCACCATCTCCTCCACTGGCCACATCGATTAAGAAGCTAGCTACCGGGACTAGACCAGTCCTAACGAAGACAACTACGCAGAGGAAAAATGTGTAGGCGAAGGTTCCTCTGACGAAGTAAGTCACCTCTCCCTTCTTTTAATGATTCTCTTTTTTCCTTTCGGAGGTGTCAGGTAGAGAATTTCTTACAGGAAGGGTGCGCCAGTGGTGCTATGGATAACATCGCCACCGCTGCCTTGTTGTCTCTTGGCACGGTCGCCATCGTCGTAGCTCCCTCTTCGGCTGCTCCTGCTGAGCAAACTGACGATTCCTCTACAGCGATGGCTCCATCTTCTCCAGCTCCACCGGTGCCTATAGTGTTCTGGTCTATTTTGAAGCCCCAGATCCGGGTATGCTACCACAATCGATCTTGCCTCGTGTCTTCCCTATTTTTTGCTCTATTTTTGACGCTTCTTTTCACACCGTGCTGTGAATACTTTGCTTGAGGCTGAAGCCTTCTACGAGCAAGCTCATCAACGAATGGAGCGGCTCTTGGTTGTTAACCAACAAGTGGTCAAGACGAAAGACACCAAACTGGAGGCACTTAGGGCCAATTTAAAGGCTGCACAAGCAGAGGCTGAGAAGCGGAAGGAGGAGGCAAAGAAGTTGAGGACGGAGGTAGAGAAGCTAAAGACGGAGAAAGCCGCTTCCGATGCTATGCTGCTTAAGGCAAAGATCAGTCGAGACAAGGCAGAAGCTAGCAAGAAAGTGGTCAAGGTCAAAAAGGCTGCAGAAGATGCGGCACTTGCCACTTTGCAATCCGAGACGCTCGAGCACATGACCTCTTCTGCCCGTCTTGCAACTTCCCACATGCTCGGCCTAGTGAAGAGCCACCATCTGGACCTGGACTTTTCGATATTGGACGAGGGATTCACATGTGAGGCGAGCGAAGCTGCTGACTACATCGAGTCCTTCGGAGACCATGCCGAGAGGTTCATGGCCCAGTTGGAGCTATCTCTTACCGACGATGATGATGACGCCAGCTAGGATCCTTTGGCCTGAGCACGCTTATGTAATGGTTGAATCTTTTTCACTACTGTGGTCTTGTATGATACTGCTTGTTAATTTGCTCGTCTATCGTGCTTTGCCTGCTATTTCCTTGTCGATGAAATAAAGTAGAAAGAGTAGATGCAAATCCGATTTAGCACTCATAGACCCTTAGTAAGCAGCTTCGTTGTCAAGCGCATGTCTGATTGTATCTGCACAAATGGATAGAAACTTTTATTAAATGACTTAGCCCCCGAGTGCATACTTGGAGAGGCCGCATATAACATAAACGCTATATAAGTTGGAGTGAAACTACATGATTTTTGCAAGTCTTCATCGACCACACCGCTTAGACTTTGTAGCGAACATGAACTTGCTGAGCAGCGCATGTAGAATCGACTAGAGGTCTCGTCTCCCGCCGTCCACTAAGCTTTAGATGTTTGACAGTCTAGTACTCATATGCGTGCAAAATAGAATTGCTCATCATCGGGTTCAGGCATGGCCACCCTTTGATTTTGTTCGTTGACTCGTATGCGCGCAAGATAGAATTGCCTACAGCGCCCCACTAGATAGCAGTATCGATCAGAAAATAGAACAAGGAACAGAGTTACCTATAGCCCTCGACTCCTTACTCGATGATGTCATTGAGTAGGGAGTAGAGTGACGTAAGCACAAAGTTGTGATGTAGCCCCCAACTCCCTGCCCGATAGCTTTTGCTCGATGAGGGCATCGAGTAGAGGGTAGAGCATATGTGTCAAAAATGCATGATGTAGCCCTCGACCGTATGCTCAGAACGGTCGAAGCAAAACCCCATTCCGACGGTTGGTTACTGTTGCAGCCTTTGCGCCCCTTCGGCTTCCACACGGTGTGTCTCTTTGGTTTCCGTATTTGTGTGGAAGTGCAACGGACAACTCGTGGATTGGGACAGAAGCGGATCTTGACGGAGCTGTTGCTACAGTGCGACCCGTTCCCAGGGCTATAAGTAGACGGGACTTGTAGTCGTCTGCCATACTTCGTTTTCTTTCTTGCCTTCTGCTCGTAGCGCTTTAGTTCTTTAACCACACCCATGGCTTCTACTCCAACATTGTCTCCATCTCTGGAGATCCTCGGAGAGTCCCCTCCCCCTATGCCATTGGCCATAGTTTCTCCGAGTCGGATCATCATCATCTCCGATGATGAGGAGGAGATTGATTGGGAGGCCATTGAGAGGGAGGTCTGGCCGGAGGAGGAAGATGAGGCTATCGGGGAAGAAAACGATGCCGTCGAAGAAGAAGAAGACGCCGCCATCGGAGAAGAAGATATCGCTGTCGAAGGAGAATACACCACCGCCGGAGGAGAAGGTAAAGCTCAAGAGGGCTTCATCGACCAGGCCTCCGCTCGCGCTCCACGCTCGACGACGGAGAGGTCGCCTTCTTCATCAACAAGTGGCTGGGTCTTCGTGAAGGGCGCAGGCTCATCTCGAGGACCATTAGCTACCAGCCCACGAGGGAGCAGAAGAAGCAGCGCGATGCCTTTTGAGGGCAAGTAGCAGTAGGGTACTTGCCTCATATGTAATAGGACAAATTATGTTAGTTAATTTTAATGAACTCGTACTTACCTGGATTTCGATCATGATGCACAATCCTTATCATTCATGTATGAAATTTTCTCAATTGGTCGATGTTCCATGAGTTGCCAAACAATGCTCCTTCTATCATCGACAGCCGTACTGATCCGGGTCGAGTCACCTCAACCACTACGTAGGGACCTTCCTATTTATGTGATAGCTTATTACTGTTATCTTGCTTCTGCACCTTTTGTAGTACTAAGTCCCCAGCGATGAGTGCTCTTTCCTGGATTTTCTGGCTATGGTATCGATGCAAGGCTTGTTGATACTTGGCTGCTCGAATGGACGCTCGATCCCTGTACTCCTCGAGTAGATTTACATCATGTGTTCACACCTGCTCTTGTTCCTCTTCCGAGTAGTTGTCCACACGAGGTGACCAGAATGTTAACTCAGTCAGAAGCACCGCTTTTGCTCTGTAGACCAAGAAAAACTTTGTTTCACCAGCGGCTCGACTAGTCGATGTACGAACAGCCCACTGCGCCGAGGGGAGTTCTTTTGCCCACCAAATCGAGTAAGCCTTGAGCCTATCGAATACTTACGTGGGTCTTGATCCCCTGCACAATTATGCCATTGGCATGTTCGACCTGTCCACTACTCTGAGGGTGAGTTGCGGAAGCAAAGCAAAGTTTGATACCTAATTCTTCGCAAAAGGCTATAATAGCATTGCTTTTGAACTGGCTACTGTTGTCTGTGATTACTCGATTAGGGATGCCGAATCGAGTAACGATGCTCCTCATGAACTTCTTAGCCGCTTCTAAGGTGATGTTCCTGATGGGTTCGGCTTCGATCCACTTGGTGAACGTGTCGATAGCTACGAACAGGAACTTGTAACCTCCTTGGGCTCTCGGGAACGGTCTCAAGATATCCAAACCCCAGACGGAGAAAGTCCAAGATAGAGGAATAGTTTGCAGGTCTTGGGCTGGTCGAGTGGTTTGTTAGCCGTAAAATTGGCAGCTTTCGCACTTTTTCACCAGCTCGCAAGCATCCTGGAGGGCAGTCGGCCAATAGAACCCTTGCCAGAAAACCTTTCCTACTAAGGTGCGGTAGGACACGTGGTTGCCACAGATGCCTCGATGGACATCGAGCAATATCTTATTGCCCTCTTTCTGAGTGATGCACTTCATCAAGATTCCATTACTCCCCTTTTGGTAGAGCTTGCCATCTACCAATGTGTATAGCTTGGACTTACGCGCAATTTTCTCGGCTGAGGCATCATCATCAGGGATCTCTCGACCTTCGAGATAGGCTTGGAATGGAGTAATCCAAGTTAGCTCGCATTCGAGTAGTGCAGCTTCCGTGTCTGCAGGTTCTGCCTCGCTGACCCGACCAGGCTGCTGCCTCGCTGACAGATGGTTTGAGGAGTTTCTCGACAAAGACTCCTGTGGAAGTGGGTGAATGGGACGAAGTGAGCCTGGCAAGTTCGTCGGTGGCGGAGTTGTCACTTCGCCTAATATGCCTTACCGCAAGCCCTTTGAACTTGTGCACTAGCTTGCGAACCTCGTTCAGATATGCCACTATGTTGTCATCTGAGCACTGGTACTCCCTCTGTACTTGGTTCACGACTAGCTGTGAATCCCCTTTCACGAGTTGTCGTTTGATCCCAAGTGATGCGGCTATGCGGAGCCCGTTTCTAGTCCATTGTATGTGCAACACTGTTTGAGGCTTGAAAATCAAGTTGAATAACATAGTTAAGCTCCTCACCTGTCAGGGATTTGAGCACGATGCTAGACCCCGAGCCTTGAAGCGTGAGTGACCCATTGAAGAACATAGTCCAGTGGTCATCGACTGTCTTGTACTCTTTTTCTTCGACGTGCGTCCATTCCGCGATGAAGTCCGCCAATGCTCCTGACTTGATGTTGGTTCGTGGCGCAAAATCGTCCTCGAACTCGTTGAGTTCGACCGCCCACTATGCAATTCGCCCTGTCGCCTCTCGGTTGCATATTACCTCCTTGAGCGGATACGTCATCATGACTGTAATTTTGTGCACCTAAAAGTAGTGTCACAGCTTTCGAAAAGTCATCAGGATGGCGTACAACATCTTCTGCACTTGAGGGTATCGCAGCTTGGCGTCATGCAAGACCTTGCTCACATAGTGCTCCGGCTTCTAGACCTTGGCCTTTTTCTCAGGGCAAAATCTCGCTCGACCACCAAGACTATACTTACTGCTTGAGGGGTAGCTGCAATGTACAAAAAAGCTCTTCTTTTTTGTTAGGTGAGGTTAAAACTAAGGGAGGCGATAATTACCTTTTCAAATCCCAAAAAGCTTCTTCTACCTCCTTTGTCCACTCAAAAGTGTCTTGCTTCTTGAGTAATTTGAAGAAGGGCAACCCTCATTCGCCCATCTGAGAGATGAATCGACTAAGGGTTTCGATGCAACCCGTGAGCTTTTGCACTTCCCTTAGTGTTTGTGGAGAACGTGTCTGGTCGATGGCCTCAATTTTACGCGGGTTGGCCTCGATGCCTCGACTGGACACCAGGAAACCGAGAAGCTTGCCGGACGGAACGCCGAACGTACACTTCTTGGGGTTAAGCATCATTCGATACTTCTTGAGGTTGTCGAATGTCTTCTCGAGGTTGCTGATTAAAGTGTTCCTGACTTTCAACCTGACTACGATATCATCGACGTATGCTTCCACGTTGCGCCTAATTTGAGATTTCAAGCAATTTTGGATACAACGTTGATACGTAGCACCAACACACTTCAAACCAAAAGGCATCTTAATATAACAGAACACGCCGAAGTAAAAGCAGTTTTTTCCACATCCTCTACGGACATGCTAATTTGGTGATACCCCGAGTAGGCATCTAGAAAACTTAACAGTTCACGTCCCGCAGTAGAGTCCACTATTTGGTCTATGCAGGGAAGAGGAAAAGGGTCTTTAGGGTAAGTCTTGTTGAGGTCAGTGTAGTCGATGCACATCCTTCACTTGCCGTTGGGTTTCTTGACGAGAACAGGGTTCGCCAGCCACGTTGGGTGATAGACTTCTCGAATGAAGCCAGCCTTCAGAAGTTTACCAACTTTTTCTTGTATGGCCTGCTTCTTGTCTTCTTCAAATCTACATTGCTTCTGCACCACAGGTCTGGTGCTTGGTTCCATAGCTATTCGATATTCGATCACCTCCTTGGGGTCCCCGAGCATGTCGGACGATTGCCACACAATCATGTCACTGTTTGCCCGAAGAAAAGTGACGAGCTCGAGTTCCTATTTGGGGTTAAGGTCAACACCTACCTTGACTGTCTTGGAAGGTTCTGATAGGTCTAAGGGCACTGTCTTGACACCCCCATCAGTCTTCTTATCCTTCTTGCTATTGTCGACTGGGTCCTTGGTGGCGCTAATGGATACAGTAGCCTTATCGATGCTCTTGGATTTTTGGCACTTGGCTCTCTCACCATCGGCACTGGCTGTTGATCCGCAAAGATGCTCGACCATCTCTAGGCTCTTTTTATCGCACCTTACTGTCGCTCGCTGATCCCCCTTGATTGTAAGGACTCATTTTGGCGCCGGCATCTTGACGGTCTGGTGTGCATAATGCACCACGGCCATGAACTTGGCTAGCATTGGGCAGCCTAGGATCACATTGTAGGCAGTCTCAAAGTCCGCCACGTCGAAGAGAATCTTTTTGGTGCAGAAATTATCTGGGTTGCCAAACGTGATGGGCAGCTCGATCTGGCCAAGGGGCATCGATAATGAATGTGGAGTTATACCATGGAACGGCTCGGCTCTGGTTTTGATCTCTGTTCAGGGAATCCCCATGTTCTCCAGCGTTTTTGTGAAGACAAGGTTCAACTAACTACCAACATCGACCAAGGTTCGGGCGACCTTAACATTGACGATGGTTGGCTCGACCATCACGGGATATCAACCCAGATGTGGAACTACAGTTGGGTGGTTAGATTGGTTGAAGGTGACCGACACTTTCGACCACTTGAGGAACCTGGGGGGAGCTGGTGTGGCCAGGCTGACCTCTCTTTCAACTGCCTTGTACTGTCTTTTGGACTCATACATGGTAGATCCCCCAAAGATGTGCGCCAGCTTGTGATCAACCCCGCGGTATTTGGGCTCATCATCCCGGGGTTCTCTTTGGCTTGCTCGATCCCGCGCTCGGTAAGGGTAGCTTTGAGCTTCTCCTGGACCTTTTTGCTCATCACTTGGCATTCGTCGAAGTTGTGTTTGTCTATGTGATGGACTGGGCAGTATTTACCTCCTCCACGGCTTTGACCCTTGTTGTCACCTTTGCGTTTCTCTCTGCAGTTTTTGTTCTTCTTCGCCCCTTGCTTGGATGACTCAGGCTTGTCGTCGTCAGACTTAGGGTTGTCTATATGGTCTCGGGCTTTGGCACGTATAGCGTATTTATTCGCCAACTCAAAAAGCTGCTTGTTGGTTTTGATTTTTTGACTGGCAAGCTTTCCCTTCAACTCCCTATCCTTGACGTCGTTCTCGAAGGCAACTATGACCTTCTCATCTGAGATGTCAGGAATTGAGTTGTGCGTGTCGCTGAAGCGTCGGATGAAGCTGCGCAACGGCTCCCCTGGCTTTTGTATTACCTGATGCAAGTCACTGCACGTTCTGGGGCGTTCATACGTGCCCTGAAAGTTGGCGATGAACTGGGCCCGCAACTCCATCCACGATGATATCGATTGAGGTGGGAGGTTGAACAACCAAGATCTCGCTGCACCATCTAGGGTGGTCAGCAAGTAATTGGCCATTATCTTCTCATTTCCTCCGGCAGCCCTCATTACTATAGTATAAATCTGTAGCCACTCGATGGGGTTGATCTTGTATGAGTACTTCTTGATAGGGCCTGGCTTGAACTTGTCCAGCCATCTGACTGCGCGTAGCTCGAAGTTGAAAGCCTTGCATCCTTCATCGATGTCCTCGGGGGTCGTCTGTCGCAGACCTTATCGTTCTCCTTATCTGGAAGGGAACCTGTGCCGTGCCGGTGAGCGGCCCCTCGAAGGTGAGGACTCATTTTCCCGTCGCTCGCGGTCTTCCTGGCCGTGTTCTTCCCATCAATTGTGAAGGACGTCACGCAAATCCTGTTGATCGTGATGAATACGATCTCGAAGATCCTCGGGACGTCTCCGATAGGGGTTGGAACAAACTGTCTTGGAAGCGCGATGGTTAGAGTTAGCCACCGCCGATCTTGCTGCTCGATGACTATCGTGGGATGGTCCCAACAATCGCTTCGCGCCCTCTTGGTGAAGTGCGAAGCTCCGATTGCTGCTCGAGCGATGCGAGCACGCACTACATCGAGTAGCATTTTCATCTGATTGAACACGGGAGTCGTGCTTGATCTGCAAAAAAACAGTTGAAGGCCCCTAATTGGTGCGCCAACTGTCGAAGATCAGAATTTTGACAATAAACTTATGATCACCGGATACCTTCAATGTCAGAGTCAAGCACGAAGACAGTGGCACACGATGTATACAGGTTTGGGCCCCTCGATGGAGTAATACCCTACGTCCTGTGTGGATGATGTATGTATTTGGTGTATCGAGTACAGAGCAAGTTGTCTAGCCCTAGTTACAATGAAGATTGGATCTAAACAATGGCTAAACTATGGCTGGAGGTTGACGAAGCGTGGTCTGTCGGCTCCTGGTTGCTCTGCATCTTGTAGAAGCTCTCTCTAAAAGTCTTCTCCCTCCTTGAGGATACCTACCCTCGGCCTTATATAGTCGGGGTAGCCCTGCATCAGGTTGAGTCGTAGTCGGTTTGAGATACCAGATCGTAGCCGTTGAGGAGTCGATCGTCGCGTAATCTTCGTAGCATATCCAAACTTCCCTGGATACCGGGCATACTTGAATCGGTTTCCTCGTAACGGGAAAGTGATCAAGTCCTTCCTAGTATGGATATATCCCCTTCGTGTATATCTTATCCCATAGATTCGGGCCCATGATATTTGAAGTTTCTAGATGCTTGCTTGAGCATATATGGTATAGTCTTCGTATTTCTGGTACATACTCATACCCCATATTTAGATATTAGACAAATATAATCATAAATATTATATCCAAGGAATGCAACAAGATATGATAATATGAACTTGAATGCATACCTTTGATATTTCCATCTTTTTCATCCAAAAGAGACTAATAAGTGTCAAAGCTCAATAAAAGAGTTAGTCTCATAAAAGATTTGTCATTAATTAACAATTGAGACTAATCAATATTATGATTATCAAAAAAATTAGTCTCAATATTAGATTTGTCATTAACACCAAAACAAAACTAATGGAGCTTGAACTTTCAACTTCGAGACATCAAAAGCATACTTTACTTCTGACCGGTTCTTGGCTGGCTTAAGCCACGAATAGACTAGAGATTTTTTGGACCCTATAACTCATTCAGCTATATTTATTTTGGCCTTTTCATCTTCCGATGAATTTGAAGGACCGAGATGACGATCAGAGGGGGGTGAATGATCCTAAATAAAATTTCCCCAAATCAAGATACTCCAAACAAGCCCTCAAACAAAAATAATCAAAAGAGACAAATGAGAATGAGCCATTTGCTCTGTAAGGCCGGTATGACCACAGGGTCTCTGGTATGACCGAAGGCCAGTATGACTATAGGGTCTCCGGTATGATCAGACAGTGGGCGGTATGACTGGGCTCAAGAACAACATGAAGAATAGAGCAAAAAAAGTATGAACTCAAAAGCCAATTTGATGAATCTTTTGATCAGTTGGACAAAAACTCACGAAACCTGGTAGATGTGATCCTAGGGATGTCAAGAACTTATTCCAACCTTCAATCGCAAGGATTGACGTCAAAGTTCTGACCTTTTTCACTTTGAAGGAAGAACACACCAAGTTTGAGCAAAACTCAAGAACTCGATCTTAAAGTTGCTCGTGGGGTTTTGATGATCAAGATGATCTTGGATAACCTCCCACACGTACAGCAAGAAAGAACACAAGTCCAAAACCCCACAAACTCGATTTGGAAGAATGATTCACTCAAAAACACAAAATCGGTTTCTTGTAAGTAAAACTCATGGATTGCCTAGATGATTGAGGTAAGATAGGAAGAAGATTCATCAATCAACATCCTTGGCACAAGAATCAAGAGTACGTAGAAGGACAGGAGCCAAATCCAAATTACATGAATGTAAATTGCAAGAATGTAAGTGCGGAATTTAAATGCGTAAAGTAAATTCAAGCATAAGGGAAAATGATTTGCATTTCTGGAAGGGAGGTTTACAAAGCCTCACAACAAGGTGGACAAAAACCTCAAAGGAGCCAAAACCTCTAAAACCTTCAAAAGGAGGAAGGCTACCCCTCCACCTCTACTTATACTACTCTTGAGTCACACTCCACCCTTGGATGAGGTCTTTCTACCCTAAGGATCAGATCAAGGGCTAGGAATGACACACACAACTATACAAGGGCTAGCCCAAAACCCAACAAGCATACCAGGTTTTCTTGCACACTTTTCAAAGCATACTACCTAGACCCGTTACTCTATCACCTAGACCGCGTTCTGACGGCCCTCCTTGATTTGAGTAGTGTCCAGCTAGCATCTCATCTGTTCCTTATCTTCTAGGCTTGCCACGACTCCGTCTCTGATCATCTTCCGGCTATCCTCGACTCTCTGGACCTCCAGCGCATCTCGCCTAGTCCCGATCATCCTCCACCTCACCATGATCAATCACCGTCATCCTGCAACCATAAAAAACAAGGAAACACATCACATAGCAATGTCCAAAAAGATTGCAATGAAATTTATCAGAAATCACAATTTAAAATTCATCTTTGCTCATAAGGGCCGGTGCTACCGTCCCCAGGCCGGTAGCACCGTCCAGAGAAATGGCTCTCTGGAATTTTCACACCGGCCAGAGGCCATTATGACTGCCCATGGCCGGTGCTACCTCCCCAGGCCGGTAGCACCGCAAGTGATAAGCAAATTTTACCAATTTGCTTCAAAATCAATTTCCAACTCAAATCAAAACACCACAAGCTTAAATAATGTCAATAACTCATCACAATCACACGGGTAGACATCCACATGGTATTTCATAATCGTTTGAACCATATTCGATGAGGTTAACTTTGGCTTTATATTTGTCTTTATTATTATTATGATTTTTGAATTTAAACCTAAAGTCTTTGTTATCGGTGAAATGGTTTTCTTGAGCCGATACGCAATGTATAAGATGACTTAAATTGGTAAATTCATGTCCACCAAATTTTTCCTTCAACTGGGGTACCAACCCCTAGAAGGCCAAATCGGCTAACAGATTATCGGGCAGAGTGACACTAAAACACCGATTTCTACTTTTCCTGAATCTTTTAATATAATAACTGACCGATTCCCCAAATTTCTATCAAACGAAACTTAAATATGAGATTCTAAGTTCTAAACTTTCATAGAAAAACTATTCATGGAATCGGCTTTCCAAATCGGTCCATGAATTGACCGAATTCAAGGGTAAGGTTGTGAACCACATAAATGCAGCCCCCGATAAAGACAACAAGAACAATTTCACCCTCAAACCAACAGAGTGAGCTGCCTCGTTACATTGTGCGATAAACCGTCCGATGTACTCCAAAGTGGTGGTAGAATCATCTCCTGAAAACTTGGCAAAATCAATGACCATAAAATTATTAGGGTACGGAATGCAATCAATGTAATCGGGATACAGCTTTCGATAGCCGGTTATCCTGCCCTTAGGCTGAATGCCGAATTTATCCCAAAAACAACAGCTATTTGATCGACCCAATTTGCTGCATTGGCTGATGATGGGTTAGGGGCTTGCCAATTTTTATCATTACTGGCATGCTTCCCCTCGAGAGCAGGCTCGGGTTGATTTGTCGCTTGAGTCGATGGAAACTGATGAGGCTGTTCATAGCCTATGTTCGACCTCTTAGCTACCGGCTCTGGTTCTGGAACAAAGGGTTCCGAGTAGGTCACAACCTTGTATGGGACCGGATTCCTTTGCGGAATCAGCTTAGTATATTGTGGACGTGTGGGTTTCAATTGGTTGTGAAACCGATTGCGGGTAGATGTAAAACAGAGCCGATGGGGGTAAGTTGGCTTGTGAATCTAGCTTAGTGACATCAATATATGCTTGATAATATGCAATCCCACTTGCACGGGGTCCTGTGGCAATATTATCATCGGCTGTGTTGGCATTATAGTAGGAGCTAGAGCCGATGGCTTAGGATCGGCTACTAGGACAGGACTTTGCGTATTTGGTGTTACCGAGTAAACCGGGTAGTTTGGCAGAGCTTTCATTGGATCTAGTAGATTTCTATCCGACGCTAACTCTTGAGCCACATCTTTTACATTATTAGCTATCATCAGCTTGAGAGTTGTTACTAAAGACGATGACTGATATATCAAAGCATAGTGCATAGATTGATTAATCATATTAGATAATTCAGCTTGTGCAGGCATGTATCGACTCATCAGCCTATTATCTGACCCTATTGCGTCTATGGTGTTTTCGAAGAAATTGACCGTCGGTAGCACGGGTTTTTGAGTAATGACACATCGAGTCTTCTAGTAGTAGTTCAACATCATATCATCGAGTGTGGCCTTTCGATCCTCGATGTCTTTGCTGCTCCATTGTCAGATCGTCCATTATTAGGACTATTATCACATCGGACAGAACGTCGGATGGTGGAATCGACTTGCCTGAAGAAGACATCGTGTCCCACCGGGCATACCAAAAGTATATTGGTGTCGAAAAATATGATGAAGGATTGATCGGTTCAAACACATGCAAACACCAGGTTTAATTTAGTCCGTGTCGTGCCAACCGATTTGATTCTGCAATCGGTAAGAGAAAATATAACCTAAATAGCTATTTTAGTCGATTAAGTTTTCAATATAGATATGATCTAAACAGCTATTTAGCCGATTAAATCATACTAACGATAAATCTAACCAGCTTATTACGGCTGATTGGATGGTTTGGTAAAGGTAGATTTTCCAAAAAAAAGACGACGCGCAAGAAGATCGAAAAAAGCAAACCTGGATAAAATAGCGTAATCGAAGATGATCAACAATCGACGATACACAACTTTATTGATCAGAAGCAAATTATAGAGTCTCAATTACAGAAGCTACTGCTAGTCGATAAAAAGTAAATAAAAGTAGATACGAGTTGTTTAATTGATTGTTATATTATCCATCTCGCCTTAGGTCCCTTTTATAGTGCGTAGGATGATCATATCCTTCTTCGATCCGTCACAAACCATGATCCGTATTGACCTTTATCTCTTGCAGATAAAATTCCCGATGTCAGCTAAATATCCAATTTTAACTTATCCTTACAAATCGGTCATATACTTCCAAATCCTGATACTGATAGTATCAGCTTCAATTTCTAAAATACAAATCCCATTTCGAGCCAATATAAGTTAAAATTCTTTATCCATATTTAACCTTATCCTTCCAAATCGTCTCTTCCTGCCAAATAGGCCGTATCTGTCAAATCGGCTACAGGGGCCAAATCTTGGTGTCAACAACAGTGAGGGTTGATGCTTCGACACCAACTGTAACACCCTGCCCAAAATCTGCTCAAAGCCCAACTTATCTAGGTCCCACGCATGGATAGCACACTTTCGTCGTAAAAGGATTGACACAGAGGTGCTACATTTGGATCTAACGGGCATTATATGCTACTACAATTTACTTTAAACAAACAATGTAGGACTAGTCCCACCATCACAACTCTGTAACTTCACATCGGTCAGGGTATTACAATAACAACACCTACATTTGCTAATTGTCAACACCTGTAGTTACTAATAGTGGCAATTTGTTAGTCGACAACTATTTAGAGTTGGCGCTAACAACACCTAGAGTTCATAGTTGGTAAGATCTATAGTTGCTAGTTGCCATCACCTAGGTAGCAACAACTATAAATACTATTTGAGAAGATGTGCTAATTTCTAGCGTCATAAAGTTGCTATTTACCAGCACTTACAGATGCTAATTGCAAGCACCTGGGTAACGAAATCTATAATTGTTAGCAGTGGAGAATATGATGTTGTTAGCACCTAGAGTTGCCATCTTGTTGGTGTTGCCAGCAACTCTAAGTACTTGTTGCCTACACTTAGGTAATAAAACCTATAATTACTAGTAGTAAAAATTTGATAGTTCTCAGCACCTTCACTTTAACTACTATCCGTGGAGAACTGCAAGCTACTGGCGCCTAGAGTTGCTACTAACGCACATCTAAGGTTCTTAGCTGGAAAACAATGTTATCGTTTTATTTTATTAATCTCGTCATATATTTCTGTTAGCGTCAAAAAACATGAAGAGGGGTCTATCGACTACAACACACGCGACGAACGTCGGGTTCAAGTAGTCAAGGCGTGCCAACTGATTTGATCCTGCAATCGATAACAAATACACTTAGAGCCGATCTTAGCGAGACAATAGGTAAAGATCTAAACAACCAGAAGGCCGATCAAATCTATGGTGAGGGTAAGTCTAATTAGCTAATTAGGACTAATCAGATGATAGAGGTAGATCTTCTCGAAAAAGGCAATGCGCAACAAGACCGAAGAAAATCAAACCTGATTGGCGTAATCGACAGAGATCAATAATCGGCGATGCACAGCTTTATTGATCAGAATATGATTACAGGAGAAAATCTAAGTTACAAGGCTACTCCTAATTGATAAGAAAGTAAATAAAAAGTAATGCGAGTTTCTTGATTTGATTGTGTTATTTTTCCTCGCACGCCCTTGACCATCTTTTATAGCAGATTAGCCGATCGTATCCATCCTCAACACGTTGTCTACTATGATCCGTATCGGCCTTTACCTAGATAGGATTACTCAAAATTGGATCAATATCGGCTATAATACTATCTTTAACTTTCCTTTCCTTATCCAATATCGGCCAAGATACTCTGTTACCCTTAGCCTCACAATTTGGCCATGCCATGCCAAATTTTGGTGCAAACAAATGCCCCTATTTTTGGGAGATAACATGTTATCTTCCAAAAATCTACTATCTTCGAGCGTATTTTCTGTCGGCTTGCATACCAGGAATCGGACTTATTCTCCTTCATATGAATTTTATTAGCCGTCGGTACATGTAAGGCAGTTAGGGTTTGGGCAAGTCCCCCTAAGTTTTCAATTGTTTGATTGGCTTCAGCCAAGGGAGCAAATTCGCAAGGCTTCTGCGGCCAACATTGTCCTCCACATGGCCAATGATCTTCAGTTGCAAAATCTGCCGCACTTCTTTCTTCACACTCGAAGGGTAGGAAGCTTCACGAGGTGGTGGTCGACTATAAGTGAAGCCTTATACCCACCTATACGGAGCATATCGGCTGTAATGGCCACTTTTTCCAAATCTTACTCCGCCGTCATCGATAGCTAACACCAATAGTGATAGCTCGAGTTCTAGCGAAGCTAGCTCATCGGGTTATACTAACTCAAGCTTTGTAAATATCACCGGTGAAGTATCATCTTGAAGTAGATTTCCGCTTCTTCTACACTTCATACATTGCTGAATTTGAATGTTGATCGGCTTTTACCTTTTATTCTTCATACTAAGGCAACAGGCAAGAAGGCCATCACTGATCCATTGGGCACCGGCTAGGCTTCTAAACGGCTGTGTTCGACTATCGTATCAGGATATACCTTTGGTACCTTGGGCATCCAGTCCCCGTCCCTCTCCGATATTGACAAACAACAACCAAGTAAGTATCTATCAGCTTAACTCCTCTTCCTTTATTGCTTCTTGTCTACTTATTCTTTTAGCCGATTGTTCAATAGAGAAAAAATGTGCTCATGCCAATAAAAAGTACTAGCTAGCAATGGGAGCAAGCCACAAGAACAATTGGCCGAAAGCTCTCCTCATGAATAGGCCACCAACCAGGTACAACCCTCTCATTGTCTTACCACAATTACATTTCTTAACATCGGCTAATAACTTTTACGATACTTTTTGAAGCCTACTCCATATCCTCCCACTTTCACAACCAATGTCCTGGCTGACTTGCCAGCCAAATTGGACTTTCCCCTCCTGCATCACAGCCGACGCCAACAGCCGCAGTCATCAAAGCCACGCCGGCCACCGCTGCTACTCCCATCATCATCAAGCCTAGTTCGAAGCCAACCAATTCGGTCAGCAACGTTCTGGGTTTTGACTGGTCTAACATCGAAGACGATGTCGACCTTGGTGTGGAGAACTTTCTGGAGGAAGTCCAGAAGATTCTAGCGACCTCGAAGGACGCATCAGCTGAAGTGAGGTCGTCTCCGAGTATGGCGAAGAAGCTTAATCACTTTTTTGATTTGGTCTACTCTCTGTCGGCCAAGCTCCTCGAGAACTCACAGCCTCTACGGGATGCCATGGCAACGGTGCAAGCTGATTTGCCAGAAGAGGCGATGGCTGCCCTGCTTGAAGTTTGCTAACTTGATGCAAAAAAAGGGCGAGGTGGAGGCGGCCAAGGCCAGAATTGCTCGTTGAGTGGCGCAACAAGAAGACCAGAATCTGCTTGACGGTCTGGTAGATGACACAAGAGCCAAAAAGGCAAAGTTTGATGAGGACTCAAAGGACTTCAAGGCCACCAAGGAGATGGTGCTAAAGCTGGAATCGGCTAATAAGTCATTGTGGGAGGAGCTGGCCATGGTGACCGCCACTCTGGCCGATTCACACGAGCAGATGGCCGCATCAGTACTGGCCTTAAATGACCAGAAGCTTGGTCAAGGTCTGGCCATTGCATCAGTAAAGAAGCAATCGGCTCAAATCACTCTCGTCCCTGGAACTCAAGAAGAAGATGACAAAACCTTGGAGGACGTGGAGGCGATTATTGCCAAGGCTACTACAGCTTTATCGGCTCTAGGCGCCCGACTTCATAACTCCAGAATCTAATTAGCTTATCTTAAACATGCATGCTTGTAATGGGTTACCTTGAAACAATTTCGAATGTAATATCAACTGCAACAATGTTTTGAAATATTTTTGAATATTTATAATCGGCTGTTTAACCAATTTTATATTCATATCATTATGTTGTGTTATATGTGTGATCGGCTTTGAATCCCTAGTTTTAGCCAGAATTAACTGCAACGAGTTTAATTAGGCCTTCTAATACTATAGCTGCCTTTAGCCGATCAGGACCCAATCCAAATGCTAGGATAGTATTTCTAAAATGTAGGAATTTCCATTCACAAGCCGATGGATCTTATACGGCCCCTCCCATGTCGGGGACCACTTGCCAAATCGGTTATCTCTAGAGACTACAGGTAATATCGTCTTCTCAACTAAATCGGCTTCATAGAAAGACTTAGGCATCACCTTCTTGTTGTAAGCTTTTGCAACTATTACCTTATTCTTCTTAAGCTGATCCAATGTATGTAAGCATAACTCCGTCAAATCATCCAAATTATCGATCATCAAATCCCTAGTCTTGAGTCGACAAACCACTTTGTCTAGCCATACGTGTGGAGTCGATATTGATTTGTACAGGTAAAACGGCTTCCTGTCCATAAACCAATTGGTAGGGTGATAACTTTGTTGCACCATGATATGCAAGTTGAAAAGCCCATAATGACTCCGACAACGTTGCATGCCAATTCCTTGATTTTCCTCAATCTTTCTTTTGATTAACTTGATTAATGTTTTATTGGACGATTCGTCTTAACCATTATCTTGGGCATAATAATGTGATGAATTCAACAATTTGATGCCCAAACCTTTGGCAAAACTTTGAAACTCATCGGATATAAACACAATACCCTGATCAATCGTAATAGTTTGTAGTATTCCAAACCGATGGACAATATGTTCTGTAACAAATCCGATAGCCTCAACACTTGTGACCTTTTTAAGCGAGATAGCTTCAACCCATTTAGAAAAATAATCGATCGCAGCCAAAATGAACTTATGGCCTTTGCTTGAAGCAAAAATATTTGTCCGATTACATTTATTCCCCATCCCCTAAATGGCCACGGCGATGATCGGATGTTAAGCCGATGCTGGAGCCAACTATACATTGCCAAATTTCTGACAAGTCTGGTTTTCTTTGTAATATTTAAAGCGATCTTCTAGCAATGTCGGCCAAAAATATCCAGTGCGCCTTAGCAGTCACTTCATCTTATGAGCCGATTGATGGGATCCACAAATACCTTCATGCACTTCTCCCATAGCCACCTTAAATTCATCGGCTTCAAGACATCTTAGCAACAAACCCTCTAAAGTCCGATAATATAATACATTATCGAGGATAACATACTTTAAAGCTTGTCACCTAACTCTCCGATCAGTAGGTTTTGAGGGATCGATCAAATACACCATTATTTTTGCCCTCCAGTCATTAGTGGTTGCACACATGGTCATCTTTTCAATTGGCTCACATTCCTCAAATCGGCCAAAGACTTTATAGCTCGACACTTGTTGAGCTAGCAAGTTAGCCTTGTTATTCAACTCTCGAGGAATATGACTAATAGAGAAAGAGGTGAATAAACCGATTACTACAAGACATTGCTCCAAATACTTAATCAAAATTTCATCGTAGCAATTATACTCTCCCTTAATCTGCTAGACTACTAACAAGGAGTCGCCATAGGTTTCAACAGAATCTACTCCGATATTATCGAGCAGCTATAAGCCTTTAAGCAATGTTTCGTACTCGACTTGATTATTAGAACATCGGCAATTTAGCCTGAATGCAAACTCAAAACAAAACCCTTTTGGCGACACCAGCACAACTCCAATACCGTAACCTTCTTGACAAACCGATCCATCAAAAAACAGTTGCCAAGGGGCGACATATATTAGATCAACATTAGTCTCATGTCCTGTTAGGAAATTGGCAATTACTTGACCCTTAACTGCTTTAGACAATTCATAAGTTAGGTCGAACTCGATGAGCGTATAAGCCCATTTACTAAGTCAACCTTGTAAAAATGGGGCTGATAACATGAATTTTATAACATCAATTTTACAAATAACCTTACAAGCCGATGCTAAAATATAATGTCTTAACTTTGTGCAAACAAATTATAATGATAAGCAAAGTTTTTCTACAAAATGATACCTGGTCTCCGCGTCAATTAACCGTCGGCTTAAGTAGAAAATAACTCGCTCTTTTTCATTGACTTCTTGCGCCAAAATAGTTCCAATAGCCACCTCTTCAGTCAATATATATAACTTGAATGACATACCCTTTTTGAGGGCAGCTAAGACCGTTGGATTGGTCAAATATTCCTTAATATTTTCAAAGACTTTTTGTTGATCGGCTCCCCATACAGATTCTTGATTGTCCTTCAACTTAAATAGTGGGGTCAATGAACTAATTCGGCTAAATAGGTTTGAAATAAATCGCCGCAAATAGTTAATCTTGCGGATGAACTTTTGTAAATTCTTTGTACATGTCAGCAGCTTGGTTTTGGCTATGGCTTTAACTCTTTTCTGGTTAACCTCAATCTCTCTTTCATGAACCATGAATCCCAGAAACTGCCCAACTGACACACCAAAAGCATACTTGTAAGGATTCATCTTCATTCCGTGTGCTCTTGTATTTTTTAAGACTGTTTCTAAATTGGCTAGATGCTGCAAGTCTTCTTTGGATTTAACAACCACATCATCGATATAAATTTCAACAATATTGTTGATTAGGTCATGAAAAATCAAATTCATAGTAGGCTAATATGTTGCACTAGCATTTTTCAAGCCAGACATCATGATTGCCCACTCAAATAAACCTAAAGCACCAGGGCAACTAAAGGCAGTCTTAGGTATATTGGTTTCTGCCATGAATATCTGGTTATATCCGATATTACCATCAAGGAAACTAATGATCTTATTTCCTGATGCAGCATCCATAAGCATATCGGGTATTGGCATCGGATATTCATCTTTTGGTGTGGCTTTATTCAAATCCCTAAAATCAATGCACACCCTAAGTTTGCTATTTTTCTTGATGACATGAACGATATTAGAAACCCACTCATCATATCGGCAAGGCCTGATAAACTTGGCCTCCAGCAATCGTTCGATTTCTTCTTTTATAATATTGTATAAAGCCGGATTAAATCGTCTAGGAGATCGTTTAAACAGCTGATAACCTGGCTTTATAGGAAACCGATGTTCAACAAGTTGTCGGCTTAACCCAGGCATTTCATGATATTCCCAAACAAAACAATCTTTATAGTTTCTTGAAATCTTTGCCAACTTTTCCTTATAATCTGTAGCTAACCTTGAACTAATAAAAGTTGGTCTATTCTTATCACCATCACCTATATCGACTTCTTCTAATAAATCAATCGATGTGAAATCTTGACCTAATTTTTCTATTTCTTGGAAATCTGTAATGGCCTCATAGCTATCTGTTATTTGCCGTTAGCTTTGTATTTTGTCATGTAAAGCCTTCATGGCTAACTTGGACTCCATCGGCGCAAGATTTCGTCAGTTCGATCGATCGTACTTGGCCATACGTTGATCGAAATAAGCCTTAATGTATTGATGCAGATGAAGTTGCAATCGTCTAGAGCATTTGGTGCATAGTCGACAGTACGTAGCAGTTAGCGTGGATCCAATCTCGTCCAAGCAGGATACTGTAGTTACCCTTGGAGTCGACTACAAAAAAGGCAGTCAGCGATATCTTACTACTGACTATTTACTCGGTCGCCATGACCCCCCTTGCTTTAGTGGGATCGCCTGTGAAATCATTTAAAACCATATTAGTTTTAATGAGATCTTTATATTAGAGAGAGAAGAAGGGGTTGGGACACCTGAGTAGGGAAAAGGAAAGAGGGATGTGGATGGAGAAGATGACACGTAGCATCATAAGATGATGTCATTAAATTTGTTAGTTTGAGGTTAACCTCAAAATAGTCATACCATTTAAGGTTACTCTCACCAAAGTTTTGGTGATGACACCTTCTCCTTGGGACAAGTGGCAGTACCCCACTCAAAGGTTCTCTCCTTGCAATAAGTGGCATCACCTCCTTCCTTCCTCTACTTTCCTTCTCCCTCAAAAGCCCTCTCCTTGTGACAAGTTGTATAACCTCCTTCATCCCCCATTTGTCCTCCACTCCCTTCCTCTCAAACTGAAAATAGTTTTTGTATTTCAAATTTCCCCCTCAAGTTTATGAAAATAAGTATTTTTTTAACCACTTTTAAAAGTTTTTTAAGTGAACATTTCTACCGAAAGTTTGTTCAATTGAATGTTTTCAAAGCTAAAATTTTTCAATTTAAAATTTATTCGAGTTTAAACTTTTTGATTTGAAATTTTATATTGAAAACTTTTTGTGTTGAAATTTGAATCGAAACTTTTCAAACCAAAAGTTTTTTGAATCAAAATTTTTTAATCGAAAGCATTTGAATTGATTTTTTTGAGTTGAAACTTTTCGATTTAAAAATTTTCGTATTGAAACCTTTTTTATTTGAAACTTTTCTATTTGAAAATTTTCGAGTTGAAACTTTCTAATTTGAAACTTTTGAGATGAAAATTTCTGATTTGAAATTTTTTACTTAAATTTTTGTAGGACCATGTGGAGGTCCATCCATGTTTGTGATGAGTATTTGACTTTATTTGAGCAAGGTGTGCTCAGGTTTGAGTTTGATTTGAATTGGAATTCAAAAGGAAGCAATTTGAGTTGTGTTAGCTTCTTGCGGTACTACCGACCTGTGGCTAGCGGTAGAACCGACTGATGATTGAGACATAATTAATTGTGAGGCGAAGGATGGCCGAGACTAGGAGAGGAGCGTCGGAGGTCCAGACGGTCGGGGATCACCGAAAGATGATCGGAGACAGAGTCTGTGCAAGCCATAAAGACAAGGAATGGATGTGATGCTAGCTAGATACTGCTCGGATCGATGAGGGCCGTCGGATTGCAGTCTAGTTGATAGGATAGCGGGTCTAGTTAGTACGTTTTGAAAATCGTGCAAGAAAACTCATTTGTGTGGTGGGTTTTGGGTGAACCCTTGCATGGCTGGTTGAGTGGGTTAATCCTAGCCCTTGATGGATGCTCTAGGGTTTAGAGGCTCATCCAAGGGTGGTAGGTAGCCCAAGTGTTGTATAAATAGGGGTGGAGGGGTAGCGTTCCCCCCTTGAAGGTTTTGAGGTTTTTGATGCTCCTTTGAGCTTTGCCCACATGAATGTGATGCTTTGTAACCTCTCCTTTCAGGAAATACAAAAATTTTCTTTACCTTATTATGAATTTAAATTGTGCATTTACATTTTGTCTTTACTTTACGCAATTGAAATTCAGCATTTACTTTCCCGCATTTACATTCTCGCAATTTACTTTCTCGCAATTTGGATTTGCCTTCCCTCCTTCTAAATGCTGTTCTTCTAGGATGTCTTGAGGGTTTTCATATGGTTTTACATCTTTCTCGCACCCTAGGATAGACTAGAGGTCAAGTTTTTATCAAATTGCAAATCTGTCTAGAACTTGTTCTTCGCACAGCAGTCAGTCTTTGATTTTTATAAAAATCCTTGTTACATGATTCTTATTGTAGAAGGTGCGCAACTCATATATCCGTCTCTAGAAAAAGTTTTGAGTCCACTGGTTGCACCGTTTGAGCACTATGAAGTGAAAATCGAGCCTCAAACATTTCGATCGAAGTTCCTGACTGTCTGTAATGATTGATTTTTCATGTTTATTCTACAAAGCTTCTTGAGGTGATTTTTGGTGGACTGTTTGAAGACTCAACTTTTCACAGGGACAAAAATTCCCAAAAAATTTAGGCTAAAAGAAACTCACCAACCACCTGCTCCAATTGAGGACAATTCCTGGAAAATCTGCTTTTACTTTTCTAGAAAGAGACTTTGGTGTTTTAGCTTTATCTCTTTTAGAAAAGTAGTCTTTGAATTGATTCCTCTTTGTTTGGACACTTGACAACCAGGATTTTGATTAAAAATCCCTCACATGATTCATGGTTCTCATCCATGCAAGCTAGGGGTACACATAGCTGTCTAATTGTTCGGGTTTTAGAGGGTGTGCGAATCTGAGAAACACTGGTTTAAACGAAAATCTTTGGTGTTTCAAATTTTTATTGCGAGATTGTTTGGAGTACTTTGAGTGGGGGAAAATTTTATTTGGGATCATTCACCCCCCCTCTGATCGCCATTTCATTCCTTCAATTGGTATCAGAGCCGGTTTTGCTCTTTCATAGATCTTGACCGGTCTCAAGAGCCATGGCGATGGACAAGTATTCCACCAAGCCTCCTATTTTTGCTGCAGTTGATTTTTCATTTTGGAAATCGCAGATGGAGTCATACATCACTGCCCAGGGCTTCCTAATATGGCAGAAAGTGAAACTCCTGTATGAGGTTCCTGCTGATGAAAACGTCACGGCCGAAAATATGGCTCACGTTGAGGCGAACGCTAAGGCAAGGAATATTCTTATACAGGGTCTTAGCCGCAGTGAGTATGATAGTATTTCTCATCTCCGTTTTGCTCACGAGATTTGGGTGACCCTCGATGCTTACCATGAGGGCACTACTCAAATCAAGACCGTGAGCGAGATCGATCAGCGTGAGTTCAACAAGTTTGAACAACACGCTGGTGAGAGTCTTAACGAGTGCTTTGGTCGGTTTATGAAGATTTTGAGCGACCTCCGAGCAGTTGGTTGCATATACCCTGACTCGGATAATGCTCGACATTTCTTGACCGCACTCGATCTTCGAGTTTGGGAAATAAAAGTGACCACCATCAAGAACACTACTGACTTGTCGACCTTGACTCTTGATGGGCTTTACTCCCGTCTAAAGACTCATGAGATCGACATCGTCTCTCGCAAGACGAAATCACAGTCGATGGCCTTGGTCACTGATCCCACTGGATCTTCCCTTGATCTTTCTGTTGGTTTCTCTCTTTCCGCCCTTTGCGAGCTAAGTGATGACCAACTGGAAAAATTTCCAGAAAATGAGCTTGCTCTTCTTGCTCGCAAATTTTCACATGCATACAAGAGGGTGAGAGAGAGAAAGAGAGGTGGCATGATCACATGCTTCGAGTGTGGTGGCCCCAACCACATTGGGCTAATTGCCCCAAATCGGAGAAGGCAACGAACGACACGCGAGCTCGGCAAAGAACAACTACATCGACAAGAACCGCAACAAGAAGCCTCCGGTTCGTGAGCGGTAGCGTGAGAAGAAGTACGCGACTTCTCCAAGAACAAGAAGCTCTTCCACCGCGTCCTCGCGGCAGCGACATCAACCTCTCCGACACGGAGACATAGAGCGACGAGGGCGAGGATGAACCGCAAGAGAAGAAGGGCGGTGACGACTTCTCCGGCATGTGCTTCATGGCCGACACCAACGGCATCAGCGACTCCGAGCTCTACTGTAACTAGGACGAGATACCCTCCTATGACCAGCTCAATGAAGCTTTCTGCAAATTAGAAAAAATTCACGCTAGAGCTAGGTGTGTGGAGCTAGAGAAGGAAGTAGGTATTTTGACTCGAGACTTAGCTTCTCTTAGATCTTCTCCCTCTCAAGTCACCGATGACTTTTCTTTGTGTGATGCTCTTCTTGTGGAGTTGGAGAACCTAAGGACAATGCATGATAGTGTGTTGTCTGAATTAGATAGTCTTAGGTTGAAGAATGTTAGCGATAATTCTATTGATTCTATTGCACTAAATGCTAGTTTTCTTCATGCTCACTCTACTCCATCATACTCTAATTGCCCTAAATTGTTTGCTGAAATTGATGCCATGAGCGATCACCTTAGGAAGCTTTCTTCTAGAAACGATGAACTTGAAATACATGCTTCTAAGGACCAAGTTAGCTCATGTGAGGGCTGTAAGCAACTAAAACTTAACAATGAATATTTAAATATCAAGTGTGCTTATCTTGCTAAGAACTTACTAGCTAAGTCACAAGAAAGTTGCTTGTGATGTAATGTGATTGAGGGGGACTTGGATAAAATCCAAGTCGAACTTAGGAAGAAATTAGAAGACCAAGCCCACAGGATTAGAAATGCGTCTTGCATTTCTTGTGAGGCCCTCAAGATTGAGGCAGCCGTGCTGAGGGAGAAAAATGCACGTGCTGAGAGAGCTTCTCTTTCTGGTTCTTCTTTTTCCTCTCTTCCCTGTTCTTCATGTGCCTCTTTCTTCCGGGAGTGTGAGTATCTTATAAGAACTCTCGAGAAGTTTGTAGGAGGCAAGAAGAAGCTCAATCTCATTCTAGACCAATCCAAGATTAGCAGATTTAATCAGGGTCTAGGATTTGACCCCTTGGAGCACGCTCGGGCGCATCCTCCCACCATTGTATGCGGCTCTAAGAGTGGTGTGATAGTGGTAGCTCCCAGAGTGAGTACCACTGTGTTTAGGTCTGTCGAGGTTGTCCATGGGATTTCTGATCAGAAGGTTGTTACTCCTGTTGCTTCTGCCTCTAGCAAGGCGAAGTACACATGCACTTTTTGTAAGAAGGATGGTCACCTAGTAGATTTCTGTTTCAGGCGCGTCAAGAACACTCGGCGTGAGCGTGTTGCTGCTCTTAGGGGTATTCAGGGTCATCCCTAGACTCTGAGTGCTCCTAAGGCACACACTGCTTCTAGACAGGTTAGAGAGTCGTCTGTTTTTGGGCAGCGTCTAGGACTCGGTTTTCATGCTGTTTCTTCGAGTTTTAGTCCTGGAACCACTCGTGATCAGTCTTTCCATCGTCCTCTTGATATTCCTCGTTTTTCTCATCGAGGTAGATATCAGCGGCGTGAGGTGTTTTCTGGTAGGAGTTTTAGGCAGCCTCACTGGGGTGGTTCGGCTTTTGCACCACGGCGAGCCAACCCGATTCGGCTCTAGATCATCTACTAGAGTTCTTCTTGATCTTGTTAGGGTTAAACGTCAGAGAGACACTCGAGTCCAGTCTTCTTCTGTGACTGGTACTCTGAGGTGTTGTGTGGTTCAGTATTGGGTTCCTAAGTCTTCACTCTATCCCAGTACTGAGTCATCTTTCTCTCTTGTGCCTTGATCAGGTTCGTCGGATGGAGAAGGGAGATGTTTGGATTGTCGACTCCGGTTGTTCTCGTCATATGACCGGAGAGATTCTCGATGGTTCTCTTCCCTAGTCCAAGCCCCTGGTGATGAGTTGATCACTTTCGGGGATGCTTCTTTAGGTAGAGTCATTGCTAAAGGTACCATCTGCATTAATGATAATTTCATTCTTAAAGATGTTGCCTTAGTGAGTAAGCTGCAATACAATTTGCTTTCTGTTTCTCAGCTTATTGATGACTCTTTCGAGGTGAGTTTTAAGAGTAATGTCTGTAGAATCCTCGATTCATCGGGAGGGTTAGTTTGTGGGATTTCTAGATTTGGGAGAGTCTTCCGTGCTGATTTTTCTGTTTCTTCTGGAGACTCTCTTCAGTGTTTGATTGCTTCAAAGTCCCGTGATCTCTCCTTCTGGCATAGGAGACTTGGTCACATTAGATTTGATCATTTGACTCGAGTTAGCAGCCATGACCTCATCCATGGTTTTCCCAAACTCAAAATGGTCAAAAAGTTAGTTTGCTCTCCCTGCCAACATGGCAAGATGGTTGCTGCTTCTCATCCCCCAGTCACTGTTGTAATGACTAATGCACCAGGACAGTTTTTACATATGGACACTATTGGTCCAGCTAGAGTGCAGTCAGTGGGTGAGAAGTGGTATGTTCTTGTCATTATTGATGATTTTTCGAGGTACTCTTGGGTGTTTTTCATGTCCTCGAAGGATGAGACATTTACCCATTTCAGGGGTTTGGTTCATGGGTTGTCTTTTGAGCTCCCTGGTGCCCTACGAGCTATACGCAGTGACAATGGCACGGAGTTCAAGAACTCCTATTTTGAGAGTTTTTGTGTGGAGTCTGGTTTAGAGCATCTGTTCTCCTCTCCCTACGTCCCTCAGCAAAATGGCATAGTGAAAAGGAAGAACAGGACCCTGGTAGAGATAGCCAGGATGATGTTAAATGAGTACAACACACCTAGGAAGTTTTGGATTGAGGCTATAGCTACTACTTGCCATGTTTCTAATCTTGTATTCTTGAGAGCACATTTGCACCGCACTTCTTACGAGTTAAGGTATAGGCGAAAGCCCAGTGTTTCTCATTTTCGAGTGTTTGGTTGCAAGTGTTTTATGTTGAAGTCTGGTAACCTAGATAAGTTTGAGTCTCATTCTTCTGATGGTATATTTCTAGGTTATTCAACTTCTTCTCGTAGCTATAGGGTTTAGAGTTGCGATGCACATAGGATCAAGAGACCTGTGAAATGACCTTTGATGAGGCTAGCCCAGGAGCTAGACCTGATATTTCAGGCTCTTCTTCTTCCTCCGAGACCATCTTTGTAGAGGATGAGGATGATGGAGATGATGGTGTTCCACCTGATCCAGTCCCCTCTACACCTGAGGTGCCTCCTGTTTCCATTTCTACACCTCAGGAAGGCCAGCCCTTGCCTTATGACTCTCATGCAGCTAGTGGCTCTGCTCCTACCTCTTCTGTGCATGAGGTAGAGACCACTTCTGCTTCTGAACCTCCTCATCATATTCAGCATTCTCATCTACCTGATCAGATCATCGGCGGTCTGTTTGAACAAATCACTCGCACAAAATCAGGTTTGTCCAGTTTCTGCCTTCACTCTGCCTTTGTTGCCTCGTTTGAGGCGAATGATGTGACTCATGCATTATCTGACGAGTCTTGGACTAATGCTATGCATGAGGAACTTGAAAACTTCGAGAGGAACAAAGTCTGGTACTTTGTAGAACGTCCATCTGGTCATAATGTCATTGGGACCAAGTGGGTGTTAAAAAACAAGCAGAGTGAGGATGGGGTTGTGTCGGGACCCGAATTTGCGAATCCGGACCCTCTGTGTATACCGCACTAGTCCAGGATCACGCTAGTGCACACAGGCTCAACATAGATGCTATCACAGTTATACACAGCGGAATATGGTATAACTTTAATAATTAACAATAACTGTTGTCTTACATGATTATTGCCACACCGGGCTTATAAAAGAAATAGCAAATAAGTAGCAGCGGAAAATAAATAAGCGTAGCAGCTCCCCAGTTCACCGCAGGCAACTGACGAGGCTCGGACCCTAAGCATTCGCATCCATATAATCCTCCACCACAAAAGGCGTAGATTCTCCTTCTTCTGAAGTTGCTGTTGTTGGGGTGAGTACATAAAGCACTCAACAAGTTGTGCACAGCAATGCAAGTCTAATATTCTATATGCTTGGCTTAATCCAAAGGAATGGCTAATATGGCTATTTTGCAATAAAGAGGCATGTAACAAGAATACAATAAATAGATTGAAAAGCAGTAAAACAAATACAGTAATTAATAGATTCAGCATTTCTGAAGTAAACCAAGTTTCCAATCCTAAATCGATTTCCACTTTCCATGGCACTGCCATCCCAATGTGTTTTGTTTAACAAAAGTCTAACCCTTAACTGTAATTCCCGAGCATTGCCCAATACCGTGAGCACGGCTATTCTAATAGATTGTACACTCTGCAAAGGTTATGCACTTTACCCACACGATACAACCAAACACCACCAAGGCGAGTGATCATAACAAAGCCTTTACAATGCTACACCTAGACCCAGTACTGCTCGCTAAGGTTTCAACACTGAAGGGTTAAACCACCACAACAGGGCCCCCTCTTGTGCCATGTGAGTTAAACCGTAAACCCGGGACTCACTATTCACCACGACAGTACCGAAATCTTGGTTTCACAAATTATTCAGCTAGGATGTCCCATTCCAGACATGTGGTTGCAAGAAAGACTAAGATCAAAGGCTTGCAAGGTTAAGTCCTTAAAGTAATTAAGGCAAGACTTCCACATACCCCTGCCAATCCCGGCCCACCTTGGCACACTGCCCTTTGCCACTTGCCCCAATCTAAATCATTACCACCCCAGTTTATTACCCAGCACCACATGCCACCCACATTTCAATCTAGTTGTGTGACCTCCTCGCCACAACAACTTGATATCACTGTGTCACAACACATGACACACAAATTCTTAAACATTGTTCCATATTCCATTAGTCAAGATTAAGTATCAACATTCGGACACATGTGATGACGTGGCATGGCTAAGTAATCTATGACGGTCTAACTAGCCCATGTTGATTATCAATATTAACCAACTATAGTTCCACATCCTAGGGTGACAATTAGATCATGGCATATAATTGACAAGGTTTGATTTAATTCAAATAGGCATATTATCTAATTCCCAGATTAATTGAAATCATTTATGCACATAAAATATCATGCATGATTTTAAGAGACAAAATAGGAATTTGGTGAAATTAGGTGCAACATGATCAAAGCACAACTTTCCTTGGATTAGGTGCTGGTCTTGCTTTGACTTGGGTCTTGAAGCGACGAATCTTCCTCTGGATCTCCGAGCAGTTCAACGTCTACGCGAAACGATGCCAAAATAGCCAATAAACACCAAACTAGAGAGCAAACAAACTCCAAAAATAACATAAAATTCACCAATAAACAGATCTTTATTTAAATTTTTTTTAGAAATTTGAATCACTCAAATCCGAGTTAAAATGCAAAAGATATAGCCTTTTGAAGTTTGAATAAATACTGAAAATACAGAAAATATAATTTTCGATTTTCCCGAATTATATTTCTATTGGAAAAGATTTTTATTGCGCAACGCTGACGCCAGCCCTGGACCAGACCAATCGGGTGGCAACACGTCAGCCCTGGTCCATGGACTTGGTCCACGGAACCGCCTTTGGTCCACCGTGGACGCGGCCCACGGCACCCTGCGCCACACGCTGACACGCGACGCACATCCGCGGGGGAATCCGACGGCTACCGTTCTACACTTACGCGGCTCAATCTCGAACGCTCATTGCACATCTAACGGCCAAGGCTTACCCGAGCGGAACACTATTGAATGCGGAGACGTGGCTCGATCTGGACGGTCCGGCGAAGATCCAACGGCTGCGCGAAGCTCCGAAGCACGGCGACGCGCTTGCACCAGAGCGGAGGAAGACGACCACCCGAACGGCGTTTCAGTGCGACTCCGGCGAGATGAAGTGGCGGCCTCGACACGGCTTGACACGACGAGTCTAGATCTGGAACCCGAGCGGCGGATGGATGCTTGACGGTGACGGAACGACGAGAAAACGATCGGCGGCGCTACTGAAAACTACGGCGAGCTCTTGGGGCTAAACGACAGCGAAGACTTGAACGACTGAAAGCGCAAGGTGGTGAGGAACCTCGGGGTGTGGCTACGTGTAACACCCTAATTTTTGCTCTAATTTAAAGTTTGAAGTATTTTTGATTTTTGAGAAATTTTGGAAATTTATTCGGAATTATTCAAATATAGCCTTTCTTGAAAACAAATTAGATAATGGAAAAGTTTTTGCAAAGTTTTATTGAAAATATTTTAATTGAGTTCCAAATATCTCAAAGTAATTTCTGGAATTTTTCTAGAATTTTTCTGCTATTTTAAAAGCTCCAAATGATTTAATTGAATTTCTGGAATTATTTTAAATGTGAAATGTTTTAAAATCACATGAGCGATAATGGGCCGAGCCCATTCTTGCGCGTGTCGCAGCCCGCCCGCCAAACCCTAGCGCCGCTTAGCCTAAGCCATCCGATCCGGATCGCGCGCTGTCGTGTGCCACATCGCCCGTAGCGTGAGCCTTGGATCGTCGCCGCCGAACGCACGAGATCGCGCCACGTCGCCGTCCCGCGAGATCATCGGAGACATGGGCGTTGATGGCGTGACTTCCGCCGGCCGTTTCGCGCACGTCGAGGCAGCCCTTAAGTCCCGTTGAAGCGTCGTGCGAGGCTTTCACTCCGCATCTTTGACTCCTCGCCGCACGCCGAGACTCCTCTAGCGCCCGTCGAGCTCGCCGTGGTTGCTTCTTTGTGCCGCTTGTTTTTTTTCGCCGTTTGCTTCGCCGGTTTCTCTCGCCGTCGCCAAGGTCACCGGAGTAATCCTTCCGCCACGCCGCGTCGAACGAGCCACTTCATCACGCCGGAGAATCCCTGTAGCGCCGTGGGCTGCGTCATCTTCCTCGACTCCGGCAGCCTTTTCTTCTGCGCCGCCATCGCTTTCACCGAGCTTCGTCGTCCGTCCGATCTTCATCGCACGCTCCTGGTTCGTCCACGTCACCCTTCTTTGTGTTCTTCTAGAGTAGATCTGTACCGTTAGATCTGGATTGAGCGGCTTGGATTAGATCTAGTTTCGCGTTGTGTTTTTGTCTTAGCCGTTGGATCGTTAGTGAGCGCGTGAGATTGTGCCGCGTGGCGGCCCGAATAGTAAACAGCTCGGTGCCGTGGGCGTTGGATTTAGATCCGAACGGCGGTGTGAGTAGATCGGTGGCGCGCGATTCGCGCGTTCAAATTTGAGCGTCGGCGGAGATGACGCCGCACCCCATCGAATCACGTGCGGACGCGTGTGCGTTGGCGAGGTGAGACCAGATCGAACCGTTGAGTTCGGCGCACCGTTGGATGCGTGGCGTGGGGCGTGGAGTCGGCGTCGCCGCCGAACCGCGAGGTGAGATCCGGCCGCTGGATGAGCGGCGATGCGGATCTTGCCGCGTGTCGCGTCGGGATTGGTGCGCGATCGTCGCTCACGCCACGGCTGCGTCACCGGTGCATGAGCACGATCTTTGCCGATCCACGGTGGACGAGCCGAACCGTGGACCCAGCCCATGAACCGAAGCAACGTGGCGGCACTAGAGGCTACCACGTGTCGTGCTGACGTCATCGCTGACGTCATAAATATGTTATATATAAAAATATTTTGACCGAAATTCATTTCTGTGCTGACGTCATCATGACGCGATGCTGACATCATATATGCGAATTTCTAGTATAAAAATAATTCAGAAAAATCGGATTTTCTTAATTTCTGTATTTTCAGATTTTATTCAAACTTCAAATGACTATAACTTTTGCATTTTAACTCGGATTTGGGTGATTCAAATTTCTAAAAATTCATAAAATTATGAGCTATTTAATGGTGAATTTTATTTGAATTTTTGAGGTCATCTAGTCTTCTGTATTAGCTATTTATTGCATATTTTGTTTGTGCGCATAGACGCAAATTTGCGGAAAGTTTCGAGGAAGAATTCGTCGCTCAAGACCAAGCTTGAACACGACCAGCAACTCTTTGAAGGCAAGTGATGCTTTGATCATTTTGATCCCAGATTTTAAAATGTAATTTATGCTTTGAAACTATGCATGCTAATTATTTAAAATGAATTTAGATTAATTTGGGATAATGTAGTTAATCAACCCATTTTGTTATGCCACTTTGAATTATTAACTGTATGCCCTAAATCATTGTCACCCTAAGTTTGATTATATTAGTTGGATGTTAATATTGTGCCAACACGGGAGGCTAGATCGCGAGTAAATGCTTAGCCTTGCAACGAATCATGAGTGTTCTTTCGAAAAAATGCTACAATATTGATTAAAGACATATTGAATGTATTTTGAAAAGTGGTGTGATGATGCCACATGATGAGATTGAGGTACCGCGACTTGTGTGGTTCCGTACCGATGTTGAGTTATTGCCGGCATGTGTTGCACAATAATCAATGGGGTGGGAAATGATTTAGACTGGGGCAAGTGGCAAGAGGCTGTGTGCCAGGTGGGCCTGTGTGGCATTGGGTTGATGAGTGTTGTGAGTCTGTGTACCACAATGGGCTGTGTGCCACTGTTGAGTGTTGGAAGTCTTGCCTTGGTCAGTTAAGGACTTCACCTTGCAAGCCTTTGATCTGAGTCACCCGTACAACCACATGTCTGATATGGGACAGACCTAGTTGACTAGGGTTCTGATATCTTTCCTCTGATACCTCGGGGTGACGATGACACGGGGTGTATCTGTATGGGGGAGCGTACCTGTGCTACGGCTTGGTGCCCATCCAACGGTGATTGGCCGGTCCTATACTTCGGCTCTGTGTGAGGGAAGTGATAGTGAAGGCAATATCGGAGAGGTTCTTTGGTTAAGGTAGAGGTTCCTGAAAAGCTTTGTTGCGGACAATCACCTGTGTGGTGAGCGGCTGTATCTTGTGGGTAAAGTGTACAACCTCTGCAGAGTGTCAAAACTATTCGAATAGCCGTGCTCACGGTATTGAGCATTGCTCGGGATTACAGATCAAGGGTAGATTTTCATAAACAAAACATGGAAGGGTGGTGTGTGCCAAGTGTTAAAAATGAACTTAGGTATTGTGTGCCGAGAATCCTCGGGGAAAAACCATTTGAAATTATTATTACATATAATCTGTTCCTTTGCTTTAATCTAACTAAGATATTGGTTAAAAATCTGCTTGATGCAAAAGAACCATTTAAGCCAATCCTTTGGAATAAGCTCTGCATATAGTAATAGCGCCGCATTCATGCATTACTTGTTGAGTGCCTTGTGTACTCACCCCACCTTGCTTATCAACCCCAACATCGGTGGATGAGACTACACCGACTTGGGAGGAGGAGTACATCGAGGACACGATGAACTAGGGGCAAGCCGGTCGGTTGCTGTGGCAAGATGAAGGCTTCCACGACTTTTACTTATGTTCATTGCTATTTCTTTACTTTGAATAATGTAAGCCCTGTGTGGCTGACTTATCTGTAAGGAGACCATAAGGTCGTACAACTCGGTTTATATACATGTTTGCACTATTTATTCTTATATCCTTGTGAATGTCTGTGATGTGCAACCCTGTATGACTGTGTGTGCTAGCGTGATCCTGGACTGGCACAGAATACACAGAGGGTCCGGATTTGCAGATTCGGGGCCCGACACTACGGCTTTTATAGCCTCGGCATATGCGCACAAATGGCAACCCTAGCACTCTGCGGCGGAGATGGCGTGCGGCGGTAGGTTTGGAAACCCGAATCGGAGACGAAGACGCCCAGTCGTTCGATTCGCGATCAATGGCCACGATTAGATCTCGGCCGATCCGATCCAATCCGCACTTTCCAAAATCAACGGATGCGATTAATTCTTTCCAAAACAACGCCGCACGATCTCGATCCAACGGTCGATCGCATTAGGGTTTCACAAAAGAAACGGCCGTCCGATTTGGATCCAACGGTCCACACGCCCGGCGTCGGCGAAGCGACTAACGCCGCGACAATACTGGTCACAAGACGCACAAAGCGATCTTTGGCTTTGGATCTTGTTCACCGATTTTTCAAAAGCTTTTTTTTTAAAATAATTCCTGAAATTAGATTAATTCATTTAAGGCAATTAAAATATCAGGAAAAATCCAAGAAAATTCTCATAAATACTTTGAGACATTTTGAGTTCAAATAAAATATTTTTGGCAAAACTTTATTTTAACTATGCAGATATTTAATTGGTTTTCTCAAAGAGGCTAATTACTTAATTTTCAAATTAAATTCCAATAAATCCAGAAAAATCCCAATTAATCTCAAATTGCATAAATGACAATAAAATAACACTTAAAGCAAAAATTGGGGTGTTACAAACCTCCCCCCTTAATAGAATCTTGACCCCGAGATTCAGGGCTAACTAAGGAATAGGTTTGGAAATTCTAACTTCAGGTCCTCTTCACGCTCCCAGGTTGTCTCATTCTCAGAATGGTTGCTCCACTGAACTCTGCAAAAACGAACTGCTTGTTCCTGGTTCTGCGGTCCATGACATCCAAAATTTTCATCAGCTGCTCATTGTAGGTCAAATCCTTCTGCAACTCAATCTCTTTCAAAGGCGTCGCTCACTGCACCAAAGACACTTCTTGAGTGTGACACATGGAACACATCATGCACGCCTGCCAGTGATTGCGGCAATTCCAACTGATAAGCAACCTCCCCTCGACGGCTCAAAAATTTGAACGGTCCAACATATCTTGGGGCAAGATTTCCTTTAGCGTGGAACCTTTTAACTCCTTTCAGAGGGGTAACTCTAAGATACACAAAATCGTCTGGCTCCAAACTCAAATCACGGCGTCGATTATCTGCGTAACTCTTTTGTCTTGACTGCGCGATTTTCAACCTCTCTCTTATCATGGCAACTTACTCTTCAGCTTCCTTGAGAATATTAGGGCCAAATATCATACGCTCTCCTGTCTCATTCCAATTCAGCGGGGTACGATAGGCACGACCATATAAAGCTTCAAATGGTGACATATGCAAACAAGCTTGGTAACTGTTGTTATAGCTGAACTCTGCATATGGTAAACATTTGTCCCATGAAGTAGTGTAGGCTAAAGCGCAAGCTCTCAACATATCTTCCAAAATTTGATTTACTCTTTCTGTCTGACCATCAGTCTGTGGGTGATATGTTGTACTGAAGTTCAATCGCGTTCCCATAGCTTCATGCAAATATTCCCAGAATCTCGAGGTGAACTGAGTACCTCTGTCTGACACTATTTTCTTAGGCACACCATGCAAACACACAATTCTGGCCATGTATAATTCTGCTAACCGGTCTCTGAGTAAGTTGTCTTAACCGGAATGAAGTGAGCAACTTTCGTCAATCGATCTACAATGACCCATATAGAATCATACCCACTTTGAGTTCTTGGCAACCCAGTGATGAAATTCATATCGATTTCTTCCCATTTCCATTCTGGAACCCTTAACGGCTGTAGTAATCCTGCTGGTCTCTGGTGTATTGCCTTAACTCTCTGGCATATATCACACAAGGCAGCATGCTCAGCGACTTCACGCTTCATATTCGGCCACCAAAACCTCTCCCTTAAGTCCTGGTACATCTTGGAGCTTCCTGGATGGATTGAATACTTGGAATCGTGAGCCTCTTCCAAAATCAACTGCTTAAGCTCTGGTCTGTGTGGCACACAAATTCGACCCTTGAACCACATGGTACCCTGGTCATCCATAGTAATATCTACCACTAATCCTTCATCCTTTTTAGCTTTGATTCGGTTGATTTTCTCATCATCCTTCTGCCCTTCCCGAATCTGATCCTCAAGTGTCGGTTTTACTTCCAATGCAGCTATGAATCCTTCTGGAATCATTTCCAAATTTAACTTCTGAAACTCCTTACACAGCTCCGATTGATTTTCTTGTACCATCATATTGGCAACGTGGCTTTTACAACTCAAGGCATGAGCCACTACATTAGCCTTTCCTGGATGGTAGCGGATTCCCATATTATAATCCTTGATCAGTTCCAACCACCTCCTTTGTCTCATGTTAAGATCTGACTGAGTAAAAATATATTTCAAACTTTTGTGGTCCGTATATATCTCACATCTATTTCCAATGAGATAATGACGCCATAATTTCAAGGCATGCACCACGGCAGCCAATTCCAAATCATGCGTAGGATAATTTCCTTCATGCGGTCTTAACTGCCTTGACGCATATACGACCACTTTACCCTCTTGCATCAATACGCATCCAGGACCCTGTCTTGACGCATCACAGTATATATCAAAACCATTCTGAACATCAGGCAATACCAACACCGAGTCGTGTCGACACTTCTTTAACTCCTCAAAGCTCTTCTCACACTCTGGCGTCCATACAAACTTCTTTTCCTTTTTCAGCAATTGCGTGAGAGGTCTCGCGATTGTTGAGAATCCTTCTATAAACCGTCGGTAGTAACCCGCCATTCCTAGAAAACTACGCACTGCAGTAATGGACTTCGATCGCTCCCGGTGCGGGGTATCTCCACCTTGCTCGGGTCTCTGCCACTCCTTTCGCAGGTCATCACATGACCAAGAAATTCAACCCTCTCCTTCCAAAAATCACACTTGCTGAACTTAGCGTACAATTGTTGTTCTCGCAACCTTTCTAAAACCAACCTCAAATGTTTAGCATGCTCTTCTTTTGTCTTTGAGTAAACCAGAATATCGTCTATAAAGACAACAACAAACTTATCCAGATACTCCATGAAACCTTATTCATCATATTCATGAAATATGCCGGCGCATTGGTCAATCCGAACGACATAACTGTAAACTCGTAATGTCCATATCTCGTCGAGAATGCGGTCTTTGGAACATCTTCTGCTCGAATCTTCAGTTGATGATATCCTGAACAAAGGTCTATCTTGGAAAAGACTCCTGCTCCCCTCAACTGATCAAATAAGTCGTCGATTCTTGGCAACGGGTACTTGTTCTTAATTGTTACTTCATTAAGTGCTCGATAATCGATACACATCCTTAGACTTTCATCCTTTTTCCTTACAAACAAAACTGGTGCTCCCCATGGCGATGAGCTTGGTCTTACGAAGCCTTTCTCCAACAGCTCTTCAATCTGCTTCTTCATTTCTACTAGTTCATCAGTAGGCATCCGATAGGGTCTTTTTGCTATCGGTGTTGTTCCAGGCGCTAACTCAATGACAAACTCGATGTCACGGTCTGACGGCATCCCCGGCAGATCCTCTGGAAATACATCTGGGTATTCCCTGACCACTGGCACTTCTTCAATGCTGACGGCTTTTACGCTATTAACCATTAGTTGACCATCACGAACTGCTGTCGCTTGGAATTCCACTTTCTGTCCTCTAGGGCTCTCAATGGATACAACCCTTCGACCGCAATCCAATACTGTCTTATGCTTGGTCAACCAGTCCATACCGAGGATAACATCTAAAACTTGGGTATCTAATATGATCAAGTTCGCTAGGAACTCTACCCCATTAATTAGCAGCTTAACTCCTATGCACCCAAGGCTAGATCTTAACTCAGATCCCGGGGCTTGGACTAACATCACACATTTAAGATTTTTCATAATCAAACCATTTTCAGATGCAAAAGTCCGAGAGACAAATGAATGCGAAGCTCCCAAATCAAATAAAACTGTTGCAAGTACTGAGTTTACCAAAAACTTACCCAGCACGACGTCTGACGCTTCCTAAGCTCCATCTGCGGTGATGTGGTTGACCCTACCCCGAATAGTAGCTTGACGCGTCGCTCCTGCCTATCCAGATCCTCGGCTCGCTCCCGTCATTGGCGCCTTAGCAGGTGCCGTTCCAAGGTTGAAATGCACTGGCGTGATACCTCCTTTCTGGGGACATCTATTGGCATAATGCCCCAGCTCATTGCAACTTTAGCACCTTCTGGCGGCTAACTGTTGCACTCATCCTTGAGCATTGTTACCCTGAACCGGAGTCTGATAACTCTGTCCCGGTGGTCGCGGCGCAGGTGTTGCTGGTTTATTAAAAGCTTGCGGTTGGAACCTAGCAAACTGTTGCGGTGTCATCCTCATTCGCAGGTGGATAGGGCGTCTACCTTGGTTGTTCATCAAGCACTTGTGATTTTCCCCAAGCTCCTTGCGCTTATCCTCCAGAATCAAAGACTTGTTTACCAATTCTTAAAAATCCGAAAAAGTGTGGGTAATTAGCCCCACCTGCAGCCCTGAGTTTAGTCCCTTCATGAAGCGGGACTGTCTGGCCTTGTCCGTCGCTACGTCTTCAGGAGCATAGCGAGCTAACTGCGTGAATTTATTCAAGTAATCGGCCACCGGTTGGCCTCCTTGCTTAAGCGCCCTAAATTCTTCCTTTTTCAGGTCCTCATCCCTTCCGGTACATGATACTGGCGGAAGGCCGTTGCAAAATCTTCCCATGTGATTTCCATGGGTGTCTCATGAGCAGCACAGTAGTTCTCCCACCATTCTGCAGCTGTTCCCTCTAGCTGATGGGATGCGTAAAGAACCCTCTCATGGCCTTCACATTGAGTGATGTACAGCTTCCTCTCAATGGTTCTCAGCCAATCATCCGCTTCCAAGGGGTTGACATTGCCTGAGAATGTTGGCGGCTGGGTCCTCATGAAGTCTGACAACTTGGAGTAAGGACGAGGCCCGCCATTGTTAATCTGGGCAGCGGGGTTGTTGACTGCAGCCATATTGGTCATCTGCTGTATCATTGTCTGCATCAACTGAGTTTGAGCAGCGAGAAAAGCTCCCAAATTCTGCATGTCCACTGGCGGTGCTTGCTGCGGTGGTGCTCCTTCGTTGGGATTGTTGCTTGGGCGCAGACCACTTCCTGAAGCTCCGTTGTTACTGCGGGTGTTCACCATCTGCTTGATTGCTTCTTGGGTTAGGAAAGATAGATGTAGCATAGATAAGATGCAAGAATTTCTAAGGCGGGGGAAAC
The DNA here is from genome assembly GCA_036346275.1 of Otatea glauca. NCBI lineage: Eukaryota > Viridiplantae > Streptophyta > Magnoliopsida > Poales > Poaceae > Otatea > Otatea glauca. The sequence continues at coordinate 42,094,993 of CM070719.1, forward strand.
AAGTTAAACCCAACTTAAATAATCTTTATTAATACTTGGTATGGTTGCTTACAATGCCTAAGGGCTTTGCAACACATACTGCACACTCAGCAGACAATTAAGAACCAAACTAAACATGCAACCTTAACGTCTACTAAAAGATAAAGACTAACTTAAAGACGCGACTCAACACTCGAGTCTCAACACAACTCTAAGACCGACTCTCACTCATCCAGCCACCCTGGCTGAGACTGATCCGGCGCATACAACGATGGGTGGGCTGGCATGGGTGCGAACCCATCCTGGTGACCCTCTGCTGGCTCCTCAGGCTCCCACTCACGCTCCTTTGGGTCTTCTTCTTCTTCTTCTTCTTCTTCGACGACCCCATCTGGCTCCTGAACGACCTGGTCCGCCACCTCCTCGGCTACCTACAAGGCCTCCTCCAGCTCACTGATGACTCTGGCTGTTGCGTCAGGGGTCTTCTGAAGCTCTCGCTCGGTCACCCTCAGCGCCTCGTACATTGTCTCCAACTCCTGAGCAGTGTCTCTCAGGTGATCCTCCTGGGCAGTGGCAAACTCAGCAAGGTGTACTGCAGTAGCACACTCCCCCTCCATGATCCGTCGATGCTGGCACGCTCGCACTGTCGGGTGAAGCCGAAACACGGTGTCACGAAGCTCGTAGGTGTAGTCATGGCAGGACCGTCGTAGAGCAAGTCTGGCAGCCTCCTGAATTCCCGCCTCGTACGTGAACCTCTGGGTGGGGATGTGGATCGGTCTGGTGGTCTCGTCGCACTCTCGAGCGAAGATGGTCAGTTTGCAGAAGAACCCCCGATGCACACCGTTGACGTTCCAGTTGCTTCCTCGGTAGAGCGGACGATCGAAGCCTCCAATCACTTGAAGAACTCTCCACAGCTACATGGCATAGCCACCCTGCCTCGACTCGAAGGACTGGAAGATTGGCATCTATTCAAAATAAATTTTGAATAAGATCTCCACTCGAAACGGCAACGAAAAGAAGGTAATTTTAGCAAGGATGAGAGTAGAAGAATGACATAAGCCAAGAGTTTCTTATTAGTCAATTTTACTTTTTTCTTTAGAAAATAATTTTGGACACTCCTAAGAGATACCAACTACATAGGGCCAAGACCTATAGTCAGTATGGCTCGGATACCACCTCTGTCGGGACCCGAATTGCAAATCCGGACCCTCTGTGTATACCGCACTAGTCCAGGATCACGCAAGTGCACACAGGCTCAATATAGATGCTATCACAGTCATACACAGCGGAATATGGTATAACTTTAATAATTAACAATAACTGTTGTCTTACATGATTATTGCCACACCGGGCTTATAAAAGAAATAGCAAATAAGCAGCAGCGGAAAATAAATAAGCGTAGCAGCTCCCCAGTCCACCGCAGGCAACTGACGAGGCTCGGACCCTAAGCATTCGCATCCATATAATCCTCCTCCACAAAAGGCGTAGATTCTCCTTCTTCTGAAGTTGCTGTTGTTGGGGTGAGTACATAAAGCACTCAACCAGTTGTGCACAGCAATGCAAGTCTAATATTCTATATGCTTGGCTTAATCCAAAGGAATGGCTAATATGGCTATTTTGCAATAAAGCGGCATGTAACAAGAATACAATAAATAGATTAAAAAGCAGTAAAACAAATACAGTAATTAATAGATTCAGCATTTCTGAAGTAAACCAAGTTTCCAATCCTAAATCGATTTCCACTTTCCATGGCACCTTGCCATCCCAACAGGTTTTTGTTTAACAAAAGTCTAACCCTTAATCAGAATTCTGAGCATTGCCCAATCTGGTGAGCACGGCTATTCGAATAGATTGTACACTCTGCAGAGGTTATGCACTTTACCCACACGATACAACCAAACACCACCAAGGCGAGCGATCATAACAAAGCCTTTACAATGCTACACCTAGACCCAGTACTGCTCCCTAAGGTTTCAACATTGAAGGGTTAAACCACCACAATAGGGCCCCCCTCTTGCGCCATGTGAGTTAAACCGTAAACCCGGAACTCACCATTCACCACGACAGTACCGAAATCTTGGTTTCACAAATTATTCAGCTAGGCTGTCCCATTCCAGACATGTGGTTGCAAGAAAGACTCAGGTCAAAGGCTTGCAAGGTTAAGTCCTTAAAGTAATTAAGGCAAGACTTCCACATACCCCTGCCAATCCTGGCCCACCTTGGCACACTGCCCCTTGCCACTTACCCCAATCTAAATCATTACCACCCCAGTTGATTACCCAGCACCACATGCCACCCACATTTCAATCTAGCTGTGTGACCTCCTCGCCACGACAACTTGATATCACCGTGTGACAACACATGACACACAAATTCTTAAACATTGTTCCATATTCCATTAGTCAAGATTAAGTATCAATATTTGGACACATGTGATGACGTGGCATGGCTAAGCAATCTATGACAGTCTAACTAGCCCATGTTGATTATCAATATTAACCAACTATAGTTCCATATCCTAGGGTGACAATTAGATCATGGCATGTAATTGACATGGTATGATATAATTCAAATAGGCATATTATCTAATTCCCAGATTAATTGAAATCATTTATACATATAAAATATCATGCATGATTTTAAGAGACAAAATAGCAATTTGGTGAAATTAGGTGCAACATGATCAAAGCACAACTTGCCTTGGAGTAGGTGCTGGTCTTGCTCTGAGCTTGGGTCTTAAAGCGACGAATCTTAGAAATTCACCAATAAATAGATCTTTATTTTAAAAAATTTTAGAAATTTGAATCACTCAAATCCGAGTTAAAATGCAAAAGATATAGCCTTTTGAAGTTTGAATAAATACTGAAAATAAAGAAAATATAATTTCCTATTTTCCCGAATTAATTTTCTTTTGGAAAAGATTTTTATTGCGCAACGCTGACGTCAGCCCTGGCCCAGACCAATCGGGTGGCAACACGTCAGCCCTGGACCATGGACTTGGTCCACGGAACCGCCTTTGGTCCACCGTGGACGCGACCCACGGCGCCCTGCGCCACACGCTGACACGCGGCGCGCCTTGATTGGCTACGACGCTGCCCGTGCCGATGCTCGACACGCGGCGCACATCCGCGGGGGAATCCGACGGCTACCGTTCTACACTTACACAGCTCAATCTCGAACGCTCATCGCACATCTAACGGCCAAGGCTTACCCGAGCGGAACACTGTTGAATGCGGAGACGTGGCTCGATCTGGATGGTCCGGTGAAGATCCAACGGCTGCGTGAAGCTCCGAAGCACGGCGGCGGGCTTGCACCGGAGCGGAGGAAGACGACCACCCGAACGACGTTTCGGTGCGACTCTGGCGAGATGAAGTGGCGGCCTCGACGCGGCTTGACGCGACGAGTCTGGATATGGAACCCAAGCGGCAGATGGATGCTTGACGGTGACGGAACGGCGAGAAAAAGATCGACTACGCTACGAAAAACTACGACGAGCTCTTGGGGCTAAACGACGGCGACTCGACGGCGAAGACTTGAACGACTGAAAGCGCAAGGCGGTGAGGAACCTCGGGGTGCGGCTATTGCTTTTATAGCCTCGACATGCGCGCACAAATGGCAACCCTAGCACTCCGCGGTGGAGACGGCGTGCGGTGGCGGGTTTGGAAACCCGAATCGGAGACAAAGACGCTCAGCCGTCCGATTCGCGGTCAATGGCCACGATTAGATCTCGGTAGATCCGATCCAATCCGCACTTTCCAAAATCAATGGATGCGATCAATTCTTTCCAAAACAACGCCGCACGATCTCAATCGCACGATCTCGATCAAACGACCGATCGCATTAGGGTTTCGCGAAAGAAACGGCCGTCCGATCTGGATCCAACGATCCACACGCGCGACGGCGGCGAAGAGATCGATGGGCGCCTGTTTTGGGCAAGCAGCGCAAGCGATCTTTGAGCTTGACCCGATCTTGCTCACCGATTTTTCAAAAGCTTTTTGATTTAAAATAATTCCTGAAATTAGATTAATTCATTTAAGGCAATTAAGATATCAGGAAAAATCCAAGAAAATTCTCATAAATACTTTGAGACATTTTGAGTTCAAATAAAATATTTTTGGCAAAACTTTATTTTGATTATGCAAATATTTAATTGGTTTTCTCAAAGAGGCTAATTACTTAATTTTCAAAATAAATTCCAATAAATCCAGAAAAATCCCAATAAATTTCAAATTGCATAAATGACAATAAAATAACATTTAAAGCAAAAATTGGGGTGTTGCAGGTTGTCATTCGCAACAAGGTTAGGCTAGTTGCATAGGGCTTTTCTCAGGTTGAGGGTCTTGACTTTGAGGAGACATTTGCCCCTGTAGCTAGACTAGAGGCTATTTGGATCCTGCTTGCATTCTCTGCATCTCAGGGCTTCAAGCTCTATCAAATGGATGTTAAGAGTGCATTCCTCAATGGCTATATCGAGGAAGAAGTTTATGTCAAACAACCTCTAGGATTCGAAAACCCCAAGTTTTCGAGTCATGTATACAAGCTTTCCAAAGCTTTGTATGGACTCAAGCAGGCCCCCAGAGCATGGTATGAGAGGCTCAAGTCTTATCTTCTCAGCCATGACTTCAAGATGGGCGTAGTAAACAAGACTCTGTTCATCAGACACCATGAGTCGCATTTTCTTCTCGTCCAGATTTATGTGGACGATATCATTTTTGGTGGCTCATCTCATTCACTTGTGTCTCAGTTTTCTGAGGTGATGAGCACAGAGTTTGAGATGAGTATGATGGGCGAGTTGAGCTACTTTATTGGCTTCCAAATCAAGCAGACTCGGGATGGTACTTTTTTGCATCAAGGAAAGTATACCTGTGACCTCCTGAGGCGTTTTGATATGTCTGATGGGAAGCCGGTAATGACTCCTATGGCCACCACTGCTTTCCTTGAGCCGGATGAGGATGGTGAGCCTGCTGATCAAAAGGAGTTTCGGAGCATGATCGGCTCCCTCTTGTACCTCACTGCTTCGAGGCCGGACATACATTTCACTGTGTGTCTGTGCGCTTGATTTCAAGCCTCTCCTCGCGCCTCTCACTGCTAGGCGGTCAAGCGCATCTTCAGGTACCTTCGTACTACCACTGATTATGGTATTTGGTACTCTTCTTCTTCTTGTCTATCCCTTCGAGCCTTTTTCGATGCCAATTTTGCTGGCTATAGGATAGATAGGAAGGGCACTTCTGGCACTTGCCTATTCATTGGCACTTCTCTTGTTTCTTGGTCGTCTAGGAAGTAGTCCGGAGTTGCACAGTCCACCGCTGAGGCCGAGTATGTTGCTGCAGCTAGTTGCTGTAGCAAGGTGCTCTGGATGAGATCGACCTTGCGGGACTTTGGGTTAGAGATAGAGGGTGTGCCACTTTTCTATGACAACACTTCTGCTATTTGCATTGCTAAGAACCTAGTGCAGCATTCCCGGACCAAGCACGTTAATATTAGATATCACTTCCTTAGAGATCATGTGGAGAAGGGGGATATCGTGCTTCAGTTCGTAGAGAGTGACTTTCAGTTAGCCGATATCTTCACCAAGCCTTTGGATAGCTCCAGATTTGTTGCCTTGAGGAGTGAGCTTGGAGTAGTGAGTCCTTACGGACTATCTTGAGGGGGAGCTGGTTTGTATATTTTGTATAATATGTTATCTTCTAGCTTTGCTTTTCTTTTCTTTGTGTTTCTTCTAGGTGATATTGGGCTTGTTTTCTTGAGTTGAGTTCACTCACTTAGACTTCTGGCATGTTTTGCATGGACCTCTTATCTTGTTCTTTAGGTTGCTATCATGCGTGATTAGTTGTTCTCTCTTCTCTCTAAGTTGAGTTCCCTCACAGTCTTATAAGTCTAGCAGGTATTGGGCCTCCTAGGTAGTAGGGTCTGTGTGCACTTCTTAGTTGGGATCTAGAGTCAGCTTCCCTATATCAGTCACTGAGGAAGATAAGAGCGAGTATGAGCTATAGTAAGTCTCTTCTATCTTTTCTATGCTCTATAGCCATCCAGTTTTGCAGTTTCTCGATTTCTTCTCCTCATTATGTTTTTCTAGTTGTTATTGAGTTCATTTGGGTTTTCATTATGCCTAATCTTGATAATTACTCAACTTTAACCAGATTTGAGCTTAAAATTGATTCATTTGTTAAGGGGGAGTTTGGGAATTTGTTCATGCATTACATTTAGACTGCATTTTCTGTTTTATGAGCTTTGTCTATTATGCAATTGACTCAATCTTCATGAAATACATCATGCTATATCTTTTGAAGAAAATCACTAGTTTAGATATGTCCAAGTCCATTTATCATACTAAGCTTATTAAAATCTAAAAAATTTGAAAGCTTTAAATGAAAACTTGATGAAACATGTTGCTTTTACTTACTAAGTTTCTTCTATTGGAGTTTTTACCATGAACCGTGAAATGTTGGATTTCTCTAGAGTCCCTATAGCAACTTGGGTGAAATTTGGTTGATCCATATTTGAGTCCTTCAGAATTGCTCATATGTGCTAAATTGAAATCAAGAAAAGTTTGACTTTTTTGTGCAAAATTGATCTCAACACTTTATATTCACGAGACTGCTTCCCATTGCATTTGGGATGAACTTGGAATATATTGTGTATGACAAAGATCATTCTCTTAAGAGTTACTCTTGAGATGATCGAAAATGGCTTGTCAATCAATAAAACAAATTCAAATATCAAACACATAAGTGGGTAAAGAATGCAAATAATGTCAAACATTTGCACCCCGCTATGTTTTTCAAAGTCTTAAAGAAAATTTGCATAAATTAAAAAATGAGCTCGAAGGACCTTATATGCACTTCAAAATTCCCCAAAGTGTTGAGTAGGTTGAACTCTAGGTTTTCCATTTGATCCTTGAGTGGTTTTGCTTCTAGCTTTGAAACGTTGCTAAGTTTTGCACTTGTCAAATCTTGCTAAAAATGATACATTTTCAAAACTAAGCTTATGAACAAATTTTGTTATTTGCCCTTGGACATGTCTTAGACTAGTCTAATCTGAAATTGATAAACTTGGTGTCATATCTTGTCATATGATCATTTGGATAATCTTCAAAGCTCCCTTAGGTTGCATTTCATGCATACATAAAAAGGGGGAGAAAATTCCATTTTGATGCCTATATTGACAAAAGGAGGAGAAAACGTAGAAAAGACATCATTAAAAATAAGAAAGCTTATTTGGTTCTTATGATCTTTGTAAAATTTTGCTAATTCTTTTAGATCATAATCACATAATCATATTTGCACTTATTATTGGATTTTAGAGCTTTTTTGTGGAAAACTTGCTCTCTCCTTGATTTAGCTCTAAAATCTTTCTTGCCAACTTGGTCATGTTTTCAATCTCTTCTCTCTAGACCATGTGTGGTTTTGCAATCAAATTGCTTTCTTCTTCTCTTATTCAAACTCAAATTTATGCCTTTTGTGTGGTTTGTCAATATACTCATCAAGGGGGAGATTGTAGGACCATGTGGAGGTCCATCCATGTTTGTGATGAGTATTTGACTTTATTTGAGCAAAGTGTGCTCAGGTTTGAGTTTGATTTGAATTGGAATTCAAAAGGAAGCAATTTGAGTTGTGTTAGCTTCTTGCGGTACTACCGGCCTGTGGCTGGCGGTAGAACCGACTGATGATTGAGATATAATTAATTGTGAGCATTTGTGATGATTGAACATTGCTATATGAGGAGTTTCCTTGTTTTTGATGATTGCAGGACGACGGTGCTAGGTCATGGTAAGGCGAAGGATGGCCGGGACTAGGCGAGGAGCGTCGGAGGTCCAGACGGTCGGGGTTCACCGGAAGATGATCGGAGACAGTCCGTGCAAGCCATGAAGACAAGGAATGGATGTGATGCTAGCTAGATGCTGTTCGAATCGATGAGGGCCGTCGGATTGCGGTCTAGTTGATAGAATAGCGGGTCTAGTTAGTATGCTTTGAAAACCGTGCAAGAAAACCCATTTGTGTGGTGGGTTTTGGGTGAACCCTTGCATGGCTGGTTGAGTGGGTTAATCCTAGCCCTTGATGGATGCTCTAGGGTTTAGAGGCTCATCCAAGGGTAGTAGGTGACCCAAGAGTTGTATAAATAGGGGCGGAAGGGTAGCCTTCTCCCCTTTAAGGTTTTGAGGTTTTTGATGCTCCTTTGAGCTTTGCCCACATGAATGTGAGGCTTTGTAACCTCTCCTTCCAGGAAATACAAAAATTTTATTTACCTTATTGTGAATTTAAATTGCGCATTTACATTATGTCTTTACTTTACGCAATTTAAATTCAGCATTTACTTTCCCACATTTACATTCTCGCAATTTACTTTCTCGCAATTTGGATTTGCCTCCCCTCCTTCTAAATGTTGTTCTTCTAGGATTTCCTGATTGTGTTCATACGGTTTTACATCTTTCTCGCACCCTAGGATAGACTAAAGATCATGTTTTTATCGAATTGCAAATCTGTCCAGATCTTGTTCTTCGCGCAGCAGTTAGTCTTTGATTTTTATATAAATCTAGAAAAATCCTTTTTAAATGATTATTATTTAAGAAGGTGCGCGACTCATATATTCATCTCTGGCAAAAATTTTGGGTCCACTGGTTGCACCGTTTGAGCGCTATGAAGTGAAAACAGAGTCTCAAATATTCTAGTTGAAGTTCATGACTGTTTGTAATGCTTGATTTTTCATGTTTATTATACAATGTTTTTTAAGGTGATTTTTGGTTGACTATTTCACGACTCAACTGCTCATAGGGAGAAAAATTCCCAAAAATTTTAGAGCTACAAAAACTCAACAACCACCTGCTCCAATTGAGGACAATTTCTGGAAAATCTGCTTTTACTTTTCTGGAAAGAGACTTTGGTGTTTTAGCTTTATCTCTTTTAGAAAAGTAGTCTTTGAATTGATTTCTCTTTGTTTGGACACTTGACAACCAAGATTGTGATTAAAAATCTCTCACATGATTCATAGTTCTCATCCATGCAAGCTAGGGGTATACATAGTTGTCTAATTGTTCATGTTTTAGAGGGTGTGCGAATCTGAGAGACTAGTTTGAAGGAAAATCGTTGGGTGTTTCAGATTTTTATTGCGAGATTGTTTGGAGTACTTTGAGTGGGGGAAAATTTTATTTGGGATCATTCACCCCCCCCCCCCTCTGATCGCCATTTAGTTCCTTCATTTTTTTTTAGTTTTGAATTTTGTGTTGAAACTACATATTTAAAATTTTCAATGTTTAAATCTTTTAATTTTAATTTTTTTATTCGAGAGGAAGACGGGGGTGGAAAAAGTGAGTAGGAAAGAGGGACATGGATGGAGAAAATGACACATGGCATCATAGGAAGGTCTTCTTAAATTTATTTGATGTTAACCTCAAAATAGTCAGACTCAAAAGGAAAGAGGGTATGATTAGTTTGACGGTAACCTCAAACTAACAAATTTAAGGACAACTTCCTAGGATGTCGAATATCATTTTCTTTATCCACCCCCACATTTCCCCTTCCCTCTTCCCTACTAAGTTCTCCTACCTCCCTTGTTCCCTTTCTAACACAAAAATTTTAAATAGAACATTTTAGCCTTGAAAATTTGAAATCGGTAGTTTTAACATGAAAAAAATTCAACTAAAAATAATTTAAATCAAAAAATTTCAAGTAAGGAAATTTCAACTAAAAAAATTAAACAAAAAAATCTCAAATTAGAAAGTTTCAACTTGAAATATTTTAAATCAAAAAATTCAAAATAGAAAGTTTCAACTAGAAAAGTTTTAAATAAAAAGTTTTAACTCAAAAAAACTTTTGGTTCAAAAAAAATTGATTAGAAAACTTTTGTTCGAAAAGTTTTTATTTAAAATTCAAATCAAAAATTTCTAACCGGAAAGTTTCAACTCGAAAATATTTAAATCGAAAAAATTTAAATTAGACACTTTCAACTCAAAAAAATTCAAACTGAAAAATTTCAACATTAGAAACTTTCAATTCAAAATCTTATGGATCAAAAACTTTTAGATTTAAAAGTTTCTATTCAACGAACTTTTGGTTCTAAAAGTTTCAGTTCAAAAACTTTCAAAAATAGTTAAAAATACTTGTTTTAAAAAACTTGGGGAAAAATTTACAATGCAAAAACTATTTTGAGTTTGAGAGGTAGGGAGTTGAGGAGGAAAAGAGGATAAAAGAGGTGCTGCTACTTGTCATAAGGAAATGGCCTCTGAGAAGGAAGGAAAGTGGGTGAGGAAGGAGGTGATGCTACTTATCATAAAAAAAGAGCATTTAAGGGGGTGTTAGTGCCACTTGTCCCAAAAAGAGAGCGTTATCACTAAAGATTTGGTGAGGATATCCTTAAATTAGCAATTTCTAAAGACATATGCTAATTACACACACTTTCATTTTTTTTCTTCTGAAAATCTGTATTAGCTTGTTATCGCTAGAAGAAAATATTGTTGTGATTCGACTATGCGAGTCATGAAAACATATTTTATTGTTAAACCCTTCGAGGGTAAAAGGGTCTTTAGATTCTTTACGTCTAGATTCTTCAACCGCATGGATTATTGGATGGCAAATTCCCAAAGTCCGATCCAAGAATCAAAGATCCTTTTCGCACTACTTTTTTTTCCAGTGGTGACCTGCCATTTTGCTCTACGGCACTGAGTCCTCACGACCTCTTCAGACTAAGGATTGAAATCTTGTTTTGCTCTAAATATCGTCTATGATCGGAGAACGAAATTTTGGTAAGATCTTATTATTTCAAATAAATTTCGGACAAAATGTAAAAACATAATTTGAATTCTGATTTTTTTTCTACCAAGAAAACCGAGATCTTGGCCGGTTTTATCGAGATCTCGGCGAGATTTGCCGACATCTTGGCAAAATTGCACCTTAGAAAAAAGAGCTCAAACGACATCGAAAAATTTTGAACTTTTTTGTGCAGGTTCCTGACACAACAATGATGCTCCCATAAAATTTTCAGATGATTATCAAATATGAGGAATGTTTCAAAATTCAAACATTGCAACTGTCCAGATAAAACGCTGACCGACAATTTTGAACCGAATGAAAAATGAAACAAACCATGTTAGAAATTTTAGAAATTTTTTCTGCATGGTTATGATACATCACTAATATTCTCATAAAATGTTCAGATTATGATCAAGCTTCATGAATATTTAAAAATTCGGACAATGCTACTATCATGATAAAAGCCATAGCGGAAAACTTCAACCAAATGAAAAATGGTATAAACCACGTTAGAAAATTTTGAAAATTTTTGTGGATGTTCCTGATGTATCATTAATTTTTTTATAAAATTTTAATATGATGATCAAGCTTCAAGAAGTTCCAAAAATTCTGACAGTGCTATGTCGTGATAAAAGCCAGATGATCAATACATAGATTTGCTTTAATAATAAAAAAAAGTTTAAAATTTTTGAAATTTTTTTACAAGGGTTCTAAGGAAATTATTAAGATCTCATAAACGTTTTGAATAATGATCACACTCCAGTAAATTTATAAAATTCTTACAATTGCACTATACCATTTATGTTCTTTCTGTTTTTGATTTTTGAAATATAACAAATGAAGTTCAATGCATACATAGATTTGATTGAGCAAAAAAAAGTTGAATTTTCTTAAACTTTTAGATAATGGTACTGAAGCAATTATTAAGCTCTCAAAAAAAATTAGATCAAGATCACACTCGAGCAAATTTATAAAATTCTAACAAGGTTACTTCCAATTATATTCATTCTATTTTTGATTTTTTAAAAATAACAAATGAAGTTCAATTATTTTGAAAATTTTTATATATGATCCTAAACAAATTAGGATGGTACCATAATTTTTTTACATCATGATAAAGCATGTAAAATTTTATAAAAATCTGAAAGTGTTTCTGCAGTTTTTAAAAAAGATCTCAAAATTTTGGTTTTTCAACAAATTTTCACAGGAGATGATTTCTTCAGGGTTATTGATCAATTTCTGGTCCAATCCGGTCATAAAACATCAAATTTCGGATAAAAATCCCGAGATCTTGGCGGTTTACAGCGAGAAATCGTCGAGATATAACGATATTACTATAGCAATTCAAAAATTTTGAATTTTTTCGCTCCGAGATTTTTATCCTGTCCCAAACTCCCACTAACCCACAGGCCACAACACAAGCAGCGCCAGTAGAATAGTTCCACGTCCCCTGCAGTGCGGGACCCACAAAGTATAGCTCGGACCGGAAGTGACCCGCACACCACGCATTGCGGCCTACCTTGCTCGTCCTTCCTCGGAGAGCTTACCTGCACCTAGAGGTGGGCACATGAGCCGTGCTTTGGTGGGCTAGCCCGAGGCACGGAGGGCACGACACGGCCTAAACATGGCCCGGCACGTTAGAGGGTCGTGTCGTGCCGACCTGGTACTGTAGTTCAGGCTGTGCCGGGCCCAAGAACGGGGCACAACGGGTGGCACGGTCCAGCATGGCCGTTTGGGCCGTGCCCGTGCTGGCCCTGTCCGGCGACAGCACACCGGCCCGCGGCCGGGGTAAAACGCTGCAAAGACGGGGCGATCTTCGCCTCTGCCCGCTGCGCTCCTCAGGCGTGCTTGGGCCGCGCCGCACCGTGCTGGAGGGGGGCCTTCTTGGCCACCCGCGCCATGACCGGCCGAAGGAGAGAGGCGGTGTCGACGAGTGAGGAGAGGGGAGGGGGGAGGGGCGGTGGCGAGCTAGAGGGGAGCGGGAGGGGTGACGACGCGAGGGGAGGCTGGAGCCGGAGGGTTGAGGGAGGGGCGGCGACGACGGGGAGGCCTGAGGGAGCAAGAGGGGAGCCGGAGGCGGGAGGCGGAGGTATTGAGGGAGGGGCGTGGCGTGCGTCGGTGGGAGAGAGAGGCGCACGGGAGAGAGAGAGGAGTGCGGGGCAGCGGGGACGCGGTCACATGAGTGACAGAGAAAAGGGGGAGAGAGAGGGGCGTGGGAGAGAGAAAAAGAGAGGGGATAGAGAAAAGGAGGAAAGAGAGGGGCGTCGGGTTGGGCGTGAACAGAGAGAGAGGGCCTTTTGACCGCACGGAAAAAAAGGCAGGTTCACAGTCACAGACTCACACGCATGAAAATGAGCAAAAGAGACAACGATGTAATTGAACGATTCCACTCCAAACAGGAAAACTAGTAATGATTCGATGCTCTGTGTGTACATGCATGTAACCGGGTGATTTTGAATGGACGCTCACACTCGAGGAAATCAAGGGAAGAAAATCACGCGCCTGATGTATATGAAGTTTTGAACGCATGAGAGACAGCGATGTGATTGATCGATTCCAACTTGCTCTATCATATTCGTCCCGCTTTTTCAATTTTCGTCATGAGCGAGTGCGCGGCCGAGCGTCATTTGAATTTACAGCGATAGCAGAACAATGGTCATTTCGCTAGACACACTATAAAGACAGGAGACGGCTTGCATTTGTTCTGCACGGCTATCGCGCTCTATCTTCTTGCTCATTTTTGCTCAGGCGCTCAGCACATTCTGCACATCTCCCTCTAATTTCTTTATTTTTTCTCTATCGTCGTGAAATAAAATGTTGAGCAAGAGCAAGAGCAGGAGAGCGCGCCTGCGCTCTCCAAGTCTGAAAGACCATGTGGAGGTCTATCCTTGTTGGCGATGAGTTATTGACTGTATTTGAGCTTGGTTTGCTCTGGTTTGAGTTTGATTTGAATTGGATTTTCAAAATGAAGCAATTTGAGCTGTCTCTACCAGGAGCGGTACTACCGGCCACGTGGGAGTGGTAGTGCCGGCCGAGCGGCAGTACCAACTGAGGGGAGCGGTAGTTATATTCCAGAGAGAGGTGTTCGCTGGGGTTTTAGGCAAGCGGCACTACCGGCGATGTGGGAGCGGTAGTGCCGGCCGAGCAGTACTACCGGCCCAGAGGACGGTAGTGCCGACCTTGAGCAAAATTGAAATGAGATTTTTGATGATTTTATTGCATATCAATTTGGACATTGCTATGTGATGTGTTTCCTTATTTTTGATGGTTGCAGGTCGACGATGCTAGATCATATTGAGGCGAAGGATGACCGGGATTAGGCGAGGAGCGTCGGAGGTCCAGACGGTCGGGGATCGCCGGAAGATGATCGGAGACAGAGTCGTGGTAAGCTGTGAAGACAAGGAACCATTGAGATGCTAGCTAGGCGCTACATGGATCAATGAGGGCCATTGGATCTTGATCTAGTTGATAGGATAGCGGGTCTAGTTAGTGTGCGTTGAAAACCGTGCAAGAAAACCTATTGTGTGTTGTGGGTTTTAGGTGAACCCTTATATGGCTGGTTGAGTTGGTTAATCATAGTCCTTGATGAGTGCTCTAGGGTTTAGAAGCTCATCGAAGGGTGGTAGGTTGCCCAAAGGTAGTATAAATAGAGAGGTAGGGGTAGCACTCCCTCACTTGAAGGTTTTGATAGTTTTGTGCTCCTTTGAGCTTTGTCCACTTGTTTGTGAGGCTTTGTAAACCTCTCCTTCCAGAAATAAAAATATTTCCTCAAATCATTTCTTTCCTTTCCACATTTACATTACGCATTTAAATTACGCAATTTAAATTCCGCATTTACTTTCTTGCAATTTACATTTACGCAATTTGGATTTTCCTCCTCTTCTTCTAAATGCTTTTGGATCTTTTGCTGAGGATGTATGATTGATGATGAGTCTTCTTCAGACCATATCCCAATCATCTAGACGAATCTTATGTTCTTCTTTGCAAGAAACCGATTTTTGTTCTTGAGAGGATGATTCTTGGAAGATCGGGTTTTTGGTGTTCTTAACTTGTGTTCTGGCATGCTATGACATGTGGGAAGCCATCCAGGATCATCTTGATCATCAAGAACCCACGAGCTAGCTAAGGGCAAAGTTTTCGTTCTTGAACCCGTTTTTGTGCACCCTTCTGTAAATTTGAAAAAGGTTAGAACTTTAACGTAGATTCTTACAGTCGCCGGTTGAAATAGTTTCCTGGCATTCATAGGAAGGTGTCCACAAAGTTTTATTAAGTTTGGATCAACCGATCAAATGATTCCTCAATTTTTATTTTTGAACGCGGGCTGAAATTGTTGTTCACAGTGCTGATTTCCTTGTAGATATAGTGCACCGACAAGATCGCTCTGATATCCCAGGTAGTCTTTGAGCTCTTGCTTCATCCGCACTATCGGGCCCGTGTGGCGGTAGTCTTGACCTCTGCCGATATTTTTGGGATTTTCGCTATCTCCACTGCTCTTTGATGTTGTGAAGCTGTTGGTTGGAATATTAGGGTTTGGAAATTTTATTTTGGGATTATTCATCCCCCTCTGATCGCCATCTTGATCCTTCAAAGTCCTCCTCTTCAGGATCAGGAGATTGATCCACGCCAACTCTCCCAGCATGGGAGACTACGGCATGGATGACCGTCATCTGGACGGCACGTACGGCATCGAGGATGCCTCATACACTCCGGATGCACCAAGCTCGGATGCCGCTACCTCGGTGCATCTGGGACGGGCATCGGTATCCACACCGAACACGCAGCCCGACATATCCAGGAAGCCAGCACGGGCATCCATATCCAGCACTCGATGCGCGTGGTTCTGGCAACATATGGACAGAAATGTCGAAATTGTGGACGGACATGAGGTAGTGTATGATGTTTGCAAGTACTGTCAAGATAAACTATCTGCACATGAATGTGGTGGTACAGGTCATCTGAAGAGACACGCGAAGAATTGCTTGAGGAGGATATCGGCCGGACGGAGGCCGGACGAGGGCGTACAGACACAGCTCAACTTCAACACCGAGTTTTTCAGAGTTTTCGACAAATATTACGAAAAGTTTGGCACCAGAAGTGCAGCACGAAGATCTACCTCAACAACACAACAAGCACGAGGCAGTTCGACCGCTTCAAACATGTAGAAGAAGCTGAAAGACAAGTCGTCTAGTTCGTCTTCCGAAACGCCGAGCAGGTTGCAATGGAATCCACAGGTAGAGATCAACCACTACCTCGATACGCCTTTCGTGGAGACCGAGCTTGACATGAACGAGGAAAATCAACTTAGCTTGCTCTTTTGGTGGAAGAATAACCAGCGAATTTACCCCCGTACTATCCCATTTCGCACGGGACGTACTTACGGTTCTGGTGTCCACTGTCTTGTCGGAATCTACTTTCAGTTTGGTGAGGAGGATACTTGAGCCGAGGAGGTCGTCTCTCAGACCTGACATTGTTGAGGCAATTACATGTCTCAAAAATTGGAAGCGTGCAGATGAGAGGATACAACATCAGCCTGAGGATCTGGAGATCACGGAGGCGGTAGCCAACTTTGATAATATCAACCTCAGATAGTCTATGTATATATATGTAGTTACTGTACTATTTTCCTTACAGGTGTACCCCACACCAGGGTGTAAGGTTTTTAACAAGACAGTAACTTTGTATATGTTCAAGATTTAATAAAATTTACTTCTTTTTTCCCATATTTATGTCCATTGCTAGTAATATTAATATATATGTCTATTGCCTCCGTGTGGTTGGAAATGAGTGCCCTGTACCTATTGTCTCTAGCATTGTGGCACGCTAGCCAAGAAGCACGCATGCATGTACCCATTTATATGCTTGGCTGCATGAGCAAGATTTGCTCATGGTGTTTGCTATTTGCCCCGTGAGATTCCTAGGCCAACATCAATAAGCAAACAAAAGATTCATTTTTCGTTTTTTTACTACATGCAACGTAACATGAAATCAGTACGTCTTTATAAGGCGTATTTTTTATACAATCAACTCCGTATGTCTTCGGATCATTTCCTCTTATCGCAATAGTGTAAATGGGCCAGGCTTGGGTCGGCACGGCACGAAGCGCAAATGGGCCATGCCTGGGCTCGCCGAAGGCGGGCCGGACCGGCACAGCAGGCATGACGGGCCATCGTGGTTCGGCACGGTTTCGGCCCGAAACACGATGGACCCGTGCCGGGCCAGCCCGGCCCGACGCCCACCTCTACCTGCACCCGGTTCTTCCTGCACCATTTATTACTTAGGATTTTTCTCTAAACTAGTATAGTGCCTGTGCTAACGCTACAACGGCAGTACACCCGCTTATCAATTAAATGAGAAGATAAGTATGAATACAACACTTAATAATAAAAGAGAAATTTAGAATTTTAAATGAATTTAAAATGAAAAACGGAACTAAATGGAGGTCGAATGGGCGAAAACGGGCTCCCAAAAGATTTTAAATCAAGAAAGAGAAACAAAAAAGAATTTTTGATTTTAGATTATTTTTTTTGCAACTTCCACAAAGAGTACATCGTGCTCTCTGGGCTTGGCCAGCGCAAGGGGGAGGGAAGGCTAGGGGTGGCCGGCAGTCGCAGTGAGTCGGCACTGGTGCGGCGAGATCGCCGGCACCGGCGCCTGCGGGGGAGGAGTCACGGTTGCGGTGAATTTCGCCGGAAAAGATAACGGTGATGGCTTGGGTTACCTCCAAAATCCGGCGATCTTTACAAGAGGGAGCACTTCGGGATTTACGCAATGCGATGGGGTGGAGGAGAGCTCGCCGGCTTTTATAGCCCCGAAACAAGCTGAAGGACCGAAATGGCGAACAGAGGGGGGGGTGAATGGTCGCAAATAAAAATTCCCCCAAAATACTCCAACAAAAACCTCGACAAGATCGCTCAAAAGGAATTGTGAAAAACCCGAAAAACTAGACAACTATGTGTACCCCAAGCTTGCATGGATAAGTACCATAAAATATGTGAGGATTTTTGAGTCACAATCCTGGTTGTCTAGTGTCCAAGATAAAGAGGAATCAATTCAAACTCTTGCTTTTAGAAAGGACATCAATTCAAATCACAAAAGTCACTTTCAGAAAAGCAAAAGCAGAATTCCCAGAACTTGTCCTCAATTTGCACAGGAGGTTGGTGGGTTTCTGTAGCTCACAAAATTTTGAGACTTTTTCTCCCTGTGAGCATCAGAGTCTTGAAGAACTCCACCAAATTTCTCCTCAAAAAGCCTTACAGAAAAAACACGAAAAATCGAAGAACACAGTCTGGTCAAGAACTTCGAGCAGAACGTTTGGGGCTCGGTTTTCACCTCATGGCGCCAAAACGGTACAACAAGTGAACTCAAAAATTTTTCTGCAAGCGGATATCAGAGTCCCGCACCACCTCCAACAAGAATCACTCAAAAAGGATTTTTCTATATTTTTACAAAAATCAAACACTGACTGCTGCGCGAAGAACAAGTTCAGAACAAAGTTGGAACTTGAAAGAAAAGATGTTCTCTACTCAATCCAAGAGTGCAAAAGAGATGTAAAACCATATGAACACACTCAAAACATCCAAGAACAGCAGCATTTAGAAGGAGGGGAGGCAAATCCAAATTACTTGAAAGTAAATTGCGGGAATGTAATTGCGGGAAAGTAAATGCTGAATTTAAATTGCGTAAAGTAAAGACATAATGTAAATCATAAAATAAATTCAGAGGTGGATGAATAAAACTTTCATTTCTGGAAGGGAGGTTACAAAGCCTCACATTCATGTGGGCAAAGCTCAAATGAGCATCAAAACCTCAACACCTTCAAGGGAAGGAGGCTACCCTCCACCCCTATTTATACTACTCTTGGGCCACCTACCACCCTTGGATGAGTCCCTCAACCCTAGAGCACTCATCTAAGGGCTAGGATTAACCCACACACACAGCCATGCAAGGGCTAACCCAAAACCCACACACATACCGGGTTTTCTTGCACGTTTTCAAAGCATACTACCTAGACCCGCTAACCTATCAACTAGACCTCAATCCGACGGTCCTCATTGATCCACGCGCATCTAGCTAGCATCATCTCCTTTCCTTGTCTTCTTGACTTGCCGGACTCCGTCTCCGATCATCTTCGGCGATCTCCCAACCGTCTGGACCTCAGACGCTCCTCGCCTAGTCCCGGTCATCCTTCGCCTCACCATGACCTAGCACTGTCGTCCTGCAACCATCAAAGACAAGGAAACTCCTCACATAGCAATGCCCACAAAGATGTGCAATAAACCATCCAACTCATCACTACCGCGTCCATATGACCGGTACTGCCACTCCTGGCAGAGACAACTCAAATTGCTTCATTTTGAAAAATAATCCAAATCAAACTCAAACTTGAGCACACCTTGCTCAAATAAAGTCAAATACTCATCACAAACATGGATGGACCTCCACATGGTCCTTCAATCTCCCCCTTAATGAGTATATTGACAAACCATACAAAAGGCATAAATTTGAGTTTGAAGAAAATGAAGAAGAAAGCAATTTTCAGTTGCAAAGTCAAACTTGGTCGAAAGATAGAAATTAGAACCATGACTAAGTTGACGAAGAGGAATTCAGATTTTAGAGTTAAATTTAAGAAAGAGCAAGTTTTCAACAAAAACTCTAAAATCCAACTAAACATGTCAAATGTGATTATGAGATTATGATCCAACAGTAGTAGCATAGTTTTACAAAGATCATAATAACCAAATAAGCATTCACATTTTTATCTTTTTAGTGATACCTTTTCTACGTTATCTCCCCCTTTTGGCAATATAGGCATCAAATTTTTTTTATGTATGCATGAAATGCAATCGAAAGAGCTTTGAGGATTATCCAATTGATCAAAATGGAAGGATATTACACCAAGCTTGTCAATTTCAGAAGATGACTAAACTAAGACATGTCCAAGTGCAAATCGAGCTTAGTTTTGAATATTTCATTTTAGCAAGATTTGACAAGTGCAACACTTAGCTTTAGTTTCAAAAATAGAAGAATAGCCACTCTAAGGATCAAAAGGAAAACCTAGAGTTCAACCTACTCAACACGTTGGGGAATCTAGAAGAGCATACAAGGTCCTTCGGGCTCATTTATCACTTAATGCAAATTTTGATTTATCATCATACAAGACATAGCGGGGTGCAAATGTTTGACATTATTTGCATTCTTTACCCACATATGTCTTTGTTTTTAATTTATTTGCATTTTCTTTTGACAACCAATTGACTCAAGCCGTATGCGACCATCTCAAGATGAGCTCTTAAGAGGATGGTCTAGGTCAAACACGATGTATTCCAAGTTCATCCCAAGTGCAATGGGAAACGGTCTTGTGAATACAAGGTGTTGAGTCGTATGTGCACAAGAAGAGTCAATTTTGTTTAATTTTCATTTTTAGCACAACGATTCATGAGCAATTGAAGGACTCTGCATGGATCAAACTAGTTTCACCCAAGTTGCTATAGGGACTCTAGAGAACTCCTAAATTTCTCAAATTATGGCACAAACCTCTAGAGAAGAAACCTAGTAAGTAAAAGCAACAAGTTTCATCAAGTTTTTCATTTAAGGCTTATTTCATTTTTAAGCTTAGCAAGTTAAATGAACTTGGACATACCTAAGCTAGTGATTTTCTTCAAATGATGTAGCATGGTGTATAGCATGAAGAAAAAATCAATTGCATAATAGACAAAGCTCATAAAACAGAAAATGCAGTCTAAATGCAATGCATGAACAGATTCCCAAACTCCCCCTCAACAAATGAATCAATTTTAAGCTCAAATCTGGTTAAAGTTGAGTTATTATCAAGATTAGGCATAAAGAAAACCCGAATGAACTCAATAATAACCGAAAAAGCAGAATGAGGAGAAGAAGTCGAGAACTGCAAAACTGGATGGCTATAGAGCATAGAAAAGATAGAAGAGACTCACTCGGCTTAGACTCGCTCTTATCTTCCCAGTGGTGACATAGGAAGTCGACTCTAGATCCCAACTAAGGAGTGCACAGGCACCTGTCTACCCGGAGGCCCAATACACGCTAGACTTATAAGGCGTGAGGGAACTCAACCTAGAGAGGAGAGAGAACGACTAATCACGCATGATAGCAACCTAAAGCACAAGATAAGAGGTCAATGCAAGGCATGCCAAGTCTAAGTGAGTGAACTCAAATCAAGAAAACAAGCCCAAAGTCACCCAGAAGAAACACAAAGAAAAGAAAAGCTGGAAGAAAACATATAATACATAATATACAAACCAGCTCCCCCTCACGAAAGGCCGTAAGGGCTCACGACTCCAAGCTCACTCCTCAAGGCAACAAATCTGGAGCTATCCAAAGGCTTGGTGAAAATATCGGCTCAAGGTCACTCTCTGAATGAGCGCGATATCTCCCTTCTCCACATGGTCTCTAAGGAAGTGATATCTAATATCAATGTGCTTGGTCCGGGAATGTTGCACTGGGTTTTTAGCAATGCAAATAGCTGAAGTGTTGTCACAGAAAAGTGGCACACTCTCTATCTCTAACCCATAGTCCCGTAAGGTCGATCTCATCCAGAGCACTTGGCTCAACAATCGGTCGCAACAACATACTCGGCCTCGGTGGATCAGGTGCAACTCGGTTGCTTCCTAGATGACCAAGAAACAAGAGAAGTGCCAATGAATTGGCAAGTGCGAAAGTGCTCTTCCTATCTATCCTCTGACCCGACAAAGTCGGCATCGAAAAAGGCTCTAAGAGATAGACAAGAAGGCGAAGAGTACCAAATACCATAATCGGTGGTAGCACGAAGGTACACGAAGATGCGCTTGACCGCTTTGGCGGTGAGAGCGCGAGAGAAGCTTGAAATCGGCGCACGGACACACAACAAAATGTATGTCCGCCTCGAAGCGGTGAGGTACAAGAGGAGCCGATCATGCTCAAAACTCCTTTTGATCGCGAGCTCACCATCCTCATCGGGCTCGAGGACAGCGGTGGTGGCCATAGGAGTCATCACCGGCTTCCCATCGGACATGTCGAACGCCTCGGAGGTCACGGGTATATTTGCCTTGATGCAAGAAAGTACCCTCCAGTGCGCTTGATTTGGAAGCCAAGAAAGTAGCTCAACTCGCCCATCATACTCATCTCAAACTCTGTGCTCATCACCTTAGAAAACTGAGACACAAGCGAATGAGATGAGCCACCAAAAATTATATCGTCCACATAAATCTGAACAAGAAGAAAATGAGACTCATGGTGTCTGATGAACAGAGTTTTGTCTACTATGCCCATTTTGAAGTCATGGCTGAGAAGATAAGACTTGAGCCTCTCATACCATGCTCTGGGGGCCTGCTTGAGTCCATACAAAGCTTTGGAGAGCTTGTATACATGACTCGGAAACTTGGGGTTCTCGAATCCTGGAGGTTGTTTGACATAAACCTCTTCCTCAATATAGCCATTGAGGAATGCACTCTTGACATCCATTTGATAGAGCTTGAAGCCACGGGATGCAGAGAATGCAAGCGGGATCCTAATAGCCTCTAGTCTAGCTACAGGGCAAGGTCTCCTCAAAGTCAAGACCCTCAACTTTGAGAAAAGCCCTGCAACTAGCCTAGCCTTGTTGCGAATGACAACCCCATCCTCACTCTGCTTGTTTTGAACACCCACTTGGTCCCAATGACATTATGACCGGATGGGGGCTCGACAAGCTGCCATACCTTGTTCCTCTCAAAGTTCTCAAGTTCCTCATGCATAGCATTAATCCACGATTCATCGGATAATGCACGAGAAACATCTTTTGGCTCAAAGGAGGCAACGCAGCAGAGTGGAGGCGGCCGGACAAACCTGATTTTGAGCGAGTGGCGCGCAAATAGATCACCAATGATCGATCGGTGGATGAGCTTCTGGATATGACGGGAGGACCGAGAAGCGAGTGGCCTCTATCTCATGCATGAAGAGGTAGGAGCAGAGCCACTCGGCTGAAGGAGAGTCGGAAGGCAAGGGTGGTCACTCGAGGTGCGGAAATGGAAGCAGGAGGCACCTCGGGTATAGAGGAAACTGGATCGGTGGAACACCATCATCTCCATCATCCTCATCTTCTACAAAGATGGTCTCGGAGGGATAAGAAGAGCACGAAACATCGAGTCTAGCTCTGGGCAAGCCTCATCGAAGGTCACATCACGGTCTCTATGATCCTATGCGCATCAACACTTGGACCCTATAGCTACGAGAAGAAGTCGAGTAACCTAGAAAGATACCATCGGAAGAGCGAGACTCAAACTTATCTAGGTTACGGACTTTAAGATAAAACACTTGCAACCAAAACGAAAATGAGACACACCGGGCTTTCGCCCATACCTCAACTCATAAGAAGTGCGATGCAAATGTGCTCTCAAAAACACGCGATTAGAAACATGGCAAGCGGTAGCTATAGCCTCAGTCCAAAACTTCCTAGAGTCTTGTACTCGTCTAGCATCGTCACAGCCATCTCAACCGTGGTCTGTTCTTCCTTTCCACTACGCCATTCTGCTGAGGCGTAGGGAGAAGAGAACGATGCTCTAAACCAGACTCCACACAAAACTCTCAAAGTAGGAATTCTTGAACTCCGTGCCATTATCACTGCGTATAGCTCGTAATGCACAGGGAGCTCAATAGACAACCTCTTGATCAAACCCTGAAGTGAGAAAAGTCTCATCCTTGAGGCCATGAAGAATACCCAAGAGAATCTAGAAAAATCATCAACGATGACAAGAACATACCACTTCCCTCCTGCTTGTTGCACTCTAGCCGGACCAACGGTGTCCATATGTAAAAGCTGTCTGGTGCATCACCATCACTACGGTGGTCGGAGGATGAGAAGCGATAACCATCTTGCCATGTCGGCAAGGAGAGCAAACTAAGTCTTTGACCATCTTGAGTTTGGGCAAACCCGAATGAGATCGTGGTCGCTAACTCGGGTCAAATGATCAAAACCAATGTGACCAAGTCTCCTATGCGAGAAGGAGAGATCACGGGACTCGAAGCAATCAAACATCGAAGAGAGTCTCGGAAGAAGCGAGAAAAATCAGCACGAAAGACTCTCCCAAATCTAGAAATCCATAAACTAACCCTCTGATGAATCAAGGATTCTCAGGCATTACTCTTGAAGCTTACCTCGAAAGAGTCATCGATAAGTCGAGAAGCAGAGAGCGATTGTATTGCGACTTACTTACTAAGGCAACATCTTTAAGAATGAAATTTTGGTTAATGCAGATGGTACCTTTAGCAATGACTCTACTCAAGATGCATCCCCAAAGTGATTAACTCATCACGGGGCTCGGACTAGGAAGAGAACCAACGAGAATCTCGGTCATATGGCGAGAACAACCGAGTCAACAATCCAAACATCGCCCTTCCCATCAAGCGAACTGATCAAGACACAAGAGAAAGATGACTCGATCTTGGGATAGAGTGAAGACTTAGGAACCCAATCTTGAACCATCGACACCTCAGTACCGACCACGTAAGAAGGCGGACTCGAGTGTCTCTCTGACGCTCAACTCTCACGATCGGGAGCAACTCGGTAGATAATCTAGGAGTCAAAGCGGGTTGTACGCCGTGGTGCAAAAGCCGACCATCCCGATAAAGGCTGCTGGATTTCCTACGAGAAAACACCTCACGCCGCGATATCTACCTCGATGGGAAAAGCGAGGAATATCAAGAGGACGGCGGAAAGATCGACTCTGAACGACTCTCGGGACTAAAACTCGAAGAACTAGCATGAAAACCAAGTCACGGGCCCCCAAAAAAAGCGACTCTCTAACTGTCTAGAAGCGGTGTGTGTCTTAGGAGCACTCAAAGTGCAGGGATGACCACGAATACCCTAAGAGCGACAACACGCTCACGCCGAGTGATCTTGGCGCGCTGAGCGAAATCTACTAGGTGACCATCCTTCTTACGGAAGGTGCATGTGTGCCGCCTTGCTAGAGGCGTAGCAATAGGAGTAACACCCTTACGGTCAAGTCCTATGGACAACCCCAAAGAGACCTAAACACGGTGGTACTCACTGCAGGAGCTACCACAATCTCACCACTCTTGGAGCCGCGCACAATGGTGGGAGGATGCGCCGGCGTGCTCAAGGGATCAAATCCTAGACCTTGATTGAATCTACTAATCTTGGATTGGTCTAGAATAAGATTGAGCTTTTTCTTGCCTCCAACAAACTTCTCGAGAGTGCTCATAAGATCTTGGCAATCTCGGAAGAAAGAAGCACAAGAAGAACAGGGGAAGGAGAGGAAGAAGAACCGGAAAGATGAGCTCTCTCAAAGCCGTGCATTTTCTCCCTCGGCCACGGCTGCCTCAATCTTGAGGGCCTCACAAGAAACATAAGGAGCATCTCTAATTCTATGGGCTTGGTCTTCTAATTTCTTCCTAAGCTCGACATGGATTTTATCCAAGTCCCCACAATCTTAGTACATCATAAGCAATATTTTTGTGACTTATCTAGTAAGTCCTTAGCAAGTTTAGCACACTTGACATTCGGTTTCATTGTCAAGTTTTAATTGCTTCTGACCCTCACATGAGTATTGGGTCCTTAGAAGCATGTGATTCAAGTTCATTATTTCTAGCGAAAGCTTCCTAAGGTGTTCGCTCATGGCATCAATTTGGCAAGCAATTTAGGGCAATTAGAGCATGATGGAGTGGAGTGAGCATGAAGAAAACTAGCCTCAACAGAATAGCATCAACGAACTAGTGCTAGCATTCTTCAACCTAAGATCATCAAGTTCAACAAGCACACTATCATGTATGGTCCTTAGGTTCTCCAACTCCACAAGAATAGCATCACACAAAGAGCAATCATCGGTGACTCGGGAGGAGAAGATCTAAGTGAAGCTAACTCCCGAGTCAAGGTACCTACTTCCTTCTCAAGCTCAGTACACCTAGCTCTAGCTCTAGCATGAAATTTTCCTAATTTGCGAAAAGCTTCGTTGAGTGGTCATAGGAGGGTACCTCGTCCGAGTCATTTGTAGAGCTCGAGTCGCCGATGTCGTTTGTGTCGGCCATGAAGCACATCTTGGAGAAGTCGTCGCCGCCTTTCTTCTCTTGCGGATCATCCTCGCCTCGTCGCTCCATGTCTCCGTGTCGGAGAGGTTGATGTCGTCAAGCGCGGCAAGGACGCGGTGGAAGAGCTTCTTGTTCTTGGAGAAGTTGCGGTACTTCTTCTCGTGCGCGGTTCACGAACTGGAGGCTTCTTGTTGCGGTTCTTGTCGGTGTAGTCGTTCTTGCCCGAACCGCCAACGTCATTCTTGCCCTTCTCCGGCTTGGGACAGTTCGCGAATGTGGTTGGGGCCACCACACTCGAAGCGGTGATCATGCCACCTCTCTTCCTCTCTCTCACCCTCTTGTATGCATGAGAAAACTTGCGGCGAGAAGAGCAAGCTCATTTTCCGAAATTTTTCCAGTTGGTCATCGCTTAGCTCGCAAAGGCGGAAGAGAGAAACCAATAGAAGGATCAGAAGAAGAAGATCCAATGGGATCGGTGACCAAAGCCATCGACTGAGATTTCGTCTTCCGAGAGACGACATCGATCTCATGAGTCTTGAGGCGGGAATAAAGCCCGTCAAGAGTCAGAGTCGATAAGTCGGTGGTGTCCTTGATGGTGGTCACCTTCATCTCCCAAACCCGAAGGTCGAGTGCGGTCAAGAAATGCCGAGCATTGTCCGAGTTAGGGTATATGCAACCAACTGCTCGGAGGTCGCTCAAAATCTTTGTAAACCGACCAAAACACTCGTCGAGACTCTCACCAGCGCGTTGATCAAACTTGTTGTACTCGCGCTTGAACTGATCCTGCCTCACAGTCTTGATTTGAGTAGAGCCCTCATGGTAAGCATCGAGGTTACCCAAATCTCGTGGCGGAGCGAAGGTGAAAATCTATCATACTCACATGGCTAAGACCTGTATGAGAATGTTCCTTGCCTTAGCATTCGCCTCAACGTCAACCATATTGATGGCGTGACATTTTCATCGCCAGGAACCTCATACGGAGTTTCACCTTCGCCATATCGGGTAGCCACAGGCGTGATGTATGACTCCATCCGGGACTTCCAAAAGGAAAATCAACTCCATTAAAGATTGGAGGCTTGGTGGAATATTTGTTCGTCGCCATGGCTCTTGAGACCGGTCAAGATCTAGAAAGAGCGAAACCGGCTCGATACCAATTGAAGGACCGAAATGGCGAGCAGAGGGGGTGAATGGTCGCAAATAAAAATTCCCCAAAATACTCCAACAAAAACCTCGACAAGATCGCTCAAAAGGAATTGTGAAAAACCGAAAAACTAGACAACTATGTGTACCCCAAGCTTGCATGGATAAGTACCATAAAATATGTGAGGATTTTGAGTCACAATCCTGGTTGTCTAGTGTCCAAGATAAAGAGGAATCAATTCAAACTCTTGCTTTTAGAAAGGACATCAATTCAAATCACAAAAGTCACTTTCAAAAAGCAAAAGCAGAATTCCCAGAACTTGTCCTCAATTTGCACAGGAGGTTGGTGGGTTTCTGTAGCTCACAAAATTTTGAGACTTTTTCTCACCTGTGAGCATCAGAGTCTTGAAGAACTCCACCAAATTTCTCCTCAAAAAGCCTTACAGAAAAAACACGAAAAATCGAAGAACACAGTCTGGTCAAGAACTTCGAGCAGAACGTTTGGGGCTCGGTTTTCACCTCATGGCGCCAAAACGGTACAACAAGTGAACTCAAAAATTTTTCTGCAAGCGGATATCAGAGTCCCGCACCACCTCCAACAAGAATCACTCAAAAAGGATTTTTCTATATTTTTACAAAAATCAAACACTGACTGCTGCGCGAAGAACAAGTTCAGAACAAAGTTGGAACTTGAAAGAAAAGATGTTCTCTACTCAATCCAAGAGTGCAAAGAGATGTAAAATCATATGAACACACTCAAAACATCCAAGAACAGCAGCATTTAGAAGGAGGAGGCAAATCCAAATTACTTGAAAGTAAATTGCGGGAATGTAATTGCGGAAAGTAAATGCTGAATTTAAATTGCGTAAAGTAAAGACATAATGTAAATCATAAAATAAATTCAGAGGTGGATGAATAAAACTTTCATTTCTGGAAGGGAGGTTACAAAGCCTCACATTCATGTGGGCAAAGCTCAAATGAGCATCAAAAACCTCAACACCTTCAAGGGAAGGAGGCTACCCTCCACCCCTATTTATACTACTCTTGGGCCACCTACCACCCTTGGATGAGTCCCTCAACCTAGAGCACTCATCTAAGGGCTAGGATTAACCCACACACACAGCCATGCAAGGGCTAACCCAAAACCCACACACATACGGGTTTTCTTGCAGTTTTCAAAGCATACTACCTAGACCCGCTAACCTATCAACTAGACCTCAATCAAGCGGTCCTCATTGATCCACGCGGCATCTAGCTAGCATCATCTCCTTTCCTTGTCTTCTTGACTTGCCGGACTCCGTCTCCGATCATCTTCGGCGATCTCCCAACCGTCGGACCTCAGACGCTCCTCGCCTAGTCCGGTCATCCTTCGCCTCACCATGACCTAGCACCGTCGTCCTGCAACCATCAAAGACAAGGAAACTCCTCACATAGCAATGCCCACAAAGATGTGCAATAAACCATCCAACTCATCACTACCGCGTCCATACGACCAGTCGCCACTCTGGCGAGACAACTCAAATTGCTTCATTTTGAAAAATAATCCAAATCAAACTCAAACTTGAGCACACCTTGCTCAAATAAAGTCAAATACTCATCACAAACATGGATGGACCTCCACATGGTCCTTCACAAGCATATTTATGGAAACCATAATTTGGGATCAAATCAGATTGGGAGGAAATTTTGGCAATAGAGCACGAAATTTGGGGAATTAATACCATAAATGGAAAGAGGAGATTTGGTGCGGGATTGATGGAGCTTTGGAGCTTCTTTCTTGCTTTAATGGAGGGAGGGAAGAGAAGAAGCTTCTCTGGTCTGGGCTGCAGCTAGAAGAAGCTACAGGTGAGTTGCCTTCATTTTTTTTAAATATAGAAGGATTTTTGAAAAGATAGCACATTAGGTTAAAAAATTCTAGAAAAATTCTCAAAAAAAAACTTTCGATTATTTTGTACTTAATAAAATTATTTTCGAAAAAATTTAAATTATAAATTTGCCGAGGCACGGCGTGCGAGGTCGTGTCGTTGACCGAATTCGCGCGCGTCGGCAAAGCCACCGATGGCGACCGTGGAGCCATTGCAGACCTGCGTTCTCCTAGCCGCGCTACCCCATCTCCCGGTTTCCTTTTCCCAGCACGTAATGTATGGTCCTTTCCTTTTCCTTGATTCCAAGACGTTTGTTTCTTTTTCCTTGTTGATGCTGGAGGTGAGGGAAGGTCTGTTGTGGTCCACAGGGATGATTTCGGAAAAATATGAAAAAATAAATTGCGCTCGCCGACCGCTGGATCCACAAGGAAAAAAAGATAAAAATTAAATAATTGCTCTCGTAGCCATTGGTTCCGAGAAAAATTTAAAAATTAAGCAGCACTCACAGACCGTTGGTTCCTTAGATAAAAAATAAAAACAAAAATTCAGCGCTCTTCGTGCTCTGAAATTAGACTCTATGGGGCTAGATCTGTAAAAAAGTCTCGAGAAGGGTCATATTCGGAAAAAAATACGATCACAATGCCAGGACAATAAAAAATTCAAGTCTCGTTTCCTTGCATGCGGATCCTCCCTGTTTATTTTCTTGTTTGATTCACCCTCCTTCCAAATATGTAGCACGTACAATTTTGGCCAGTAAAAAATTCAAGTCTGGTTTCCTTGCATGCGGATCCTCCTTATTTATTTCCTTGTTTGATTCGCTCTCCTTCCAAATATGTAAGTGGGGGGGTCTGTTGTGGGCCACAGGGATGATTAGACACACTAAATAATGGCCATCGGATGTGGGTGAGTAAAACTGAGGAAAGATCTTAGATGTTCATTTTGATGAATGCAAGTTTCTGGGGACGTTTTGCTGGGTGCACGAATATTAGGTCATCTCTAATGAGGTGCATTATTTAGGGTGGACGTAAGAAAAATTGTTTAGGTGCATTATAAAGGGGTATAGATAACTCATTTGTTTATTAATATGAAAAAATAAAAACCCTAGAAAAAAAATACGGAAATAATAGCCTCTTGCCAATTATTGTCGCACAATAGCACCCTATAGCAGTGTCGCCAATTGGATTGCGGAAAAGAACTGCCAAGTTAGCCTATCTATTCGTGACAGAATATTATTTCTGTGAATTTTTGCAAGGTATTTTATTTTCATATTAATAAAAAATGGGTTACTTAGGAAAAATTAGTATTAATAGTACATCTATTTGTTTGATAGACGAACACATGCTTAACGAAACCAAATGAAGCCGAAACAATGCTACTACGTATGAATTGATTATTAGGTATCACATTTGGCGTTCTTACTCTTATGTTAAAATCGAAACTATACAACCATTTCCTTGAAAAGTGCAGGTGATTATACAAAAGTGCAATAAGCTAGTAACTGAAGAGGATACAAGAATACTCGTAAAAAAGAAGAGAGGGAGGAGCAGCAACATACCAGAGGAAGCTTTCTCTAGCTCGGATCAAAGTTTAAATACCAAAAATCTATGGTCAATGTTGTTGGGTTACGGTAGACTACACTAACGAAATTAAAATTCTATCGATTCCAAGAAGCCACGCAAGTAAATGATCATACATTTCAGATTGTTACCACTAGACGTGCAGTACAGTGGAAGAAGATGTCGAAGTAGATCAACGTTGCACATCTTAGTATGGTCATCGAATAGTGCGATCGATCTGAACGGTAATCGAGCAGCAAGTTGATCCTTCGGTTTCTGGATCGGTCCAATCAACTCCTTGATTGGTCCAAACAGTCGCCCTCGAGTAGCACCGCAATAGAGTAGCGCCTCTATCGGTATTCACACGTCCATGGTTAGAACGTCGAGCGTCGGGGTGCTAGCACCGTACACAAGGCAGAGATGGTGGAGGACGGCTAGGGTTTCGGTAGTGGTGCAACTCTTGCATACAACTTCTGCCTAAAACTCAAAGCCTACATCCCCTTTTTATAGCCCTCGGTGGTGCCCAACTGTTGGGCTCAATCTGAGTCTATATTCAATTCGACCCATTAGAAACGGATCCTATCTAAGCTCTGGAAACCGATTGTAGTCGTTCCAAACCTCTTAAGTGTGTGGCCCTATAGGTTTATGAATATTTGGACATGACTCGGAAACACCTTTCTGATCAATAATCGATAGTGGTCCCTAACAGTATATATCGATTCCCAAATATTCATAAAGTATCGGACGAACTTACTATAGTGTGCTAATGTCATATTTCCTTTACCTCATGATATCAGATCGAACTCAAGGCGAGAGTCGTGTCATCTTAAGACAGCTCGATCCGTTCACTCATATTATAGTGGATTAATTTATCTAGATTAAATCTTAATCACATTCAGCATAGTCATGCACTTCCTTAATTCATCTATTTCGAGGGGGCTCAGAGATATCTCTCCGTTATATAGGAGGGGCAAATTCCATCTTGATCATTCATGTACATCAGCATATTTCATGGTAAACCTGAAAACTATCTTTATAATTACCTAATTAAAAAGTAGTGTTTGCCAGCCCCTAAGTAAACCATTACACATCTAGAAAAATAATGACGATATCAAGTCTAAGGATCATACATACACTATGTATGACACCAACTGATGTGTAAGGACCCGAATCCACTGATTCGAACCCACTGCGTTTACCGCACTAGTCCCAGGATCAACGCTAGTGCACACAGCTTAACATTGGTACATATTATATCATACTCAACGATAATAGTAATAATACTCCATTTATTGATATAGCTATGTGTATGATCTTATAACCAACTTACATTATTAAGCCACGCAGGGCTAGACTTGAAATATAAACTAAGAAATAAGTTGCGAAAAATAGAAGACGTAGATGGCTCATCAGTTCACCACATGCAACTGACAAGGCTCGGACCCTAACGACTTGTATCCTCTTGGAACTCCTCCAACAAAGGGGTAGACTCTTCAATTGTTGATTATTGTTGTTGGCAAGGGAGAGTACTTAAAGCACTCAACAAGTTGTGCACAAAATGCAATTCTATGTAACTATATGCAAGGCTTATTCCAAAGAAAAAGGCTATTATGACTATTTTGCAATAAGCAGCATTTATGAACAAATACAATAAATAGATTGTAAAGACTGTAAAGCTAATAGCAGTAATAGGTAGATTCAACGTTTCTCAAATAAACCAAGTTTCCAATCCTAAGTCAAGTTCAATTTTCCACATGGCAATCCTGCCATCCCAACCAAGTTTTCCATTTAATTAAGCTAACCCTTAACTGTAATTCCCGAGCATTGCTCAATACATGAGCATCGCTATTGAATAGTTTACACTCTGCAGAGGTGATGCACTTTACCCACACGATACAACCATACACCACAAAGGTAAGTGATTATAACAAAGTCTTTACAATGCACTACCTTAACCTGATACTACCCGCTAAGATTTCAACACTGGTGGGTCTGAAAACCTCAACCAGGGCCCCCCTCTTGCACCTTGTGAATTTCTCCATAACTTGGGAACTCACACTGCCAATGATAGTACCAAACTAAGACATTGCAAATTAATCAGCTAGGCTGTCCCATACCAGACATGTGGTTGCATGATTGACTCAGGTCAAAGACTTGTAAGGTTAAGTCCTTAGGGTGATCGAAGCAAGACCTCATACCCGCTGCCCATCGGGCCCACCTTAGCATACTCGCCCCTTGTCACTTGCCCCAATCTAAGTGATTACCACTCCAGTTGATTACCAAGCACCACATGCCATCAATAATTCAACATCGTTGCGTGATATGACTCGCCACTACAACTCAATCTCATTGTGATCTCACATGACACACAAGTTCATATCATTATTCCATATTCCATTGATCAACATTAATTATCAATGATTCAAGTTGATTCAAGATGACGTGGTATGGCTAAGCAACTATGACGTTTTAACCTTTCATGTTGATTTTAATACCAACCAACTATAGTGAACCAATCTAAGGTGACAACAGATCATGGCATACAAATGAAAAGGTAGGGTGTAGATCAATTTGGCATAATAGCTAAGTCCCAATTTAATTGAAACAATTGTACATGTGGAATAATATGCAATAGGGTAAGAAATTAAGTAGCAATTTTATAAACATGGTTTCAACATGATCAAAGTACAAGTTGCCTTGGCAAAGGTTCTGGTCTAGCTCTCAAACTTGATATTGGGATGATGAATCCTCCTCCGAAGCGTCGCACAATTCAACGTCTACGCGAACCGAATAGAAAAGCAAATAAATACCAAAATAGAGAGCAAATAAACTCCAAAAAAATCACCATTAAATAGATCTCAATTTGTAAAATTTTTAGAAATTTGAATCACCCAAATCCGAGTTAAAATACAAAAGTTATAGCCTTTCCAAGAATGAATTAATTCTGAAAATACAGAAAATAGAAAATCCGATTTTCCCGAATTATTTTTATTCTGAAAAACCGATTTATCGTGTCACGCTCACGTTAGCCCTGACCCGAGCCAAACAGGGCGTGACACGTGTCCCTCGGTCCATGGACACAGTCCATGAACCTCCTCGGGTTCACGGTGGACCTGATCCACACGGGCCTGGCTTTCTGACGTGCAGGTCCAGCACATCTGCCGACTCAGCGCCAGCACCACGCACACACGACACCATGCGACAGCCATCTCTGCGCCACGTCGCTTCCTGATCCGATCTGGCCACCATGTATGCTCCATGTGCTACCGAACTAGCAAGCCACATCACCGCCACCGGCACGGAACCCTACGTTCGCTGTCGGCAGCCGGCGAGGGCACCTCCAGAAAGCTCTTGATGTTGTCTACCTTCTGATGTAGACGGATCTTGGTTTTGGTTACTGGCCTCTTCACCGGCGGCAACGGCCTCCGCGACGAACTTCCTCCCCGGCAACATTCTGGCAAAAATAAGGCGCGCACAAGGTGCTCTGGTTCACGATGGAGCTTTTGCGACTGATCCAGGTCCTGTGATGGCTTGACGGCGACAAATCAGCGGTTTCCTCGTTGCGGTGGCGCTCAGCGAACTTCTTCGGATTCTAGCGAAACGACGCTCAATCTACGCGATTTACCTCGGGGCTTTGGTTAGTGACTTCAAGACGATCCCGATGCGTCCCTTTTATAGCGCCGCCTCCCTCTCCACCGGTGACTCGGACAAGGAGTCCGCGGAGGCTACGGCCCCGAGATCTCCGCGAGGACAACGACGTGGCTCCGTTCGATGGCGATCCAACAGGCACGATTAATCCCCTGACGCGCCACGATCCTAACGGCTTGCAACGCACTAATGGCTGAGATCAGATAAGATCTGATTCGCCCCGATCTAATCTGCGCCTCCCAATCTCGATCTGACGGCCAAAACTTCATCTACTCGCATGGCGCGAGGATGGCCGTTCGATAATAATCCAACGGATCGCACTAAAGCTTCCAGAAATAAGCCAAGCGGCCCAACACGCACAGTAAGGGGCCAAGCCCAATACTGTTCCAGTATTTTCCAGGGTTTTCTCTTTTAAAATAATTATAGAAATTTATTTAATTAGTTTAAGGCAATAAAAATATCAGGAAAAATCCAATAAAATTCTCATAAATACTTTGAGATATTCTGAATTCAAATAAAATATTTTTGGCTCAACTTTATATTAACTTTGCATATATTTAATAAATTTTCTTAAAAGACCAATATACTTAATTCAAAATAAATTCAAATAAATCCATATAAAATCCAATAAATCCAGAATACTCACAAAATACACAAATAGCAGTAAAATAATATTTAAGGCAAAATTTTGAGATGTTACATGATGACACATAAGAATATATAACAATTCTCGCAGTGTCTCATATGGGTCTATTCAATGTATGTTCTCCAACATGTGTCCACATTATTGATTAGATATCTTCATATCTCTATAACATATGAAACATGATCATCAATCAATACATATGCTGATCTATGAAACATAATCGTCTTATATTACGATAACCGATCAGGAATAACTTGAATAACATCGATATACGAAAAAAGTTGCACGAACAAGTCACGTACTTGCTAATCAATCCAATCGATATTTATTCAATAGATAAACAATTATAATATTTTATAAATATAAGACGTGATATAATCATCTTCATGATTGCCTCAATGGCATATCACCAACAAAAGTTTGCTAGTGTGAAACTTTTGTTAGATTAGCGAGAAAATTTAAGGAAATATATGTTCGCTGTTGTCATTTTCCAAATTTCATTTATGGACAAATATGACATAGAAAAGGTTTAATAAAACATTTGACACATAAGTTTCAAAGAATTTTATTTAGAAATAAATAGCTAAATCTTTTATAATTCCTTCATGGCCTGTTCAATTCAGAAGATTTTTGTTCAAACAATATAGGATTTTGGATTCCTCCGGAATAGACCAAGGTTTCAAATTTTGTTTTTGGACTATATCTCATAGGCGATCGAAATCCAAAAGTTTGGATGAAATTCAAAAGGCAAGATTCAAATCTGGAATTTCTTGGATCGGGATTCCTAAGATTTCGGTCAAAATTGCTGAAATCTTGGCAAATTTCAACTAAATGAAAAATGATTCAAACACGTTATAAAATTTTGAAATTTTTTGTGGGTGGTCCTGACGTATCACTAATATTTTCATAAAATTTTAGATAATGATCAAGCCTAAGAAATTTTAAAATTTTTTGATAGTGCTACTGTCCTCATAAAAACCTTACAATGTTATGACTGAGTACATGTATTACTTCCATAAATTTAATTGAGCAAGAAAAATAGGTTTAGAATTTTCGAAAATTTTAGAGAAGGGTGCTGAGGCAATGCTTAAGCTCTTCTAAAAATTTTGGATCATGATCACACTCGAGCGAATTTATACAATTCTGACAATGTTTCTGTCTTATTTATGTTTCTTCAGTTTTTGATTTTTCAAAGATAACAAATGAAGTTAAATTCTTTTTAATTTTTTTTGTATGATCCTAGTCTGCTAAAAATGGTACCATGAATTTTTTAGAGTATGATCAAGTTTGTACATTTTTATAAAAATCTTTCTTTGCTTCTGTTGTTTTCATAAAACATCTCAAAAATTCGATTTTTAAAAAAATTCATGGCAGTCGACATTCTTAAGAGGTATTATCCTAAACCCGGTCTAAAAAACTTGAAATCCGGACAAAATACCTAAAATTTCTGAAATTATTGTAGCAATTTAAAATTTCTTATTCCATCGGGATTTGTAATC
Organism: Otatea glauca; assembly: GCA_036346275.1. NCBI lineage: Eukaryota > Viridiplantae > Streptophyta > Magnoliopsida > Poales > Poaceae > Otatea > Otatea glauca. The sequence goes on from CM070719.1 coordinate 42,131,101, forward strand.
TCGTCCCTGGCCAAAATTTCCAAAATTTTGCCGGGATTTTAAACCTTGGAATAGACATTGTACATCTGTTTGATCCATAGGATTGGAACAAAGAAATTTCTCAAGAATAAGGTTTATGGCCTAAGGTTTCAAAGGAATTTCCCAGGAAAATTAGCATCTACTCCAACCTCATTTTTTCTTCCCTTCGCATAAGATCGAGGCAAATTGAGGATGCGCAGTATCTCTGTCGAGCTTCGTCGAACCCTTGTCTGTTGGCTTGCGCTGCCACCGCCACCGCACTGCCTCGTAGAGCATTGCCGCCGTGGCTCGCCGTAGCGCATTGTGCTGCCTCGTTGCACGCCGCTACCACCGCTCGGCGTTACCTCCGCGTGTTCAGCTCTCGGCGTTGGCATCACGCTGCTGTCTGGTCCATGCTGCTGCTGCCTCTCGAGGGCAAGAGGAAGAAGCCAGTGCTTGCGTTGCGGTGGCATTGCGCTCGTGCTGCCTTGTCCATTTGGGAATTTGGACTTGCGGTTCGAGAGAATAGTGCAGGAGATAGGGACTGGATGAGATCGATGCGAAGCGGACAAAAATGAGGTGAGTAGTGTTTGAATGCTTTTCTCTCTGATACAAGTTACATAAATCTTAAAGTAAGTGAGGAGATAAGTAATTATTATTTATCATTTATTTATATTTTAATATTTATGTAACTATTAAAAAGAAAAGTATGGAAACACCTCTTAAATGAAGTTCTTCGTTTCTTCACTAATTGTGGGCCCACGGATATTTTGGCCCACCTGTCAATGGCTGTAAAAGTGAAAAATTCTGCTTTACTCCAAAATTAGTGCTCACTTATACTTAAAGCAAATGAAGTTACCATTCACTCTTAATATTGGTATGTGACTTCCTCTTCCTGAGAATCAAACACATAATCCTACAAATTTCATATGTTTTTCAATCCTCTATTTTATATATGCATTTCTATTCTAGTCATAAGTTTTTTCTTATTCCCACATTTTTTAATTATGCGAACCAAAGAGTCAAGATCTTACAAAAATAAGTTTTTTTTTCTAGCCATCGACTCCTCGTCAGGGTTTTCGTGTTTTTTGGCCGGTTCTGAAACTTTTAGGGCCGGATTTGGTCTAATAACCCTTAGGAAAATCATCTCCTATGAAAATTTGTTGAAAAACCAAAATTTTTAAATATTTTAAAATTTTGGCAGAAACACTGTCAGATTTTTATAAAATTGTAAAAGCTTGATAATACGCTGAAAATTTTATGGTACTATCCTTAGTTGTTTAGGATAATACATAAAAAATTTAAAATAATTTAACTTCATTTGATATCTTTAAAAAATCAAAAACAGAATGAACATAATTGGGACAGTTATATTGTCAGAATTTTATAAATTTTCTTGTGTGTGATTATGATCTAAAATTTTTGTGAGAGATTAATAATAGACTAAGTAACATTATATAATTTTTTTAAAAAATTTAAACTTTGTTTGTTTGGTCAATCAAATCTATGTAAGCATTAAACTTCGTTTGTTATATTATATTTCAAAAATCAAAAAGAAAAGAACATAAATGGTATTGTGCCTTGTAAGAATTTTATAAATTCACTGGAGTGTGACCATGAATCAAATTATTTTTGGGATATTAAGAACTTCCTTATAACCATTCTGTAAAATTTTCAAAAAATTTAAACTTTTTTTATTGCTAAAGCAAATCTATGTATTGATCATCAGACTTTTATCAGGACGTAGAACTGTCTGAATTTTTAAACATTATTTGAGAATTACCATCATATAAAAATTTTAAAGAAACATTAATGTTACATCAGGACCATCCACAAAAATTTTCAAAAGTTTTAACATGGTTTACATAATTTTTTATTTTGTTCAAGTTTGCAGGTAAGCCTTTTAACAGGGCAGTAGTACTTTTCTAATTTTTACAAATTCATACAGTTTGATCATCATCTGAAAATTTTATGAGAGCATTATAGATACATCATAACCATGCAAAAAAAATTTCAAATGTTTATAACGTGGTTTGAACTATTTTGCATTCGGTTCAAAATTGCCGGTCAGCGTTTTATCAGGACAGTACCAATGTTTGAATTGTTACAAATTCCACAGATTTAAGAATAATATGAAATTTTCGTGACAATATAATAAATGTGTCATGTATATGCACAAAAAATTTCAATAGTTTCTAACTTGATTTGTAACATTTTCCATTCGGATCAAACTTGTCGGTCACTGTTTTATCAGGACAGTACCACTCTCTGAATTTTTAAAAAATCCTCATATGTTATAATCAGCTGAAATTTTTGTCAGAACATCAGAAATGTTTCAGGAACCTCCAAAAACAATTTCAAAATTTATCGTTAAAGCTTAGACCACTTTTCAGCCGGTGCAAAAAACCCGAAATTTCAGATATTTCGCCGGAAATTTCGGGTTTTTTTTGCCGAATTTAGGATTTTTATTTCCGGAATGGACCGGATTTGAATTTTCAAATTCAAATTTCGTCCGAAATATTCCCGAAATTTCAAAATTTCGCCAAAAATTCACGTTCCGACCAAGGATGAAATTTATTCCGAAACCGAATTTTGAAACCTTGACTCTCGTACGGCGGAGCCGTGGCCCATCCATCGTGTCCCCAGCGCTGGATTGCCAACTTGTTTGACAATCTCACTAGTGTGGTACTGGACTGCTAATAGCCTGTCTACTCGCGGGCTCATGGCAGGGTTAACAATATCGGCTTAAAAAAATCATTCGAAATTTGAAATTTGGAAAAATTGAGCTAAAAATCGTAGAGTTTTAAAATTAAATTTTTTGAAAGAAATTTAAAAAATCGACCGTTTTCTTAGAAAATCGACCGATTTTCATGGAAAATCGACGGACTAGTTGATTTTTTTGATTGATTTTCACCGATTTTCAACCGGTTTACATCGCATAAATTTTTTCGAAGTTTTGAATTTTTTTGAATTGGACCGGTTTACTGAGCGGTTTTAGAAGCCGAACCGCGTCGATACGGGCGAAAATCGACTGATTTTTGTCAATTTTTTGAACCCTGCTCGCGGCTACAGCCTCGCGCTCAGGGCTATAAGAGCTGAGCTAGGTGGGTTTGTTATCTAAGCTCGAGCTAGCTAAAAATTTGAGTGAATTTAAATTAGGATCTGAGTATGAATTTAGGTTTGAGTTTGCCTTGTTCTAAGCTTGATTAGGTTCGAGTTCAGTTCAAGTAATCTCGATAATAATTAATAATTTAATATGAACTAATTTTTAACGATAAAAAAATCTCAAACTTGAGCTCGGATCAAGTAAAGCTAAGTAAAAATTAATATATAATAATATTTAACAAGTGAAGTATAAATTTACTTGTATTGGAACTGGACTTATCAAAGTTCCCAAGCTCACAATCAAATTCGAAATCAGCTCACCTAGAACGCAAGCCAAACTCAAACCGAGGCTACAGCCAGCAAGATGAGCAAATGAGGTCCAGAGAGCCCAGTAGATTTTTAAAAAAACTGTTTTTTGTTTTTTGAGATGAAAAATAACTGTAACTTTTTATAAGAGACCGTTTAATAAATAACTATTTTTTCTCAATAATAAGCTGTAAAAACAGGTACAACCTAAATTTTAACTTTTTAACTTTTATTGGATATATATATGACTTTTAGTTTATATAAAAATCACTTAAAAATTAAGTTATTTTATAAGTTTATTGGTTTTTTAAAAAACTGAAGCTGTCGTTAAACTCCAGAAAAAACCCGAGGCTCGATCTCTTTTTTTACAGCTCTAGTCGCGCTGTCCCCTCCGGTCCACGCCCGCCATCCCCGCCACCTCCCTAAACCCATCGACCGCCGCCCCTTCCCACCACTCTCCTCCGCGCCCGCCGCCCGCCTCCCTCCCCGCATCATGGTCTTCCCCTCACTCAACTCTCTCTCCGCCTCCCACCCCTCCGCCCCTTTCCACCTCCGCCTCCGCCTCCAGCCCAAGCCCCTCCCCACCCTCCCCTTCCCCCGCTCCCTACCGCTCCACCTCCCCGCCCTCCGCCTCATCCGCCCCCTCCTCCCTCCCCTCCCCCTCGCCTCCTCGGGCGGCGGCAGAAACATCGGTGGCGGCGATGACGACCTCCCCTCGGGCAGCGGCGGCGGGAGCGGAGGCGAGGACGAGGGCGGTGACGCTGATTCGGGCGGCGGCGACGACGACGCGTCGGTCAACAGGAGGGAGGCGCTGTTCGTGCTGGCGCAGCTGGGGCGGAAGCTCGAGAGCCTGCCGGCGGACCTGGCCGCGGCCGTGGATGGCGGCCGCGTCCCCGGGGAGATCGTGCGGCGCTTCGCCGACCTGGAGAAGTCGCCCGTGTTCCGATGGCTGCTGCAGTTCAGCGGCTTCAAGGAGCGCCTCCTCGCCGACGACCTCTTCCTCGCCAAAGTCGCCATGGAGTGCGGCGTTGGCATCTTCACCAAGGTCAGCGAGAAAATCCAACATTAACTTTTATTTTTTTTTACTCTACTGTTTTTTTGTGGTTTGTGATTCAGATCGTACAGATGTGGTTTGGTTTGCTGTGGTTTGACTGACTTCAGTGTAAGCTGTTTGTGGTCTAGAGTTGAGATGCCGGCAGATTTCCTGGCTTAGATTGTTTTAGGAGTCGGGGTTTTGGTTTGATGGTGATGGGTGCCCAATTCTGGCATTGTTGCCGTCGCTTAAGGGTTGCTGCGGTTGCTTGGGCACAACTGGTTGTGTTTGGATGAGCGCTTCGGTGAGGAATGGGGCAAGAATATTTCTGCTGTTACCAGATCCCGTTTCTTCACTAAATCGGGAAGCATTGAAATAATCTAATTGGAGAATCTAATCTAAGCTCGTTTTTTCAACAAACGAAAGCAAATGTTGGTTTATTATATTAAAAATGGAATAAAAGAAGCCTTTATATATTCTAAAGTACTATTTTCTTAAAATATAATCATTTATGCGAATGACCAGAGTAGCATTGTTCATTCACTTCAGTGTTATATGGACCACTGGCCAATATGCAGCAATCACCTTCTGTTGGCTTTGTGTGGACCTATCCTGCAATACAAACCCAATTTCAACTGAATGGAATCTCCGGGGCACAGAAATATGTAGTTAATACATGGCATGGAAAACATTTGCCCATCTGTCTGGAGCATAGAAAGTACATACAATGCAGCACATAACTTGGGTGCATTTTTGTTAGAAACATCAAGATATTTTGCTTGGAGTTAACTATGCTGTGTTCTACCGGCGATCACCGATGTCCGTGGAAGAAGAGCTTGATAGAAATAATCTTGTAATAGGAAAGTTTTAGTTTGGAAAATTTGTATTAAGAAAGTTTAGGATGAGGAGTCCGATTAGGACAAGGAAGTAGAATCCTATTCCGTTAAATAGGACTGTAGTTTTGGGTATAAATATAGAGGTACACTTGAGTTTTGTAAGAGAACAGAGCGAGAAGTAATAAAGAGAAAATTGTCTCAAAATATTTTAGTGTTCTGTTCCAACAATTGGTATCAGAGAGACAAGCTATTGTCACTAAGCGATGTAGGCAACCAAGGGAGCGCGACATGATCGAGACGTCCGCGCGGTTGTTCGAGATGTGCGTTAGGGACGGCGACGCGAGCTGCGTCATGTGCTCCTATACAACCGCATCAATGGAGCGAAGCCATATGTGTTGATGCTCCTTGGTTAATTAGTGCATGCATGTAATCTTGAGGAGATCGCTCCTGGTCACGTGCATGCATGTGAGCGAAGAAGAGGCGCAACAACCATCGCGAGCAAAGCGGCCGAGCGGCGCGCGATCGCTGGCCGAGTAGTGGCGACCGAACACAAAGCGGCACGACCGGCTCGGCCGGGCGGTGGCGTATGGCCGGGCTTAGCGCGTCGGTAGCGTGAAGCGTGGGTGGCGCTGCGTGGCGCGGTGGCACGCAGCGTGGCATCGGGCCGGCTCGGCAGCGGCAACGCTGGTCACGTGCAGAACAACCCGTTGGCTGATCAGGCCACCGGAATCACCGCCGCCGCAGAGGCGAAGAAGCAACGGAGAGATGTTTCCGTGTATCGGAAAGGATGACAAGGGAAGGAAGGAGTTTGTCTTTACCCAGTGAGCGACCCTACCATCTTCGTGTTGATCAAACGGATTGAGGAGATGACGGCATACGAGAAATCTATCAACAAGGGGCAGGCATCTGCTGACCGTTGGCACTGAGAAGCACTATGGATCGACGAGTCCACCCAACAAGCTAAGTCTAGTTCATCGTGAGTCGAGTTCGAGACTTTAGGAGATGTGTTCTTCGTCATATGTTGAGCTCATGGGAGATGTGTCCGAGATGTTGAGGAGATGCGTTCGTCGTTCATAGTCATCCGCCAGAGTTAAGTTCGTCGAAGATGAGTATGAGATATTAAGGGGATGTGTTCTCTATCGGAGATGCGTTCTCCATCCTGTGTTGAGTAAGAGTTAGGCAAATCGTGATTGAGACCGATTGCCTCAATGAGTTAAGAGTTGCGTACAAGATTAAGGGGATGATTGATAGAAATAATCTTGTAATAGGAAAGTTTTAGTTTGGAAAGTTTGTATTAAGAAAGTTTAGGATGAGGAGTCCGATTAGGACAAGGAAGTAGAATTCTATTCTGTTAAATAGGACTGTAGTTTTGGGTATAAATATAGAGGTACACTTGAGTTTTGTAAGAGAACAGAGCGAGAAGTAATAAAGAGAAAATTGTCTCAAAATATTTTAACGTTCTGTTCCAACAGATCTCTGCTCAAGAACACACACACACGAACTGGAACACAAATTGGACTCGAGATGAGTTTGGTGCTGCACAACCACTACAGCTTTTCTGTGTTCTTCTCTTCTATTTATTATGCAAATACATGCAAACATGCAAAGCTAACAGACGGTGGAATGTTTCCTGCGTAGCGGATTGATCCCGTCCATCCCCACGACTCCGTACGACCCGTTCACGCACTCCTCCTTCGGCACGTCGCGAGCTATTCTCGCCACGGCCTCCTAAACGCACGACAGCCACAACCCGGTGCTCGTGCGCATGCAGAACAAACCAAACGGTAGCAAATGACTAACTATGTGTGTGCAAAGCTTAACTAACATGCTGTACCTTCTACACCCTTTATTTCTCTATGGGAGTAAGCATGAAACTTGTTCTTTTATATCCCCATTTTTTACTTGAATGCAATTTGATTCGGGCAACCATCTCAAATCGGCCTGAAGCGGCCCTGAATTTGTGTAAATGTAATCAGCTAGTTGGTGTAGTCACCTAATAGCTTGCTCTAGGCTTTGTCTGCCCCCTCATCTCTGTATTTTGTAGGCAATCACCCAGCGGTAAGCCAGCCTCTGTAATGAATTCTTTGCTGTTTGGTTAATAGAATGAGTTCAGGTGAGCTGCTTGCCCCTTGTTGCTGCCTAAAAAAGAAAAATGCAATTTGGCTATTCTATGCTTCGGTTTGCAATGTATATATAAGTTTCTTTACAGCTAATTTGACATATTTTCTTTTAATTTTTCTAGACTGCGGCAGAGTATGAGCGGAGGAGGGAGAATTTTGTCAAAGAGCTTGACTTTGTGATTGCAGATGTGGTATACTCTATTAATCTTTTGGATATTTCCTTTATAATCAGCGAAACTTTGCCTTTGATTCTGTAATACTAGGCATCAGTTTGTTTTGGAGAGTTGTACCATCATTTTTCCTTGAGAAATCAGAACAAATAATTAATATGCTCTGGTGGGTTGACTCTGCCAAAGGTGTATTGGAGGTTCATTCATGTGTTTCTGATTGTTAAAATATCCTAAACATACATCTTTATATTTTATGGAGCCAGTTCCAACACCTCACCCGAGTCAACCCTCACCCTCCTTTCCATCTCCATCCTCAGAGTTCAATCAAACATGCCAAAAGCAACTAAAATTGATTGTTTCTTGTCTAATTTATAAAAGTTTGTGCAGTAATTGTCTAAATTAAAGGAAATGTCCTTTATGGGGACCCTAACATGCCAAACCCTTTGTTGTTGTCCGGTTGATCTATACCCCTTGCCTAAACAGTGTCTCAACACTTTTTAAGTTCAACCATTTCAGCTGAAGATTGGTATTAAGAACTTATTCTAATGGCAAATGCAAGAAACGTTCCAACCCAAGTCTCTACTAATTCAAAAAAAAAACCTCTCTGATGTTAAATGACATCTTTTTTTTACTAGTTTTGTTGATTCTGTTGTTATGGGAGTTTTAATCAGTAGTTCCCAATACATTCCAGGTCATGGCAATAGTTGCAGACTTCATGCTTGTTTGGCTTCCTGCTCCAACTGTGTCTCTGCAGCCACCACTATCAGTTAATGCTGGGTCTCTTGCTAAATTCTTCCATAACTGCCCAGATAACGCATTCCAGGTAACATGTTCTTTACTTTTTAATGAATTGGACAAATATTTTTAAGCTTAATTTTCCTTTTTCTAGTGGTATAGATGAAAAATTTCCTTCTCTGAAAAGGAAAATAATTCTCCTTTCCTTGAAACTCGAAAGGGAACTTATGTAACTTCTGCTGCAGGTTGCTTTGTCTGGAACATCATACTCACTTTTGCAGAGAATTGGGGCTATTGTGGTAAAGTTGAACCTTCTGCGCTCTGTTGTGACACTCACAGTTGACATTGAGTAATTTCAACTTCCTGTTTCTACTAACAATTTGGCTTATTTCAGAGGAACGGTGCAAAGCTTTTTGCAGTGGGAACTAGTGCATCTTTGGTAAGCTTGTCATGCTGTAGTTGTGATGCTTTTGACAAACACCACTAGCAGTCTATTTTGACTTCATGTCAATAAATGGCATCGGTAGAACAATTGTTTTCCTTCCTCAACTTGTTTGTTCTGCGTAGGAATTAGTAACTGTTTATTACAAAAAAATAGGGCAAGTAACATTTAGGAGAGTTGCGGGTCAGCTTGTTCTTTTTCTTGTAAGCATTCATTCATGTCATGTACTGTCCAGTTGTTTACTGGAAAACCTTGAGGCTTGGAGTGTACAAACTCAATAAATTTATCGGTACTCTTAAAAGTTATCACTCTAAATGTATAACATGACCTTGAAGCTTCAATTAGATATGTCGGATAATTGTAAGAGAAAGGACAAATATGCCTTCCAGAGCGTCATTGATCTTGTATTAGGTCAAGTTAACATTTCAAAAACTAAGGTGTTTGGTGAATTTTTATGACAGTAATTTGTTATTGGTTCCACATAAAAACAACTATCTAGTCAGCGCCATTTTTTGCTATTGAATCCATGCTCTATCGTAGCACATGGAAAGCTTAAAATGTATGATCAATGTCCTTTTCAGATTGGCACTGGTGTGACCAATGCGCTGATAAAAGCAAGAAAGGCTGTTAACAAGGATTTTGCTGGTGAAGTTGAGGATATTCCAATTGTTTCAACTAGTGTTGCGTATGGTGTATACATGGCAGTTTCTAGTAACCTCAGGTAACAAGCAATATTTCAAACCATCCCCTATATGATATGTTTAATTTGTGTCAAGTGATTAATTATTTCCTGAGAGGAACTTTTCTTAAAATTGTTTAATTCCATTCTTAAGAGTGACCACTCTCATTCCGGTTGGGACATAGGATGGTAGGAAGGTTCCAAAATCTTCAAGAAAATCATGGATATAGGAGTAGGACATACTAGAATATGCACATGCAATTGTGTTGGGACAAAAATGGTCGTTTACTAAAACTGCATTCAAGTGATCGAACTTATTTTTCAACAGATACCAGGTTCTGGCTGGAGTGATCGAACAACGGATGCTCGAGCCGTTACTACACCACCACAAACTAGTGTTGAGTGCACTGTGCTTTGCGGTTCGCACAGGGAACACATTCCTGGGTTCTCTACTGTGAGTAATCTGTAGCTCTCAGGAGGTTAACTGTGATGTCCATTCTGATGAGGTCACTTGGCTAAACTTCTACCTTTGCAGGTGGGTTGACTATGCCAGGTGGATAGGTATACAGTAGGTTTTGAGATAGAGCTAAAATTGCAGATGATTGGCCATGCCGGTTCGTCGCCACTTGATATTACCATCCTTCCTATCTCTGGAACACGACTCTTCTGCCTTCACAGGAGACACTTAGGAGAGATTTCAATTTTTCAAAGAAGCTCAATGAAAGGGTAATTTGTCGAATTCCCACAAACAAGTGATTGGATTCTTTTTGGTGGCTTGTGCGTTTTGTTTTGTTGAATTACATACGTTTTAGACAATAATTTAGCAGTCGTTCTTTGTGCGCACGTTCCTGTGCTTTGGTTTCTTGTTTTGTTTTACTTCAAAATTTGTATGTCCATCTGGATAAGCCGCGCGCACCGTATTCTTGCGAACTATCTAAGCTTGCATGACACGCACATCTGGATACAGAAGAAAAGTAAGATCCTGATCCTGTGCTGCCGGCTTATTGCATCGTGATTTCGTGACTGACTTCTAGTTATACTTCTAGGCTTCTAGCACTGGTGTTGTGGAGATTACCAGCGGGTAGACGCTTCAACAGTCTCGCTATCTTTGCCTCCAAATTTAGCGAGCGGAGTGAGACTCAGTTACATTTAGTGAGTCTCCGCTCGCTATCCATTCTTTCGCGCAACCGCTCGTTCCTTTGCCGGATCGCAGGGACACCGGCGAGGCTTCCTTTGTGTTCGGCGTCACTTCGCTGTCGTATAGGAAACCAACCCTAGCGCAGCCATCGATGGTTGCCCTCCCGCATGGCTTACCCGGCACGTCTCGCCTGTCTCCGGCTCCTTGGGCCTCTCCCTCGACCCTACTCGGTGCTCCTTAACAACTTGGAAATCCCTCCGCCTTCGTATTCCCCTCCGCTCCCCGTCCTCGTCAAATCCACGTGGATGCGAGAGCTCTCAAAAAGCTAGCACAAGCCCGCGCGGGAGAGGCGAATCCTCCGAATCTCTCGGCAGCGATGGCACTCTCTGACCGCTCGCGTGAGTCGCTCCTTCCGAGCTTCCTCTACGCCTCCGCGGCGCGGTCCTTCGCCAGCGCCGCCCGCCTTCCCTCCTCTTCCTCGGCCCCGACTGCTGTCGATGGCGGCGCACCGTTCTCGATCCAGGCGCCCAAGGAGAAGATCGAGATGTACTCTCCGGCGTTCTACGCTGCCTGCACGTCTGGCGGGATCGCCAGCTGCGGGCTCACCCACATGGCCGTCACCCCGCTCAACCTCGTCAAGTGCAACATTTCTATGCGATTCCGCCTGAAATTCAGATTGCTGGCTCCGAGGCTTATCAGCAAGGGAAGGTGATAAGTAATTCATTTCTTATTCTGAAGCTTTCCTGGTACTCGCTAGCATAGACGCACAGGATTGCATATCTCTATCAGATTATAGTAGCCTTGTTTAACCAAATGTTATATGATGTTAGTTTCCTTTTATTTTTTCTATCAAGTGTTTTCTGAGACAATCCATCCTAGATAGAACTCGTATAGCATTTTCTTTTTATGTGAGAGATCAAATGCCTCAAACATAACTAAATTGGTAGACGGACAACGCTACTGTGCTATCATGTTATTATCATGCATTCTTTTGTCAGTGCCATTGGTTCAAGCTAAGTATCTTTCAAATACTCTGCAAATCTATGGAATCGATGCAGCTTCCGAAGCTGCTAGCTTAGCACTTGATGTTCAACCAGGAGACCATGTTCTCGACCTCTGTGCTGCACCAGGTACTTATTTCAATCTTTTGTTATATATCACATTAGACTAGTATTTTCTTAGTGGCAAATGTCTAATAAACGATGCACCTTTATCAGACTTGTTTTGTGCGCCACATGTATACAGCAGTATGGAAAGACCTAGTTTTCTCCATAACCATAAGATGATAAGAACATAGGAGGCCTTTCCTGATTGGTCGATCTTTGGGTATTTAACTGCTTTGTTTGGATTGAACCAAGTCCATTCAGCCACACGATCCTGTTGTTTGACTGAACGATACAGTTTTTAGGTTGATAAATATGTTGCTTCTAGGAGACCTGGGTGTTGCAATCCTGTTGTTTGATGGACCGGTACAGTTTCAAGTTTCATAAATACATTGAATTGTATTCTCCAATAGGTTGAACATAGTAGTGTTAGTCTACATATTTGCTCCATTGTCAAGATGGTGTTGGTTGAAGTCCAACACTATTTTTACTGGATTGTTTTGCTATGGGTCCTGTAGATTGTGTTAGATCTTCAGTTATTTGTGGGATTAATGTCATTCAATGTGTTAACGATGCGCCTCATCCAGCATTGACTTATTCGATGTAGTTAAGTGAATCTATGGTTAACAACATTATTAATCACACAGAAGCATTACTTGAGCTATGAGTTATTCTGGGGGTTAGCTGCACTGAGGTGCTGAATGCTGATGGCACTGACTAGTTAGTTACTTAGTTGATTCACATGTTTTTCCTATCGGAGTAATTTGATCGTGGTACACATTGTATTGATGAATGTGTAATTTTGCGGCTATCAATTAGGTTGATGTAAAATCAGGTTTGAAGCTGAACCATAATCTGTGGCAGTTTGCACTTTTGTTGGTCCTCTCATAGGCTGGTTTCAAGTCGATATGTTAAGGTGTGGCTAGATCTGTGATCACTTATATATGTATTTCATGCCATTCTGTTTCAGTAGAGTGAACCATAATGGTGTCTTTTTGGGGATAATTGATTATTTGCCACAAAGTTGATGGTAATTGATGATCACTACCATCTACTATGATTTGTGATGTATAGTTTGAGATGGTTAGGCAGGTAGATGGAGTCATAGAGAGGTACATATGTGTTGTCTGATTCATAGTATGCACATAATAAGTTGCAATTGATACTCTGTGAAGTAAGGATTTTTTTTGACATAACAAGATTTTGTTAATTGTTTCAGATTGATCCAACGAAATACAAGAGCATCTCATCTGGATTTGGCATCCTGTTAAAGGAGCAAGGAGTTAGGGGATTCTTCAGGGGATGGGTGCCTACCTTGCTTGGTTACCGTGCCCAGGGGGCTTGCAAGTTTGGCTTCTATGAGTTCTTTACTCGAAGAAGAATTAAAATACTAATCTGTGCTGAGAAGATCACAACCTCCAGGGTAACTTCAGACTTTTTGGATGTCTAAGAAGAACAGTTGACCACTTGGCAGCTCTAGCATAATTAATCCATGCTCTCATCGTGATTTGCTGTTGGATATTTGAGAAAATGATGGGATCATGAAATTATTGAAGACATGGAGTGTTGAGATGTGGTTCGAAGGGCCTTTTGTTGCTAGTAGATCCCTGTCATTGCTACTTTGGCATATTATTTGCGCTAGTTGTCATTGTAGTGGTGATGCAATTGCCCTATACCTAGTTTCATAAGGACTCTATTAGAAAAAGGAAATTTCGGCCTAGCCAGCTGATAGCTCTTATCATTTTTGTTTGGAATCATGGTTTTATCTTGAAGTCGCCCACCTTTATCTTGAAGTAGAAAATGATGGGACCATGAAATTATTGAAGACATGGAGTGTTGAGATGTGGTTCGAAGGGCCTTTTGTTGCTAGTAGATCCCTGTCATTGCTACTTTGGCATTGCTCTTGATTTTTTTCGCGTTCAAAGATAGCCGTTACAACATAGTCGTACACAATAAATTTCAATTTTTAAATTTCTGCATTCAAATATAGATGTTTGAATTTATGGTAAAAAACGGATGCTGTTATGACGATTATATGAAATATGATTAGAATATAGGAGAGAGAATATAGAGAGTGTGATATGGAGAGTGCTGTTGGAGAGGGATGAGATATGGAGAGGTATTTTTTTAAAGAGTTCTCCAAATATGGCTTTTGGAGAGTGAGTTTTGGAGAGTCCTTTTGGAGATACTCTAACAAGCATATGATTTTAGGTGACAGAGCAGAGCCCAATGGAGAATGGACCATGGATGTGAGCGTGAGACTAGCGGATATGTAAGAAACAGATAGGGCACCACGTGCGTTACTGTTCACCAATTAAAAATGGTATACACACGCCCAATCAGTGGCTAAGATGGAAGCCTATACATTCTTCGGGTGTGTTTGGTAGAGCTTCAGCTCCATCAGATCCGTGGATCTGGTGGAGCTAGTTATTCCTAGCTCCACCAGATTCGTGGAGCTGGAGCTGTGAGTACATTAAAAGTATTTAGATGGATCATCTTGTTTACATTTTAGACCAAAAATATAAATTTAATTTACTTTATTTTAGTCTACAAGTTTCAGATCTCAGGTGAAGCTGAGATCTGGAGCTCTACCAAATAGGCCCTTCGTTAGGTTCTATAGGATCAATCACTATTGCAAGAATTACTATAAAATAATTTGTATATGTATTTTTTTTTGCAAAATTTTCACATATATTCCTCATAAAAGCCATTACAATTCTCCATAAAAAATTTGGTGCTAAATCCGATCCTAAAAACATAAACACCCGTTGAATTTGTGATCATCGTGGTCCAAAAAACCAAAATCTAGCCAAAAAATCCTGAAATCAATGTAGCAATTTGAATTTTTTCAAAAAAAAATTATCCCACCGAGATTTAGAATCTTGGCCCCAGCTGAAAGTCAAAATTTTGTCCGAGATTTCCGAGATCTCGACGCGATTTTGAACCATGGTTAAGATGCACATGCATCTTGTACGCGCTCTATGATTTAGTCGACATGATGTTTGAAGTTCCTTTTGTCACAACTAGACATGGGCATGGCCCAGCCCAAGGCATGGCACGTCACTCTGCGAAGGGTCATGCTTGGGCTAACACGCCATGCCACAATGGCTTAAGGGAACGACACATTGAACACTTGTGGCTGCGACGCGTGGCGGTAGCGTCGGCGAGGCGGTAGCGCGCCGACGCGAGCGAGCGCGGTACCATCTTGGTAGGGCCTTTGAATGGAAAGATGAGGTGGAGAGTGAGAGTACCTAGTTGGCAACGCCTTGCACTCGTCGCAAGCACCTGTGGCACTGACGTCGTGCATGCCCGCATCACCAAGGGAGAGAGAGGGAGGCGGCCATGGTGGAGGGGGAGGGGAGAGGAAGACGTCCATGGCAAAGGGGGTGATGGCCATGGTGGAGAGGGAGGTAGCCATGATGGAGGAGGAGAGGGCGATGGCAGAGAGGGAGAGGGAGGTGACCATGGCAGAGGGGGAGAGAGAGGTAGCCATGGCGGAGGGGAGAGGGTGATGGCAGAGAGGGAGAGGGCGATGGCAGAGAGGGAGGAAGGTGGCCTTGGCGAGGGGAGAGGGAGACAACCATGGCGGAGGGGCGTCGGCCATGGCAGAGGGGAAGGCAGCGACGGCAGATGGGGAGGGGAGTCAGCTGGTGATAGAAAGATGCGCCTATCAAGAGAGCAAGAGAGAGATGCTGGTGAGACAACGAGGGAGAGAGAGAGAGAGAGAGAGACGATGGTGACTAGATGTGGGCAACGGGCAAATGATGCTGAGAGACGGAGAGAGAGAGAAAGTCGAGGCTGAGAGATGAAGAGATAAAGGGAGTAGCGCGCAAATGTTAAGTGGCAATGGGCAAGTGACGTGACAAATGAAAGAAATAAAGTCGAAGAGCAATAGGCAAATGGTAGGCAACGTCGATTTTTCCGATAACGGGCAAATGGCAACATTCTCCTAGTCCATTGCTATAAAAACCCTCCCTTGTCTTCTTGTTTCTTCAGAACATGATCAGTAATCTCTCAAATATCAAACCCCCTCCTCTTCTCCCTTTGCTCTGTCAATAATCTCTCAAAGATCAAAATGCATAGCAAGAAAAGGTCTAGGGGAGCAAGAGAACACGCTTTCGCAAACCAAGCCCTCCCTCTAGGATCAAGTGATCAATGCTCACCAACTCTCCCTGAGTTTGAGAGACTATGGTATAGATGATAGTCATATGGATGGCACAGAGGGTATCGAGGATGCCTCTTACCTTCCTGATGGGCTGAACTCCACGCCGAACCCCGATGCCATTACATTGGTACAAGCAGTGCTCGGAGGCTCCATTAGTCGACGAGCATTGTGCTGGCAACATGTGGATAGAATCATCAAAATTGACGATAAGCCGAGGTAGCGTATGCTATTTATAAATATTATCAAGATAAATTATCTATACGTACATATGGAGAAACAGATCATCTCAAGTGACACGCGGAGACATGCTAAAAGAAGATATCGGCTGGACAAAGGCCAAGGTGGGCATTTAGACCCAGCTTAACTTCAATACCGATGGTTCGGTAAACACATAGCTATACAATGCTGAGGTAGATAGAGAGAAAATTGCATGGTATATAGTTAATGAGGATCTTTCAATTAGAATAAATGAGAGCTATGGTTTTGAAAGAATGATCCAACGTGATTTTTGCTCACAATACCAACACGTAAGTAGAAGAATAACTACACATGATATATACGCAATGTACAAAAACTAGCAAGCATGAAAGAGAACTTCACCAGAGTTAGTTTTTTATTTGCTTTGACCTCAGATATATGGACTCCATCCCACCAAAGGGGGGCCTATCTAGTGTTCGCACACATTACTTGGATGATGACTACAACCTAAACAAAAAGGTCATAGGGTTTAGGCTAATCGACGAGGTACACACCGGAGAGGCTATCATTGCACGTGTACTCGAGGTTATTAGTGAATTTAAAATAGAAAGTAGAACTATTACCATCACTCTTGGCAATGCATCATCCAATACAATGGCCATGGAACATCTCACACCGCACCTGGAGACTTATATTGGAGGTTTTGTACTCCACCAAAGATGCATATGCCACATTATTAATCTCATAATGCAGACATATTTGAATGTAATGAGACCTAGTTTGAACAAAATACACAATGCTATCCAATTTATTACAGCTTTGACTATAAGATACACCCAGTTCGTAAAGTACTTAAGGCCAACAATAAGAGATAAAAAAGATTCAACATTGACATGAAGGTTAGATCGAACTCTACGTATACTATGGTGAAGCGGTACAAGAACTACAAGCACATTATCTCTGAATTTATCAATTGTAATTATGGTAAGCAGTTAGTTAAAGATGCAGATTGGGAAGTTGCCAGTCTTTTTCATGATTTTCTAAAAGTTTTATACGATGCAACCACTCTTTTATCCGGTGTTTACTACCCAACTTCTTGCTCAGTCATCGAGTGGCTTTGAACTTGTGCTAATTCTTTCAAAGAAAATAGAGATAATTATGTTTTACAACTGATTCTTCAACCAACAGAAAAAAAATTAAAATATGTTACAGCAATTTCACATCTCTACTATTTTGGTACTATTTGGATCCTTGGATAAAATTATCTGATTTGAAGGGCGCTTTCGAGGGAATTGGTGAAGTATTTTATATTGATTTTTTTTAGGCCCTTACGTTCATAATGAGGTTTTTTAAAGTTTTCGATAAATATTATGAAAAGTTTGGCAGCAAAATTGAAGCAAGAAAAACTACCTCAACAATACAACAAGCATGAGACGATTCGAGCAATTCAAGTGTATGGTAGAAGATAAAAGGAAAGACATCTAGTTCGTCTTTCGAAGAGCCGAGCAGGTCACAGTGAAATCCACGAGTAGAGATCAACCACTGAAGGATGGAGATGGCGATCAGAGGGGGGGCTGAATGATCCTAAATAAAATTTTCCCCACTCAAAATGACCCAACCAAGCCCACAGACAAATCAATCAAGAGGAGCAAATAAGAAGGAGCAAGTTGATTTACAAACCCGATATGACCATCAGTTCTCCAGTATGACTGGACAGTGGGCGGTATGACCGGGCTCAAGAACAGCAGGAGGAACAGAGCCAAGAATAGCACGAACTCAAAAGATAATTTGACGAATCTTTTGATTGGCTGGACAAAAAATCACAAAACTTGGTAGATGTGATCCGAAGGATGTCAGGAACTTATTCCAACCTTCCACACGTCACAGCAAGCAAGCAAGAACATAAGTCCAAAAACCTCCCACACGTCACAGCATGCAAGAACATAAGTCCAAAAACCCCTCAAACACGATCTAGAAGAATGATTCACTCAGGCACACAAGATCGGTTTCTTGCAAGAAAGAACACAACATTTGCCTAGATGATTGGGATATGGTCTGAAGAAGACTCATCCATCAATCATACATCCTTAGCACAAGATCCACATGCATTTAGAAGGAGGGGAGACAAATCCAAATGTGCAAGAAGCAAATTGCAACAATGTAAATTATGGAATTTAATTGCTGAATTTAAACGCGTAAAGTAAATTCAAGCATAAGAGAAAATGATCTGCATTTCTTGAAAGGAGGTTTACAAAGCCTCACAACAAGGTGAACAAAAAGGCTCAAAGGAGCCAAAACCTCAAAAACCTTCAAGAGGAGGAAGGCTACCCCTTCCCCTCTATTTATATTACCCTTGAGTCACCTTCCACCCTTGGATGAGTTCCTTCTACTCTATGTACCACCAAGGGCTAAGAATGACTCCCACACACAGCCATACATGGGCAAACCTGAAACCCAATAAGCATAATGGGTTTTTGCACGTTTTTCTAAGTATACTAACTAGACTTGCTACTCTATCACCTAGACCATGATCCGACGGCCCTCCTTGATCCGAGCAGCTCCTAGCTAGCATCTCAACCATTCCTTGTCTTTTAGGTTCGCAACGACTCTGTCTCCGATCTCCTCCGGCGATCTTCGACCGTCTGGACCTTCGGCGCACCTCGCCTAGTCCCGGTCATCCTTTGCCTCACCATGACCTAGCATCGTCGTCCTGCAACCATCAAAAACAAGGAAAACCCATCACATAGCAATGTCCAACAAAGATATGCAATAAACATCCAATTGTGAGAATCAATTCTCACATCGCTCATCAAGTCAGCACTACCTACCACTGTATCGACTTCATCGAGTGGTAACTCAACCACCGTATCGACTTCATAGAGTTTCCACCATCGAGTAAGATCCTCGCTCGAGTAGTAACTCGACCACCGTATCGACCGCATCGAGTCTATCGACCATATGTCCAAATCGGTGCCAATTCTATCGACCACATGTCCAACTCGATATCAAATCGATAAAACGATATCGAATAACAATTTTTTAGACTAAGGACTCGAGTTGAGCTGACGGCAGGGCGCTCGACCCAGCAACATTTCTACTCGATACTTAGCTACTACCAATCTACTCGAGTCGTCCGACCACAAGTCGGCAGGGAATTACTCGAGGCCAGTAGAACCGCTCGTGACAGATACAACTCAAATTGCTTCAATTTGAAAATCCAATTCAAATCAAACTCAACCTAGAGTATACCAAGCTCAAATTTACTCAAATACTCATCACCAACATAGGTAGACCTCCACATGGTCTTTCAACTACTATCTTGACACGCCTTTTGCGGAGACTGAGCTTGACATTACGGATGACAATGAACTCAACTTGCTCTTATGATGGACGAATCACCAACATATTTATCATGTCCTATCGTAATTTGCACAGGATGTACTTGTGGTTCCGATGTCGACTATCTCATTGGAAGCTACTTTCAGTTTGGTGGAGAGAATACTTGAGCCAAAGAGGTCATCTCTCACGCCTAAGATGGTTGAGGCAATCACATGCCTCAAAGACTAGGAGTGTGCTGATAAGTGAACACAACATCAGACTGATGATCCGGAGATTACGGAGGCATTAGCCGACCTTGATCACCTCAACCTTGACCAGTCTATATATATGTGTGTAGTTACTGTACTCTTTTCCTTACCAGGAGTACCCCATACTAGGGTGTAAGGTTTTTAACTAGGTAGTAACTCTGTACCTGTTTAAGAATGAATAAGATTTAGTTCTTTCCCTTCCAATATTTGTGTCCACTGCTTTAGCCCCGTGCATCTCCGACTCTATTCCTCACGCCACAATAGTGCAAATGGATCAAGCCTGGGCTAGCACGGACGGTGGGCCAGCTGGATCGTGGCAATATGACACAATCTAGGCCTACAGCCCATCGTGCCTGTGTTGTGTCGGTCCAGCATAGCACGATGCCTAGGTGACTCATGACTCATCTTGTCTAGGGTTTGATGAGTCAAAGTTAGTGCACGTCGTAGTACCTGGAGTTGGATTGATTCAGTAAACAATTGCTTTTGTCCTTTTTCACCTTCTAGAAACTTTGCACAATAATTAATATATGAGATAATTAATTATTTGCCACCGTAAAGCCATCATGTTCTCCCTTCAGTCATAAATAGTTGTCATTTTGAATATCGACATGGTTTCCAAAACACAGTTTTGATCACTAATTCCTATTGTATTATATTGTATTTATAAATAAAATAAAATTATAATATTACGAAAGTACTTTTTGAGACAAATGTACAGATATAATTTTTATATATCCAATTTAAATATTTAAAATAATATTCACAGTCAAAGTTTTAAAATTTTGACTACATCTATGTCTAGAACAATAACTATTCGTGGTCGGAGGGAGCACATTGTATTGATTTGTGCTGCAATGCTATTCCCGATTTGTGTTGCAAAATCTTGTCACTCAGAAAATGTTCCGTGCAACAGTATTATTCCCAAATTGTCATTGGATATGCACCGTTGCCTAGCCCACCTGTAATTGGAATATGAGATGTAGGAGGATGCAGATATAATAGCTGACATGGGGCACATGATACCAAAGCTGGCAAATTACACTTATTCCTCAGCTGGTTCCACAATGATGACACAATGAACTAATACATTGTGTCAAAATGCAAAAAAGATGAGAATACCGTTGCAAAATGATAATGATTGCCGTAGATCAATCACAATGCCAATTAAGAACAGGGTTTGAAATTTCATTTTCGGTTCACATCTCAGAGGTGGATGAAATCTTGTCAAAATTCAAAAATAAAATTTTAAATCTAGAATTTTTGAAACGAAATTTCTGAAATTTGGCTAAAATTACCGAAATTTTGGACGAAATTGTAGAAATCATGGCAAAATTCAACCGAGCGAAAAATAGTCGAAACAACGTTAGAAAATTTTGAAATTTTTTTGGTTGGTCCTAACACATCACTAATGTCTACACAGAAATTTCAAATGATGATCAAGCCTAAGGAATTTTTAAAAATTCTGATAGTGCTACTGTCTTGGTAAAAGGCTGACCAGTAAATTTAAACCGAATGAAAATTATTCAAACCATGTTAGAAAATTTTAAAAATTTTTGTGGATGATCCTGAAGCATCACTAATATTCTCATAAAATGTTTAGATTATGATCGAGCCTGAGGAAGTTTCAAAAATTATGACAGCGCTACTGCCCTGACAAAAGCCTTACAATGCTACATGTATTGCATCCATAGATTTGATTGAGCAACCAAAAAAGGTTTAGATTTTTTGAAACTTTTATAGAAGGGTTCCAAAGAAATTATTAAGCTCTCCTAAAATTTTTGGATTATGATCACACTAGAGCTAATTTATAAAATTCTGACACTCTTATTGTCTTATTTATGTTCCTTTCGTTTTTCATTTTTTAAACATAATAATGAAGTTCAATTATTTTTGTATGACTCTAGACTACTAAAGATGCTACCATAAATTGTTTAGAGTATGACCAAGTTTGTACATTTTTTCAAAAAAATCTAACAGTGATTTTTTTATTTTTATAAAATATCTCAAAATTTCACTTTTTTCAAATATTTTAATAGAAGATGACATTCTTATGGGCTATTGACCCAAATCTGGCCAAAAATACTGAGATTTTAGTGAAATTTGCTAACATTACTGTAGCAATTTGATTTTTTTTTATTTTATTCGCAACAGATTTGGAATATCGTTCCCAGTTGAAATGCGAAATCTCGGCCAAAATTTCCAAACTTTCACCGGGATTTTGAACCTTGATTAAGAATAGATGAAGAATAATCGTAATACATAACTATAGGATATAGAGAGATCAACTATTTTCTCTTTATTTATTGTAGATTGTTTCTCTTATACAAAGGGGTTCTATATTTATACCTATAACTCTTCAGGGGTAGTTTTGGAATTCGCTTTCCAAAACCAAGAGTCCAGACACTCCCTTCGGTCACAAATAGTTGCCGTTTTGGACAACGACACGGTCTCCAAAACACAGCTTTGACCACTAATTTCTATTATAATATATTTATAAAACCCAATAAAATTATAACATTATGAAAGTATTTTTTGAGACAAACCTAAGCATATGATTTTCATGTATCCATTTAAATATTTAAAAAGATATTGATAGTCAAAGTTTTTAAAGTTTGACTGCACCTATGTCCAAAATGACAACTATTTATGTCCGAATGGAGTATATCTCAACAACTAGGACTAAGAGTCCGGTTATATCTCAACACTCCCCTTAGACGAATATGGTGTAAAGCATATGCCTCATCAAAAAATCCTCCCAAAAGCACAGTGGGAAAAAAGGATGGAGAAAAGAATATATTGCACCCGTATATTGTATTGCACTTGTTGCGTCAAAAACCTTGATGTAAGAAAACTTTAGGAAAATTCACTAAGGAAAAAAGAGTACAACTTTTAATCTTTTGGATTATAGTAGCATCTTCAGGATCATACTATGGGTTATGGTTTAGAGATTTACTCTCCATAAACTCTGCATATCCAAGAACACATCTTTGGAAACTAAATGTCAGCAAAGACTCTAGGAATAAATCAGCTAGATTTTCACATAACTTAGTTTGCAATATCTTTACCTCACCATTCTTCTGGAGTTCGTGAGGATAGAAAAATTTAGGGGCAATATGCTTTGTGATATTGCTCTTTACACAACCCGTTTGCATCTGTGCAACACAAGCAGTATTATCTTCATAGATAATTGTGGGGGTATCGATGATGTTAATATCACATGACTTCTAAATATGGCTAATGACATTTCTCAGCCAAACACATTCACGTTATACTTCATATAATGCTATAATCTCTAAATTATTGGTAGATGTAGCTACAAAGGTTTGCTTAAAACATCGCCAAGAAATGGCCTTACCATCATAGAGAAACACACAAACTTAGTCTAAGATTTAGCACTGTGGAGGATCAAACAGATAGCCAGCATCCATATATCCTACTATGCTCAAATCTTGGTCCTTCTAGTAAAATAAGCCAAGATCTTGTATACCTTGGACATTTCTGAGTAAAGTCTTTGACACCAGCCCAATATCTTCTGGTTGGAGCTGCACTGTGTCTAGCTAGGAAATTTACTATGAATGCAATTCGCAAGATACATAAGTACTCCAATGGTGCTTAAGTATGGAACTTTAAGTCCTAAGACTTTCTCATTTTCCATCCTCGATCTGAATGGGACTTATCCACTTCAAGGGATCTTACTACCAATGTGGTTTTTAACTGGATACAACAAACTCTATCATCTGCACGCTCTGCAGTCCTTTTAAATGGAGTGCCTAGTCGATCCTTTCAATTCAAGAGAGGAATCAGATAGGGAGATCCACTATATCTACTTCTATTTGTACTAATGGCAGACCTGCTCCAAGCAGTAGTAAACAAAGCAGCTGAGCGAGGCTTGATTCAATTCCCAATTCCAAACCACAATGTCACTGATTACTCGATAGTCCAATATCCAGATGACACCCTCCTCATTATGCCAGCAGCTGCCATGCAGCTAATCTGCATAACAAGTCTCCTAAATATCTTTGTGGCTTCAACTGGTCTCGTCATCAACTATCATAAATCATTCATGTATCCTATAAACATTAATGAAGAACAGCTCTCTACCCTGGCAAATACTTTTGGTTGTGCAAAAGGAACAATGCCTTTTACCTATCTTGGTCTCCCTTGGGAATCTCTAGGCCCACGATCAAGGATTTTGGCACTTTGATTGACCCTACTGAAAGGCGTCTTTCTGGTAACTCCATATTCTTGTCCTATGGTGGAAAGCTCACCATGGTTAATGCAGTCATGTTCTTCATTCCAACTTACTACATGTGTACCCTTAAACTTCCTAAGTCAGTCATCGACTGGATTGACAGAGCTTGAAGACATTGTCTATGGAGAAGGTCAGAGGACCTCCAAAAAAGAAGTTCATCTATGGTTGCATCTAAAAAGGTCTACACTCCAAAAAAACAAAGGGGGCATGAGAGTCTTAAATTTGCACATATAGAACAGGGCCTTACTCCTAAAACATTTACACAACTTCTATAACAAGAAGGATATTCCATGGATTCATTTGATGTGGAATTCCCATTGCCAAAATCATATCCCTCACTCCTAATGTGTCTTGGTTCTTTCTGGTGAAAAGACATAATGAAATTATCAACAGAATACCGTCGAGTAGCGACCACTCAGATAGGAGATGGAACATCGGTAAGCTTTTGGAAGGACTTATGGAACAACCAACTCATCAGCCTAACCTTTTCGATTCTTTTCTCCTTTG
Source organism: Otatea glauca (assembly GCA_036346275.1). Taxonomy (NCBI): domain Eukaryota; kingdom Viridiplantae; phylum Streptophyta; class Magnoliopsida; order Poales; family Poaceae; genus Otatea; species Otatea glauca. Next base: position 42,155,474 of record CM070719.1, read on the forward strand.
CCAAACATGAAGATATCTCAGTGTCTTCTTTCTTTCAAGATACGCACCGGACAAACCACTTTAACCTTCCTCTTTCAGAGCAAGCTTACTTCCAGCTACAAGAATTATATCATATCCTGCAGGATGTAACTTGCTCCCCTTAGTCCAATGATCAATGATCTTATATCTGGGGTCTCTCCTCCTACAATGAAAAAAGATTTTATACTCACCTCTTCGAGAGCATCTCTACTCCCGCTCCTCTAAAATGGATCTGGAAGACTAAATGTGTCCCTAAACTTCAAGTTTTCGCATGGCTTCGCTTTCAAGACCGTTTGAACATAAAAGTCATGCTAACCAGAGGAGGTTGGTACACAGGGCAGAACTCACTATGCATACTGTGTCAGAGCAATGAGTAGGAGACGACTAAACATATATTCTTTGCATGCAACTTCAGTAGGATATATTTTCACTATAGTCCAAATGACGAAACAAAGATCACCTCATCAGTTCTTCATGGAGGTTTTCATCATAGTTGCTTGGCACATTTGGAAGCAATGTAATAGGAAAAATTTCCACCACATCGACGAGTCCAACATGAATTGGAAGGCGGAGTTCGTTACAGAAGTAAGAAGTCACCTGATTAGGGTCAAAGATTTTCTTAGAGCCATTATAGAATCTTGGATTAGGGGCATTGATGTATCACATATATGAAATCCTATGACCTCTTGTCATTATGACCCCCTGGCCCTTCTCTTTGCCTGAGCTTGTTCCCCATCTTCCCTCCCTCTTTTCTCCCTCCCTCCTCTCATTTTCTTGTATAACTTTTATTTCTTTTAATTCATTTTTCCAGTAGGAGTCCCTCCTACTGTTTTCTGCTAAAAAAATGTTTTTTAAAGGATAATTTATCCATATTGAATTTTTCTAATACCTTCTTTGTACAGGTACATTGGTTTACAAAAATTCCTTCTGAGAAATGCTCTAGCTATAGGCATAAGCAATATTTGGTTTTACCCAAATCTTTCATCTTAAACTCCGTCATAAGGTAAGAACTTACTTCATTTATGTTCTCTATGGTTTCAATGATATTTAAATCATTGATATAGACTGAGATAACACAGAATCCATTCTGGGACTTTTTTTTATGAATATAGGGATAATCATCATTATTGAAGTATCCCTTCTTTCGAAAGAACTCACTAAGTCAATTGTATCACATTCTCCTCGACTGTTTTAATCCATATATCGACCTCTGCAATTTAACACTATACATGTTGCAATTACTTTTATTAGGATCTAGAATTTGACTCATTCAGAGATTATCGTATAAATATCCATATCCGATGACCCATATAAATATGTGGCCACTACATCTATCAACTGCATTGATAAGTTCAAGCTAGCTGCCATTGATATTAAATATCAAAATATTATTCCACTCATTATAGGAGAGTAAGTTTATCATAATCAATGCCAGGTCTCTGCTTGAACCCTTGTGCTACAAGCCTTACTTTATATTTCACCACCTGGTTGTTTTCATTTCTCTTCCGAATGAACAACCATTTTTATTCTATAGGGAACATTTTAGAAGGTGTTCGGTCAATAGGACCGAATACTGTCCTTTTGTTAAGTGAGCACAATTCTGCCTCAATTTCTTCTTTTCATTTGACCTAATCTAACCGCTTCTAGCACTTTACCATGGACTTTAGTTTTGGATCTAGATCAAAAGTTTTAGCAGTTTTCGAGGCAAAATATATGTCGACAATTGCAGTCTTTCTTTTATACAATTCTCCCGAATCCACATGATTAGCGAAAATTTCTTCATTAATTTCTTCCAGCTCGTAATTTCAAACAACAGTGGAATCTAGGTGTTGTGACTTTCCAGTGTCAGATTGTGCATGTAAATATTTACTAGGGTTACCATCTTCAGGATAGCTCATTTCAATGATTTTATTAACAACAGGTTGAGCTTCTTCTACTATCTTGAGTAGTGTTCTCATTTGTTCGATTCTCTGTTTCTGTGGATGTCTTCGTGAAATTGAGTCCCATGTGTCCGAAGGTCTCCCCTTCTTCTTATCATGGGGGTAAGAGTAGATTCAATATCCTTTTGAGATATTTTCACTCTTTCTAGTGTGTGTACTATAGGTATATGAGATTTTATCACTCCCTTATGATCAATCAAGACATCGGGCAAGTTATTAGCTATTTGTTGCAAATTTATTACTCTTCGAACTTCAAGTTCTAATTCTTTAGTGTGTGGGTCTAAGGACTGAATGTCTATGACATTCCAATATATTTCCATGCATTGTTTAGTGTGTTATTTTCTTCCCCTAATTTCAAAAATTATCCTCATAAAAAATACTATCAACTTACCAAGCCGTATATAGATCCTTTGTCATAGGCTTTAGGTATTTAATAATTGATGACGATTCATAGCCTACATAGATCCCTAACTTCCAGTGAGGGCCCATGGTTGTATGCTGTGGTGGTGAGATTGACACATATATATCATAGCCAAATTTTCGTAGATAGAAAATACTTGGTTCTTTCCCACACATTGTCTGCAAAGGGGCAATTCCATAGTATGCTGTTGGTCTGAGTTGAATTAATACAAAAGTGTGCAGCACTACATGGCCCCAATAGCTGGTGGGTAGCCTACAATTTTGCAAGAGTGGCCTAGCTATAGGTTTTATTATTTTAATTAATGAGTCTGTAAGGCTATTTTCTGTATGGATGTGAGGTGCTGAATGCTCTATATTCATACCCAGAGTTATACAATAATCATTGAATGCCTTTGAGGTAAACTTGCTAGCATTGTCCATTCAAATAGACTTAATCCTTTCATATAGAAAGGAGGCTCTTAATTTAACAATTTAGGCATTTAATTTAGTAAAAGCATGGTTCCGAGTAGATAAGAAGCATACATGAGACCATCTAATAGAAGCATCTATTAGTACTATAAAATATCTAAAGGGGTCCGACAGGAGCTTGATAGGTCCACAAATATCACCTTGAAATATCTCGAGGAAATTAGGTGATTCTTCCCTAAAAAGAGGGTCTAATTATGAGCTTTCCTTTAGCACAAGCAAGGCATAAGAAGTCTTCAGGTCTAGAGAAGTCAATAGTATTTATATTGTAGCCAGCAGAATTATTGATGATTTTTCTCATTATATTGAACCTAGGATGACCCAGTCGATCACGCCAGATCTTGAATATTTCTAGGATTTTAAGTATTGTCTTCATGGTAACATAAACTTAAGGTTTTATATATGTATAGTATAATTCTGAGGAGAAGGAAGTTTTTCAACCACCCATTTTTGGCGCTCGTTAAACATAGTCATGAGTAGGTGTTTTGTACTATCCTCATTTTTTGTCTCCATATGAAAACCATTCGAACGAATATCTTTGAAACTTAATAGAGTACGACTAGACTCAGTGTACAATAGAGCACGCTCTATTATTATATGAGTACCCATAAGGAGAACTGCGATGGCTTTTCTAGTACCAACAATGAGATCATCGCTTTCGGCGATGGTCATAATATTTCTAGTTTTCTCAGTCAAAGTTTGAAAATATTTAGTTTCCCTAAGAATTGAATTTGTGGTGCAACTATCTACAAGACAGATTTCCTCCTCCGCCATTAGATTATACTTTATTCTATATTAAAGGGATGATTTAACAATCAAGCATTTCTTTCATCAGGAACATATTGTAAAATATAGAACAAACATAACATAATAAATAAATAAAATATCCTATAAAATAATAATTTATTTAACTTTTAAATGATAATTTCTCAACAGAAGTGTATACCAATGTTCCTTCAGGAACTAGGACTAAACTGATAAGAAGACTCGTAAGGAGACTCATAAGGAATATGTGCCATTGACTAGTAGAGGGAAGGAGTATTTAACAGACTAATTCAGGTCTCCATATGAGTCGTGGGTGTCCTACTAGGATTCATCGAGCTCAATAGGATCAAGAACCATATTATCATACTTCTCAGTGTCCGTGTCAACAACAGGTTGAATGGTGAAGTGTGTCTCAACTTTGTTTCCCTGGTTCTTTTTTACTTTTCCAGTGGTTTGCATGTAAAGTTCAGCCAAATGCTTTAGGGTGCGGCAATTGTGCGACCAATGGTGAGTGCATCCACACCTAATGTAGGGTTATGTAGGGCAAGTGGCCTTGTTTGCTGAGTCTCATTTCTAGGAGTTCTCTGTCGTTTTACCTTTACCTCCCCGTTGGGGCTTACTTCTTTCTTTCTGTATTCCGCCATTCTTCCATTTTCATTCTTTATACCTATGGCCTTTTCCGTGGCCATGGCTATTACTAGCCTGTTGAGCATTGGCATGTACTTCGGGTATTGCCTGTATCTCATTGGGAAAGATATGATGATTCTTCATCAGGAGTTCATTATGGTTCTCTACTACTAGCAAAGTGTAAATAAGCTCAGAATACTTCTGGTATTTGGCATGACGATACTGTTGCTGCAGTATCCTCTTGTTGGGGTGGAAGGTACACAATATCTTGTCTATCATTTCGGTATCTGTAAGTTTCTTTTTACAGAAATGCAATCTGGAGACAAAATTGTGCATGGCGGAGTTGTACGTTGTCACGGTTTTATAGTCCTGTAAGCTTAGAAGGGTCCATTTGCGCTATGTTTTTGGCAACAGGATGGATCTTTGCTGGTCATAGCATTCCATTAGGGAATTTCATAGTGCCAATGAGTCCTCCTCCAGCAAATACTCGGCCTTCAGGTCCAAATATAGATGGTGTCTTAGGAAGTGCAGAGTCGTGCACTTGACGGTCTCAGGAAGAGCAGGAGTATCAGCTTCAGGCTGAGTAATAATAGCTCTAAGAGATTGAGTTGTTAGGTTAATCTTGGATCTATTGTCTAGGTCAGGTAATTGCTGCTATTCAAGGCAAGCTCGGCAAATTCCCTCTTTGCGATGTCCAACATATCCTATGTTATATTCATGCAAAAATGAATTTTCCACTGGTAAAATCAATATATTGCATACTTACTCTTGAATCAATAAATCTTGTTCTATATCTACTCAGTAGATAATTATCTAAAACTTCCCAGAATTTTTCATAATTTCCTGCTAATTATCGAGCAATTTTTAGAATTACCATAATAATAGAAAATAAATTCAGTATGAATAAACATGGGATTATGCCAGGAAAAATAAACCTAGAGATACAAAGCTCCTAATATATGCTATGTCTAAGGTTCAACAATGTACGAAAGGTCATATACCTAAAAAATTGAGTTTCTAAGATTTAATATAATTTTTTAGAATTTATCAACTATTATTCGGGATTACTGAAAACTTTAGGGTGCGAACCGTTTTTTTTTCATGAACAGTAACTAGAGACACTTATTTCGACAATTAGATTAACCTAGTCTCTAATTGACAATTAAGAATGACTAATCTTGGTAATTAGGTAAATTAATCTACAGGATTAAAAAACTATTAAGGTGCAAATAAAAGCCTATTTGAGGGAGCTGTACCTTTTCTAAAAAGCTGTTTTTTTTTGTTTTTTAGGCTAAAAAGCAACTGTAGTTTTTATAAGAGGTTGTTTCACAAATAACTAATTTACCTTAGCAATAATCTGCAAAAGCAGATCTCATCCAGCTTTTAGTTTTTAACTTTTACTAGTTATATGTGGTTTTTACCTTATACCAAAAGATGCTTAAAAACTGAACTTTTTGGAGTGCTATTAGCTTTTCAAAAGCTGATGCTGGCTTAACTTAGATGCTTCGAACTTATGTACAGTTTGTAGTAGATTAATGATTAAAATTCGATGCAGTATACATCGATAAGTGTAGAAAATTCTTCGGTCGCGGAGAGTTTCGTGGCTTATTTCTTCTTATGGCGCGTGGTGCGATGGATGATATATGGTGGTCGCCTTCGCAAGCATGGGTTAATGGGCCACCTCGACGCGGCCATCACGGCGCCCTTCCCTCTCGCGCCATGCCACACATGCTCCATCACCATCGAGCTTAATCCTTTATATGTCTTGCTGTACATACCAGAGATCCGGTGATGCATGAATGGTGGTGGTGTTTAATTAGTCACGCCAGCACATAATCTATCAGTTCAACGTGAGCCTGGGCGGCTTGCTAGCCGGGCCCGTTCGTGCATACAAAGATAGGATTTGCCGGTATGGATCCATGGTGTCCACCTCCACGCTCTACGGGGACTGCAACTTAAACAGTTCAAGATCATTCATCGGATAGATCGAATAGATATCTATTAAATAGACTTCTTCAACTCTAGTGATAAAATCAGAACCTTAACTTATCAAAGCCGTGAAAGCTATTCTAGACCAGCTTTCAGCTTCTCCTAGTATAAATTGACTACTGGCTTTTGACTTTCAGCTACGAAGAAGTCTGCCGTTTAAAACAGTTTCTAGCTTTCAAAGAGGAGAAATTGAAACTGAAACCGTTTCGGAGACCTAAGCACTTCTCAACCAATTTGAAGCAAAAAGTTGTAGTGTTTCTTGGGTTGAATGCAACAATTAATTGACAGAGAAAAACATGTACATCTACGCGCCCTTGAATGTTGTATGGAGTAGATGTCTTCTTTCATTTTGAATAGCATTAATTTTTTTTAATAGCAAGATGCCTACTTTCATGAACGAACTCGAGTATGGAAGCAGTGTTTTTTATGACGTTGATATCCAGATTCCAGTATACGTTAAATGTGGTGACCACCAATTTGGGTCGCCAGTTCAATGATATCGAGTGGTGAACCACTGAACGCTCCAGAAGTGTGATTCATGCTGAATTCATCCTCCTTCCTTTTGTCCATACTAGATAATTGACCGCAGCTTGCCACGCCGCGATCGTTGCTCCACACACGAGAAAATCGAGAAAACGTGCGATTGCCGCTCCCCACGCGAGAAAATCGAAAAAACACGCGAAACTGCTGAAAGGATATGAACTTAATCGTGTTTTTTTCGCATTTATTCGGCGGAAAAGGACCTAAACGGAACGCTAAAAAATGAAAAAAAAAGGACCTAAACGTAGTATATATATTGTTTCCATAAAAAGGACATAATCGTGTTTTTTCCCGAAAAAGGACCTAAATATAATTTTGATTTTCTAAAGGACCTGAGCGCAATGCTTAAAAACGCAAAAAGGGCATAAGCGTAACATATTTTTCTTTCACAAAAGAAGGATCTAACCGTAACATTTTTTTCCGAAAAAGGACCTAAACGTAATTTTTTCTTACAAAAAAGGATCCGAACGCAAATTTTTTTCCCCGGCTCGGCTCGAGCCGCTAGCCGAGCCGGCGCCCTCCCAACTCAAATGCCTCTGGTGCCGGGAACTCTCCCATCTTTAATGGAGGTAGTATATGCAGCGTGCATTATAGCATCAGCCCATCTCAAAGAGAGAGAGAGATATTCCTATCCATTCGTTTGGTTTCTAAAAGTTGTTTTGGGCCTTTCGGTACATGTATACTCAAACTTCAAAATTTGATTCTAGAATTAATTGACACTACTGCACATAGGTATATTACACAACCGTTTGTAAGCAACTGTCAGTGATGACTTCAATGATCACAGACGATTTGCGAACCGTCAGTGAAAATAGTCATCACAGACGATTCCAAACAAGAATCATCTGTGATTAGGGCCACATCACAGATGGTTCTTATAGATACTGTGATAAGGGCTACATCACAGACGGTTCTTGTTTGGAACCGTCTTATTTACTATTTTTTATATATTGACTAGCCTCAGGAAATGCTAGTTATTCCCTCTGAAACAAAAGAGATTGGTCCTTAATTTTTCATCTTCGTAATAATGGCATCTATCAGAGTACTGCAGAAACATTCAGGCAAGATAATTTGGTATCTTAAGGCAAAATGATTTCTCTAAGAAATAAGAATATAAATGGCTAATATATACATGACTTCACCCAAAGAGCGCAATCAAACTAATCATCAGTTTATGGAACAAAAAGTCTGAAAAAACTGAATTAGCTTAAGTTATGCATACATGAATAGAACAATTAAAATACATGGATATAATTGCCAAACAAAACAGTAGCCTAATATCTCCTCTCAGAAATCAGTTTACTTAAGTTCCCAGATAATAAAATCCACAGATAGATTTGAGTATGTATGTAGTTACCTGAATTTATCCACTTAATTAAGCAAGTATGTACTACTACTACTTTCCATAGAAGAAGTGTAGATATACCAAGTAGTTAATTGCATGTAAAGGTTATAATAAGTAAATATAGTAACAGATCTCGTAAAAAGCTATATCGATCACATGTTACGACAAGCAGTGCATCCATTTCAGAAATCAATTCAGATCACTCATTACAACGTGTATGTGCATCTATTTCAGAAATCAACTCACATATATAAAACTAATTGAATTCATAACTACAACTCATAAATTCACATCACAAGGTTTACAAATTAATCCAAATAGGAACTAACAAATTCACAACTCATCAGGTAAGGCTTGAGTGGCATTCGCCTTTTGGATTTACGACCTCATGCATCAAGAAGGCACAGAGTTGTCCTCGAATACCTAGCAAGTTAGCCTGTTCCAACGAAGATTCAGCGTATTTCCAAGCCTATCGATGGGAAGAGTAAAGTCTTGCGTGTATATAAATTAATAAGTGGAAACAATTGTTTCAAGATTGACAAACCTCTATGACATTGGTCTTCTGTGAACCAATGAGGAGTTGCATGTTATAGCAAACGTAGAATCCACATAGGTTAGTGCCCTTTGGCTGCTGGTGGCATTGCCAAAATACAATAGGTTAGTTCCGAAAGTATTATTATGGAGTGTGAAGGATTATTGCGTACTAGCGGATACCGAAAACTTATAAATATACTTCAGCTTCGATGGGTTCTTCCTGTGTGGCCCTATAGAAGCTTTGTAGACAGCAAACGACGCGTTGAGTAAATTTTTGATAGGTACTATCGAATATCTAAATATAGGGTACGTGTGCACGCCCAGTTTACAAAGACCAAACCGTATATGCTCTGGAAAGCGTTTAAGGACTCCGGATATCACGGGCCCAATTTCGGTGGGATACGATATACATGGAGAAGATCGTATCATATTAGGAAAGACTTGATTGAGTTTCCCGTTACGAGGAAAACCAACTCGAGTACGCCTGATATCTGAGGAAGTTTGGATACACGGTGAAGATCACGCGTCAATAGGATCCATCAGTTACGATCTGGGACTCCAAGATGGCTACGACTCGGATAAAGGCAGGGCTACTTCCACTATAAAAGGGCGGGGGCAGGCACCCTCGGAGGACTTTCTTTGGTGCCAAGTAGGGATGAAAACGGGACGGAAACGGTCGGTAAATGGTCATTTCGTTTCCGTTTCCACATCTTTTATCGGTAACGGAAACGGAATCGAAAACCCCGGAAACGGATACGAAAATGAATAAAAGTCGAAACGGATGCGGAACGGGACGGAGTGGATACGGAAACGAAAGTGGAAAATTCCACAAGAACGTAATACAAGATCACAATATACATGACCACAATAACAATATAACTCATTCCATCACAAAGGTGGATACAAGAACAATGATATTCACCGGTATCACTAGAAAGTTTTTTCTCAAGTTTGTCATTTGAAGGCTCGCTACTTGTCCCCCAGATCAAACCATCATATCCTCCTCCATATCATTATCATCGACATCCTCTTGCTCCTCCAACTATAAAGATGTAATGCCCTAAAATTTGCATATTATTGTTCATTATTCATTTATGATTTTCTGAGATTTATCCTGGATTTTCTGGAATTTACAAATGCCATTTTACTATTTTTTAGATTTATATAATTAATTTATTCATGAAAAATGAAACCGAAAATATGCTAGAAATAATTTTCCTAGGTTCAAAATGTTCCAAAGTATTTTTGAGAATTTTTTCGGAATTTTTGAACTCTATTTGATATTTTCTATAAAGCCATTTGTATTTCTGAAATTATTTTAATTCAAAAATAAATGTAAATTCTCCATTATCCTTTTGGGCCAAATGGGCCAAGTTTAGATGGAATTTCGGTTTCACTTATCGAATTTCGATTCGTTCCGTTTCAAGCGGAAATGGCTCTCCGTTCCATTTTCGTTTACGACAAAATTTTCGTTTAGTTTCGTCTGAGCATTTTAGTTTCCGTTTCGAAAAAGACTTCCGTTTCCATTTTTCTCCGGAACGGTCAGAAATTCCGTTTCCATTTTCACCCCTAGCGCCAAGCATCTCATAGTTGCATAGTCAAGCATCTGCTTTAGCCTAGGGTTCATTTTCTTTGTACTTAGGCTTGAATGTTCCAATCTGTACTTCATACTCAATATATAAACATCCACCATACAGGAAGTAGGGTTTTACTCCCCCCGCGAGGCCCAAACCTGTCTACATCGTGTGTCTTCGACCTTGTGCTTAACTCTGCTCCACAAAGGTACCTGAAACATAAAGTTTATTATCAATCTCTGATCCTTCGACAGTTAGCGCGCCAGGTAGGGGCCTTCATCTGTTTTTTGCAGATTAAAAGCATGTCTTTGACACACGCTAGCGACGGTTTCTCGGGCGATTGCCCATGTAATGGACTCCACTTGGTCGCCATCATCGACCAGGTCCCTACGATTGAATCAAAGATCGCCTTTGGGACCATGCTCTACTAATGGGGGCCCAATAAGCACCTACTGCATGTCAGATTCATCGGATCACATCCTCGTAATCCTGGCCGAGAGGTGGTATTCATCGACTTCGATTCAACAGAGCCAAATGTCCTCATGTGCGTTGACACGGGAAGCGAAAGCGACGCTCATACCGGCCAGAGCAGTAGCCGAACGGACCAATACGTTTTCACAACGGGAGCCAACGATGGCGACACTGCTGAAGGTTCCCACGACAGGAACCCCAGAGCATACGCCACAGGAGGCCAAGGGCTCCAGATCCCTTTGCATGTGCCTCAAGATCCTGCCACATTAACGGCTGCGCATGCCCTGGCACCCGATACCACGGGTCATTGCCGTGTCCTGGCGACCGCGGCCGGGGCTGAAATCGTGACCAATTTGACGAGGCAGGTCGACCTCGAGAATCCAACGACACCCCACTCGCGGTGCGGCGATTCGAGGCGAAGCTCCTCAATTGCGACCATAACGAAGGCCTAAACTGCGCCGGGCGACATCCAGCGAGCCACAATAGTGACATCTTGATATTTACAGGCGAATGTCCAATGTTCTCATATGCTGCTAAAATCCCTTCCACCACTGGATCCGAGGAACCCGATGACTCGATGTTGACCATATGAAGATCTTTGCTCGATGCGGTATAAGCTCGAACCGCTCGAGCAATCAACTCGAGGCTTGGGTGCCCTAGCCAACAGGGCTCTAGAAGCCAACGGTCAGAGCAATCCTACCACCACCGAGCTATCGGATCGGCGGTGGCTAGCTCCAACTAGCGAGCTTCCAAGACTGTTCGCTCCAACCTTCGCCGAGGGCCCCCCGAAGACCTCTGAGAACGTATCCCATACGACCAAAGAGACCTGCGAGAGGTCCTTTGAGGTGGGAGGGAGGAGCACGACAGGGAAAACTTCAAGTGACAGGACTACATGTTCCCACCTGCGAGGGGCCAAGCTCCTCGTTGCCGCGTCCAACAAGATGACTATCCGCCCCACGGGGACACTCCCCCGCACGGGGTAGTCTCATCCCACAACGAGGTCCGTAGCAGGTAACCCCCGAGGATGCCGATGAAGGATGCAGGGCCTTCACTCCCGAACTACGCACGGCCAGGTGGCCTGACATGTTCAAGCCAGGCCCGGTAAAAAAATACTCGAGCAAGATCAATCCTGTTGAGTGGTTGCAGATCTACACTACAGTCATGAGGGTAGATGGAGGAAACGAGAATGTAATGGCCAATTACCTCCTCACCACCCTCGATGGCGCGGCGAGGTCTTGGTTGCTCAACCTCCCGCCCCATTCGATATCCTCTTGGGCGGAGTTGCGGGCCCAGTTTATTGCCAACTTTCAAGGTACATACGAACGCCCCAAAACGCGTAGCGACCTGCATTGAGTAGTACAGAAGCTTGGAGAGTCGCTGTGAAGTTTCATTCGGTGCTTGACGACAAAGCGCCTTCGATCCGCGACATCTCGAGAAAAGTGTCATCATCGCCTTCAAAACGGCTTAAGGGCCTTGGAACTGAAGGGAAAGTTGGCCACTCGCAAGATCCAGACTGTTTCGGAGCTGTTCAAGTTGGCTAACAAATAAGCCATACGTGCCGAAGCTTGGGACCCCGTCAATGATCCCAGGATTGACGACGACAAGCCCGACCAGCCCAAGCACTGCAAACTATTCCTCTATCTTGGCCTTTCTCCGTTTGGGGTTTGGACATCTTGGGACCGTTCCCAAGAGCCCAAGGAGGTTACAAGTTCTTGTTCGTGGCAATCGACATGTTCACTATGTGGATCGAAGCCGAACTAGTCAGGAGCATCACCTCAGAAGCAGCTAAGAAGTTTGTGAGGAGCATCGTTACTCGATTTGGTATTCCTAATCGGGTGATCACAGATAACGGTAGCCAGTTCAAGAGCAATGCTTTCACAATATTTTACGAAAAATTGGGTATCAAACTTTGTTTCGCCTCCGTAGCTCATCCTCAGAGCAACGATCAGGTCGAACGTACCAATGGTTTAATTCTACAGGGGATCAAGACCCGCGTGTTCGATAAGCTTAGCGCTTACTCAACCCGGTGGGTGAAGGAGCTCCCCTCGGTACTATGGTATGTTCAAACATTGACCAGTCGAGCCACAGGTGAAACGTCATTTTTCTTAGTCTATAGAGCCGAAGCAGTGCTTCCGACTGAGTTAACGTTCAGATCACCTTGTGTGGACAACTACTCGGAAGAGGAACAGGAGCAGATGCGAGCAGACAACGTAAACTTACTCGAAGAGTATCGGGATCGAGTATCCATTCGAGCGGCTAAGTATCAACAAGCCCTAAGAAGATATCATAGCCAACGAGTCTGAGACAGAGTGCTCACCGTCGAAGATCTAGTACTACAAAAGGTGCAGAAGCAAGACAACCGTAATAAGCTTTCACCCAAGTGGGAAGGTCCCTATAAAGTGGTCGAATCAACTCGACCGGGATCGGTGCGGCTATCGACATCAGAAGGCGCGATACTTGATAACTCGTGGAACATCGATCAGTTGCGAAAGTATTACACGTAAAAAAAATTTGCAGAACAGCCGAAACTCAAGTAAGTATGTTTCCATTAATATTCAACTAACAAAAACTATTATATTGCATCTTAGGCAGATATCCAACTACTACTTGTCCTCGAAGGGGTTGCGTCGCCTTCTTTGCTCACTCGAGGGCTGGCAGCTGATAGTCCCTGGGATAGGCCTGCGCCCGCGGTATGGGCCGGATGAGATGGCAAAGGAACAACTGCTTGTTGACGGAGCAGGCGGCCTCTTCGTCCTCAAAAACCTCCTAGCACCAGAAGCACTTGGAGTACGAACAAATGTCGGGCTGATGAAGCTGTTTTGAGCTTCACCCCCAGCGCCGGCAGCTTCACTTTCTTCCCCTCGTGCTCTGACGACGCATCTGCTCTCACGAGGGAAGAAGAAATGGCTTCATCTTTCCCGACGATGATGCGTAGCCTGCTGGTGACCTCTTCCTCCTCCTCCGACCATACTTCCTCCTCGACAGCTTTCCAATCGATCTCGCTCTCCTCATCGGAGGAAATGATGATCCTCTCCGGAGAAACTATCGCTAGCAATGTCAGGGGAGATGACTCTCTGAGGATAATCATAGACAGGGGAGATGGTGGAGGGGAGGCCATAAATGAGGCCGAAGATCTAAAGTATTATGAGCAGAAGGCAAGAACGAAGTCAGGTTGTGACAAGAGATTGCGAGTCCCATCTACATATATAGCCCAGGGAACAAGTCGCATTGAAGTCGCAAATCCGCTAAGATCCGTGTCGTTTCCAATTCACGAGGTGTCTGTTGCGCTTTCCACACAAGTGCAGAAACCGAGTAGACGCCGACTCCCATCATTGACCAAATAACGCCTTTGCGTGGAAGGTGACAGCGCAAAAGTAGCCTTGATACACAACTGTTGAAATGGATGTCTTACTCTAACCGTTCCAAGTGTATGGACGGAGGCCGATATGATCGATGCTCAGGCTCAACTCCTCACTCGATGGCGTATCATCGACTAAGGAGTCAAGAGCTACATCACGCTTTTTCGGCGCATGTATTCGACCCTTCACTCGATAAATGCATCGAGGGAAGCGTCGGGGGCTGCATTGTTCGATCTTTTCCTTTACCTGTCTCCACTCTCAAGTCGATACACTATTCGAATAAGAGGTTCCAGCAGGTATCTGTGATGTTAATGCCTCATTTTTTCGCTCAGTCCTGCAATTAGGCAGAAAATCGAAGGCTACATTGCGATGTTGTGCTTACATCATTCTACTCCCTACTCGATGACATATCATCGAGTAAGGAGTCGAGGCTACAGGTAACCCAGTACCTTGCTTTATTTTCTTGGTAGGCACAATCTTTTTCTTTTCATATTTCCTTTTTACATGTGATTTTTGCACGTATTTACTCGATCACGTACTTAGAACGTTAGTGAATGAAAACCAAAAGATGGCCATGCCTGAATCCGACTTCGAGCAATTCTATCCTGCGCGCACCCGAGCACCAATTGTCAGACATCTAAAGCTCGGCGGGAGACGCAGCCTCTAGTCAATTCTACATGTGTTACTCAGCAAGTTTATGTTCACTACAAGGTCTAAGCAGGAGGATTGATAAAGGCATGCAAAATCCACGTAGTTTTTCACTTGTATAGTGTTCATATTATATGCAACCTCCTCTAGCAACTTGTAAGGACCCGAATCCACTAATTCGAACCCACTGTGTTTACCGCACTAGTCCCAGGATCAACGCTAGTGCACACAGCTTAACATTGGTACATATCACATCATACACAACGATAATAGAATAATAGTTCATTTATTGATATAGCTAAATGTATGATCTTATGACCAACTTACATTATTAAACCACGCGGTATGGTGAAAATATAACTAATAATTAAGCGGCGGAAAGTAGAAGCGTAGATAGCTCATCGGTTCACCACAGGCAACCGACAAGGCTCGGACCCTAATGACTCGTGTCTTCTGGACTTCATCTTCCAAAGCAGTGTAGATTCTTCAGCTGTTGATTATTGTTGTTTAGCAAGGGTGAGTACTTAAGCACTCAACAAGTTGTGCCTGAATGCAATTCTATGTATCTATATGTAAAGCTTATTCAATGGATAGGCTATCATGGCTATTTTGCAACAAGCGTGTTATGAACAAATACATTAAATAGATTGTAAAGAATGTAAAACAAATAGCAATAGTAAATAACTTGATATTTCTCAAGTAAACCAAGTTTCCAATCCTAAGTCAAATTCCATCTTCCATATGGCATCCCGCCATCCCAACCATGTTGTCCAATTAATTAAGGTAACCCTTAAGCGTAATTCCGAGCATTGCTCAATACATGAAACACGGCTATCCGAATAGTTTCACACTCTGCGGAGGTTATGCACTTTACCCGTGATACAACCAAACACCACCAAGGCGAGTGATTATAACAAAGCCTTTACAATGCTCTGGCTTAACCCGATACTACCGCTAAGGTTTCAACACTGGTGGGATGGTTACCACATCCGGGGCCCCCTCTTGCGCCATGTGAATTACACCATAACAAGGAACTCACACGACCACGATAGTACCAAAATTAAGACATTGCAAATTACTCACTAAGGTGGCCCATACGGACATGTGGTTGTATGATTGACTCGAGTCAAAGGCTTGCAAGGTTAAGTCCTTAGTGTGATCAAGGCAAGACATCCACATACCCTCGCCCATCGGGCCCACCTTAGCATACTAAGCCTTGTCACTTGCCCCAATCTAAATGATTATCACCGATTGATTACCAAGCACCACGTGCCATCAACAATTCAACATCGTTGCGTGACATGACTTCGCCACAACAACTCAATCTCATCGTGTGATCCCACATGACACACAAGTTCATAACATTGTTCTATATTCCATTAAGCAAGATTAATTATCAATGATTACGACACATGTGATGGCGTGGCAAGGCTAAGCAACTAATACGGGCTAAACCTCAATGTTGATCAAAATTACTAATCAACTATATTAAACCAATCTAGGGTGACAATAAATCATGGCATACAATGGCAAGGTAGGGTATAGATCAATCGGTATATTAGCTAAGCCCAACCTAATTTGAAACAGATTGTATACTTGAAATATATGCACTAGTGTAAATCAAACATAGCAATTTTATAAACATGGGTTCAACATGATCAAAGCACAACTTGCCTTGGAATAGGTCTGATCTGGTTACGGAACTTGCTCTTGAGTTCTTTGGATCTTCCTCGAAGCGTCGCACAATTCAAGCGTCTCACAGCGTCTTAGAAGAAGAAAAGCAAATAAATACCAAAACAGAGAGTAATTGAACTCCAAAAATCAAATAAAATTCACCATTAAATAGATCTCAATTTTAAAATTTTTAGAAATTTGAATCACTCAAATCCGAGTTACGATGCAAAGATCTGACCTTTTGAAGTTTGAAATAAATCTGAAATTGCAAAAATCAGAAAATCCGATTTAACAGATGTATTTTATTCGAAAATAGATTATTGCGTCATCATGACGTCACCATGGCCCAGCGCTGAACGGACCAATCGAAACCGGCGCGTGGCCTCGGTGCATAGACCGGTCCACCGCGTCGCTGGCCGGTCCTGGCGAACCCGACCCATGACGCCCGGCACCTTCGCCTCCGCGGCGGCACCCGATTGGCTGCGGCGACGGTGCCATCCGATGCACCTAGATCTCATCGGACGGTGCCGTCGAAGCACACAGCGGCAAAATCTCGGCGAGTTTTAGATCTAGCGGTCGGCGATTAACGAAGGCTTACGGCTCACCGAGTTCACCGGTGAATCGGGGCGTTAGGCGGCGATCGGCGGTCCAAATCTTCTCCAGCTGCTAATGGCGTCGCCGAGGCGAAACTCACCGGCGATGAAGACAACGGCGCTCCGCGGCGTTCGGCGAGCTCACGGACAACGAGGCCTTGCGGTTTTGATGCGGCGCGGAGCAGAACTCAACGCGCAAGGGTTCCTTAAATAGGTGCGGAGGCGTGCGGACGAAGGACACGGACTCGAGTCCACCGGAGACACGGCGCGCGGCGGAAGAATCCAAAGCGAGGCGACAAGCGAGAACCCTCAGATGCGGATGAGCGGTGAGATTCGCGGAGGCGTGGTGGATCGGATCCGCCGAACCAACTAACGAACACGATTCAACCTTTCCCAAGCGGTGCGACTTAATCTTGGCCGTGCGATTAGATCCTCGTCAGTGGAGCTAGGGTTTGAGTTTTACAGCGATGGCTCTGGCCGTCCGATGGAAGATCAAGAGCTGCATTGCGCACCTCCACTCATGGGCCAAGCGGGCGCCACTGAGTAGGAGTTTCCAACGCCTGATTTTCCAAGGATTTCCTATTTAAAATAATTCCAGAAATTCATTTTATTTATTTTAAGCAATAAAACTATTAGGAAAAATCCGGAAAAATCTCAAAAATACTTTGAGACATTACGGACTTAAATAAAATATTTTGGAAAAACTTTATTTTAACTTTGCATAGATTTAAATAAGTTTGAATAAAAGGCAATAAACTTGAAATAAGAATTAATTCAAATAAATCCAGAAAAATCCAAATACATTCCAGAAAAACACAAATGCACTTTTAAGCAATAAAATGACATTTGGCAAAAAAAAAATTTTGGGATGTTACACAATTGCTCGGGGGCTATGCTATCTAATGAGCATTTTTTAGCCTTGTTTGCAGATACTATCGGGTACATGTTTCAGGCCTGGCGATATTTATTAAATGCTAAATTAGATTTGCTCCTACTCGAGCTACTCTACTTCGTCGACAAAGAAATAGAAGGCAGAGCTCAATAGGCAGGCAAATTGATTAAGTGCCGGTCTGTACATTTGCATTTTTAAGCAGAAGGATCCCCGGGAGTGTCGCCCTCATCAAGCGACAGTTCCAAGTCATCCACGAACCTTATGGCAAGACCCTCGAAGGACACGATGTAGTCGGCAGCCTTGCGTACATCGCCCGCAAAGCCTTCATCGAGTCCTAAGAAGTCCAGATCTGGATGGTGGCTCCTCACCATGCCGAGCATGTGAGACGTCGCAAGGCGGGCCGAGGTATTCATATGTTCGAGTGTTGTCGACCGCAGAGAAGCCAGTGTCGCATCTGTTGTAGTCATTTTGACCTCAATTTTCTTTCTGTTCGCCTCCGCCTTGTCTCGACCAGCTTCAGCCTTAGCAAGTGCGTTTTCGGCAGCGGCTTTTTCAGCTTCCAGTTTCTCGGCCTTAGCTTTGGAAGCCTTCAACCTGTTTTTGAGCGCCTCCATCTCGGTATCCTTCTTTTTGAGTATTTGATTTTGAGAAGCGATGAGGCACTAGATTCGTTGTTGGGTTTGCTCGTCGAAGGTTTGGGCCTCAAGAAGGATCTTGGCTCTGTGTGTGAATCAAAGCGAAAGCGTTAAGCGAGTAAGGAGAAATTTGGAAAGCCTGACTAGGTGGTTTGTGTTCATATACAGGTGAAGTTTGATATGGACCAATGCAGGAGAGTCTTGAAAGAAGGCTGGAGGGTCGTGGGCGGTCATCATTGCTTGAAATTTGCATTGGTATGTTCGGCAAGACCCTTGATCGGGGAACAACGATCATTTTGGCTATGCCAAGGGATGGCGATCTTTGCCACAGTATTTGTGTCAATGTCGTCGTGGGTGTACTCTTCCTACAAAAAAGGGCTTACTCCTCCTGATCGGTTTTGATGAACAAAGGGAACAAGTTGGCAAGAAGAGAGTAAGACTCACCTCGCCATGCGAAGTTTAACGCGCACATTTCCCGGCGGAGCTTGTTCAACTCCGGCAGCTGTTTTCTCGGGCAAAATTACCGGCGGGGAACACAACGCCGGTGGGACAACAGCGGGTGAAGACTCCGTTCGAGGAGACGCCTGTGGAGGAGTCATCGCCCTTCGCGCCTCGACCCTCATGGCCACTCACTAATCGTCCAGCATACGTTGGATTATTATAGGAGAAATTTCATAGCAACCAAGAGAGCGGTTGAAGGTCACCTAGTTGGGCGGCCCTGACGTTAGAGTCCATGCCCGTTTGGCTGGTCGATGAGGTGTTGGAGACGCAGATCTCCTCTTAGAGGCCTCCTCATCCTCCCCTAGCGGACCAGGTCAAGGAGAGCATGCTTCGGTAATGGCAGCACCGAGCATTGGATCAGCATCCTGAACCGGCTCCTCGTCTTCCAAATCGACCAATCTCTCAACCGGTCTGCCTTCACTCTCAAACCGGGCCTCCTGAAAAGCTGGTAACTCAAAAAGTGGACAGCAACTGCTCGAAGCAAAGTATTGCAGGTTGAAGCAAAACAACTAACCTCCGGTCGTGGGTTATCAAGTGAGTACGCTTTGATATTGCACGAGCTTGGTTTCGAGCCTTGGAAGATCCGACTCAGGCGAGAGGAGATTTCTATGTCTGGCAGATCTGGTACGTAAGTAAATTTATATATCATTCGTCGAATAAAGAAAAAAGTACAGCAAGCGGTACAAATCCTTACCTCCAAGGTTGTCCCTTGTGGCGTCTTTGGCACCCGAGTAGTCCCATGCGAGATGATCTCTGCACTTCAAAGGACTCGATCGGCATGTGATGAAGTCACCGGCGATGTGCCACCCGGTCAGCCCAGCCTTCCTTAACTCCTCGATCTTTTGAGCGTAGTAGGCGGTTCGAGCGGTCGCAAGAGGAGACTTCGTCCAGAGGTCAATTGGAAAAGGAAAGAGTGGTCGATAACCAATGGGAAGATTCACGGTGTGTGGAGAAGTGATATAAAACCATCTCTTCTTCCAGTCCAATTGCCAAGAGGAGGTAACGGGAACAGGAATGTATGAGCTGGATAAGCTGCTACAGAGGTGGAACTCGGCACCCCCAACAGCGTCGTTTTTAACCACCCGCTTTAGGCTATAAAAATGGTGAAACAAATTGAGGGTGGGGCTAATCCCTAAATATGCCTCGCAAATGTGAACGAACACACTGAGCATTGTGATCGAGTTGGGGCTCAGGTGAAAAAGCTGAATTTGATAGAAGTCGATGACTTGATGAAGGAATTGAGAAGGGGGGAAGCTGAGCCCGCAATGAAAAAAGGCCTCGAACACAACCATTTCATCTTCATTTTCAGGAGTGGGGAACAGTTCACCTTGTGATTGCCTCCAATGGAAGAACTCCCGTGGACGGACGAAGCTGTCTTTCTCCAACTTTGTGAGACGCTTCTCCGTCATCATTGATTTCTGCCACACTCGGTTAAAAGCTCCAGCATTAATGGATGCCTTGTCGCCATGAGCAGAGGTCGAAGTCACATCGGGCTTCCTCTCCAATGCAAGGTCTTTGCCACCAGATGAAGATTTGGATGCCATTGCAGCAAGAGGAGAGCTAGGTTTGTGAAAAGGTGGCGGCGCTAGGGCTCGAGAAAGGCTACGGAAGAACAAATGCAACAGAAATATGACGGTAACTGTTCCAACCTTGGGAGATTTATACGCCAATACCTTCTTCTTAAAGAAACGGTTCATTTCCCTTGTCCCGACGCCTCGAACGGCGAGAAAGGCAGAATGATGATACTGCATCCATCCTAACAACCGTAGACGACGGCAATAAATGCTCCACTGCCCAACGTTTAGATTTTTTGAAACTTCTCAAACTCTTCAGTATCGAGTCGATGAGTCGGCATCGAGTAGTCATGGCTATCATAAAGTTTCGAGGTGGGATGGTGGCCGGGCGCTCAACCCAGCGTGTCCCTACTCGATGACTTAACGATCCCCAACCTACTCGAATTGTTCGATCGCAAGCGTGTGAAGCGTTACCCACCAAGCCGAGACTTGGTGGTAATCGTCCGACTGCTAGAATGGGCTCTCTGCTGAGCAGAGTTCGGGGGCTACTGTCGAATATCTAAATATGGGGTACGTGTGCACGCCCAGTTTACAAAGACCAAACCGTATATGCTCTGGAAAGCGTATAAGGACTCCGGATATCACGGGCCTAATTTCGATGGGATACGATATACATGGAGAAGATAGTATCATATTAGGAAGGACTTGATTGAGTTTCCCGTTATGAGGAAAACCAACTCGAGTACGCCTAATATTTGAGGAAGTTTGGATACAAGGTGAAGATCACGCGTCGATAGGATATCCATCAGTTACGATCTGGGACTCCAAGATGGCTACGGCTCAGATAAAGGCAGGGCTACTTCCACTATAAAAGGGCGGGGGTAGGCACCCTCGGAGGAGGACTTTCTTCGATGCCAAGCATCTCATAGTCGCATAGTCAAGCATCTGCTTTAGCCTAGGGTTCATTTTCTTTGTACTTAAGCTTGAATGTTCCAATCTGTATTTCATACTCAATATACAAACATCCACCATACAGGAAGTAGGGTTTTACTCCCCCTGCGAGGCCCGAACCTGTCTACATCGTGTGTCTTCGACCCTGTGCTTAACTCTGCTCCACGAAGGTACCCGAAACATAAAGTTTATTGTCGATTTCTGATCCTTCAACAGGTACCATGTCGTGGGTGCCACCCTTTTTGGAATCAAGATAAATTACCTGGTTGTCTTGGTATAATTATGAGTAGAACCTAATGAAACCTACACAGGTATGTCGCTATGGTCATTCAACCTAACTTCGAGATGCGTTATGTAGTACAAATCAATAAGTATAGCAATTGGACGAAGAACTTACCCCGGGTTGTGAGGTAAAAGTATGAATTTTTTGTCCCATTCAGCCAGCAATACTTTAGCCAAAAATCGTCAGTGATGTGCCCCCTCATCCCATATGGTTTTTAGCTAAAACCGTCAGTGATGTGCCCCTCATCACAGACGGTTTTAGCCAAAAACCGTTTGAAATATGCCCGATGCTCATCACTGACTGTTTTTGTAAAAATCCGTCAATGATGAGGTGTTCAATATAACTCCTTTTGTAGCAGTGTGAGATGATTGAGACATTAAGTTTGCATAATATGCTTGGATATAGATCGAATGTTATAACGAATACAAATACGAATCAAATACCTAATCAATTCGATAGATTTGGATATTCGCATAACTTTTGTAGTTGTGAGATATTGAGGACATAGTAACACTAAATCATTGTAATGAACTTATTCATCTTAAAGAATCATAAATTTACATTAAATTTTAAAAGAATTGTCCTACTTGTTAGACATACTGCAATATATTATGTATATTTCTTTATCGAATACAAATACAAACATGAATAGGTCAGTTGATATAATAATCTAGATGAAAAAACCTAAATTATAGTCTCTCTCACACACACACAAATATATATATATATATATATTGAATACAAAGTCAAGTAGGGTAAACTGTTAATCGAATGAGAAAAAAAAACTATAACTATATCCCGTTAAATGTTGTAGTAAAATAAAACATATATGAAAGTAAAATATTAAAAGAAGCTACTTGTGGTGAATGATATGTTCTTCTCACTCTCACCCCCTCCACCCTCTATGTCGAAGCGTGCCAATTGGTGGGCCTCTTCCCCGTAATTCTCGCTTCTAGTTTTCTCTCACATGCATCTTACCATCCTGAATTTTTTTAAATAATATTATTTTAATAAACATTTACAGGAATAATATGCCAAAAAAAATACCACTTCTGCCCGCCTATCGCATTTTGGAATTGCGATTACTCTCTATCGCAATTCCAAACTGCGACTAAGAGCCTGTCGCAATTGTCTCTATCGCAATTTGGAATTGTGACAGGAATAAATTCAAAATTATTTTTTCATGTATTTCACAGTTTTGCAATTCAATCTAGAGTCCAATAAATTCAGAGAAATTCATATATGTCAGTGATAATTCATATATTTTATAGTTTTACAATTCAACTAGAGTCCAATAAATTCAGAAAAATTCATATCTGTCAGTGATAATTCATGTAGTATTTAACAAAATCCTGTGACCAAAAAATCGGATATCATTGTTCACCATTTTTTCAAAGGAGACAACGATTCAGTGTTAGTTTGACGGTTGCAAGAATTGCATAGTTCAAAGTAGGGTCAATAAATTTTGAAAAATTCCTATTTGTCGGAGATAATTAATGTGGTGTTTTAAAAAATTATTTGTCAGTTATTTTTTTTTCAGGAAAAAAATCAAATTTCGTTGTTCGTCATTCTCCTTCGGTGTGCGACGAATTTGACGACAAATCATAGTACTATTGAATAAAATCCGACATTGATATTTCGAAGTGCAAAGCTAAGTCACAAACTAGGATACAACATAAGTCACAAAACCATACATTCTATGGCCATGGTTGTCAGTACAAATGGTCAAAAATAGGATAGTTACTAGTTCAGTGCCCGTGCATTGCTACGGAAAACAAAATTGATAACGAAACATAAAGGTCAAGCAATAAAAGAAAATGGCTGTGTGTTGCTACGAATAAAAAAAATCATGTTATCTAACACATTGAGTTAGCTTATATCAAGTCATCGACTCAGTTGAAGTAACCAGCTGAACTCTGCTCGACCCGCATCGTGTCTTCTCCACTGTACTTGATCTACACTCCTCTGGTCTACACACCTCCTTGACTCCATCACCACGCTGACTATGCTCTGCTCCGTGGCGAGCCTTTGTCGAGCTTATCCATATGCCTAGCGAAATCATAAAAAAACACAGGAATTATGAAAAAATCATATTTGATGATAACGTTTTACTATATATATCACCTTCTTTTCATAATCGGTGGTAGAGCGGATCGGAGAACCGTAGAGAGTCGAAAGGGAACCTTGCCGAGGGCGAGGCTGCGGTGTGCATCGATTGGTGGTGTCGCTCCATAGCCACCTTCCGTGTGGGCACGGCCATCGGTAGTTGTGCTAATGCTTGCGAACCACAATCCATTGAATTGCCCCAGCGCGTGGAGAGTCGAAAGCTTATGCAAACTCGACGAAAATTTTCAAATTAGAAAGTTTGACGAAAATTTTCAAATAAAAGTTTCGATTAAAAAACTTTGATTTAAAAATTTGGTTTAAAAACTTTCAAAAGCGGTTAAAATAGAGAAGGATTAATGGGATAGCGAGTAAGGAAAAAATGATAAAAGGAATGAAGTGTTGTTACTTATCATAGCAGTGGACATCCTAACCGCACTATCAAATTAGCTATTCGAACATTTTCCATTGCACTAACGCCTCTTCTTCTTTTCGAAATCATTCCATAGCGTTATTAACACTTGGCCAGAGCCTTAAAAAAGCATCAATATTACCATCACCACCGTTATGACTTGCATGGCTAAACAAATCGTGCACCATCGAAATCATTAGGTGCCGACGTCTGCTGAACACGAGCCACGGTTCGGTCGAACTCGAGTGCTCTGCTGCGAGATATCGCGATGGCGGACACCGGGCCGCGCGCCCTCCTGCGCCCAATGCATTTCACGCGGGCGCGGCGGTTGATCACGTAGCTCTTCGTCGGCGGTTCGATTCGCCGACCAGTGGCTGCACCGTTAGCTTTGTGATGGCGGTGCACGGCCGTCGATTATAGCGATGGTCGAGCGGGTCCATGCTCACCGCGGTGAAGCCGGCGAGTTGCTTGCTCGGCGCCGAGACCACACCCTTATGCGCGGGGTGGCGAGGATCGTCGAGCTCGTCTTTGGAGTCGATGTCGCGCCGCCCTTCCTCGACTTTCCACGCCGGCGGGGATGTCGAGGGCATCGCCGGCGATGGAGATGGCCTCCGCCGTCGAGCGTAGAAGCGGGCTCGTCCGGTCGTTGAAAGCGGCGACGTCTGCGATGGCGACCAGCGCGGCGAGGTGGAGGCGTGTCGGGCACAGGCGAAGGTGAGGTAGTAGTAGCGTTGCGCGAGGAGAGGTGATCAACGGGTAGTAGGAGAAGCGGCGTGGGGCGAAGGAGATGTTGTTGCGGTGAGCCGCGCGCGAGGGCACGGAAGCTCACGGCCATCGTGCGGTGGTGCACCCGGCCTCGTCCGGAGCTTAGCCTTATTATGCGGCCCGCGCCCGAACGGTATGTGATCGCCCGAATCGGTGTAGACCAAGCCGCGCGCTGACAAGCCATCTTTGTACCTGCCACATCCACGATTAGGTGACGTTAGTTTAGTTAGTTAGGATGAGGACGAGCACGCGGTGGCATCAACGTCGACAGCCGTGGTGTCGCCCATGGTTCTCGCTCGGCTTGCTCTGTTTCTTGCACGCGCGAGGCGAGGTGGGGTGGGCGGATGGCTACGGTTGCATGCTTATAAGACTACGTCACGTACGTACGTTTCCTTGATTTGCGTGCTGTGATGGCGCTATCACAGATTCATGGCTCAAGGCAAACAAAGTAAAATTTTCTTTTCTTCTATCCAAATTTTACATAATCTTCTACAGAGATATCAATTTGCAATCAATTATCAAATTGTGGTATGATACACTACTACATTCATTTTCTTGTCCAAATTTTCGTAATCTTCTATAGAGATATCAATTTCCAATCAATTATCAAATCGTGATATGATACACTACTACTTTCCTTTTCTTCAATAGAGATATCAATTTCCAATCAATTATCAAATCGTGATATGATACACTACTACTTTCCTTTCAAATTTTACGTAATCTTCTATAGAGATATCAATTTCCAATCAATTATCAAATCGTGATATGATACACTACTACTTCCTTTTCAAATCGTGGAGAATGGACCACCGCCACCAACTGGTAATTAGAAGTAGTAGAGATATATTGGTGGCTGACGGGGTATTACGCTTGGATCGCTGATAGGGCTTAATGTAATATCATCGTCAGAATTTGGAGGACTTCGAGGACGCAATTTTCCTGGCCTAGGTGGCATGAAATCGTCATCATCGTCGTCATTTGTATGGTTAGGAGCTAGCCTGCCTCTAGTGGTGGTTGAACGTCCTTTTGCATTGTTTCTTGAACGGGCTGCTGTAGTAGTGCTTGAACGGCCTCTTCCGATAGTGCTTGAACGTCGAGATGGAAGTGATACGAAATCGTCATCATCATCATCGTCATTTGCATAGTTAGGAGCAAGCCCCCCTCCGGTGGTGGTTGAACGTCCTCTTGAACTTCTTTATTGCGGTAATCTTGTGTCGATCTCTACCCCTCGATTAGATCCGCTACGTATCTTACATGCGAACCGGTATCACACCCGTAGAAGAGCATATACATCGCTAAGAATTCTGGGATATCTTTATTCAACAACTCTTCATCATCTGGGAATAACTAACACACAAGACAAGCATACGAAGTAGTGAACTTATGTATAATGGTAAAAAGATTAGTAAGGTGAACAAATATGAAATAACTAACCTTAATATGCTCTGTATACCGATCGGGCAGCATCAGTACCCTGTAAGATCTTATAGAGAAACATGTAGCAGAAGGGTGGTCGGCTAGTTCGCACACCCTGAAATACCTTTGACATCACTATTGCAAGTGCGCCTTAAGATCGTCGGCTGTCACAAGGTTCAGGCCAGAGGTTGTCACGTTATGCCTCCGTAATGTTGGGCGCCACTCTTGCAATTTGGACACCACTTTACTTAGGTTCTCCTCCTTGAATGGATCATCCTTCCCACCACGCGTAACCTTCAATGTGTGATTAAGAGCTACGCTGCTCATATCAGGTGTCCACAAAAATGCTCTGCTAGAGAATCCAGCCATGGTGAAGAAGTGTGAGTGGGAGCTGTGGATGTGTGCCTGCTGTTTGGCCTTTTATAGACTCGATGGAGTGGTGTATGAACTAAGTGTTGGAAGGTAACATTGAAACATACAGACGGATAGCAAAACAACGCCAGAGTGTGTAATCAAGTAGGGCTGAAAAGACAGTCATGCATGCAAAGTGTCAGCACTGGCAAAAGTAGGCAGTGAATGGTCACTTTGAACTGTGCCAGCGTGTATGACAAAGCCTGTATGAGAAAGAGTAGAGGTCTGCCAGCATGTGGTCAAATCGGCCTGAGGAAGCTACAGGTAGAGTATTGTCAGATCGACCTGAAAAAGTTGAAAGCATTGGGCCCGTTAGTTGGCTAATCGCGCTGGAAAAACTGCTGCACGGTCGTCGTCTCCATGAAAGGTTTAAGTGTTTTGGAATCTGCGCTTGTAGTACATATGTCGAAGGGTGTTTTGGGGCTATTATTCATCTAAACATGTTATTTTATGGACTCCATGAAATGCTTAAGTGATCATACCGTAATAGAACATAACTTATGAAAACAAAATACCATAGCTCAATTTTATATAATCTGAGGAGATAAAGCATCATATTGTGTTTAGTACATCATATATGAAAGAAAGAAACTAGTGGGGCCGTGAGTGCTACTCTCGTGTCGTCCCGGGCCTCCTCTGACTTTGCATATGCCCAGAAGGATCGTCGGTGGTCGGAGCATACCCACGAGTACTCTAGCGGTGTCTTTGGTGCTATCAGATGTGAGGCATCCTTTGTGGTGAGTCGGCCCGGGCGTGTCGGCGAGCTGAGAGGGACCAAGGACCACACCCGTGGACTGCTGTTAGGGATCTACTAAGTAGTCCAAGTAGGTGTCATCGAGAGGAGAGAAGTCAACGGAAGTGCTCTCACACTGGTCCGGTGCTGGATCGGCCGCTGTTGACAAAATTTTTATGTTAGTACATCACATAATACGAAGAACATAATAGATAAAAAGAGACCACGTGGTTTACCTGCAGTCATAGGGACGTACGGCGTGGAACGTTGCCAGCTAGATCCCCCTAGCACGTCTGGAGGGGGACCGTCTGTGTGCATGATGCCCCAACTGTGGCCTGGGGTGCGTGTCGGACTCGTACAGCTGAGGCACGTTCGTGAACCTGCAGGACGTAAGCTGGACGATGCGAGCCGCCCTCTGGTGTACACGCTGCAACGCCCCTCTCAAGAAATCCATCGTGACCTCCAGCCTGTCCATCTGGCCTACTCGTGCCAGTAGTGTGTCCGCCTCCTCCATGATCTCCCTGTCAAGGTCGCTCTGCGCAAGCATTGAAAGGCTAGTTAGTTCGTAAAATTGCAGTAATGACACAATGTATGGCATGTGAAAGAAGTACTAACCGAGCGATGAAATGCCAAGTCCGGCTGCGTGGGGTAGGTGTCCGCTGTGGAGGGAACGTGCCTCAAAGGTGAGTCAACGACACGCACAACGCGAACGTGTGTACGCGGACTGAACCATCGGATGTACTCGTCGTACGTGCCGGGGTCGTACGGGGTAACCTCCTCTTGAACGTCTGCCAACGCCTGCGCCCACTGCTGAGCATGAGGCAACATACGTATCGCCCAGCTCGCGCTACCAACAAAACCCTTCCGTGTAATCCTACATGACAAAAAAACACTGACGTTAATAACAAGAACATCGCAAAAAATAATTTAATTGGAATTGACATATAAGAGCACTCACGTGTGCACGGCAGGTGGTACAACCTCACCAGTAGGGACGAAGAAGAACTGACGGAGGCCGAACTGCCTAATGACATGGTGCACGACGTACGTCTCTACGTACACGTCAAACACGAGGTGGCGCCATATCAACGAGGCGGCGTCCGGGTGCCTTTGCGAGGAGAGGCCATGAGGTGCTCAGCGCCTACCGGCTACGGGAGGTAAGGGCGCGGATGGCGCGGTCATCATCCGGTTAGTCGAACATCGCTCGTGCTCGAAGTGCGGCGTGTGGCGTAACAGTGTGAAAGTCTGCTGCAAAGAAAAGGAATAATCCAAAGTTAGACAAAAAATTTCAAAACTATTGCAGAATTGTAGTCAAAGGTCATTTTACTAACCCGTCGGCGACACCACAACATCCCCATGGTAGGATGGTCGACGTCATCCCTGGGGGCGTCGTAGAAGCCCGATCCATAGGGTTCCAAATCCATCTGCGGCCGACCAATCTAGAACCTCTCGAAAGACCAAAGCTGAAGAAGTAGAGGACACCCCGCGAGGATGGACCAATCCCCCACACGATGAGAACAGTCACAAAGACCCCGGTACGTGGCGGCCAGTACAGCTGGTCCCAACGCTAGTTGCGAGATGTCCTCAATGTCGACGTTTGCGATCGACCTGGCGTACTGGATCATGTGCTTGTCGACAGTGTCCCCATGGGAGGAGGAGAACAAGACCCAGCCGAAGAGCCACAGCAGGTACGTCTCGAAGTGGCGACTAACAACGTACTCCCCGACTCCATCTGCCATCCTGTCGGGCTGCACAAAGTAATGGTCAGTTCGAAACTCTAAGAGATACAAAAATAAAATGTAGATCAAGTTAATATCACTTACGTGAAGCGTATCGACCATACGCATCGGTGTGTACGAAGTGAAAGGTGTGTAACCACGCTCGGTAGGTATACGTCATAAGCCGGGCTAGGAGCTCCGTCCGCCACTCCGGGTGGACATCGTTAGGCACTACCGCGTCCCCCGTGCAAGGTAGGCCCAGAAGGTAGCTCACGTCCTCCAGTGTTGGCGCTATCTCACCGCACAGGAGGTGAAACGTGTGCGTCTCCGGTCGCCAGCGATCTACCAAAGCGCTAAGCAAGCTCCTATCGTACGGGAACCTCCTAGAGGCACCTCGCCTATCCTGCACATCGGTGGCAGTCGCCTCCACCATCCGTGCTAGTGGCAGTAACCCTGCCGACCTAAGCCTACAGGAAAACATTGTAACAACTATTAGTTCGCACGTACAACATATAGTAAGGGAAGTATGGGAAAAGTGCACGAACCTGGGAATCCATCGCGGGTCGACCTGCCATGCTCTCATCAGGATCCGCAAGTGAAGGGCACTCAGCTCAAAAGGTGGCTCCCCGTCTGGAGGTGGCAAGGTGGCTAAGCGACTCCGATGAGTCGCGTCGATCACTGGGTCCAGCAACTCGTACTCCCTGACGTTCGCCATACTTGCAATTGAATAAAACAATGTTAGTACGAAATCAAATGCACAATAAAACAGAATGCAAAAATTAGAAATAGAATTTCAATATAATAAAGGGATTAGAGATAGAATTTCAATACAATAAAGAGATTATACATTAAAATCCACACACGCGAACAACATTGAAATCCATACATGCATCACACATACAAATTCGAACCAACTAAAATCAACAAATGCGAACAACTTTCAACTCCATACATGCATTACACATCCTATGTCCATACATGCATTACACATAGGAGTTTGACATATCACATTGACATACGAGAAAACTAGTTCAATTTCACATGCAAAACCCATACAACATTGTAACGGCCTCTGAACTGTCGGGCAATTCTTGAAAGAGTGTCTTGTCTCCTTACAAACTGAACATTTCTTCACATAATGCCCGCTTTCTGCCGCATCTATGTCGTTCCTTATACGTCTTGTTTGTCGTCGCCCTACGCCCTTCAGCTGCTGAGATTAGGAACCCACCATGTGTCCTCCCATCTCTGATGCTCCATGAACAAACCCACCACTCGAAAGCCGTAAATTTCACCGCTCTAAGTTGCCATCACCGCTTCTTTATTGAAGAATTGTGACAAGAATATACGGGATCAATACGGATTTTTGAGCGGGAAGCCATTACGTGCGAGCATGGCTTGTGTAAGAGGCGAGGCATGTTGTAGGCTGCGGACACATGTTTGCAAGTAGAATGCATTCATGAGCAACTGCGCGGTTCGTCCCACGACCAAACTTTCTCTTCTGATACCTCGAAATGAAGCTCCTCGTGCCCATCTTCAATACTCTATGCATCTCTCCTTTTTGCCTTTCTCCTCCATGTACGTCTGGATGACCTCTGAGTATTTCACATGAAGGTTACTCATACGGACTAATGCTCTAGCATGGCGATCCACAAAGTACTTGAATACCATGAAGAACACCCTCCACTATAGCAACAAGAGGAAGGGGTCTCAAGCCTCGCATGACCCAATTGTAAACTTCAGCCAAGTTTTCATCATAACCCCATCACAGGGCACCATCGGTGTCATAAAGCAATGCCCATTTTTCTCTAGGCTCGTGCTCTATCCATTCGGAGAAGCATTTTGTGGATCTTCCATTCCTTGGACCAAATGCGGAGGGTCAGTGGGTAACATTTCTAAGCGCCATGGGGCCTCCCACAATGCATCAAACTTTCTCTGTTGGTTACAGTGCACAACCTCTTAAAAAGCTTTGTAAGGTCCTTATTCTTGAGCGCTTATAAAGTGAGCACCCATGTGCGCTTGCACCACCTACTTCGCATATCAAGCCATGGATGTGTTTCTTACGCACCTTTACAGCAGCTGCGACCGCTTTCAACGGCCGGGATGCGATCGTGTATAACACACACTCAAGCGGCGATCCACGGCCTTGGCTTTCACGTTCCTTAGAAACGAGCGGTATGCGTGTTCTCACCCTCCACGAATCTGGCGCTACTAGAAGAACGATTATTGCCATCTACTCCTATGGTAATCAATATCGCCTTTATACTTTCGATCAAGAATGTCCCATCCACACATAACAACGAGCGGCAATGTCTAAGCGCGTTGACACATGCAGAAAGCAAAGAATGCCGGCAGTACCATCTTTCCGGGAAGCGGCTTGTGAGGGCGCTCACAAATATCGATATAAATTCTAGGATTTCTTTCCTTGATCACCTCGAGCATACGATGAGGTTACGATATGAGTCTCGTGCGTACCAAATCTAGTTCAATGCCTTACGCCGCTCTCCATACTTTCGCATAGCTTATGGTGTCTTGAAACCTCTTCTCTATTGCAAGTATGACGGCACGTGGCTCTAAATCACGAGTTGTCCACAATCTCCCCATACATTGCATTTGCAACAAAACCTAAATATATGTTTCTATGTGATTGGGCAGACTCTGTCAGCACGCATGTGTGTAGGACGACTATAGAACACTTCCAAATAGTATCCCACTTAGGTGAGTGCGCATGCACATGCCATAGGCAACCCTCAATCGACATCTAACATCATACACCGGTGATGCGACCCGCAACCTTGAAGGTTCTACGAAGTGACACTACCCATGTTGTCACTACTTCATGAACCTCAAACTTATTTTTGTAAATAGCACCTTGCCTCACTTCATTCTGATCCGACTGCCATGCGAAGTATTCACCCTCGTTGACCACCAATCTATCGAACTGACATGCATCCCATTCTGCAGGGATATGCTCCTCATCGTATTCATCATTACTCAAATCCTCATATTCCTGACTCTCCGCCTCCATCGCTTCAACCAATATTTTAATTTTTTCTCCCTCGTCTGCCACACCCAAAGGTACCTAAATATCTGGCATTGGAACATGAACTTCCTCGCCTTCCACACCCTCATGACTCGAGCTGATATCCTGCCTCACTAAGCGCTCTCCGGTTCGGCTGCTCTCCCCAACTTCCTCCAATCATCACCAACAACCTCCTCCTGCGTCGTATGGCGAGCATTGGTTTTCTCAAATGCTTCGCCAACAACACTAATGGCCAACCATTCTCAGTTGCCAATCTTATATGCGAGCTCGGGACTTGACCCTTCGGTTCTACTAACTCTAAATACGTGCAATCCTATCTCGAGACCATACTCCGTGCAGCTTGAGGTCATACAATTTACTATCCAACGAGAACATGTGGTACAACCACCTGTTAACCGTGCCCCACGAATGCTCACCAGCACGTGACAGCCAGCCATGACAGTTGGAAAATGACTAAGTTGCACCCCTTGTGCACCCATCTGCGGAACCCCTTCTCCGTAGTGTACTTTAAATTCTACTCGTTCGTCCATACCTGTCAAAACATTTCATGAATTTTATTTGGTCACTAAATTTTAAATTAAATCAACAAAAAAACTACTAAGTTCCACCTCTTGTGCACCCATCTGCGGAACCACTTCTCCGTAGTGTAATTGTCTGAATTATTTTAGATGTTTGTCTCTAGCAGGAACAATCTGCACTTGATTTTTGCTACTGTGGACCTTTAATGTTTCTATTGAACAATATCTTGCTATTAGAATGCCCATCCTACAAATCTGGATCCTCCATCTAATCCCCACTTGGAAAATATTAGCTAGTTGGTAGGGTTTCTGAGCGAACAGTTAATCTTTTCACAAAGTGGAAAACTAATGACTCAAATTGTCTTTGGAGTATCGGTTCGGCTTTGGGTGAGAATGGCGGACATCGTCGGATTTTACTTCTACGGATGTTGTCTGTTGGGATTGGTAAATTTAAATAAACTATTGCGAGTCTTACCGTCAGTCTGTAGGGTCTAAAATCCAACGCGCGCGAGCTCATTCTTTGCGGTCACCGCGTCGGCCTCGCTGCTCGCGCCTCTGGCAAAGGCAAGGCCTCACGGCACTCGTGCTGCTAAGCGACTTGGTGGGAATCACTAAATCGTCGATCTAAATATTGCGAGTCTACAAAACTATTATTACAGTGTACAAAAATATTGTGAGTCTATCTAAATATTGTGAGTCTCTGAAACTAAGTACTTACCAATCTACATTATTGCGAGTCTACAAAACTATTATTTGGTCACTAAATTGGAAAATTAAAACAACGAAAAAATTTACATAAATCTCGATGAATCGATCTCCTCCTCTTCTTCCTCCTCCTCTCCTCCTCCTCCTCTTCCTCTCCTCCTCTTCTTCCTCCTCCTCCTCTCATCTCTCTTTTCTCTGCGCGCCTCTCCCCTCTTTTCTCCGACGAACAAGCGAGCTCGGTTGTTCTCGTGAAAATGAGGCGAGGCCTTGTGACCATTTTACAGACCTTTGTCGCCGAGACTGCATGCCATAATTTGGAATGCGACGAGACTTGTAGCATCCTCTGTCGCAATTCAAAATCGACAGGTGGGCAGAAGTGGTATTTTTTGGCATATTATTTCTATAAATGTTTATTAAATTATTATTTTTAAAAATTCTTACCATCCTCATCTTCCCAGCCCTCACGATTCCCATTCAACGCCACTGCCCACGCATGCTCTCGTCCTTGTCTCGTGTGCACTTCCTCTTCTCGCAATTCTCTTTTCCGGTTTTCTCTCCCAAGGCTCCTCCTCTGCGCTCGTGATTCCCCTTTAACCCGACGCCGTCGCATGCTCACCTTACTCTTCCCTGTTCTATGTGTCTGCCTCACCGGTGTTTCACGATTCACAGCTCCTGCTGCTCTTGCTCGGCTAGTGAGGGTTGGAACTAGAGGTGGGGTAGCCAGATACGTCATCTTCATTAAATCTAGCCGCGATGCACCTCCAATGGCAACACGGTGCACGTTTGTGTCCATGGAGGGGAGGGGCTAGATCTGGCTCATAAGACGGAGAGGGCACGATGAAACCCCAGGCCGATCTTGGCAGCGAGGCACACGGATCTGAACCCCAACGACGACAACGGTGAGGTGTTTACAGATTCGATGAGGCAGAGAGTCATGGATGACAAGGACACTCTGACGAGTTCCACGGTGCAGCACCCTCTTTGCTTCGATACAGACATCGGCAACATCTACTTCACCTTCCCCAACTCTGGCGTCTTCACTGCTTCACCAACTCAAGGGTCTTCCTTGATCTCAATTTCTTCGTCGACTCAGATCCACACCGTGCCACCCTGCTCTGTCTCTGCTGTCGCCCTGACACCCGACTCCACCATGTTGTCATCACCGAGTACGAGAGCGCCACCGTTCGCCACGACTTTGACGAGCTCCGTAATGCAGCGCCCTCTCTGCTTTGGTACCAACACTGTTGGATTGGAGCTGGAAAAGGAAGAAGCTATGATCTGGGATGTAGGAAAACCAATGCATTATGGACGAGGTGGACAAATAGGTGGCCACCTACATACCAGCCCCTACACCAGTGTTATCGCCTCTGAAGCTCGACAAGGTTAGGTACAACACCACGACTCCTCCTTTCCTTTTTCCATGCGCTTTTGTCGCTCGAGGTGCGCCATGTATGCGGAAGGTGCTCGATGGAATGTTTACTCGAGATAATACCATAGCTTGTTCTTTCTTTGCTTGTCTTGTCTACATTATATGTGTCTTGTGGTTTTATATTAGGTTGAAAAGCAAAAGTGACATTGTTGGTAGTGTTCATCTTCATTTGTGCCTTGTGGGATTTGTAATTTCATACATGTTTTAAAAGAAAGTTATATCTAGAGATTCCAATTCTCTAAAGATTTGGCCCCAAGTATTTTACTGAAATTTTTATTTAAGAAGTACAATTGACACCGAGACTAAGACTTCTCCTGAAACAATCTATACATGATCACACGAGTAAGCACTCATGGCTGGCATGGTTAGGAGGATGAGATGGACCAAGCAACGAGTTATACTTTGATGCCCCTTCTCATGCGTAGCAGTTCTCGAATTGGATCAAAATTTTATGAGATAAGGCACAAGCGTGCAGTCATAAGATCGAAGCAGATGAATCTCGTAGAGATAACCAAAATAACAACAAAGCAACCACAGCGAGAGATAAAGATTTGGCGAAGCCATTGCAAATTCTTTAAGCACAACCTCAAAATAGTACAAGAGATTATTGCTCTCTCACAACCTCTCAAATCTTTTAGGACTCTCGGATCCTTGCCTATACAAGAATCTAGTGCTAAAGAATAACCTAACCTCTAATCCTCTCGTGCTTCTTTTGCTCTGGATGAGTTGGCTTATGGCTTATTGTTTGCTTGGGTTCTCTATGAACTCTCCTAGGTTTATATAGCCTCCTAGTTCTCTTTCTAAAGCAAATAGGAATCATACTCCTAATAGATTAGGAATCCCACTCATATTAGAAATCTAGTCAATTAGGATTCATCGGCACACATTTCTAAATCCTAAAAGGCTAGATATGAGTCATCATATTTAACAATCTGCACCTCCACTCTTATCCATTGAAGTCACTATCTTTGTTCTAAGAACTTCGCTCCAAGTTGGCTCTATATTTTTCTTTTCTCCCCAACTTTGAGAGTACCCACACCACGGGGGCTCATGCACATTACATAATGTGCATATTGGTGTTCGGGCTTGGCCTCCCAAACCCTCCACTTGAGATCCTTTTCATTGCATAGTTTGGTTAACCACACCTCCTATTTCTATAGCCCTCATGCCATAGGTTTGTCTGCCTCTAAGCTCCATTTGCTCGTTAGTGCTGCGTGGTTGGTCCTAATACATCTTCCTTCCAACAATTTGCACCTTCACCTTCGTTTGTTAGATTTTGCAATTGTCTTTGCGATTCTACACATAATTGCGGTTGAGATCAGTTACTTATCGTTGTGACACGATTTCCTTCTCTGATCGGGATTTTTTGAACTCCCATTGATTTCCCTTCCTTTAGGTTTACCCATCAATCGATATTCTCCATTCTTCCATATACTTTTCATGATCACTTGGCTTTTGCAAATAACTCACATGACTCCACCTCAGTGATACCTCACAACCTTGAGTTAAGCGACCTCTGGATATTAGATTGTTCTTTATCACGAGAACATCTTGAACTTTCGTCAATGTGCGATGTACTCCATCATATATCTCCAATATAACCGTTCCTACCTCGGTAATTGCATACTCCTTGTAATCGACCAAGTGAATAGTTCCATGCGCTTGGCGTGAGATCCTCGTCAAATATTTCCCTCGTCGAACATATATAGAAGCAACAACTGAATCTAATATCTCTCCATAAAAGTACGGTTGGTGACGACAAGTAGATCTGAATCATCTTTTCTACCGCCATTGAGCATGCACCCTTTATTTGCTTCAAACATAGAAAGTCCTTTGCCATATGACCTTCCTTGTCACATAGATAGCATACACGTGTGCAATGGCGGAGGCAATTCCCAGACAGGGCGGGTGCCTGCCCAAACTCACCGTCGATGTACAATGGACCTTCGGTCACTGCAGTAGCGAGGAAGACGCCGATCCTGGCCTTCTCCATGGCAAATCGATGAGTGGACCATCACACGGCAACGGGCCAACCATCGGGGCAAAGTGCTAAAGCTCACGAACCCACTTATTCTAGATCTGAAATCCCACCCCAAATCCCCAAATCTCTCGAATCCCCGGTCTTGCTCCACGATCCCATCGATCTCTCTCCCCAAATCACCAATTTAGGCGGCCATCCTGTACCTGTGCCAGCAGGTCGGTGGCCAAGCAGGTGGCTCACGGTGAAGGCAGCTCGATGAGCTCGTCAAGGAGGCGGTCTAGGTGGAGTAGGGCAGACGTGTGGATAGTAGGGGGCACAAGGGGGAACGCTGCACGCGCAGGCCACAAGGGCAGCACCCCGGCGAAGCGGTAGACAGCGGAGCAAGTGGAGCCTTCAAGGTTGAGGCGATGGAGGGCCTGGGAGGCTGGGAGCCTTGGCGGTTGGCACAAAGTGGCAGCATCGCCGGCATGGCTGCGTGGAGGCAGCTTTGTGCTGGGCGCTGGCGCCTGTTCGACCTAGCTGCAGAGGGAGATGCGAGGGAGTCAGGGAGACTTAGCCGACAGCAGGAGCAAGTGAGGAGGTATAAATATACAAGACAATTTAGAGATCAGGCAAATATAAATATATAATCATATAATAAGACAAATATTATAGATTAGACTAAAACAAGTCACTTATAATCATATAAGACAAAAATTGATATTTTGGTGTATTATCTATTATGCTAGGCTCCCAAAATTGATATTTTGGTGTATTATCTATTATTGTAGTTCTCAAATTTGCTTGTGCGATGTGTATATGGACTTGTTCGTGTTTATGGCCATAGCCATGTTTGCCCAGAGCTCCCAAATTTTCTGGCTCCATCACTACATGTGTGCCCTTGCTCTTGCCCTTCTTCTTCTAGTAACTCTTACTTTTGCTGCAACACCTCTGCGACTCATGCTTGATCACCCGAGGATAAAGATTGAATGGATTTTCAAGGACTCTGCCTCAATAGATATGCAACTGCCTCATTGAAGTTGAGAGTGCTTTTATCGGCGACAATATTCATCACCAATTGCTCCTATGATAGTGGTAGAGATAATGCCAGTATGATGACTTTATCGTTCTCCTCAATTTTATTATTCATACTACTCAACTATATGATAAGCTTATTGAAGATATTGAGATGGTCAACGAACCGTGTACCTTCCTCTATGTGCAACCTGTATAATAGTCACTTCAGCACTCACCGGTTTGTCAACGACTTTGCCATATACAATTCTTGAAAATCCTTTCATAATTTCTTTGGTAAATTCTCCTTGATCACTGAAAGACTAGAATGGCGATCAAAGGGGGTGAATGATCGCAAATTAATTTTCCCTCACTCAAAAGAATTGTAACGTCCCAAAATTTACTTTTAATATATTTATGGCATTCTGAAATTATTAGAAATTTTCGGGAATGTATTTGGAATTTTTGAAGTTAATTCGAACTTAAGCTGTATTGAGTTAATCTTATAAAATAAAGATTGTGTGTGTCACGTGCGCATAAAATTTAAAAATTTAGTTTAAAATAACGACATGGAAAAACAAGAATGTTCCTATCGAATATTTTCAAAAACTTGATATATAAATTAAGTTGTTGATTTTATAAACATCTGCACAAGTGTCATTTCACTAAAAGAATTTTTTGAAAATCTATATATCAAAAAATCTGAAACCAACCGCTAGGGTTCAAATATTCCCTAGTAATTTAGAGTTTTTCCAAGATTTTTAGAGACCTTTTGCTAATTTATCTCAATCGTGTTTGACCCAGCCTTTGTTCAAATTCGGAAATTCAGCAAGCAGACACGTAATGAGTCATTCAATCTATCGCATGATTTGCTCCTCGACCTTTTCCTTTCCTTTCGATTACTACTCCTAATCACCTCTTAATCTTTCCTTTACTTCTTTGTTTTTCCTCCCAAACGTTTTGGTGTGTTCCTCTTCACCCTCCACGTCTCCTGCCATTTTCTCCTGCTTGGACACTGCAGGGCGAACTCCGCTTGGTTGTCTCCTTTCACGCTCATCGATCTGTGCTGTTGCGCTGATTGTCTCGATCTCGCCTCTTCCTACACAAGCGATCTGCTTCTTTGTCATGCCGTCGGTACTCTCTCTTCTCCCTGCGCGTGCTTTAACTGCCGTCGGATGATTCCTTTGTGTGTATTTGTGCATGTATATGTGTATGCTTGCGGATAAGTCGAGTTTGGATATATATGTTAGGCTTGTATATGTATATATTTTAGGTCGAATCATGAGCAGCTTATACATGTTCTAGTACATAGTCTTGTATACATGGATATAATAGGAATGTACGCATGTATATATGTAAGTATATGTTAGGATTTGTCTTGTGTTTACATATATATGTTAGTATGTATACGTATTTTTAGGCGTTGATTCGATTTCCTGCTTTGTCATGCTGCCAGCGAGCAACTACGATCACGTCTTGGCACCGTCGCCGCCGTCGTCGTTCTTCTTTATCGCATACGTTCGCGGTCCAGCGTGCTCGCCGACCGTCGGCCTGAGACCAACCTTGTATTTCTCTTTGTCTCTCTCGTAGCAAAGATAGCCACCGAGAAAGCATGAAGTATACTCTTATATATGATGAATAGTACCTTGCATGCTTCCAGTAGGTTTGTTATTTGTACATGAATCGTCCACAAATCGCGAAATTTGTCTTTTTCGCTACAAATTCGTTTTAGCTCAATCTACATGAGACAAATTTTGTAAATGAGCAAAAATCAACACCTAGCTATGTTAATTTTACTGAAATTTTCAAATAAATTTGTACTATTAAAATATTCACGGAAAGTCCAAACCTATGATTTTTGTAGCTCCTAAACTATACGTCCAAAAATATCAAAATAAATTTTATAAACCTTAGAAAATGCTAAATTAATTATCTGGAAGTTTTCATAATGTTATGAATTAGTTTGATTTGTGGGAGTTTACGAATGTGTGTTTGTGCGTTGTTTTGCGTATTCATTTGGTTCTTATACATTCAGCGTAGGCGTCGAGTGTGTGAGGACACAGTTTCAAGGATCAAGCTCGGACCAAGGCTTAGACCAAGACTCGCTGCTTTACGAAGGCAAGTTATGCTTTGACCATCTTGCTCCTAATGTTTTTAAATATTATGTTGATTTAAATTATGCATGCTAATTAAATTATAAAAGCTTTAAAATAATTTGGGTTTAGTTAAATCACCACTTGTTATCGATTCCTTGTTCACTGGTATTTGTATGCCATAAATTCATTGTCACCCTAAGATGGGAACTATTAAATTGGTCAATACTAGTCACCAGCGGGAAATGGTTAGAGCGAAGTAGGTATGCTTAGCCAAGCGATGCGCTTCATTGACAACTGTTTCACAGGAGCGATGAAATATTGAATAATGAACTATGAAAAACATTTTGAGAATGTGACACGTGTGTTGATGTTATTGATGGCACACGGTGCACGGTAACCAACGAGGTGGTAAAATAATTTAGGCGTGGCAAGTGATTAATGGAGGGCGGATGTGGCACATGGGAATGATGTTGTTGAATTTGGTTTTGTGAACTTTGGGTAGTCTTGCCACGGTCAACCTAAGGACTTAACCTTGCAAGCCTTTGAGCTGGGCCTAACATACAACCACATATGCGGTATGGGGCAGGACCTAGTTGAGTATGATTAGAAGTCTTAGCATGTGAGACCTCGGTGGGTTTTGTAGTTGTGGATATGGAAAGAAGGGTGTAGTGTTTACGGATCGGTCTTACATCTCTTCAACGGTATCGTTAGCCTGTATTTCCGCTCCGCAAAGGGAAGGGCAGTGGGGACTATCTGGGAGAATGCGCATGCGAGGATAGAAGTTTGAAAGATTTTGTTATGGTTACTACTTTGTGTGGTGTTTAACTATCTCGTGTGGGTAAAGTGTATAACCTCTGCGAGTGTACAAACTATTCGAATAGCCGTGTCCACGGTATTGGACATTGCTCGGAATTACAGTCAAGGGTTAGACTTTGTTAAAAATGTGGTTGGGTTAAAGAAGAAGTTGATGGAAATGCGGATTAGGATGTGGAAATGCTTTTACATAACTTCGGAAAAGTTATTGTTAATTCTACTTGTTTTTTTCTTTGCTTTTGAATCTACCTATGTACTTGTTAAATCTTTGTTTATCGAAAATTAACCTTTAAGCCATTCCATTGGAATAAGCACGGCATGTAGCATATTAGGATGCATTACATGCATGGCTTGTTGAGTACCAATGTACTCACCCTCCATAATCACAATATCGGAAGATGAAGAAGCGCAAGCATATGAGGAGAAGAGCGATGACCGGCTAACTAAGGAAAGGCCCGTCGGTTACTGTGGCAAGCGAGGCGCCACGAATAATTTTATAATTCATTGCTATTATTTATTTACTCGAACTCGACCTGCGTGGCTTAATATTGTAAGGCCGACCATAAGGTCTTAACAGTTTAATTTGAATTAAATACATTATCATTATTTTTCCATT
This sequence comes from Otatea glauca, assembly GCA_036346275.1. Classification (NCBI taxonomy): domain Eukaryota; kingdom Viridiplantae; phylum Streptophyta; class Magnoliopsida; order Poales; family Poaceae; genus Otatea; species Otatea glauca. The sequence goes on from CM070719.1 coordinate 42,196,964, forward strand.
TGTGTATGTGTGATGGTATTCATCTCTGTTGTATCTGTGAGCACCAGCGTGATCTGGGTGGTGTATCACACAAAGTGTTGAATTCAAATTCGGAGTCACGAGAAAGGTGGTATCGAGCCATCTTGGTATAGGAGACGGACCCTTAGCTAGAATGGTTGTTGGGAGGTGAAAATTATTTTCTAAATCTAAAAGTGAACAAGAAAATAAAATTACTCTGTCTCATCCCTTCTTCCTATTCACTCCTTTTTCTTTGAAATTCTCGTGGTTACTTTGTTTTAAAATTCCAAGAGGCGCGAGGATACCTTTTGGCGGATGAGGAGGATCCACACCTATGGAGGCGCCTTTGGAGGATTCGCCGTGAGCTATGGCGCTTGATGCAACTTCTTGGAGGCTTGACGGACCACTCTATCGAGGGACCAGCGTAGTGCGGGCGGGACTTGATATCGCTGGGATGTCAAGATCACCGTATATGCTCGGGAGAGGATGAGGCGAGCCGTCCTATCTACATCACCGCCAGGAGGACTACATTTGAGGCGGGATCCGGAGGCGGCGCGTCTTGCGATCGACAGTTGCCGTGCCTCCCTCGCGAGTTGGAGGCACTTTTTTCCGTCACCATCCGCGTCGAGATAATCGCCATGACGGATGGAGCTCTTGGAGGAGGGCGCCACGATCACTCATCTGGCGAGTATGTCATCGCTCGAGAAGAGG